>CM045497.1:25321754-25995244 GCA_024704745.1 Rosa lucieae | reverse complement strand
AACCTATTTTCATTTGTCATAATTCTTTGGTCTGCGCAGATCAGGTATGAGCCTATCCTTAATACACAGAAACCCTGTCACATTTGAATTTTTTTTTTTTTTTGTGCTGTTGTTGGGGGGGGGGTCCAAAAAAATTATTTTGTTTCCTCCATAATGCTTATGGTTATGGTATAATGATTGATGTTTTAAGTCAATTTTACCTTTTCAGGTGCAAGTAACTCTTAATTCGCAGAAAAAGGATCAAGGCATAACAATATGTCATCTTCAGTGTCATTGTCTACTCATCATGCGTTTTCTACCACCCTTTCACATGCAGCAAGAGCACATGGGTGGAACTGATATCACTAATTTACATTTTGATGGAATCACTATCAGTTACTCAATCTTCGGTTATATAGTCTTTTGTTTGGTAGACTTAAAAGAGTTCTATTAATACTTGGCGAATAGATATGGATATGCTCAACACCATCTTTCATGAATATTGTTTGACTAATCACTATTCTATGTATTATTTAGCATGTTTTCATGAATATTGTTTGACTAATCACTATTCTATGTATATTTAGCAGTTCATTGAAAGCTTCGTATTGAACAACCCATATGACCCATGTATTTCTGACATCATCATAAAATGAATATGCAGCTCCAGGGTTCATTGTTCAAGCATTTCCATGCAACTCACATGGGTGTGTATACGTTTCTTTATACATTAAACTTCTCTTGTTTTATACATTTGCTTATAGATAAATAACTGGCAGCTTTGGTTAATTTTCAACTTGATATCATTTGGTACAAATCTTCAGGAAGTATCAGTGAAAAGGACAAAGAGAGCTGAGAAAAGAAAAGGGTTTGTCACCAAAACTCAGAAGACTGATAAGACATTCCAACTTCCAAATTGCAGTTACAGTTCAAGAGTGGTCAGTAATCTTTTTGGGCAAGTAAAAGCACCGCAGTTTTAAGCAGTTGGAGATGATCTCACAGGTCCTTACATTGTTGTCTTTACAGGAGCGTTTTGGGGAAAGAGTAACATGGCCTTCATGTGCCAAACCAAGAGCGAGTCACAATCACTAAAAGAGAAAACAATACCGTCAGTCTATTTAACCTTGCGGGGCACCGCATTTTTTTTTGGGTAATTATGGTGGGCCTTTCTAGTCCCTCGTGTTTCTTTATTCTTCTCTTCTTCTCCCAAATCAATCTCATTCACAGAACATGGAGGGCTTCTGGGGAAGATGGTGACATGCAGGTAACCGATACCTATGCTTGCCTTTGGGACCGACTGTACAACAGATTTCAACTCCACCAACATGGACCCTCTAAGGTAAAGGTAGAGTTATTTTCTATGGCTAATAGTTGCTGGCATGACATGCATTGTGGAATCGGTCGGTAACAGCTTTTCGTGTGTAGATGAAAAACTAGATTATGTTAAGAAAGTTTTTGGCAAGGTTCAGAAAGAAAATGCAGAGCTAAAACTGAACGTGTTTGGAAGTTACTATTGAGTAACACCATCTGTAACTAAACCTTTATGGGAGTGTGTTGATGTTGTAAGATCTTGTTAGAGGGCTAAGAAATACAAAAACAAAAGACAGAAATGCAGGACAGTGCTGTATCAGGCACTAAATCTAGCTTGGCGGACCACCTTCTAAGCCTTAGAACATGGACGGGATATTCAATCTGCTGAAACGGTGCAGAGTTAGTGGTGTACGTTTGAAGTAGACTTGTGTCCTATTTGGGGCTCCTCTTTTGATTAGTGGTACTGGTTTCAGCAGGACCACATGGAAGGCTATATGTTATTAAGAGTTTAAGACACTAATTCAACGCAATTATAACCTAAACAGTCCACCAGGCTCGTTAGATTTTAATTCCTTTGATGCGTCATAACTTGGCCGAGGCTCCTAAATGAATAGTTCAAGCTCTTTGGCCGTGTTTAGAACCAAAAGTTTGTGTTCCACAGGTTTTGGTTGAGAGCGTGTGAGTCAGAAAGCTCTTTAGGTACAAGTAAAACCTTACACTGCGAAGTTTCAATATTACAGAGATTTGCTTTGTCTTTTTAATTTTTTCAGTTTATGTTTTTGTTCTTCATGTTTTGCTTGATTTCGGGTTCTTGTAAGGTAGTATTTCACATGGTAAATGGTAGAGATAATATGCAGTAATTGCCTAGTGGTAAACAAGGGCGGTAAAATAAGAAACCCAAATGTAAGTGAAATATAGGAATCCCCGAAGTGAACTGGTGGTTGAACTGGTTGGTATCTTCCCCCCTGAAGAAGTATGAGCATCTAGAGTATATACAGTTGAAATGTGGAAAACCAGCAGTAACATGTTTCTGCAACATATTTTGACTTGGTGTATTTGTGCTCCGTTTTGAAAGACTGTTTTATCCGTGACAATGGAATCACACAGACCAGGTGTCCCAACAATCACAAAAGGCCAAACCACCTATAGTGGTGTACTCAAAGGTACACTTATTATCGGTCCGTGATTTTAGGTCATGAAATGAACAGAGTTAGAGAGATAAATCATGAAATGCGGGTTCCACAACTATATCATATGATCTCATATCAGGATTTGAAAGAGCTAAAGGCTGAAGTTTGAAAACAGTGTTGGATTCTTGGTTATAAAAAAGTCGGTGTCGAAAATTCCACTGTTAAATGCAGGGGGTAATACGGCAGACCTAGACAACTGAAAGCTAAATCTGTGTACGTGTGGTTCAACCGTTGTTCGACGTTGGAGAAAGATTCTTTGGTTGAATGTGCATATATTTTGATATCTACTGTTGTCGGAAAAAAAAAAAAAAAAAAACCCTAGCAGCTTTGAAAATGGCTTGATCGCTCTCTTCCCTTTTCCTGTGAAAGCTGTTGACGCTATGACGACGACATTGGCGGCCAGTTCCTTGCAAAGTTGTGATTATGATTCGTGTAGATTGTTTCCTTTTTCGATTTGATGCTGTTCATGATTGGAATAGCATCCTCCATTTGGGTCCTTGGTATGTCAAACTTGGTTGCCATACAGCTGCTCTTTTTGGAGTTCTGGGTTTCAACGACTACATTCCATCGGCTCCACAAACCCCCTTCCCGGGACGATTTGTTCTCTGGGATTTTTTGTGACATCAACCCCAAATCTCTCATAGTGATTCTGGGGTTGGTCAAGTTGGAGCGGCATTTGCGTCATTGCTTGAGCATGTGTGTGACATTGGTGAAATAAACAACTGTGGTGGAATTCACAAATTATGATCATGACTAGGGCTCTCACTCGGTCGGTTTGAATCGGTTATAGGTATTATCAATTCAAAACCAAAGCTTTCGGTTTCAAAACTGAGCTACCAATTACCAACCAAAATTTCAATTTTTAATTATATCTATCAAATTCGGTATTTCGGTTTTCGGTATTACCAACTTTAGAACAACTAATTCTTTATAATATAAATTAGAATGAACATTTGAATTTTATAGTCATAACTTTGTATTCATCTACTAATTATAGCTTTCTTTTGTATATGATATCAAGTTTTAGCAATTTGCAATAAAACTAGGTTATTTAACCATCTTTGACTAGGTTACTTAAAATACATGTATTATTAATGTAGTATATGTAGTAATGTTCATACCATTATAAAAGTTTTTATGTTTGTTTCTTAATATACATGTATATGTATTGAAAATTGTAGTATATAAATCTAATATTTAGATAATCGGTAAATTCGGTATTTACCAAAACCAAACTAACTTTTTCGGTAATTTTCGATTTCGGTTTTATCGATCTCAGTTACCAAAAAGTCGGTTTACCAAACCTAAAACATTGGTTGGTATTCGATCGGTTTGGTAATTACCAAACCAAGTGGCAGCCCTATGTTGAACGCAACAAGAACTCGCTTAACAATAAGATTTAAGTTTGAGTACGCAATCTAATCTAATTCCAGTGGAGTCCATCAAATCGGCAGGAATAATGACGATAATAAAGTTGATGGAAATTACAAATTAAATTCTTAATGATTGCATGCGTTGAAAATTTACAAAAACTATATTTTACGAAAAAAAAAACTCATTACATATATCATATTAATTATCTTCCTTTGTAGAAAGTCATGTGATTTGGTCAAAGATGATTAATACATAAATAGTGTCCAAAATTAGGGAAAAAAAAATAAAGATAATAAAAGAATAAAAAAAACTTTCTTATTAGACTATGGTTTCATCTCATATAATTATTCCAAAAACATTTGCGTCAAGAAAATGAAAGTGAGAAAGGGAGTCAAAAATAGAGGGTCCATGGTGTCATTAGGAGGACCAACAGAGAAATGTATACCCAGTGGGTTTTGGCTCCCACCAATACCCTTACACACCCCAACATACCCGTGTTATGTCCTATGTCCTTTGCATTTGCCTCCCGCACTCCACATGGCCCCTCTCTCTTCTTCTTCTTCATAAATACCCCTCATCACCCTCCACTTCACTTCACCACCCTCTCTTCCCTAGCCTCTTATCTTCAAACCTCTCCCTCTCTACTTCGAAACTACCTACTTTCTCTTCGAAAATGGCAATCCGAAAATACAACAAGCTCCCCCAAACCGCAGTCCTCAAGCAGATCCTCAAGCGATGCTCGAGCTTGGGGAAGAAGCAACACGGCTACGATGAAAATGGTCTTCCCATCGACGTCCCCAAGGGCCATTTCCCTGTTTATGTGGGAGAGAACAGGACGAGGTACATTGTTCCCATCTCCTTCTTGACTCATCCTGAGTTCCAGTGCCTCCTCCGTCAAGCCGAAGAAGAGTTCGGGTTCGATCACGACATGGGCCTCACGATTCCTTGCGAGGAAGTCGTTTTTCGCTCTCTGACTTCCACGCTCAGATGAGCATCCTAAAGCTCGAGAGATCGATGGAGTTTCTTGAAGAAGATGGCCAAGATGAAGCTTTGCCTTAGCTTCTCTTTTTTTCAACATCTTTCTTCATTTTTTCCATCCGTTTCCAGGGACTTAACTCGTTTGAATTCTTTTTTTTAGGGGTGTTATTGGGAGTAGTTTGCTCCGAACCCTTTTGATGTTTGATTAGTGACTCTAACCTGGATTTAACCCATGGACATATAAATGGGTTCCATTTTGTATAAATTATGTGATCGATTTTACTCACAGAGGTTGGTTGTTAACTTGTTTGTTACAAACCCTGTGAGAGAAGCTAGTGTGCTACTATCAATGAAAGACTGGATCATTTCCGGCCTGTTTGCTTTAACAAATCTCTGTTTCTTTTATGTTGATAAAAATGATTAAATGATTTCACTCTTACTCGAACCCATGACTTCGTACATAAGATAGTGGGTGTTCTAATCACTAAGCTAACACCACATCGTTAACAAATCTCTGTTTCTTAATTTCACTTGTAAACCACATTCATCTGAGATCTGTGCATGGGTTTTGAAGCCAGCTTTAACACTACGTGAATCTGGGAGAGGAATTTAATTAAATCAAGAGCATCTGATTAATTATAACTAAAAAAAGGGTGTAACAGAGTAGATTGTCAGAGAGGGTACATTGGCATGTACGGATCGA
The DNA here is from genome assembly GCA_024704745.1 of Rosa lucieae. Classification (NCBI taxonomy): domain Eukaryota; kingdom Viridiplantae; phylum Streptophyta; class Magnoliopsida; order Rosales; family Rosaceae; genus Rosa; species Rosa lucieae. Next base: position 25,989,709 of record CM045497.1, on the reverse strand, counting down.
TATGGATGATGATATTCAATATGGTTGGTGAGGATTTGGTTAATCTGGTAAAGGTACTTTAATAATAATCAAGGTCTGCTAATTAATTTACTAATAATAGCAAGAGTAAAGCACGGTAGCTGGGTTAGTTGGAAGTGCTATTCTGACTAGGAAATAAAATTCGTAAATTATGAGTGGCCCAGATCAGCTTGCTGACGATTAGAAATTTAATAATTACGATAAAAGTGATTTATTTTGTCGTCTGTCGGGAGTAATAAGAAATTTTAAAATATAAAAGTTAGGGGAATGCTATATTTTGGAGAGTGATTTGCGCGCTTTCTTTTTCGCTGACACTAGCGCCATCTTGTTTAGTTGCAACTGACTTTCCTGGACCTCAAGAGCCAAAGAGACAAATATATTTGAGAATTTAAATCAAAGTTTGCATAAATTTGTATGGTATATTAATGTATCAATACATTAATCATTTAATATATAATTTAATATATAATTGACTAATTTTTTACATAAATATCTATACTATTATTAAGAGAAGAGGTTTTGTTAGCCAAAATCAAAAATTTTGACAGAAATGATCTTAAGAGATTAAAATACTTTGAGAATTAATTAAATCACAAGGGCTATTACGACAATTACAAATTATATTTTTATTAATAAAAAAAAACAAAATAAATCCCACAACCCACTAACTTCTCTCCCACTAACTTCTCTCTGCAACTAACTTCTCTCCCACTAACTTCTCTCTGCAATAACCGTTTTCTTATATTATCTTTTCTTTTTTATTTTCTGAAAAAAAAAAAATTACTTGCACATGCAGAGCATGTGTGGAGCAAGGCTAGTATATATATAACTTTTTAATTGGCAGAGGATAACTAAAAATGTACTCGAGAAATAGCAATAGATTTATTGTTTAAGATTCAGATTTTATATCAGTGTTAGATAATTATAGCTGGTGGGTGTTGGTAGCCATTTTCCATCATAATTAGTCTTTGATTTCGTTGAAATCTCTTAAATTAATAATTTTATATATATTTTCTAGAGAAAAATTCAGCTACCGTCCCCAAACTATTTTGCCAAGGCCAATTTGATACCCGAACTCTCAAAAGTATCAATGTGATACCTAAAGACCTAAGTTGGTATCAACGTGATACTTCCGTCCAAATTTCTGACGGCGCCGTCTGTTTGCTGATGTGGCAAGCACATGGGTCCAAAAAAAAAGTGAAATGACTAATTTACCCTTCTTTTTTTTTTTTTAGAAAAATTCATCTACCGTCCCCAAACTATTTTGCCAAAGCCAATTTGATACCCGAACTCTCAAAAGTATCAATGTGATACCCAAATACCTAAATTGGTATCAACGTGATACTTCCGTCCAAAATTCTGACGGCGCCATCTGTTTGCTGATGTGGCAAGCACGTGGGTCCCAAAAAAAAGTGAAATGACCAATTTACCCTCTTTTTTTTTGTTAATTCATTTTTTTCCTTTTCTTTTCATTTCTTTTTCTTCCTTCTTCTTCTTCTTCTTCTTAGGGTTTCGCGGCACCAAGCAGCTTGGGGCTGAAGCTTCCAATCGAACCTGATACTGGTCGAAGAACCTACTAGTGCTGAGATGATCAACGACCCGTCGGCGTAAATTGGGGCCGCCGAGTTGTTGAGCGAGACGAGGCGTTCAGCCGGAAGGTACCGTGAGAGAGTGGCCGTCGAGCATGGTAGCGATCTTGGCGCCGAACGGGAGGGACTTGAGTGATCAGACAGGGAAAGCGATGGGAGGAGGTGGTTAATCCACAGGAGTGCGAGGGAGATGGATTTGTAGCAGGAATTGGAGAGGATCTCGGCGGCGTTAGTGATGGTTTGGGCGGAGGAGAAGGAGAGGAGAGAGAGAGAGGAGGAGAGAGAAGAAGAAGAAGAAGAATAGCTAAAATGGCTTCCCTAGAACTGGACAGCCTTCCCTTCGGAGACCGTACGTACTCCGCCTCGACGACCACTCTCTCACGGTACCTTCCGGCTGAACGCCCGTCTCGCTCAACAACTCGGTGACCCCAATTTACGCCGACGAGTCGTTGATCATCTCAGCACCAGCAGGTTCTTCGACCGGTATCGGGTTCGATTGGGAGCTTCAGCCCCAAGCTGCTTGGTGCCGCGAAACCCTAAGAAGAAGAAGAAAATCCCAGAAGAAGAAGAAGGAAGAAAAAGAAATGAAAAGAAAAGGAAAAAAATGAATTAACAAAAAAAAAGAGGGTAAATTGGTCATTTCACTTTTTTTTGGGACCCACGTGCTTGCCACGTCAGCAAACAGACGGCGTCGTCAAAATTTTGGACGGAAGTATCACGTTGATACCAATTTAGGTATTTGGGTATCACATTGATACTTTTGAGAGTTCGGGTATCAAATTGGCTTTGGCAAAATAGTTTGGGGACGGTAGATGAATTTTTCTAAAAAAAAAAAAGGGTAAATTGGTCATTTCACTTTTTTTTTTACCCATGTGCTTGCCACGTCAGCAAACAGACGGCGCCGTCAGAAATTTTGGACGGAAGTATCACGTTGATACCAATTTAGGTCTTTGGGTATCACATTGATACTTTTGAAAGTTCGGGTATCAAATTGGCCTTGGCAAAATAGTTTGGGGACGGTAGCTGAATTTTTCTCTATTTTCTATAGTGTCAATGAAATTTGGACAGTACTTCATATATCATGTAGACTAATTCGTTACATGCATAAGCATAGTAACTTAAGGCATTAATAGATAACTAGTCTACTATCTACAACTATAAAAATTAGTCTACATTCGATGTATTAATACACTAATGTATTATATAACTTTCCACTCAATATTCTATAGGGAAAATGGTCCGTACGGTACCCCGTCTTTCCCTCCTTATAACTTTTGGTACCTGACAAAAAAAAAACATCAATACGGTACCTGAGGTTATTTGCCCGACCGAAGATTAGTACATTTCGCCGTTACGCCAGTTATGGAGCTTGCCAGCTGTCAATCTTAGAATGGCACTTTTGTCCATTCATATCTTAATTATATTTTTTTTTCTCTTAACATTTTTTCCTCTCTCCCTCTCTCTCTCTGTCTCCCCCCTCGATCTGTCTCCCCTTCTTCTTCTTCTTCTTCTTCTTCTTCTTCTTCTTCTTCTTCTTCTTCTTCTTCTTCTTCTTCAGTTGCACTAAACAGAAACCCAACGTTTCAGTTTCAATTTTTTCCCCTTCCAAATCCATCACTCCTTTTAATTCCTCCAATCTTGTTTTCCTTGATTCCCCTTTCATTTCTCTATCCCAATCTATTTGAATCTCACCATCAATTTCATGGGTTTTGGAGTGCTGCAAGAACCAGCGGAAGAGGTTGATGCCGACTAAGATGGTGAAGGAGAGGAGGGTCATGAGGAGGGAGCGGAGGGTGGGGATAGGTCTGAGAGGGATGGGTCGACCCGGGCAACGGAGGAGGGCGAGGAGGAGTTGGAGGAGGACGGAGATGGTGAGGTAGAGGGCAAAGGCGGTAATGGAGATGCTGATCCTCGTCGTCATCTTTGGAATCAACGGCGGAGATGCTGATAGTACTCGGCGGCATCGTCGTCGTCGTCGTCAAAAATTCAAAGACTTTTAGATTTGATTTTCTGGAAATTTTAAGAAATTGGAACGGGGATAACTTTTGTTTTTGTGTATTGATTTAATAGAAATGTGGTGGTGTGTTTTGATTTCTGGGTTTTTATTGATTTCAGTTCTGGGTTGTTTTTGTTTCTTCAAATTGCATCTTTGATCTTTGATCTGGAAAGAGGAAGAATGAAGAACAGAGGGAGAGAGAGATTTGGATTGGCGAGTGGGGCAATCGGACCCCGACACCAACTAGCGCCGGAATCCTTCAGTCTCTACGATCGGTATAATCCCTACCTCTACTGTCACCAACAATTGAATCAATCATGATCGATTTTTTTGTTCTTGGTTACAATACAATTGAATTAGGTCCTGTTAGTTGTTGGGACACACATTTGATTAGAATTGGCTACGATATGGATTGGAATGAAGAAAGTGATGGAATTATGGTGCTGGTGGAGACGGCAGAGGTGGAGATGGAACCAAATGCGTTAGAGGTGGAGAAGCCTCTTTCACTCTCTTCCTTCTCAATTGCAGAGGTGGAGAAGCCTCAGCCTCTTAACCAACTCCAAAGATCATCGACGCCTTAACGTACATCAACGAAGAGTTGATTCTATCAATGAGCTAGTTCTTTATAAATTTTTAGGAACAAAAAAAAAAAACCAGAGGAATTAAGGATAAAGAACTGAGGAAAAAAGGTTCACAAAAAAAAAAGGAAAAAACAAAATAAAAAAAGAATAAAGGGTAAACTTGTCATTTTAAGATCAAAATTGACAGCTGGCAAGCTCCGTAACGGGCGTAACGGCGAAATGTACTAATCTTCGGTCAGGCAAAGAACCTCAGGTACCGTATTGATGTTTTTTTTTTGTCAGGTACCAAAAGTTATAAGGAGGAAAAGACGGGATACCGTACAGACCATTTTCCCTATTCTATATGACCAAACTTTTTGGAGTGTCAATGGGCATTTCTATTGGGTATAAGTCTAACTTTATATATATATATATATATACAGATCCTATCCAGAGCGGAGCTCCGCTTTGAAAATTAACGTGTGAAGTTCAAGTTTTGGGTCACTTTTCGGTCGCATATCCACATCTCGACCGTTCAGTTTTTAGGTACTAGTGTATAGATCGTCTCTGCAAATTTTCAGTCAAAATGATGATCGTTAAGGCATTGATAACTGCCTTAAAGCTAGTACGGTTCAGGTTGACAGATTCAGTCCGTCCATTGGTTTAAGCGAGTTAGATACCTTAACGATCATCAATTTGGTTGAAAATTTGCAGAGATGATCTATACACTAGTACTTAAAAACTGAACAGTCGAGATGTGGATATGCGACCGAAAAGTTACCAAAAACTCGAACTTCACACGTTAATTTCAAAGCGGAGCTCCGCTCTGGATCGGATCTGTATATATATATATATATATGTATCTGCTAATTAAATAAGAAAATTTCAAAGGGTATACGACTATATACCTGTCTCTTAGGACTTAGGGCATAGAATGTTTGACCATGCAGATCCACAGTGGAATACAACAACAATAACATTATCAATGATGATCGACCAGCATCATTCCTTTTCTTATAGCCTTTGTATCAAAAGTTATAGCACATCCACCAATTACGTAATTCATTTGACTAAATAGAAAAGGCACTTAAAGAAATAGACCGTTTAGATCAAGAACATATAATAATAATAATCTATTTGTGATTAATTCAATGCATCTTCGTACGTCGATCGATAAGTATCGACCATGGAATGATCAAGTTGATCAAGAAGAAAAGTCCTCAAATAATATTAGTTTGCTGGTCGGTATGGGTCTCCCTCAGCTCTAAGATTAGTTTCTTTTCCAAAATAAACTTTAACTTAGGCTTAGGCTTAGGGTTGGATAATCTGACAGAGAAATTAACTTCAAAGTATTATTCGAACCACCTAAACTGACAAAGATATCCAATCTTATATGCGATCGAATTCACAGAGATCATGATCCAATGACCCATATATCCAATCTGACTGCAGAAGAGAAGAGACGTATAATCCTTAAATTACTTGACAATGAAATATCAGATTTATCTTATCCTTTTATGACATAGACTACCCAAATAATGGTACACTGGCCACTAACGCCCCCATTCCTGTTCTAATTGAATACCGAGGTCAATCATGCATGGCGCAACGACTGTTTGAGAGTGGTTAATTATGTACCAAACACTTCTGTTAAGAGCCCTAAGTGCTTCACTTTGGAACTTGGAAGGGGCGCACATGAAGGTATACAATGTTGTAGTTGACAGAATTAATAGGATTAATGAAGTTTAGCCTAGCCACTCTGCAGACCTTTAGATGGGAGCTTCCCTACCTCAAGTTTCCCTTTAAAGGTGTTGACAGGCTACTTTAGAGGCAGCTATTCAAAGATAATTTTCGGCGCTTCTCGTTGGCAGACTCCGACCATACCATCATGGCTCTTTCCGGTGCTTTCATGTTGAGGGTGTGTGACAGAATTAAGCAGATATCCACCCTTTTCGTTTGGCTGTGGGACTCTACTGGTGGTGGTTGGCAAGTCTGTGATAGGGAGGGTAGCAGGGAGGCGTCAATTGCCATTCTCTTGTTGTATCGAAATAGATCCGCCGTCGTGGGCTTGGCATCGTGCATGGATGGTTATTTTCTAGGTGGCGTTACGATCAGTGGTGACAGTGCATATATTCATTTGTCGATATGATCTGAATGACTTATATTAATATGATGGTTCTGATTATTAACTTACACGTCAAAATAAAGAGGGCATTTTCTCTTTTTCATCAATGAAAAAACGAAGAGACGTCCTCTTTGGATTGAGATACATGCGATTGTACTGTGTTTAGGACCAAATGGAAACACTAATCCATATATGCATGATTGCAATTTGCCAGCAAGTTGCATAAATGCTAGCACTCTCTCACAACTCATAAAAGGGCAACGAGGGTCCTGAACCATCATCATCAATCCTTTCAACATTTGAATCACTGATATTGAGATCTTGCAAATATATCCTTTTACAAAAGTAGGACCAGAGAGAAGCAAAGGCTGCCTATAGATAAATGGTCCAGCCGATAATTATTAATGCATCTTTGTTTGTTTTTGCTTGCAGCCACAGAAAGCAAGTCTGCTACCCTCATACCTCTACCAGAAACTGAATCTTACAACTGCCTTGGTTAGACCTTCAAAAGAATATCTTCCATCTGCGGCCCCAAATCCATTTCCACAACAAACTTTCCTCCTCAGAACTAAAATATCTCCTCTCATTATGGTCCTCTATCTTTTCTTTTGTGTTCTTCATGCCCCTCCCCCTTGTTGGGTCCTGATTGAACAAAAATTAGTTAATTCAGTTTTCATCTCACCTTCTATATTTTCTTTTCAGAGTGATATTATTTTCAAACTCGATCTTTACAAACTTATGGAGATAATCAGCATCAACCAAGTAGAGTTATTTTCCAAGTTCTGAGTGTACATAAAAATCGAGGAACAAAGCACAAGCTTGTGATCGTAATGTCAACTTCCGATTGTAAAACTCTAGAGTCATATTCCAAGTACGTACCAAGTGTACATCAACTCGAGGAACGCACATGCTTGTAATTGTAATGTCAACTTCCGATTGTAACACTGTAGAGTCATATCATAAGAATGACATTTTCATTCTAGAGAGCTACTAAGTTGTAAACGTACTTACTTTCCAAGGAAAAGTTCTTGATGGAATACGACTGTTGTACATTTACATTATTCTCTCAAATCTAATACTATATCTAGCTAGTAAGTCTTTACGAACTGTAACTAAGAGAAGCTGAAGTTCTATAAACAGATTAATCCTCAATCACTGAACTCTATTTTCTATCCCTACAACACAGTTGTATACTATTGTACGTGCTTTCACATCAATAATGATGCATGGCCAAAGTTGGAGATTTTGAAATGATAAACTGGTCAGTTAACAGTCGGATGCATGTTTCTTCTGCAGTTTTGTCTCGGTGCTTGTCCCACCTCTAACTAGTAAGTACCCTCGAAATTTCTCCGAAGGAGCCTTTGATATGTTCAAAATTAATGGATGAGTTTTGTTTTTGGTTATGGTACATCCCTAAATCAGATACCGACTCGTCGTCTGCAGCAGCCCAATTAGTTTCACACCATTTTGTTTTTCCTGACCTTCCATCCATTTTCATCCATATATATTGATGGCACTCCCCCAAAGAAAATATAGATACCTGATCAGAATAATTAATTGGCTAATTAGTCAAGCAGCTATATTATAGCTCCAAATTGGCAGGCACCTTATCTTAAGACGTCTCTTCTCAAACCCTAATAAAAAAATAAAAAAACCAACCATGCATGAAGTTCAAAATTTAAACCTTAAAATTAACAAGCACAGGTATATGAGACGTACGTGTTGAAGATAAGGGTAGTATTACCCACCACCGATCCACAACTGTCTGAAACTCTCACCAGATCGATCTCTCTCCCCTCCATGTATGCCTGTTTCTACTTTCCTTAACTTCCACGGGGTTCAAATGAATCAATTAGTTTTTATTTGATGGCAACATGATTCTGTAATATTCATTTCTTTTTTCTATTCTCTCCAGCTAATGCATGTGTATATTTGTCTAAATAATGAAGGGCTGGAGCCTAGACAAGGAGAACAATGGTAGGGAAGACATGTTTGGATCCAAATATATATTTGAAATTATAGTCTGAGTGTGTATTGTCGGGGATCGAGTACATGGTCACTTTCCCTCTCTATTATATCTCGTTTTCAATTAATTCTCTGCAAGCTTGAACGTCCCTTTGATCTTCACCTACTAATATTTACGAACCCTAATCTTCCATGCATGCTGCCAACCTTTGCATCGAAAAGAAATTATGTCTTTTCTCCAGTATATAAACTATGTAGGACCTTCAGAGGGCAACGATGAATTGGCAATGTCTTTTCTAATTTTTGGCATTACACTTAGCTAGGTTTAGCTAGGTACATCTTCGGTACCTGTTTCTTTTCCATGCCTTCACTACTTGCTTATAGAAAATGTCTCAAAGGTACATATATCATGAACTGGCAATGTGTTTGATTAGATAGTGATGCTTATATTAATGCTTAATTTAAGTAAACGCGTGATATAATGTTGTACTGATTGTACTGTGCATGCAGCTGGCTCTTGCTAATTGCGGAAGCAACTACAATTAGGTGAGGCCGTGATGGTCGGGAAACGGAAAAATAGAAAGAAAGGAAAATATATACACTGAAGCTAAATTCAATTCGGTTTTGGTTTCGGTTTCAATATTTGATTCGAAGTGTTAAAAAAAAAAGCCTCATGCACCGAATTGCAAGAGGTAATTGTTTTTTTCTTTTTCTTTTTGTTCTCATTATGTTGAAATTGATTTGATCAGCATATATAGTTCCTATTTGTACTTTAAAATGTCATGTCTAACTTCGACGTACTAAATTGCCTCAAACTCCCATCGGCCCCAGCTTGATGAGTTGAGTAGATGTTTGAAGTTGAAACTTGAACTGTAATAGCATTTGAGCAGCTGGCACTAGTATCCCCTTTTTTTTTTTTTTTTTTTTCATTTGTGATATTTTATGATTCATGGAGATGTAATGGGATGACCGCAAAAAATCAAAGAACTGAATGAGAATTTTTATGATAGGTTAAATTGAAATTCGAACTTGTGATTAGTGAACCCGATTAATGTCATATCCAATCTACTAACTTGAAATGAAGATGAGAATAATGACAATGACTTCAATAGATGACTTCCTTTGCGTCTACTATAATAATTAAACCAGGATGCAACTAAACTCCAATACATTCAGGAGTTAATTTCTATTGATCTCATCTCTATTCTCAAATATGACACAGTCACAATGTTTTTCTATTCTCAAATGTGGGTAGATAGATGAATGCAAATGACTTCTTTTCTTTTGAATTCTTTCATAATTCTTTTTTGATGAGGATTTCATAATTCGTTTTTTATGCGAATTTCATAATTCTTTGTTCTTGGTTTTTGTTTTTTGTTTTCTTCTTCTTCTTCTTCTTCTTCTTCTGGAAGAAAGGATTGGATGAGTTATAGTGTGTCCTTGAGTCGGTGTATTGGTCCCCATCCCACTTGCATACCAATTTCGGTATGTCATTTTCCACCGCAGAGATTCTTTTCATCTTTTGCCTAAATTGTCCCAAACCATTTTCTGAGGCCACCAAGGATCCAAGTTCGTCCCCACCGAGGGACAAAACGGTCAACTCAAAAAAAAAAGTACGAACCCTGTACTTGGGTTCTTTCGGACTTTCGGTCCCTCAATTTACGTCAGGAAATGATAGTATCACCTGCCTTTCACGAACCCACAGTAAATGGGGTAATGCCGATGATGATAATGTGGTCCCTCTGTTTAATTCTGATGAGTACCACGTGACCGCTGCCCCACTTCTGTTAAGACCAACTGCAAAGTAACGTGTGTGCCACGAGCCCAGCTGGGTCCCACGAATTGATCTATGCAAACTTGCACATCGGGCACCCTTCACCAGGATCAAATTCGAAGAAGGCCCAAAGGCATGCATTATAAATCCAATCCATAGCCCAATCCAAAAGCTGCCTCAATGCCCAGTTTCTCTTGAGGAAACTAGTTAGAGAGGAATAGCTAGAAGTTTGGAAGTGTTCGCACAGAGGGAAAGACGGATGGAACAGAATGACAAAGTATATGAGGTAATTAAGGTGTGTTAGTAAGTCTCCTTAACCTTATTCATATAGACGTAGAGACATCAAAAATTACTATTTTCGTCTATTTGAAAGAGAGACTAACAAAGATGCTTATCAGTAGGCAATCCAAGGCTCTTTAGTGTTGTAGGGAAGAAAATTGTAATCAAGGCAGTGGCTCAATTTGCGCTTTAGTATGTAATGAATTGTTACTTGCTTTCCAAGTCACTTTGTGATACCTGTGCCTAATTCTTTTGAGGCGGTACTAATGATAAAAAGAACATCCCTTGGTAGTTCTCGGAGTGGATGTGCTTGTCTAAGAAGGAGGGCGGTCAGGATTTTAAGAATCTTCATGCACACAATCTTGATATGCTAGCCAAACAGGATTAAAATTTGTTATCAAATCCAAAGTCTCTAATGGCTCGACTATTCAAATGGGTTTGCTATTCAGAGGACATTTTTTTTACTGCAGATATGGGGGAGCGACCTTCTTTTGCTCGGATGAGCATCATGGAGGCCAGGTTGGTTAATTAAGCCAATATTCATTGGGTTGAGTAGAAAAGAATACTTCAATTCAGGGTTAATTTGATAATTCTATTCATCCCACAATGAGGGTATATATACAAGTACAAATGAGTAGTTTAACTCTAATAGGAAACAATCTTTCCATAATTACAGGATATCCTAATTAAATAAATTCTATTCATCCCACAATGAGGGTATATATACAAGTACAAAGGAGTAGTTTAACTCTAATAGGAAACAATCTTTCCATAATTACAGGATATCCTAATTACATACAGATTTACAGCGATTCTACACTCTCCCTCAAGTTGGTGCATAGATGTCTGTCATGCCCAACTTGTCAATTGAGCGGTCAAATACCTTTCTGCACACTCATTTAGTAAGAAAATCAGCTAATTGCTCCTTTGAGTTTACAAATGGAAAGCGAATAACCTTTCTGTCAAGATTTTCTTTAATAAAATGACGGTCAACCTCTACATGCTTTGTTCTATCATGCTGAACTGGATTATGTGCAATCTCAATGGAAGCTGTATTATCACAATGCAAATCCATAGGCTTTTTAAGCTTGTAACCCAGGTCTTTCAAGACATTACGAATCCACAACATTTCACAGACTCCGTGTGCCATACCTCGGAACTCAACTTCTGCACTTGATCTGGCAACAACTTTCTGCTTTTTGCTACGTCAAGTGACAAGGTTCCCTCCAACAAAAGTGAAGTACCCAGATGTAGAACGTCTGTCAGTTTTATCACCAGCCCAATCTGCATCTGTGTACCAAACAACTTTCAATTCATCTTTTTTTTTAAACAGTAACCCTTTACCTGGCGCCATCTTCAAGTACTTCAAAATACGAAAGATTGGATCCATATGCTCTTCACTAGGACAATGCATAAATTGACTAACAACACTCACAGCATAAGCAATATCAGGTCTAGTATGTGAAAGATAAATAAACCTTCCTACAAGACATTGATACCTCCTTTTATCAGTTTGAACTTGATCAGGATAAATAGCAAGTCTGTGATTCATCTCAATGGGTGTCTCCATTGGTCTGCAGTCCAGCATCCCCGTTTCAGCAAATCAAGGACATACTTTCTTTGTGAAAGCAAAATCCCCTTCTTAGACCTTGCAACTTCAATACCCATAAAATACTTCAGTTGTCCCAGATCCTTCATTTCAAACTCCTTTGACAGATACTTTTGCAATTCATTCATCTCTTTCGGATCATCCCCTATAACAATCATGCCATGAACATACACAATAAGAGCTGTAATCTTACCATTCTTGCGTTTGATAAACAAGGTATGGTCAGAATTGCTCTGTCTGTACCCAAAGGCTTTCATGGACTTTGAAAATCTTCCAAACCAATCTCTTAGAGACTGCTTCAGGCGATACAAAGACTTCTTCAATTTACACATCTTGCCAACGTCACTTGGGTAATTCTTAACACCTAGGGGCACATCCATGTACACTTCTTCCTCCAAATTCCCATTAAGAAATGCATTCTTCACATCAAACTGGTGCAAGGGCCAATCTTTGTTTGCTGCAAGTGAGATTAGAATCCGGACAATATTAATCTTTGCCACAGGTGCAAAAGTCTCCTCATAATCAATCCCATAGCGTTGTGTATATCCTTTGGCAACCAACCTCACCTTGTATCTATTAAATGTTCCATCTGCATTAAGCTTCACAGTAAATACCCAACGACATCCTACAGTCTTCTTTCCAACCAGCATAGGTACTAGCTCCCATGTTGCATTCTTTTGAAGAGCTTCCAATTCTTCATTCATCGCCTTTGTCCATTTTGGATCCGTCAATGCTTCCTGCACGTTACTAGGAATAGATACAGTAGATAATTGATCAACAACAAGTGCATGTGACCCAGAAATCTTATGGTTAGACATAAAATTAGCTATAGGGTATTTAGCTTTGGCTTTGATATCTGGTTCATATTGTTTCTTAGGAATTCCCTTGGTAACTCTTTGTGATTTCCTAGGTTCGACACTTTCTAACCCAGACGATTCATTAAAGTTTAGGGGTACCTGAGGAGGATCATTCTGATCAGGATTTTCAGTTGGTGATGCAAAAGGGGGAATATCTTGTGTGTGAGCTTCAGATACGTCTTGATTTTGATTCAAGCTATCCAGAAAATTCGTCTCTTCTATCTTGGAGTTCACAACACTTTGTTCAACAGTTACATTTTCTGTTTCAGAATTCACAACGCTCTGTTTATCAGTCGCATTTTCTGTTTCAGAATTCGTAATACTTCGTTCGGCAGTCGCATTCTGTTCGGTAGTTACATTATCTGTTTCGGAATTTGCAACACTTCGTTCGGCAGTCGTATTATTTGTTTCGGAATTCACAATGCTCTGTTCGGCAACTGCATTTTCTGTTTCCCAATTTCTACCCTCAAATCTATCCTCCAAATTTTCCAAGTCTTCAAAGACATCAAAATCAATAATAGAACGAGGATTCCCTTCACAACCTCTCTCCCCCTGAAGGGAAGACTGAGAAACTCCCCCTGATATAAGGCTCGGATTCACGAAAATCAACATCAAGAGAGACATGTAGAGTGCCAGTAAGGGGATCATAACATCGATAACCCTTTTGGAAGTCAGCATAACCGACAAAGATACATTTATGGGCACGGGGATCAAGCTTGCTGCATTGAGGCTTGGGAATATGAACATAGGCTGTGCACCCAAATACCCGGGGCTCCAAATTAGGCATAGAAGGGATGGTCAAAAGTGTATGAAGTTTCTGATGAGGATTCTGAAACTCAATCACCCGTGAAGGAGTACGGTTGATAAGATATGCTGCTGATTTTACTGCTTCTCCATAATAGGACTGAGGTATATTCATGCCAAACAAGGAAGCACGAACAACTTCCATTAACTGCATGTTCTTCCGTTCTGCTAAACCATTCTGTTGAGGAGTATAAGAATTGGAGGTTTGATGACGAATTCCATGTGACCAGGAAAACTCAATCATAGGGCCATTCACAAACTCTCCACCATTGTCAGACTCAAACACTCTGATGGATTGTTGATACTGAGTTGCCACCATTTTGTGAAATTTGGTAAACATTCCAAATACATCACTCTTATTCTTCAGTAATGACACCCATGTCATGCGAGTGCAATCATCAATAAACATTACGAAATACCGAGCTCCAGAAAGAGAAGGAATTTTCGCAAGACCCCAAACATCGGTGTGAATCTTCATAAAAAGAATAGGACTTTTATTAAGAATTGGTGAATACGAAATACGGTGACTCTTGGCCAGTTTACAGATGTCACAGTGGAAATCCAAATCACTAACAACTGAAAACAATTGAGGTTGCAGCTTCTTAAGATAACGAAAGGATAGATGACCTAAACGGCGATGCCATAACCATACAGATTCCTTCACATTCTCTACCCGTTAACCTGATTAGCCTGTCCCAAAAGATGCTTCTGTTTCCTTCCAGTCTCTGTCAGATCCAGATAGTATAATTTCCCCCTTCTAACACCATAACCAAGAATCCGTCGAGTCAGAATGTCCTTAAACACACAGAAAGACGGATAGAAGGTCACAATACATGCAAGAGCTAAAATAACTTGACCAACAGACATGAGATTATAAGCTAGTGATGGAACAACTAAGACAGATTCAAGGGTTAAGGTATCAGATAAAGCAATAGAACCTTCTCCGGTGACCGGAGTTGGAGTACCATTAGCAATAGAGACAACGTCTTGAGGGGAACGTCTAAGGTTTTTCACAAGACTTGGGTCATTGGTCATATGGTTAGATGCACCTGTATCAATTATCCATGTACTATTAAAAGTAACCTTACCCTTCATACCTAATTGCGCTACATTAGCAGAGGTATTGTCTAGGTAAACTTCCTCTTTAGTAGCAACAGCGGCCTTGCCCAGATTCTTTCGCGGTTTCTTGGTGAAGTCCCACCAATCAGGGTAACCAATCACTTCATAGCACCGCTCCTTGCTATGACCTAATTCCCCACAGATAATGCACCTTTTGTTTGCATATGGATCAAGGTTCTAAAAAACGCTAGGCACTAGTCGGGCGGAAGGCCGGGGACTAGCGCCTACGGGTCTAGGCAGTTTTTTTTTTAATTTTAATTTTATTTTTATAACATATAAATGATATAATTATATAAAAGATCAAGAATTTTGTGTATGATGATAGACCTAACATGGGTTTACATAACTTTATTTAGGTTTGGAGTAAGAGAATTAAGATTTTAAAGTATGTTTTTTGTGAGCTTTGCATTGGATTAGTGAGTTTAGTTTTGGGATTGCAGCTGTTAATGTGGATATGAATTCTCTGTTATTTCTGTGGAATTTGGGTACTTAGTGACATTAGATCAGATTATCATCAGAATTCGAGTATGGAATGTGAGTTTTTGTATTGGTTGGTCTGATATTAACCTTACAATCTGCAAAAGCAGCAAAACAGAGCCAAATCAACTGCAAAATTCAAAACTCAAAAGTCTAACACAGGTTACACATTAACTGCAAAACAGAGCCTAAAACAACTGCAAAACAAAGCCTAAATTAACTGCAAAACAGAGCCTAAAAAAACTGCAAAACAGAGCCTAAATTAACTGCAAAGCAGAGCCTAAAACAACTGCAAAACAGAGCCTAAAAAAACTGCAAAACAGAGCCTAAAACAATTGCAAAAACAACCTGCAAATCTGCAATTCAGTAACCAAATCCAAATATGCAATTCAAAGTCTAAATATATCTAATTCAATATTTATCAAGCAACATTCCAACCAAGCAACATTCCAAATCTGCAACATATAATTACATAAATAAAAATATAAAAGGTAAAAAGGTATCCTCAAATTCTCAAATTCCAAATCTGCTATATGTTATAATTATATAAATCTGCAACATTCCAAATCTTCCAAGCCTAAACCTCAAATTCTTCTTCTCCATATCCCTCTAGTACTTCCTCCTCATCGGACTCAAACTCAAAAGTCATCTCATCTTCTTCCTCTTCATCCAATACAAAATCCTCCTCATGAAGTTCTCTAATTTCTTGAATTCTACTACTTCTCCTAGGCTCTAAGCTACTATCCACTCCCAATTCCGATCCCTCTCCAACTACTTCACTAGTAAGATCGGAATCTACATCTTCATCACCACCATCCACAATCCATCATTGGGCCATAGTAGCTTCACACGCTAGTAATACATCCACATTCTTCTCTTTCATTCTTCTCTTCTTGTTGATGATCTTGGCATTGAATTAGACATAAACTAAATTGTTCAACCTCGTTGTATCTAGTCTATTCCTTTTCTTTGTATGGATCTACATAAAGAAAAAAAAATGAGTATATTATGAGTTTAGAAATAAGTAAACTACATTCCTACTTGCTTATAAACTTACAAAAATGCATAACTAAATAAATACTTACCCCCTCAAAAGCGCTCCAATTTCTCTCACATCCGGATGAGCTTGTGGTCAATGAAAGTATCCTTTTAGCCATACTTTGCAATTTTGGTACAAGGTTTCTATAAATATTCCACCACAAAACTAAAAAAAAAAACATAAACAAAACAACAACAATAATGAATTAGCCAAACTCCAAAAACAAAACAAACAAAACAATAACAATTGGCTATATAAAAAAATAAGTTGGTATTTCTTACCCGGATTATAATTGTCATCATTTTGTGCGCATCCCGCCTTAGCCAAAACTCTTCCAAATCCATCCTCTTTCTTCAAATACTTGTGCAATTCTACATTTGTCACCAAACTTTGTGTTTGAATGTCATCAGGAAAGAATACCTCAACACAAGTGAAGAACCCATCCATGACCACATTATCATTCTCAAGACTTGGATTGGTATATGTGTAGTAAGGGTTCAAGAGGTAACCCGCTAAATGCAATGGACTATCAAGTCGACCACGGGCTTTTTCGTCAACAATGTCAAGGATTGGACGATAGTGAGTTTCTTGATATTTGAATACCATTTTAATCTCCTCCTTGGCTCTAGGTAGTTCTCCATACACAAAGCCCATTGATGGCTTTCTATCCCCATCAACAAGGCGAAGCACCTTGACTAAAGGGCAAACACCTTCAAGCAAAGACTTACCCCATTCGAAAAAGAAGCACTCAAAGAAATATTCACCGTCGCCTTCCCCTTTACACTCTTTGCATGCTTGCTTTCATTCCATTCATCACTAGTAATCATAGCTCTCAACTCATTCTTCTTCTCCATTAAGCTTTGCAAAGTGAGGAAAGCTGTTGCAAATCTAGTGACTCCCGGCCTCACTATATCTCTTTTTTTGTAAACTTCCTCATCAATGCCAAAGTCTTGTGATGTGCATAAATATAGATGGTGAAGCTCTTTGCCCTCTCAATCACCCCTTTGAATCTAGGTTGGTTGCCAATTCCTTGAAGCATAAGATTCAAGGTGTGAGTTGCACATGAAGTCCAAAATATGTTTGGCCTCTTCAACTTCATCAAATCTCCCGCCGCCATATTATTTGAAGCATTGTCCGTCACCACTTGAACCACATTTTGTGGCCCAACATCTTCAATGCATTTGTCCACATATTCAAAAATATATGTCCCGGTGTGTGCCTCATCCGATGCTTCCTTAGAAGAAAGAAAAGTTATGCCTTCTGCACAATTGACACACAAATTCATGATACTTCTTCTTTTCCGGTCGCTCCAAGCATCGGTCATAATAGAGCAACCATTCAAAGCCCACTCTTCTTCTTGCTTCTTCAATAAACTTTTAGTTCTCTCTACCTCTTCCTTCAATAGTGGATCCCTTAATTGATATTGGCTTAGAGGTCGGTAACCCGGGCCAAATTGACCAACTACTTCAACAAACCTCTTGAAGCTATCACTATCAACGGCATGAAAAGGAATCCTGGCTTCATACACCCATCTAGCCAAGTATTGATGCACACTATGTGTTCTTTGCTTGAAAAGTGCATCATTGATATTTTGTTGCCTCATCTTCCTACTTCCATCCAATGAAAAATCCGGATCGATGGGGGTTGAAAACTGTCCATAGGCCCAAGAGTATGCGACATTCTTCTTGTCCCTTGACTCGCTTCATTGTTCATCTCCTTCAATAATGACTTCTTGCCTCACTTCTACTTCATGTCTACTCTTTTGTTTCTTCTTAGATTTTGCCTCTTCAATAGCATTCTTGCATTTGGCTTTATCCTCATCCGAATACTTTTTACAAGGAGCCACATTTCCCTTGATGTGGGCAATATGCTGCTTCATTCGATATATCCCACCACTGATTAATTTCTCACACAACTTACACTTCAACCAATCCAAGTTTGAAGCATCCGCCAACTCCGCATATTCCCATCCAATATCACCTGAACCACGCTTCAATGATGAACCCATCTCCGACATTGCATTAGATGCCGAGGAAGATGTAGTACCCGCCATTGCCCTAAATAAGTAAAAAGAGTATTCAACCTATTCAAGTATTCAACAACCAATCAACCTATATATGCAATTCAATTAATCAATTGAGAATACCATTCAGTCATTCACAGAGGCCAAAACAAGCTGCAATTCAATTAATCAATTAAATTAACAAAACAACATATGATGCAGAAGAATCTAAAACAGGGCTAAAAACAAAGCACTCTAATAGTCTCAAACAGGGCTCTAAAATTCAAATCAACATATGATGCTTCACAGATCATGTTTCTCCTAATACCAACATATTTGATTGCTCAACAATTCACTGATTTGAATTAATTCAATTCCAAAACAGAGGCCAAATATCAATATATCATTATCTCAGTATCTCTAAACAATACAGTAACTCAGAGTCTCAGACACTCAGTAAGCAAAGTCCAACTGTCCAACACAGTACAACAATCATGATTCATGAATCAGAAACACCAAAATCCAAAACTCTCAAGTGAGATACACAAGTACAAAACATTCAAACAGCTTGAAGAATTACCAAAATATAGAACAATTCAATTATAAGTTTATAACATATTAACATTCACAATTTGATACAATAACTCAATGCCCAGCATTCCAGTTACTTAACAAAATAACAAGACTCACAGTGTATTGAAGAATCACCGAGCTTGCAGAATCAATCACCAAATCCAAAACCCAGAAATCGAGCTTCAAGCCTTCAAGCCTTCAAGAATCACCGAGTTTGAACTTTGAACCCAGAAATCGAGCATGAAGAATCAGTGAATCACCAAGCTTCGAGGTTGAAGATTGAAGAATCACCGAGCTTGACGCCTTGAACCCAGAAATTGAGCTTGGAGAATCACCATTCACCAAGCTTCGAGGTTGAACCGTTGAAGAATCACCCAGCTTGAAGACTTAAACCCAGAAATTGAACCAAAAATCGAACCCAGAAAGCCCTGAAAACTTGAAAAGTGTGAACCCAGATTCCCAGAAACGTGAGATAAAAAACCCAGAAATTCGATTGAAGATTTGAAAGACAAAAACCCAGAAAGAGAGTTGGAGGTCTAGTTTACCAGCGAGCTGGAGAGCTAAAGAACTGGCCGGAGACAAAGCTGACGATCGAGGAGGGAGCGACGAAGGGCGAGCTGGAGAGCTAAAGAACTGGCCGGAGACGAAGCAGACGATCGAGGAGGGAGCGACGAAGCGGCGAGCTGAAGTGGCGAGAGACTGAGAATCGACAGATCGAGGAGGGAGCGACGAAGCGGCGAGCTGAAGTCTGAAGTGAAACTGTGAAAATGAAACCCTATTTCTGTCGCGTTTTTGTTTTGAGTCTTTTGACAATTTCAAGTTTAAGAAAAAAAAGAAAAAGAAAAGATAAAGCACCTAGGTGCTGACCGCCCAGCTCCCACCCAGAGAAGCCTAGCCCCACCTAGGCAGCCGACTTTACTCCCACCGCCTAGCTCGCTCGACTAGGGAAGAATCGGGACGGTTTAGCAACGCCTAGGTGGCCGCCTAGGCTGATTTTGGAACCCTGATATGGATTTGGTTTACTTAGAGGATGGTGTGGAGAAGGTCCTGAGGCTGAGGAGGACCCTGTTTGCGTTGAGCCATAACAGAAAATTTGGTAGATACCGAATGCCCCATAGCCTGTTTCTCTGATTGCATCATTGAGGAATTCATGATTTTTGCAGGATTGGATTTTCAAGGGTTTCAAGATGGATATGAATGGTTTGGAAAATGAAAAGTTTTTTTTTGTTTTTTTTTTTCTGAAAAAAAAAAAGATAGGGCGATGGTGGTTTGAAATTCAGGATGGTTTGATTTCAACGGTGGTGGTACGCAGCGGTTTGTGGTGTTCTTCGGGATTCAAGATTCAGGATTCAAAGGATGCAGCGCAAGTTCAAAGGATTGAACCTGCTCTGATACGAAGTAGAAAAGAATACTTCAATTTAAGGTTAATTCGATAATTCTATTCATCCCACAATGAGGGTATATATACAAGTACAAAGGAGTAGTCTAACTCTAATAGGAAACAATCTTTCCATAATTACAGGATATCCTAATTAAATAAATCCTAATTACATACAGATTTACAGCGATTCTACAGGTTGGTTAATTAAGCCAGTATTCATTGGAAAGTTGGTGAAGGTAATCATATTAATGATTTGGGATGGTGAGTGGATTCCATCTATCCCCTCTCACTTATTATCAAAGCAGTAGATTCTATACTCAAAAGAGCTGCATATTTCATTGACACGCCCTGTTGCTCCTGGAATGAAGCAGCCTTGCAAGCATGTTTCCCTCTGAGGTTATGACACAAATCATGTGTATTCCCCTTAGTTGAAGAAGCACATGATCATATCAACTAGAAGTTGGATAAAAAAGTCAAACAGAACAAAGGAACAAGAGATTGAGAATTTTCTAATGTGTTATTTACCTTCTCCAAGCACGAAGTATATATACAAGATACATTAAGACCTATTAAGAAACTAATTACACATTCCTAATAATAATATAATATTCACAATCCTAATATTACGCGGCATGACACAAACCAACACTCCCCCTCAAGTTGGTGCATACAGATCACGAATGCCCAACTTGTCAACTGAGTCATGAAAGGCTTTACTCGAGAGAGGCTTTGTAAGAATATCGGCCAATTGCTCTTCAGTAGGAACAAAAGGGAAGAAAATGACTTGTCCATCCAACTTTTCTTTAATGAAGTGCCGATCTACCTCCACATGTTTGGTGTGATCATGTTGAACAGAATTGTGAGCAATTTCAATTGCAGCCTTATTATCACAATAAAGCGGCATAGCCTTCTTCTGCCTGAATCCCAAATCTCTCAACAAATGTCTCAACCATAACATCTCACAGAGTCCTCAGGCCATTCCTCTATACATATTCTGCTTCAGCACTAGAATGAGCCACCAGTCCCACCACCTTTTATTTCTTGCTCTTCCAAGTGACTAAGTTACCACTAAAATGAATGATAGGAGCATTTTAATGCGACGTTTTAACGGTTATTTCCTCGTATTTACTTAGTTATTTCCTTAAATGAATCCGTTTAGTTTAAGAAAGTTTCTTTTTCTGGTTTTTAACAAGTTTCCATTTTAGTTGATGAAAGTTTCCATTTTTCACTTTTAGAAAGTTTCTATTTTTAATTTTTGGAAAGTTTCTACTTTTCGTTTTAGGAAAGTTTCTGTTTTTAGTAATAGTTTCTATTTTCAGGTCCTTGGAGCTCAAAAGTGGAAATGAACTTATGAAAGGAAAGAGGAGCTAGTAAACGTTAAGAGGAGTGAAGATAAGACACAAAGGGCTACACAAATGAGCGGAAATGAAAAAATAAAGATTTCCTGTTCTAACTAGGAAACCCGGTTCAAAAGAGGAAAGTGTACCAAGCAAGATTCCGAAGCCAACTAAGAAACTTGATCGAAATAATGATGAGAATGGAATTGGAGACCATCAAGGCTTGAAGGTGACGCAACAAGGCCCAAGAACCCAATGGATTAACTTGGATTTTCGGCAAAATGGATAAAAGCCCATAAAAGCCCAATGGATTTTAGGGTTTGTGACGCAATGAGACATGTTTGGAGGGTTTGCCGTCAAATACCAACAGGAAGAGAGAGAGTTGGCGTGAAAATCAAAGGGAGAATAAAAAGATTACTCAAGAGATATTCAAGGGAGAGTTTTAAGGAAAGAAGAAGTGTGTGTAACAAGAAAAGGTTCAAAACAAGTCTAGATTCGTCCCCTATTTTCTCAAAAGATATTTTTGCCGAAATTGATGAAGAAAATCAGAATAAATCTCTATATATTTTGGCAATAATATATATTTAAGGGATTTAGACTTATTTTGGAGTTTTATGATTGGTTGGACAACACAATAGGGCTTACTTGGCAAGTTGCGATTGGTTGGAATTATCTGGCAATTTCTGATAATTCCTTGGAAAATAAAAGAAGATTCATGAAGACTTGAAGACCAAGGCCAACATCCCTATATATACTCCCCTCTAGTTGACGTTTGACACACCACACAATTCAGAAAACACTCTCTCCATAATGTCAAGTCCCTCTCCATCCTCTAGTTCACTTTCAATGTTTCAAGCAAGGCAGAAGAAGAGAAGAACCAAGCCGTGAGCATCCTTCCACCATCCACCTTGAAGACTTGCTTCCAAGATTCAAGAATCCAAAACGTTAAGCCTCCATCCCCATCTCCATCTCATGGTGTAATTCGCCCTCTTTCTTTGTAACCTTGTTTGATTTCGTTGGAATTGTTTTTAGTTGACAACAATGTTTGAACAAAGTTTAATTCTGAAATTTTATGATTGAATGATATTTTCGATTCCTATGATTATGATTCTAAGTTGCTTTTGTGAGATTGTTCAATTAAATTTACTTGATTGATATTTTTTATGTGTTTATCTTATTTGGGTCGACACTTATAGGATTTGCATGTAATTGGTGCTAGATTTAGGTAAACAATTCACCTAGTAGTTTTGTGAACCTAAATCAAAAGTAGTAACGGCTTTGGACAAAGGTCGAATTTAATTGAAAAGGATTGCAATTAGATGAACTTATTCATACTAAGTTGTGCACTTAAGTTGATAACCTTTCTCTTTGTTTATTCCGTTGAATATGTGTTGATTAGCTAGCTTCCTAGACTTTGATTGCATGTTTGATAGGATTGATCTTTGTGCTTTCACTTAGATTAATTAGTAAAGGAAAGTAAAATATGGGAAATCGTTTGCTTCAAATATTTCACATGATCAACTTCTTTCTCATGACTTGGAAGAACAATTATAGGGTTGATTCGAATTTGATTATGAACTTGAGTTTGATCTTTGTTTCTTATGTTTCATTATTTTATTTGTGTTTTTGTTTAAACTTAGTTTTATTTCTTTCTTTTAGTTTTCGAAAACCTAAAACCTAAATCCCCCTTTAATTTCGTAATTTGTATATAATCTTGTGAATATTATACTTTGTTTTATTTTAATTCTTTATTTATTGTACAATGATAGGTGTACCCTCAATCCCCGGAATAGAACGATCCCTGTTTACTATATACTAACGATGACATTTTCAGGGTTAAATTATATGCTTGCTTTGAGCGTATCAGTGAAGTAGCCCAAAGTAGACTTGCGATCGGTAATATTACCTGCCCAGTCTGCATCTGTGTATCCGAAAACACCCAAATAACAGTGTTTGG
Organism: Rosa lucieae; assembly: GCA_024704745.1. Lineage (NCBI taxonomy): Eukaryota > Viridiplantae > Streptophyta > Magnoliopsida > Rosales > Rosaceae > Rosa > Rosa lucieae. The sequence goes on along the minus strand of CM045497.1, from coordinate 25,966,248 downwards.
AAAAGATTAATCCTTTCCGAGGAGCAGACTTCAAATATCGCAAGATACGAAATACAACATCCATATGAGCCTCACTGGGATTATGCATAAACTGACTCACCACACTAATTGCATAGGCTAAATCAGGTATAGTATGGGACAAATAAATCAACCGGCTAACTAACCTCTGATATCTCGATTTATTTGTGGGTACCTGATCCAAATACTCTGCTAACCAATGGTTCTGCTCGATAGGAGTATCAGCAGGTTTACAGTCAAGCATACCTGTTTCTGCTAGCAAGTGTACAACATACTTCCTCTGACTTAACACAATACAATCTTTCCCACAAGCAACTTCAATTCCCAATAAATATTTCAAATTACCCAAATCTTTCATCTCAACCTCAAAAGATAACTGACCTTGTAATCTTTGAATCTCCTCAAAGTCATAACCTGTCACAACCATGTCGTCAACATAAATAATTAAAGCAGACACTTTACCACACTGATGTTTAAGGAACAAGGTATGATCTGAATTGCTCTGCCGGTACCCAACTCTTTTCATGAACTTGGTGAATTGACCAAACCAAGCTCTAGGAAACTGCATTAAACCATAGAGAGACTTCCTCAATTTGCACACCACACACTCTCTAGTAGAAGTGCCATATCCAAGAGACAAATCCATATAAACCTCCTCGTGCAGATCACCATGCAAGAATGCATTTTTAACATCAAATTGTTGAAAAGGCCAATCAAGATTAGCAGCTAACGAAAGAAGTACCTGGCCATCGGTGTAAACGTCTCACCGTAATCCACCCCATATACTTCTGAGTGTAGCCTTTAGCCACTAATCTTGCATTGTACCTGTCCACCGATCCATCCGAATTGTGTTTCACGGTATACACCCACCGACAACTAACTGTCTTCTTCTCGGGTGGTAAGGGGACTAACTCCCATGTACAATTCTTCTCAAGAGCATCCATTTCGACTGTCATTGCTTGCATCCACTTTCCATCCTCATGGCATCCTGCACTTTACTATGAAGAGACACATAAGACAATTGATTCACAAAGGCAACATACGGTTTAGACAGCCTATGGGTTGAGACATAATTGGCAATAGGGTATTTAGCTTTTGCATTCAGAGTAGGTTCATAGTGTTTCGGGGCTGACCACAGGATGAACGATTAGGCAAATTTTTTGTGGGAATACTAGTTGACACAGAAGATGGATTAGACAAAGAAGGGTGAGAACGTACCTTGGCTGATGCAGGAGCAGGTGAGACAGCTGAAGGAGAGAGGGGATTGTTCTCATTGACGGAAGCAAGGATTGGTTCACTGTTCAAAATGATGCCAGAAGTAGGGACTGAGTCACTGTCCAAATGACGTCGAAGCCGAAAGCAAGGACTGGTGCTTTGCCTACTGACAAGGCAGAAGCCGGGATGGGTTCTTTGCTGGCCTACTGGGTGGATAAGTCTGGAGGTCCGATCGGGTGCGGACTACCCAGATGTACGTAGCAGGTCGACCTGCTGCGAGACTGGGGTGCGAAGTCCGACGATGGTCCGATGAATCGACGATTCGAGGGGTGAGGGTCTGATTGGTGATGGTTCGATTAAGCTATTGTATGGAATGCTGCCAGTCAGTACTAGTCCTGCTATTCCCTTTTTTGTGTTCAGTTCCCAAAAAATCCATATTAGAGAATGTCAGTGTCAGGCTCTCATCTTGCCCACTAAACAAATCTTCATAATAACAAGACTTCTCCCCCTGACGATGAGTCACATCAGGTAAAAAAGAACATGCATCTTTACTGAAAATAACGTCCATGGTGACATAAAAATTTTGGGATTGAGGATGATAACATTTGGAGCCTTTATGATGAGAACCATACCCCACAAATACACACTTAAAAGCTCTAGCATCCAATTTTGACCTCTAATTCTTATACAGATGAACATAAGCAACATAACCAAAGACACGAGAAGGAAGCATATTAGATGATGGAATAGAAACGTAGTGAGATAGAACCTCAAGTGGGACACGACCTTGAAGAGGGGTAGACGGAAGACGATTGATAAGATGAGAAGCACACAAAACAAACTCTCCCCAAAGATACTCACTACACCAATTTCGGAATCAGACAACACATATCAGACGACAGCAAGAAATATTCTGTCGTCTAAGTTTTCGAATCCAACAACAGTTTTTTTTTTACTCTTGTGCAATAACATTTCAAACAATGGTTGATTTTTTTGATGTTGTCTGAATTAATTCATTCAGACAACAGTTATTATGTGATGTTGTCCAAGGTTGATTAACACAATGGTGGATAAAAGATGTTGTCTGATTGTTTTTAATCACATAACAGTTATTACTTCTCTGTTGTCTAAAACAAAGTCACACAATAAACAACTAAAAAACTATTATGTGAATCAAAACAATCAGACGACAAATTTTTCAACCATTGTATTAAGAGTAATTGCACAACAGAGTTCAATAAGAGTAATGTACTGAAATTGATGTTGTCTGAGTTTTAGGGTTCAATAATTTGCTCAGCCCGCCTAATTTTTTGGTCGAAAGTTAAACTTCCCACTTTTTCTTCCCACACATATTCGCACTGCAATTTTGCTCGGCCCGCCTCTATTTTTCAGTTCCTCTCTCTCTCTCTCTCTCTCTCGCTGTGCATCTCTTCCCACTGAGACCCTCTCATCCTCTCAGCAACGTCGTCGCCGTCGTCTCTCCCCAAACCCCCAACCTAGCCTCTGTCCCTAGACGCCTCCGACCCCCTTCACGATGCCATTGAGGAGCTCCAGCGCCGCCATAGCACCGATGTTGCGTGTGCCTCGCAGCACCACCAGCCCAGCGACCACGCGAACGACCTTCATCAATGGTAGAGCCTTCGGTATGCTTGCTACCTGCGTCATTCAACCCATCGATATCTTCATCGAGACACAGACCCTCTTTATCTTCATCGTCCTCCTCCCTCACTCCTCTTCTCGCGAACATAACCCTCAATCCCTTTGCTTCATCATCCATCGCTGAGCTGCTATGCGGGGTGAAGAAGGGGGACGTTGTGGAGCTGACCCAGGCCATGGGGAAAGGCTTCGAGATTGATCAGATCGAGCAGCTGGAGAATTATCCTACGGTTCTAATTTTTGCAATAGGCTATGGAACAAGGTTTGTTGCAATCGATTTTGAATTCACTAATTTCGAGGAAATAGAGTGAATACGACTACTAACATGTTTTGATTTGTGTTGTGCAGTCCAATCGGGGTCTCTCAATGAATTAGGGTTTAATGCTGATAAGCGATCCGACGTGAAGCTCTTCTATGGGGTCAGAAACCTTGACAATATGGCTTATCAGGTCTGTAATAATGTTGTTCTTATTCATTTTCATGTGCTTTATTCAATTTGTGAATTTTCTGTGATTGTTCTTCTTGTTTCTCCCAAATCCTATAGGATAGATTCAAAGACTGGGAAGCTTCAGGTGTAAAGAGAGTTCCTATATTATCACAACCACATGGCATTATGATTTTTACAGGACAGTATGAATTTTGTCACTGTTTTTTATTTGAATTGCTAGTAGCTAGTGTAGGCTGTTTCTAATTTTGGCCACTCTTAACATTGTTCTATCAATCTGCTTTCAGATCACTTGGAAGTGGATTCCTTTTACGAATTCTGCTCAGAAAGATGACTTAAAGCTTTACCATTGGGTGAGTTTTTGTACTCCGAAGGTGGCCTCTCTTCCTATGGAGTAAGTTCTAACTTTATATCATCTTGTCTCTGAATATCCAACTTTTCTTATTTGTTTATCTTTGTTTTTTTGTGCAGTCTGTGCATGGATGTTATCAGAAACACTGACGAGGAGTATGAAAAGTATTTGACTGATCCTGTAGGTATGAAATTAGTATTTACTTGTATATATGATCTTATTTTACTTAATAGTGAGAGGGCTTTCCATTTTGCATTATGGATTCATAGGCTCATTCTTGGTTCTTATCTCTCATTTACACTAGATGAGGACAAAAGAGGGGAGAGATCATTTGTTTGACTTGTGTCAACAGTTTGATCTCCGCTTCATTGTGATGGCAGACAGGTTCCCATCATCGCGTATTGTGGAGGAATTAATTGAATGGATTCCTGTGTAGGATGAGTTGTAGCTTTCCATTAATTGAATGTATTCCTGCATTTAAGGTATGGTTCTGTGGTCTATCTATTTATGCTTGAGTTTCCATCAGTTTCTTTTCCTCGGATAATGTATCAGGACACACCCTTTTGAATTGATTAACCTGAGTCATTTGCACTCCAGAGTTACTCATGCTGAATGAGTGGACACTTCAGGGATCTTATGGTCCAAACATTACGAATTGCCCTTCAATCTATAGTTTTCTTTGGGTTATGCTGTTGTATTTTTATCTAAAAAAATATGACTTATGATTGTGTCTTTCCATTGCAGGTGGGTTTGTAGTTTCCAGTATGGTAGCTTAGTTGAGGAGGTAGATGGACACACATCAATACTTTATCATAGGCTTCAGGTAGACTGGTTCCCAATGTAATGCATTCACCATGATCCGGATTGTAGTTTCATATTCTTCTAAACAAGCTAGTCGGATATATTATTGTATTCTGGTGGTTTACTCCAATCAAGGTTCTGTCTTTAACATCATGAGAAGATTGGCCGGACTTATTACCATATCTAATGGAGTTGATTAACAACCAAACCAATATGAATGGAGGTCAGCCTTTCCAATTCACCATCTGTCAATTGCAACTCTATCTTGATTCTATCTGTGTGGCCAAAATGAGTCTATCAGAAACATTAAGTTTCTTAAATTGTTTGTCCTGCTTTTTCATATTTGTGACTTTGACAAGTTTTTTCTGCTTTAGATTTACACGCTTCCTAAATTTTGCAGTGCATGGAGCTCTTAGATGCTTGCCTTTTCTCTCTGTGGACTTGGATGATACAGTGGTCCCGACACTAATTCTCACTTTGTTCCCATGCTTACTTACAATTGTATCATCTCCTCAGGTTAGTACCCTTTGTCTTCTTTTCCAATTAATTATCTTCAAGCTCTGTTCTATTTGAAAGGCGAGTAAAGCTCCTTTGTAGAATGCCTGTTGTTGATCTATTTGAGTCTCATATTCTTCTGCTTATGAACTGTGGTTATTTTAAGAGGAAAACATTTCATGGCATTTGTGTCACTTGATTGTTAATGCAGTTTAAGCATGTATCATTTTTAGTGCATGTATCATTTTGTATGAATTTTTAGTGCATGTATCATTTTGTCTGGATTGTTTATTTAATTAATACTTTTCAATTCAATTTTCAGATTATCAACACAGCCACGATTGAGAGATAGAGAGATTGGGTGAGTTTCCCGCGGTTCTGGAAAAGAAGGGACAAGAGGAGAAATTTAATCTTAAGGTTTGAGAGCTTTTGTTATCTGGGTTTGTTCTTCTTTTGTTAAAGCTTGATTTTTTTTTGTTTTTTGGTGAGAAGTTTGTTGGCTACTTGAATCACTGTGGTTGATGATTTTGTTCATTTGAGTCATTATGTTTGATTGTTTGGTATCTGAGTTCTCAAAGTTTATGCATTTGATTGATCATAGGTAGGTTTGGCAAACGGCTTCTCTGTAGCATTTGGTTCACACAGCAGCTCTCTCTCTCCTCCTTATAAAACACACACACACACACACACACACTCTCTCTCTCTCTCTCTCTGTAGCTTCTGGTAACAATTTTTACTGCCTATGCTTTGTGTTTTCAAAAAAGGCTCAGTTTTAACACCACCCCATTTTTTCAAAAGCCATTTTGTACGACTCTAGCAAATGGGTGAGTTGTTTTCATGAACATTGTATTACCACGAAGGTCTTTTAGGGAGATATTTGAGTTTAGATGGTAATTAGATCACAGAAGAGAGAGCCAGCTTAGATATCACTCATCATATTCTGCATTTGTATAGTTTTCAACATGAGGGCTTTATGTTTCCCATTTTTTGTAACTGTTTGCTCTGTTTCGCGATCTCTCTCCCTCCCTCTCTCTCCCCTTTGAAACCTTTAATTCCATTTCAAGCATGAGAGTTGATGATTCTGAAACTAACGCTATAATAAATTGTGAGATCAAACTAGAATTATGATGTTCATATACCTGTTGGATCATTTCATGCCTTGTTAAGATATTTGTATTAGTTTTATGTTAGCTTGTTTTAAAATGAACTTTTAGTCAACCAGGTGGCATTGGGTGAAAAAAGTGCCCATCATTCATACATACATAAAGGAGAGGTATCAAGGCATATGGGAGTGACAGCGAAAGTAAAGGCTGTTGTTGATGCAACTTCTGCTGGCATCTTCATTGTCATCACAAAGTGTGTTCTTCAAGACTTGGTTGGTTTCAACATTTTACTAAATTTTGTTAGAAAATTAGTTCTGTTGATGTAATGACTTTGTTGGATATATGGATGAATGTATCGGATTTTAACATAAATGAATGTGTTTTGGATGTGATGTCATTTTGAATGTCTATCAGACCGTTCAATCCAGCTAAAAACTATTGTCTAATAATTGATCATCACAAAATGCCTAACAAAAACTGTTGTATGAGCCATCTAACTATAATACTATAAGGACTAAAAGAACGAGAAAGTCATTGTCCAGCAAAACAACAAACAACAGTTTTTTTGAGAAATCCATAGTATCAGTAATGGATGGACAATGAGATTTGCAAGTACATATTGTCTGACTAAGCCTTCAGACAACAGAAGCATATAAGCCCCTGTTGTCTGGCACAACCTTCAGACAATAGCAAGCATATAAGCCCCTATTGTCTGGCACAGCATTCAGACAACAGTAAGTATATAAGCCGCTGTTGTTTTTCTTGGTGTTCAGACAAGAGACAACATAGTAGTCGCTGTTGTAGTAAACTTTATCAGACGACAGTTTTTTGGTATTGTCTAATCCATGAATCAGATGACATTGAGATAGACAACAGCAAAGTATATAATCAGACGACAGTGAAAAACTGTCGTCTGATTGAAAAATTGGTGTAGTGACTTAGGCATGTTAGCACTAAGTTGAAGAGACCGAGCCATGTCCAGAAGATGTCAATTTTTTCATTTAAACACCCTATTTTGCTCAAGTGTCTGTGGACATGAAGTTTGATGTATTATCCCATGGTGTTGGAAATATTCATGAAAAGAATGATTGACACACTCACCCCCATTATCAGAACGAAAGATCTTAACATGAGCATCATATTGAGTACGAACAAGATTATGGAATGCTGTAAAAGCAAAGAAAATAGAATCTTTGCACTTAAGTAAAACCACCCAAGATAATCGAGTAAAGTCATCGATGAATAACAAAAAATATCGCCTTCCAGAAAGGGTAGAATGTTTAGAAGGACCCTATAAATCTGAATGAATTAACTCAAAAGGCATAGTACTAGAATGAAAACTCAAAGGATAACTAGACCTATGACTCTTAGCCAAAGCACAAGTTTCACAATGCAGGCTAGACTCACTAACTCCCATAAACAACGAAGGCATGGACTTCTTTATAACTCCAAAACATGGATAACCCAAATGTATGTGCCACAACCATAGCTCACTCAATCTGTCAGAATTCAATGTCATGGCCAAAGGCTGTTTCGGTGCTTGTGTTGGCTCTGCGTACATGCAATCCAAGTGAAACAATCTGCTCCTCAGGTCTCTCTTGCCCATAATTACCTTGGTGCACAGATTTTGAAAAATAACATACATTGGGTAAAAGGTTACAGAGCATTTATTTTATGACCCCAACTGGGATACAAACAAAAGATGATGAGACAATGAGGACCATCATGCAATACAATGGATGGCGTCACCTAAACAGACTCAATACTTAAGACAGGAAAAGATGCACCATTCGCATTAGAAACATGAGATATAGAAGGGGATGACATAGACATAAAGAAGGACTTATCATAGATCATATGGCCAGACGCACCAGAATCAATTATCCATGTATCACTACCAGTAAAGTCAGAAACATGTAAAGCAACACCAATTTTACCTCGAATTTCCTTAGTGAAGGAAACATTACCCTTTGAGGGATCTTGCCCTTCAATGCCGTAGAAGTCAGGTTCTGGCACCAATTGGACTGCTGCTTTGCCTCTTTAACCACCACCACATCCTCCACGTCCTCCAGTATTATTGCCTCCTCTCCAACCAAAGTTGTTGTAATTAAACCTTCGCAGCGTAGGGCATTGATTCTTGAAATGACCAACTTCCTTGCAATAGTTGCAAGTCATTTAGTTATAATTCTAATTTTGCTGAGATCCCTTATTTTTTGATTAATACTGACTCTGAGATGGAACTAGGTAGAATTCCCAATCTGAGGTTGAGGTGCAGGTGTAGCATGGATTGCTAAACCAGAAATTTCAATATAAAGGTTCTGAGCGGCAGCCTTATTACCTTCATCTCTTCGGATATAGGCAAAAGCTTGTTCCAATGTAAGTGGAGTTGCAAGACGCAATAACTCATTCTTTGCCCCTTCAAAGTGAGGGGTCCAGGCCAGCAAGAAAAAAATGGACACGCATCTTGTCATGCTCAGTCCGATAGGAATTAATATAAGCTTCATAAGTCATAGGATTAGGGCTTCTCTAATCAAGCTCCTGCCAAATTGTCTTCAAATTCGCATAAAATGTTGCAACAGGCTGTACACTCTGAGTTATTTTGAAAGCTTTGACATTCAATTCATGAACAAGAGCAAAGTCACTTCCATCATAATATATAGCAGTAACAGAATCCCAAATTGCTTTGAGAGAATCATAGTTAGCAAATAATCTCATTACCTCCGGAGTCATAGCCTTGAGAAGAATTCCCATCACATTAGTATTTACTGTATCCCATTCATTGGCTTTTGGTCCTGTAGCAGGTATTGCTGCACTACAGGTAACATAACTCCACTTTCCGATCCCCTGAATATGGATCTTCATAGGCCTATGCCATAACTGATAATTGGTGCCATCGAGCTTTACACCAAAACTTGAATTATCTATCACATTCTGAACAATCACAACCTCATGGGCCACAAAGTAGTTAGCCCCTCAATTATGAGATCCTCCAGTATTCCCATCAGTAAGAGTCAAATCCACCATCTTCTTTCTTCTTCAAATATCTGACTTAATAAATCACAAACCAAAGGAAACTAGCAACGATTTTCCAACAAAAAAAAAAACAAATGTCTCCAAATCAAATGGTCCAGTAGCAATAATTGATGATGGGAGTAGTTCCAATAATAGTGATGGACATAGACGTCTTCCTTCCAAGGGACTAGTAGCAAAGGAAATAAAAAAAAAAAAACAAATGGCCTTCCAATACGTCTTCTTCCTTCAATAACAAATGGACCACTGACCAAAAACAAAGGGACAAGCAACAACTAGCAATGAAACAAAGGGGCAGCCAGCAACAAAACACAAGGATGAAACAAAAGGACCAGTAGCAAACAAAAGGATTAAGTCTGTAGCGGAAAAACACAACCTAGTCTGAATGGATCTCGCCTCTGATACCAAGTCAAACAGAACAAAGGAACAAGAGATTGAGAATTTTCTTATGTGGTATTTACCTTCTCCAAGAACGGAGTATATATACAAGATACATCAAAACTTACTAGGAAATTAATTACACATTCCTAATAATAATACAACATTCACAATCCTAATATTACACCGCATGACTCACGCCAACAAAACAAAGGTTTCTTTTCAGTGAAGTTAGCATATAGAGTCCATTGAGTTCATGAAGGTATGAAGTAGAAGTTTAGGATCGAGTTAGTGCAGTTAAATATCACTCATCCTCTTTTTCATCAGGGACGTAGATTGAGTTCTAACAATGGGTACCTTCATGTCACTTAATATATATATATATATATATATTTATACAAATTTTATCTAGAGCGGAGCTCCGCTTTGAAATTAAAGTGTGAAGTTCGAGTTTTCGGTCGCATATCCACATCTCGATTGTTCAGTTTTTAGGTCCTACTGTATAGATCATCTCTACAAATTTTCAGCCAAATTAATGATCGTTAAGGTATCTAACTCACTTAAACCAATGGATTGACTGAATCTATCAACCTAAACCGTACTAGCTTTAACACAGTTATCAATGCCTTAACGATCATCAATTTGGCTGAAAATTTGCAGAGATGAACTAGTATTTAAAAAATGAACGGTCGAGATGTGGATATGCGACATTAAAGTGACCCAAAACTTGAACTTCACATGTTAATTTCAAAGCGGAGTTCTGCTCTTGATAGGATCTGTATATATATATATATATATATATATAGTGGCCATGGCGGTGTGCCATGGCTGAAAGTAGAGGTGGCAAACGGGCCACTAAGCACGAGCACGGCACGGGCCCGACACCCTTAAAAGTGGCCCGGCACGACCCGAGCACGTTAGAATAACGGGTCGGGCTGGGCCTAAGAATATTGGCCCATTGGCCCGGCCCAGTCCAAGCCTGTAATGGGCCCGGCACGGCTCGAGCACGATATATTGTGGGCCAGCCCGTTACAAACACAAAATTTCATTTTGTTTTTAAAAATATTAAAAAACTACAACGATGAGATTTGGATATGAGACATTTTTATTTAAATGTCATGACAATTCCACCAATGCTTTATTTTATATTGTCAAAATAATGAAACAAAACATTACATCCTTGTTTTGACATAAATATTTTTTCTAAATATTAAATATATGTTTATTAATAAAGACTAATCTCATAATAATACAACTATAGAATGAAGGGAAAAAAAGAAAAAGAAAAAGAAAACTATAGAATGAAGGAAAGAATAATAGATGATTTGGTATATTAATAAAGATTAATCTCACAATAATATACTAAAAACAATATATTTTGAGTTTTTTTTTTCTTTCTTATAGTGGAATATAAAAAATTATTAGAAATCTAATCTTAAAAAGCTAAGATTAAGAAAAACGTTGTAGAACTTAATTTATTTTAATTTTCTAAATAGTTAAATAAAATTAATTTTTATTTGTTCAAATTAAGATTTTAAAATCGTGTTTTATAGTGGGTAGGCACGAGCACGGCCCGTTATTGACCCGGCACGAGCACGGCCTGGCACGATATGGGCTCGGGCCATGGGCCGGGCCGGGCTTAATGTTTAAGTAAATGGGCCGGCACGACCCCGACACGATAATAAACGGGCCGGCCCAATCACGGCACGAAGCACGATTAGGCCCCCTTAAAATGGGCCGGGTCTGCCCGTTTGCCACCTCTAGCTGAAAGTAAAATTATTGTCATGAAAAACCAATCGCTATTAGGTGATGACAATTAAGCTGATGTCATCGATGGAGTCGCCACTGCTCATGGCTATGGCAACATGCCGTAGTAAGTACTTGACTTAGCGACAACAATGGGGGCCGTAATCAATTTTGTTGCTTATTAGGTCACAACATGTATCGATTGAAAATGGTGTCGCAAGTAATCTATTTGATACGGAAGATGCCATCACTTGCAATATATATATATATATATATATATATAGGATCTTTCTCAGGTAAGGATATCCTTACCTAAGCTTATGGAACGGATTTCTAGTTTTTGTCCACTTTTCGATCACATATTCACATCTTAATCGTTCAGTTTTTAGGTCCTAATGTATAGATCACTTCTGCAAATTTTCAGCCAAATTGATGATTGTTAAGTCATCCAAAACTGCAGTTTACATGAACGAACCGAATCTGACAAACCGGAACCGTTTGTGTTCTTTGTTGTAAATTGCAGTTTTGAATGCCTTAACGATCATTAATTTGGTTGAAATTTTGCAGAGATGATCTATACATTAGGACCTAAAAACTGAAAGGTTAAGATGTGAATATATTTTAAATTCAATAATTTTCTCTCCAAATTTTATTAAAAATAATAGGCAAATTGAATTTTGTACTTAATATTTAATTCCCGCCAATTTTAGCTCCTTCCAGAATTGCTACGGCTATCGCCACCCTAGTGTTTTTTTAAAGGGGTTTGAAACTCAGCCTAGCTGGGAGGCACAGACACATGCCCTAATGTTTTCCAGATGTAAGTTTTAACAATAACCAATAACCGACGTAACCAATTTTTGCAAACCCAATTTTTTTTCCACAATTCTACACATCTAAACATGAGGATATAATAAAACAATATAAAGTACCAAAATATTCCATCCATTTTACAGCTATCTTAGTTATTCCAAAACTAACAAGTGCCACGTTAAATTTCATTACTAAGTACAGACTAAAATTAACTAAACCAACCACATAAAGAAGTCTTTCCTACTTAAAATGATCTACCATACTAGATAACTGAAACAAATATTCCCAAACTTATCGTTTTTCTTTCACACCTTTGACTACAACACTATTCATCATTAACTAGAGGGCTTGCTGAATAGGCTCTTCTACCCGATTAACTTTAGCTATTGATGCTTCCGGACTAGTCCTAATATGCATATATTCCTTTAAAATTAATAGATATCTCTTAATACATCCATTGAAACTACACAACATCGGCAGTTAATGCTTCCTCAACTAGACGTACAGATAAATGTTCCGTTACATAAAAAAAAAAATGATGGTGGAAATATCTTATGAAGATCACAAAGGGTTAACAATATGAAATTCAGCGCCTCTTCCAAATTTGTTGCACAATTTAGTTTGGAGCACAATTGTTTAAAAAAACTTGCCCATATCAATCAATCCATCAACCACACTCTTGTGTAAGAAACTTCGTATAGATAACATAATCAATTATATCCACATGCTCATAATGATGAGCTCTCCATAATAGACCAAAGCAAAATATCTGAAGTGGTCGGACGCACCCCTATGCGCAGCCACAAGTGGCTGAGGGTGAGCCTCACCCGCCGCCACTCTGACCACCAAATTGGGTAGCAATACCTATGCCAAATTGTTCATTACAACATCCCCAACCCCTTCTAACTACAACATAGTCCAGTTTTAATCAAGGAAGCCAAAATTTACCTTGAAAACTTAAGGAAACCGAAATCTTTAATGCTTCGATTCTTGCTTCTCCTATCAAATAGAGCTATAAGGCTTGTACCGGGATGATCAGCATAGCAAGAGCTTCAAAATCCATTTTGTGGTGCAGTCGAACGTGGCTGGAAAACGAAGATCTAACCAGGTTTCTCCGTTCGGCACAGTGAATGGTTTTTTTGTTCTCTTTCCTCACGGCTGGATAACTTGAATTACACCCATGAGTTTGTAGAGGAGAAAGAGGCAGTTCGAACAACACCTGGTAGTGTGGCCGGTCGGCAAAGAAATTGCTGGATTTCAAATTTGGGTAAGGTCGGTGATCCGGGTTTGTCTCGAGAAAAATTGAAATGTCGGTAGTGTGACTGAAATGGAAATTTCTAAAAATGGAAGGGTCAATTGCTATTTAAAGTAGGTTTCTTGAAATAATAACTTCAGCTTTTTAGATCATAATTTCTTCGTATGAACTTCGATTTTAGCGTGCCGCGTGTCCACAAACTCAGTTTAACACCCTCTATAACTATCCAAATGGAAATTTCTTCAAAAAGTGAACAGGATAAAAAGTCAATTTTAGTGCCCCTAAAAGTTTCGAAACGAAGGTAAAAGTAAAGATAATTGTCATTTACTGCCCAAATGACTAGTAAACAGGGAAATTTACGTACGAGGTGTAACATTGAAGCTGTGTGAGAAGATGTTGCAAGAAGACCTGGGATCCTTCTGATACTTGTGATCATAAGGTAAAAACCACATGCTGCTCCCATATGAAAACTTTTTACCATTTGGCAACCATACAAAATCAATTTCATAGTTGCAAGAAGAGCATGCATATTCACCTTTTGTACTTCACCTTGATATATTGACATAGGCAAAAAAGTCATTAATCGTCCAAAGTAATCCAGCATGCATTTGAAACATTTGATTGCTTGATGCGTCAAAAGTGTCTACACCCTATCCCAAAATTCCTTCAACTCTTCAATGAGTGGCTACATGTAAACATCAATCTTATCACCAGGTCTTTTTCGTTCATCAATAAGCACATATAGATAGATAGAGGGTTGCTTCATCAACATCTCATTGGTGGTAAGTTGTAAGGAATCGGTGTGATAGACCAAGTACAATGAATTATTTTCATAAACCATAACAGATTAAATCCATTTGAGGCCAACCTAAGCCTTACCTTTCGGATGTCTCCAAAAAAACTTGGGTGTTTATTGTCAAAATTCTTCCATACAAGAGAGTAGCAGGATGTCTAAACACATCATCGTAAATTCATTTCTTGGCATGCCATCTCACAAGCGTTGCCATTTTAGAGGACATAAACAACCTCTGCAACCTTGGTTTCAAAGGAAAATATCTTGCTTGTTTTGCTGCTTTTGTTTCCCCGGTCCCAAATCGTTCATTGTATTACCACCATTATCTTTCCATCGAAATGCCTTTCATATCAATTATTGGTCAAGATTTATGTCTTCATTTCTGAATAGTATACAACTATTAGGGCAAGCATCCACTATTTTATACATGAAGCCTGAAGGTTCAGTTAACTACTGTGCTTCATAATAAGAATTAGGAAGGTTTACACCTGGTATAGATTCATCACACATCTCAAGCAAGTCTTTGAAAGATGTATCCGTCCATGGATGTAACAGTTCCACTTGTAGAAGTCTAACAATGAATGACAAGGCTGTATGTTTCTTATAACTAGGATATAATGGAAAGTTTGCACTTTTCATCAACTTTAAGAAATGTTTAGCAAGCTCGTTTGACCCAACAAGCAGATTCATCATGTGGTCTAACAACATTTGCAGTTCCTATAGCTTTTTTGACAAGTCTAACCATATCTTCATTACATAATCATCTGATCCTGTATTTTGATCTATATTTAATGAATAAGCACCATCTCTGGACTCACCATGTTTATCCCATTTATTATACTTTCAAAGTCCATTATCACAAAAATGTTGTCACACCACTACTTTTTCAAAGAATTCATGATTTTCACATTTTCTACAAGAACAATATATCCTTTGCACTCATATCCCTATTGACATATGCAACAGTCAAGAAATCTTCTATTTCGCACAATATGGCTTAGAACACCAATCTGCCCAATCAATCCATGACTTGTCCATTTTTTCTCTTACCAATATCTATGTCAACTAGAAAAAGAGTAAAACAAACAGCTAATTATGAAGATATTAGCCGACAATACTAACAATAAATGTACAACACGTCAAGCATAGATAAAAAAAATACTAAAAATTTAATTAATGAAAGCTAACATGACATAGTATTTAATTCAACATCTAATTAATCCAATCACTACTAGAAAAACAAACAATGCACACTGATTTTAGTCATACTGATTTATGTTAGCTACAGATGTCAGTATGAATGATTAGTTTAGATAGATATCTGTGTGAAAGATTCATTCACACAGATATTTGTATCTAATATGCTAGATTGGGACCACAAGTACATTTAGTATAATTGTATATACAGATGTGTGTATGAATAAAGAAGACCCACAGATATCTGTGTAAGATATTATATTAGTATTTCTTAACTTACACTGATATCCATAACAATAACTATATACACAGAAATCTATATGTAATAAAATAACAAATTGAAATTTCAATCGTGAAATAAATTATACTTACAGATATCCGTGTGAAAAGCATTGACTGATATTTGTGTAAGTAAGATAAACATTCACTAATATCCGTATGAAAACATATTCACTGAAATCCGTGTGAAAATTTTTACTGATATCTGTGTAAATAAGAAAATAGTGACTGATATTTGTGTGTGTGTGAAAAACCTGAAAATATTGACTGATATCTATGTGGAACTGTGGATAAGATTGGCATGCGCGTGGATTTAAAATTTCTTTAATCATTTGTACTTATCACTTCATTCTTCTTGATAAGTAAAAGCAGCATGTTAGAGTTTTCTATTAACTACCACATAATATCTCCTTCTCTCCAACAACTGAGCCAATCTAGCCGATCTTCCTCTCTTACATCTGTATCAGCAATCAGACCTAAAAATCCTCGCTATCTTCCCATTCATTTACAATTACGCACACAGTATAAGACATTTCCATGAACTCTAGCCTGCTTTAGCCACCATAGATTTAAGATCTGGATCGAAAACAACATCGCATCCCCAACGGAAGCTCTAAGGCTTGAGTTGCATGTTCCTTCGCCACAGCTGGTGAGATCTCTTTCCTGTCTCCTCCTTTTCATGGTCTTGTTCTCGTTGTTTGTCTTTTCTAGGATCTCTCTTACATATCTCAAATTTCAAATCCATTCTCAAACCTGGAATCACTTCTGTGGCACCATCGGTTTCTCTAGGCTCGGCTTTGAGCGATGTATTAGTTGCTCATATGATCTTGGTACTGGCTTTTGTTCTCAGGTAAGGGAGGAGCTTGGATTGAAACTTTTATTTTTGATGTTAACAGAAAATCATTCCTTTGTCAATCATATTTAATCTTACTTTGAATTTAATTATTCTGTTATATTGATCTTTTTCTCATGTTTGGTTATGGTTAAATCATGTGGGATAATGAATAAGATGAACTGATATATATGAGAGTGTTCTTGGGGTGATATAGCGGCATACAGTCTTGATGTTGCTACGTACATAGAATGAATGATGCTATAGGGTGATGGCCGATCATTATAATTACCATTAAACTAAAACAAGAATTCAAGTTATTAAATAATTAGTATTTATTGTAAAAGTATCAAAATATATTATTATTATTTCCGTCTCAATTCACACTGATTTTTTTGACCCAAAAAAGACAAAAAAAATCACACTGATTTTAATTTGATAGTAAAAAACAAATAAGAATTTGAAATACGAGTGGGTCCCATAGAAAACTCTCACATAGACATGAAGGTCGGTCCGTGTGCAAAGGTCAAAGGCCACCCCACCAAATGCCACAGACAAGAAATCTGTGAATATAGGGTTGCTAAAGACCATTGCGCACAGATTTCAGTGAGTAATGAAGGCTATAGATACTGATTTGAACCAGTATGTAATGGCTTTTTTACTAGTAGTGGATGTGCACAGATATATGCAAATTGATAACACATGCAAGAACTCGACTAAAAACTTGACAAGTCGTGACATTTTGTGAACAGTATCTGACCTGCCAGCCTCGATAGTAGAAATACAAGGCAAAAAAACAGTGAATAATCTTGACTGATCAAGCTCAACGGGTGAACTTGCTCTTAAGTTCATAAATCCTAACACATTCATTGTATACTATTAACTTTCCAGTAGCTGAAAACTAGCTGGCATAAAAACGTACAATCGCAGTTCATCATTGTGCAAAGTTGCACAATGTTTCAAATTTCTTGATTGCACGCCTTTATCCTCACGGTGTAGAAGTGCATAATTGACGCATTTCAGGGCGTCAATCATTCCTAGAATTTGCCTGAGTTACTCTACTTTAGAATGTGATGGGATCATACATTAAAGGATAAAGGTTGTCAACTTGTCAAATGATCTTGACCACAGAGAGGGAAGGTTGGTAATTAATCAAGTTAGAAGTTCTATACACGCCAGTGTGCCAATCCCATGATCGCAAGGTGCTAGCAACTCCCACTTTTCTACATAATCTTTTCCCCCATATTTGTAGGGACCTTAATTTAACTATCTTTTTCTTTTTTCCCTCTTCCTTTATATAGGTCACCCTCATTTGATCGATCCCTTAAACTACTTCTCAAGAAATTCAATGATATAATTATCGATGGTATCCTCAACTTTATTTTTTAATTTAATATTTTTGAAATTTTTGGTTCTCACAAATATGATATAAAAGTTTAATGTAATTAATTATGACTACATGCATAAGCTTTGATAATTTTGTATTCTTACTTTGATTTTTAGTTGTTTGATCAATAAATATGAACTCTCCATTTATGACTGATGGCAGTTCTCTCAATTTCGCAGGTTCTTGCTATGAACAGATTTCAACTTTTTTTTTTTTTTTTTTTTTTTTTCAAAAAGGAGGTACTGGGAAGGACCACAAGGAGTCACGCAATGGCCTTTTTTACCCGAAGTCCAGCACAGTGCCGCACCAAAGACGCAGCGACACCCCCCCCTCCGGGCATCGAGTACACCAAATAGGTGGGCTTGCCCTCCCCGCATAGTCTTTTCCATACACAAGGCTCGAACTTGAGACCTCTGTCTCAAGTCCCTCAACTTGCTTAAGGAGCACAGTCAACTTGCCAACTGAACTGGACCATGTGGGTAACAGATTTCAACTTTAAGTGTACGTACAAACATTGAAACCTAAAAAAGACGAGCAGTAAATTGTACAATTTCTCAATATCAATTTAATAATACACAGGATAAAAAAAAAAAAAATTAATAATGCACAAATTCTCCTCTTAGGAAAGCCCTAATAATAGACCCAAAAGAATACTACAACACTATTGTTAAACCAAAAATGTTAGAAGTTCTTGCAACTCAGAAACCCAGCTGAATATATAGTCTCTTTTAGCTTAACCCTCTACTGAAACATGGACCTAACACACTGATTTATCAGCCTTCCCGTGGAGCAAAGGCCAGGATTCATCCAGAACTTGAAGCTTGTTCAAAGTATCAACATGGCAGGGTCTCTGGAGATCCTCCAGGCTCAAGAACCTCCCGGATCTACCAGAGTCCGACCTGGAGAGCATCTGAAGAACCTCTTCGAAGAACGACTCGTCGCATGGGATGGCCAGAGGTCCTGGTTGGTTGGCGAAGCCGTACTCCTCCTCGGCCTGCACCAGAAGCTTCTTGAAGATGGGGTGGTTCAAGTAGGTAGCGCGCACGATGAACCTCCTGCAGCTGCTGCCCACGCAGACGGCGACGTGTCCCGCTGGGACGTCCGACGGCGCAAGCTGTGAGGCCTTGAGGTGCGCCTTCTTGTGCCAGCGTTGTAGCATTTGACGGATTCTGATTATGCGTCGGAGCTTGTTGCATTTGCTCATTCCCGTCGACATTTCGCCGGAGATTGGTGGAATTTAAAAGTAGGGGAAAGTAAGAGCTGCGCTCCACTCCACTGGAGTCGGACAAAAAAGATGGCGGAAAGTTTGTTTTGGTAACGGGTATGAGAATATGGTTGGAGGACTAATGGGTTATATGGTTTGTAGGAATGTGGAATGACCTTGGAGTTGAAGATATTTACGAGATTGTGGCTGTTGTTAAAGTTGTTGTCAGCCCCATGTGATGGGTAGACCATGGGTTTATTATACTCAATTTCATTGTTAACCAGATTATACTTTTACTATATTATGAAATTAATAGCACGTTTACTTATTTAAAATGAAAATTGAGATAATAGTTTTGGGGTAAAAGTATTCATGGGTTTATTAATAAATAAATCGAAATGGTTCTGGGAGAAAAGTATACATTCATTTACTAACACATAAAGAAATCAGAATGGATGTAGGTCTCACCTCCTTGTCAAAAATCGATTCCTGAATACTCATAAATTTGATTACGAAGGGGGAAGATTATTTTAGGAATCAATTAATGCCTCCATAATAAGATCGATTCATTTCTTCTCTCATTTAAGTTGTCTCCGATTCATGATTTGTTTTTCATTCCAAGTAAGTAAACGTGTCATTAATTAATATCGAATCACTCAATCTGTTTCTCCTTACATTAATTTCAACTATCCCTTGGGACATGGTCTACGTTTTTCTCCTATGATAGATGATGCACAGACGTACTCTTGATCTATTCTCTCTGGGTGCAATTTTTTTCCACTTGATATTGGAGTCGCTGGTGGCCGGTTTTGGGGTCGATGTACTATAAGATCATCCTGCATGGTAGACGGTTTTAGTGCGGATTTCTTTGTTACAGGTGGTGGTGGTGGCGGCTTTCTTCGGTAGTGTTTGGAGAGAGCCTCGTGCTGGTGAGTTACTACTAGCGTCTGGATTAAGATTATTTGTGATTCGAGATTCTGATCGGGTCCAAATATGGGCCAAACTTTGGATTACAAGTCTATCCTCATCCTGATATGATTTTAGTGCTCATTGTGTTTACTTTGATCGAAGATGCTTGTAGTAATTTCTGACATTGGCGGCATCTAATTTCTGGCATTTGGTAGAGGGACAACCCAGATTTTTGAAATTCTTCATTTTGTATTGTCAAGCTTCGTGTTTTGACTGTTAGATTAGTTGAGTCCTCGATTTTTTTTTTCGATGACAGAGTCCCCGATTGATTAACTCTCGTTACGTATATACCTTCTCGTAGGGTTAATATTGTTTGTGCAATGAAACCATTTGCAGATTTTCTTATTGTCTTCGGCAACTTAAAATATTTACTTTGTTTAATTTTTTTTATATAAGGTCAAAAAATTCATCATGGTCTGTAAGTGAGGCTTCATTAAATCTGTAAGTGAGATTTCGTTAAATGATGTACTTTTGATCTTAAAATATATCTATATATATATATATATTTTTTTTTTTTCAGAAAAAAGAAATTATAACTCAACTAAGAATAGCCCAAAGTGTAAGATTTACAATTATTTTTTTTAGTGCAAGAATTATTGATAAATGAGCAAAGTTGACGATAAACATAGTCATTCATAATAATTTCAGTAACTAATATATAATATCTGAATTGGGTTTTTAAGTCTATTGTTTAAACTTTTCAATTGGGCAGTTTTGTAACACAAATGGGTTGTTGAGTAACCAACCAGCAGCTAAATTCAATAGGATATCCCTTAAGAAATGCTTTTATTTTTATAAGATTGCTTTTCATTAAAGAATCATTGGTTAAGTTTTGTAATGTCTGCCAACCAACAAGTGCTAAGGGTTTAGCATCCTTACATACACAGATGTTTGTAGGTGTTCATGAGTCGAATAATATGGAGCTTCGGCTATCTAATGTCTAATGCACTGATTCTGACTTCTGAATTCGAAATCCTCTTTGCACATCCAAAGTAATTATTAACAACAACAATAATAATTGATTATTATTGAAGGAAAACTTAATTTGTGTTTAGCCCAAATTCTAGGTTACTTGACCTAGTGGTAATAGGATTTAATTAGAAGGATCTAGAATCCTAATCAATGTAGAATTACTTTCCTTGTATGATTGAGATTTTGTATGATTGAGATTCTATTTATTGTAATCCTCTATATAAAGAGACCCCTATTATCAATGAGAACACACAGCAAATTCCTCTCAAATTCAGTTTCTCTACAACACGTTATCAGCACGAGCCCTAACCCTAGCCCTAAAAACCAAAACTCTTCTCACCAAAACAGCCGCAAGCTCCTAGCCCTTGCTAGCCATGCCTAAGCTGCCCCTGCAGCCCTTGCGCACCCATGTGCCACCTACTGCCCATGCAGCATTGCGGCACTTCTGCTGCCCCTGCAGCATAGCAGCTCGCTCGTTCTTGTGCAGATCAGTCTACTTGCACGCCCCGAAACTTCTTGTTCGGGACCTCTGATCGAAATACGTTCTTCATCAAAGTTGTTCATCTCTATCTCCTCTATCTGACATCAAAATTTCAGCCCTATTGGAGACGTTTTGAGACCTTTACAGTATTCAAGGTGGGAGCTGTTCAGCATGCTCGTTCCTGTACATATCAGTCAGCTTGCAAGCCCCGAAACTTCTATTTCGGATTTTCAGATCAAAATTCTTCCTTCATCAAAGTTGTTTGCCTCGGTCTCTTCTTTCTGAATTCCAAATTTCAGCCCTATTAGAGACATTTTGTGACCTGTACACCAATCGGAGTGGGAGCTGTTTAGAAGCAAATCTACTCCGAATTTCAACAAGTTTGATTCGCCTAGAACTGAAGCTTGTTTGCAATCCTACAATGAGGATCGAATGAGATCCGCAATCCTAAGAGGTATGGTTTACTAAAATTTCCCGTTTTTGAGTTTTTATTTCAATTTCTCTTCTTTTCTCGGGGACTTCCAAAATCCCTTCTTCTACCCCCATTTCTCTACATAGGGGAGACCAAAAGCCGAACTGTGGGGGTTCGCGCTCACTCCAAGCTTGGAGCTTGTAGAGTCCTCCAAACTTAGAGTTTGTAGAGAATTTATGATCGACCACTTACATCTCTTGGAATCGAATTTCTTGGAAGGGACTACGCTCGGAAATTCCTAATTTCTTGGAAGCGATTACGCTTAGAAATTTCATATGTTTTCGTGGTAGCCTACTTCGCTCCGAAACTAACCCTAATTTCTTGTTCTCTTTCAGGATGAGTAGCCTGAACAAATTGGACTTTGCTTCATTGGGAACAACTGGCTCTGAATATCACAGGTGGGTTCTTGATATCCGCCAGTTTCTCAAGGCCGATGGAATCTTGGATATGATTCTCGAGCCTAGCCAGGACGTGATAACTGTTGAGCAAGCTCAAGCTTTGGAAGCAAATAGAGCAGCCTTAGAGGCAAATAAGGCGAAAACCATCATCCTAATGACTCGTCATATGGATGATTTGCTCCAGTACGAGTATATGAATGAAGAAGACCCCAGAAAGCTGTGGGTCTTACTCGAAGAAAGATTTGGCAACGTCCGTGACTCCTTGCTTCCTGACCTAGAAGTGAGATGGCATAGCCTCCGCTTCTGTGATTTCAAGTCAGTTCTTGACTATAACTCGGAAGCACTTCGCATTAAATCCTTAATGGAATTCTGTGGTAAAAAGATCACAGATGCGATGTTGATTGAGAAAACTCTCTCTACCTTCCCCGTCTCTGCATTGATGGTTGCTAAGAACTATCGAATCGATATAAATGCAAGACGGATCACAAGGTTTCATGAGCTCATTGGAGCTATGAATGTCGCTGAAAAGCATGATAACATCCTTGTGAAGAACTATAATTCGAGATCCGTGGAAACATAACATATTCCGGAATCCAATTATAGTCGCACCTCTAAGAGAGGGCGCCAAGAGCGAAACCCTAATCGTAGGTATACTTCTGGACATTCTGATCCATATAATCACTCTACTTGGGAAGGTAACCGCCAAAATAGGCGAACACGAAACCGAAGAGGTAAACGTGGAAAGAGAGAGGGAGGCAACGCCTCTGGCCATGTTGGTGGTGCCACCAACATTAAGAGTCATCTAAATGACACTTTCAAAGTGCCTCAATCAATGGAGTTCAAGCAAAGAGATGTATGTTCTCGATGTGGAGTGTCTGATAATTGGGCACACATTTGTAGAGCTCGTGAAGAACTTGTCACCGCCTACAAAGCATATTGTGAAGCAAGAGAAGCTTACTATGTGGAACAAGAAGATCAAGAAGATGATCTAGAGTGAAGGGTTGAAGACTACAAATCTGGCTGGGATCAATAGATCGCCAATTCTGTTTAAGTCTTTATTTTCCAAGAGATGTAGGCGATTGCCATATTACTTTTGATTGGATTAGATTTTCTTTGATCATAGAAACAATGATGTATTACGTTGGCTTATGAATAAAATTTCGAGTTCTTTTCATTATGACTCAATTTTGATTTTGAGCATATGACTTTGTGACTACGATGGCTAGACCATCCGTATTAATTTAAGGACATGGAATAGCCCAAGTTCCACTTGCCAAATGGCACCTTGATTACTGTTGTCACAGAAACTCTCTACGCTCTTAGGGTAAATCGTACCCTATGAATAGCCAACGAATTCCATGCGAACATGCATGTAGAGAAAGGAAATGAGTTCCTTTGCATTACCTCTAATGATTACGAACACAGACGCATCTTAGAGAAGTTTATGTGTCTCTCTAGTGGATTCTATGTCACTATTCGAGCTATTAATCCAATAAAGTTATGAGAGAAGATCTCTTGGATTTAGACACATATTGGCTTTGTCATGACAGGATAGATCATCCTAGTCATGAGAAGATGATCCGTCTACAAAAGACTTCACATGGACATCATTTCTTTCGAGCGAAATGAAGCATGAATCAAAAGTTGATTCCTAGACTAAGTGTGACCGACGCTGTTGCCTAAGGCACCGCCTCCGTCCACCATCAGCCTAGGGCTGGCGTAGTCCATATCCATCACGCCATGGATAGCGTCCATCATGGTGATGGCGCCCCAGGTGATGTTGCAATCACCAACTTACTTCACATAGCGTTTTGAACGCTCAGGCCTAACCAAAATACTTAATGGTTGCTTCTAAGGCCTTTCGCTCTTTTTACAAAGCCCGTTCCTTAGGGAAACTAGGACTGAGACCATCCTATGCAAAGGATATGACAATACTCATTCTGTTCTTACAAAGAATCCGTAGGGATTTTGTGGATTGATTCAACCAACTTGCGGACGCTTAAATATTTCATGATGTTGGTTGACACGCAAACACGCCGGTCACGTGTTGTGTCATTGTCCACCTATAAATGCTACTTATGCTACACTCCTAGCACATATCATGTGACAACGGGCTCACTCCCCGAATCATCCTATTCAGTCATTTGGATTTGACTATGCTAGAGAGTTTACATCGAAAGACTTTCGATGGATATTGCAATGGGTTTGATGTTGGACATCACATTTCCATATACACACCCAATTGGTGCGGAAACAACTACGATGGTAGTCCGAACATTGGTAATGCGCACCAATCTTCTTACATCAGCTTGGGGTGATGCAATATCGCATGCAGCTATGCTAATTCGTCTACGACCTACCGCCACTCAATGTACCTCTGCGTTACAACTAGTGACTGGGTACACGTATTTTGTACTTACGCATATTTGAGTGAGCCATTTATGTGCCAATTGCACCGCCACAACGCTCTATGATGGGTCCTTACAGATAAATGGGCAACTACGTTGGATTTGAGACTCCAACAATCGTCCGCCACTTAATGCCTTTACAAGGCAATCTCATTACCGCTAGATTTGCGGGTTGTCACTTTGATGAGACAGTCTTCCCGTCGTTAGGGGGAGATAAGAACACAGATGTTCAACAGGAACGACAGGAATTGTCGTAGTCTGTCCCCACTATGTCTCATCTTGATCCCTATTAAAGTGACGAGATCACACAATTATGCTGCAAACATGCCTGCAAGGAAGGACGTCCCTACGAGAGGACGTAAGCGCCACCCTACACGGAGGTAGGCATGGCGCCAATGCCAAAGAGAGTGGCACTCTGGCGTTACAGGCCATGGCCCCAGCTAGGATGCGTGGGAGGCCCGTGGGTTCGAAGGATACTTTGGCACATTCCAATCCTTTGATTATCAAGACTCAAAATCCGTCTCATGAGTATCTTCCGGGTTATGGTTATCGTTGGGGGACGCCTCAACATCAGACCCTATTCCTGAGAATATGGAGCTCTATGAAACTTACACTAGTGTACATGAGACGTGGGATAAAAACTCCATCATAATTGATGATGTAGTTACGCATTTTGTTGCGCATGAGTTTGCTGAGTCTGATGATGTCGAACCACGCTCCGTTGATGAATGAATGCCAACGTAGAGAGTTTTTGGCCTAAATGGAAAGATGCGATCCAGGTTAAGATGGATTCTCTAACGAAGAGGAAGGTTTTCGAGCTAGAGATGCCAACACCTCCTAACATAAAACCTGTTGACTAATGGGTCTTCGTTAGAAAGCGTGATGAGAAAAAGAGATGGAAATCTCGTCTTATGGGGCAAGGCTTCTCACAAAACGCCCTGGAATCGACTACGATGAGACATATTTTCTCGTAATGGATGTCATTGCACTCTACTACCCTGTCAGTTTGGTAGTTTCCGAATAACTGAACATGCAGCTTACAAATATGGTCACTACGTATCTCTATAGGGATCTAGATATGGAATATACATGAAGGTTCATGGCGAACTTCATTTACCCAAGTCAAGTGGCTCTAGACCACGGAGCGCGTTTACAATAAGGTTGAAACGCTCACTAAAGTGACTACTTGATTGGGAATGGATATGCCCACGCGTTTCTATGACAAGTTTCAGATTCTATCGCGGTTCATGTTGGACATGATCTTCTTTAGAAGCCCTTAAAGAGTTAAGGGAAACCGCTGAACACTTGAAATCTGAGTTTGAGATGAAGGATTTTGGGAGAACACGATTATGTCTCAGTTTGGAACTTGAGCATCGTGTCGATAGATGCTTAGGCATTTTGACAAGGTCAAGCCTTCAAGCACCCCTATGATCGTCAGTAGTCTTGATCCTGAAAAGGATCCTCTTCGTCGAAAGGATGATGACGAAGACGTGCTAGAGGCAGAAGTGCCTTACTTAGTACAATAGGCGCATTATTATACTTATCTCAATGCACAAGACCGGACATCTCATATGTTGTGAACTTGTTAGCTAGATATAGCTCTGCGCCAACGCGACGCCATTGGATTGGTGTAAAAGATATCTTTCGATGTTTGAGATGTACGATTGATATGGGCTTGTTCTATCCCTACAAAGAGATGATGGATTCGGACCCATCACACATCAGGAACGCCGCCAACACTGGCCTGCGTCCACTATCCCCATCCCAAAACGACATGTGTTTTGGAAGGTTTTGCTGATGTTGGGTATCTCTCTGACCCACACAATGGTCGATCCCAAACTGGTTAAGTGTTCACCATGGGAAAATACCGTGATATCTTCGAGGTTTACAGAACAGACCGTAGTCGCTATATCTTCGAACAATGCAGAGATCATTGCTCTTCACGAAGTGGTTCGTGAATGTATATGGATTGGATCCATAATTACGCATGTTTGAACAATTGTGGTTTGAAGTCTACCACAGATGAGCCTACGAGCATTTATGATAATGCTACTTTTTTTGAACAAATGAGGCAAGACTACATCAACAGCGACAACACCAAGCATAATCAGCAACAACAGACACTCCTCGAGATCAAAATGAACTAGGTTCGATCTGAGGACAGTGAGGCAGACTTGTTTACTAAGTCATTGCCCAATACCACGTTCGAGAAACATGTGGCAAGAATTGGCTTGCTGAAATTATCTGAACTCCCATGATCGTAGTCATCAGGGGGAGGTGCAGACATCAGGGGGAGATGTCTACATGTTCGTCTCGAATCGTGAAGGGTGTGTTGTGCTCTTTTTCCCCTTCGACCGAGGTTATTTTTGTCCCACTGGGTTTTTGTTACTCGGCAAGGTTTTTAACGAGGCAACGAGAGAAGCCCCGCGTTTGGGCAACACAAGGGGGAGTGTTGAAGGAAAACCTAATTTGTGTTTAGCCCAAACTCTAGGTTACTTGACCTAGTGGTAATAGGATTTAATTAGAAGGATCTAGAATCCTAATCAATGTAGAATTACTTTCCTTGTATGATTGAGATTCTATGCATTGTAATCCTCTATATAAAGAGGCCCCTATTATCAATGAGAACACACAGCAAATTCCTCTCAAATTCAGTTTCTCTACAACAATTATTAATATTTTAAAGAGTTTTTGTCCATTTACCCTATTTCTAGGGATTTTTTTCCCACTAACTTACCCAATACACTCTAAGAGAGTCTTCCCTCATACCCCATTAAGATTTTTTTTTGTTTTTAATTTTTTTTAATACCATTTTACCTCTCATCCATTTGCTACTTAGAGAGAGAGAGAGAGAAACCATAGGAGACTTCGCTGGAACCCGGTACCGGTCGCTGGAATCCGATCATCGGCAGCCGGATTCCGGTCACCTACCGCCGGATTCCGGTCACCGGCCGCCGCCTACCGGAAAGGTGTATTGCCCCAATAGACATCTATTGCCCCCCAAATAGAAGGGCAATAGACGTCTATTGCCCCAATGGTCTATTATCCCCTAACAGACGTCTATTGCCCCCCCAATAGACGTTTATCAGCTATGTATTGCCCCCCAATAGACGTTTATCAGCCATGTATTACCCCCCAATAGACGTCTATTGCCTCCCAATAGACGTTTATTGCCCCCCCCCCCCCCCCCCCCCCCCCCAATAGATCTTTATGTAGCCAGAATGATAACTAATATTCCTAAAATTAGACAAAATAAAATTGAGTACATAAAAAAAAATGAAGATATTATATCAATTTAAAAACATATATTGCCCTCCAATAGACTTGTATTGCCCCCCAACAGACATTAAAAAAAAAATTCCCTTCTGTCCCATTACTTAAAAAAAAAAAAATCTGATTTGGGCACCCAGAAAATGATCCGGGCACCCATCGTTGCACCTTCCTTCGTCGGTTTTTCTCGGTTACAGATTCTCAGCACTCAGATGTCTGAATATTAGATCGAAACCCTCAGTTGCTGTTGCACGGAGGCCGGGTTGTCGGAATATGCCGGATCGTCGGAATCTGCAAGAGAGAGAGAGAGAAGTCGTGCTGGAGATAGAGCGGAGAGAAACGACGATGTTCAAATCGAGATCCGAGTTCGCCACCGGCGAGGTAGCTCTGACCGGAGCTTCTTCGTCGTCTTCAGGCAAGCCGGTGCTTCTTCGTTTCGTCTGTGATTTAGGCAAGACGGAACTGATTTAGGCAAGCCGGAGCTTCTTCGTTGTCTTCAGGTAGCTCCAATCAGAGCTTCAGGCATGATGCTAGAGTTCAACGCTGCATCGGGCCGAGAGAGAGAGAGAGAGAGAGAGAGAGAGAGAGAGAGAGAGAGAGAATTGTGCCGGGGACGAGGTGGTGAAGAGAGAGAGATGAGTGTGATAAAATGTAATTTTTTAATTAGGCCAAGGCTAAAATTGTCATTTTGCTTCAAATTGTGTTAGTGGGAATAAAAATTTGTTGCTAGGGTAAGTGGGACAAATTTAGCTGATTTTGGGGCTTTGGGTCAATGACCCTATTTTAAATTACCTATACTATTATTAAGAGAACACATCTTGCCAATCATAATTAAATTTTTTTAATTTTCTTAGATCAGACAACATTTTAAAAAAAGACCACATTTTAATCCCCGTAGATGTGTAATTCACCATTTTATTGATAAAAATTCCTTTGTCAAAGAAAAAAAAGAAATGCATGAAATAGCCTATGAAGTGAACAATGCAAAGCAATTTGTCTATTTTGGGACATATTGATTTTTCATTTTGATGCACTTCGGCAAATAGTTTTTGTTTCCGTTTGTTTTAAGTGATAAAATCGTGAGCCTTAGTGTTTTCGAGCAAAATATTATCGACAATTTAGCTCTAGCTAGCCTTTCACGCATACTAACAACTTTTCCCGGTCTTGCTGCTCTCCGACTGAGGATCTCCTCTAGTTTGTTGGTGTAGGCAAATACTATTTCCTTTCCAAGTCCATCGTCTTTGAGCGGACTTAATTATGAAAAAAAAAAAATTTCAAACAATACTAGTAAGGTTTGTATTTCCAAATATGAAATGCAATTACTACGTTATTAAATTTGTATCCCCCGATGTTTTATTTTTTTTTTAAGAGAGCCAGTACGAGACTGCCCTTAAGCCTTGATCATTAATGAAACTTTAGAATACATTTTGAAAGGGGGGGGACATGATACCTAAACCCCAAATTACAATAAGCATAGGGAGAACATCCTGAAATAATAACGAGAGTCTCAACTAAAAATATGTATTCTATCTTGCACCAATTAGTAAAGAGTGCACTTTTGACTACTCTATTCACTTTACAAAGGTGGTGACATACCGGAAAGTAAATGCTTACTCGAAGCCATAATATACTAATAAGATCAGTTTTCCCACTATGTTGCCACTGAAAAACACATCCAGTGACACTTAGACGTTTCATCCCCCATGTTTATATGGCAATGATATGATTCTATTGTCTCTCTCCTATACAACAATTTTGAGATTTAAGTGCATATGCTAACTAATCACTTTCAAGTGAGCTTAGTCTTGATCATTCAATGCATGGATTCCTTTGTCTCTATATATTATTTTTATAAAAGGGTTATTATCACAAATGGTACCTGAACTTATCTTATATTTTATCGATGGTACCTGAACTTCAATTTTGATCACAACCAGTACCCGAACTTTTCGATTTCATTTTAAATGGTACCTAAGGCCACCTTCGGTAACTATTCCGGCCAAAAAAGCCATATCTAAAAAAAAAAAAAAAAGGTTCAAGGCAAGTCTATTACCAAAAAATCATCACTATATATAATTGCAACCCTTGAAATCATCAAAAATCATCACTATTATTGTCTCTCATGCCATTTTTAGTCGGAATAGTGACCGGAGGTGGCTCTAGGTATCATTTAAAATGAAATCGAAAAGTTCGGGTACTGATTGTGATCAAAATTGAAGTTTAGGTACCATCGATAAGATTGAGGTATAGTTCAGGTACCATTTGTGATAATAACCCTTTATAAAATTTAGTTTAAGTTGGCAGATACATGTGCATCATAGGCTTTAGGAAATGAATCCATATCAAGATATAATAAGGTATCGACCATTTATCGTTTATATGGGTTATTTTAGCATCATCGGTGTTAACTTTAGTGTCAACTAATCAAGAAACATACTCTGCATAAGATTTTCTCCCCAACAGAAAATCCCCAGAATGACATCAATAAAATACTTATGCACAAAATCTCTAGAAATTCATTTCGCCATCCAATCACAAATCCCAAGTAATGTATTTTACCACGAGAGCTAACCATTTCTCTGCCATTCTCATGATTCGATTAGATACGGTTTCTGTTTCGAATTGATCGAATAGTCTTCACATGGCGGTATCAAAATTGTTCATGACAGACAACTATGAATGCTTGATTAAACTTAAGTAAGACTAGCTTGATCTTACGAGTATAAATGAATGACGTTCCACTTCATCATTTCCCAATATAATATATATTAGGTATTAAAATAGTAATTTCTTTGTGCTATTGACTAACAGTTTGCAAATCATTGTCTTTGACATAAGTGAAAATATTTTCATTGCTGGTAAATTGGAATGTGGCATTAGTATGTGGTGTGATTGAGTGCTTGCCCTTTAAATTTAATCAGGAGCAACTTTGGATCATGCAGGCTCCAGTTATTGGTCCTTTTAGTCAGTGCTTAAGTCGATTATTACAAAAGTTATTAGGCATTAAACTGACGGATAATATTTCTTTTAGGTGCGTTTTTGTTTTTTTCCTCTCCCTAAGATCTCGTCTGCTAATATCTTTTCATCACAATAGTCCATTAAATGTGGGGAGAGAGTTTAGAACACCGACGTACACATGCAACAACATAAATGGATAGTTGGATTACATCAAATAAACTTTTTAGTGATTTTTAAAAAAATGTAGATTAAAAATATCAAGGGTTAAAATCATCTATTAAGTGTTGAGTCAGTTGCACCGTCGATGTATAAGAGCAACTTTGGAGAATGCAAGTTCCATTTATTGGTCCTTCTAGTCAAAGATCAGACTGATTAGGCATGAAACTGATAGATAATATTTTTTTTAAAGTGCCTTGTTTTTTTCCTCTCCCTAAGATCTCTTGTCTGCTAATATCTTTTCATCATAGTAGTCCATTAAAGAGGGAGGATTCAGAGTACGTACCGACGTGCACTTGCACAAACATAATTGATAGTTGGATTATATCAAATACACTTTTTGGTTATTTAAAAAAAATTGATTAAAAATATCAAATATTGAAATCATCTTCTAAGTGTTGGGTCGCTTGCACCATTTGTGCATAGAAAAATTTCCATCCATTAAAATAGAAAAAAATTATTGAAAACATTCTATCAAAAAATAAAGCAAAATTCTTTAGAAACATTAGAACGTTTTTGAATTTTAAAATTTCTAACAGCGGTGGCTGGGTGAGGGTAGTTGGGTTCTTGAGAGTATAACATGTAAATGTATTTGTTGTATATATATGAAGGAACTTAAATGTATTTATGACCACTATTTGTAGTAGAATTAGCATGTATTGTGTTTAGAATATATGTATATAGGATTAAATTCAGTTTAGTCCTTTGAACTTCAAGGCTAAACTCAGTTTCGTCCTTGATTTTTTTTTTTTTTAATCACGATGGTTCCTGCCCTTCTAATTTCCATCACCCACGTCCAAATTTGGAGCTCTTCAATCATGACATTATTTTCAGATTTAGACCCTACAAGAAGGGTAAACTGAGTACTTCCCCTTCCAACCCCAATACCAAACCCTAAACACACCACGGCAGCTTTCTTTCTTCTTCTTCTAATCACACTTTTTCTAGATGATTAAAACCCAAACTAATCAAACTGTCAGTTTTTTTTTTGGTCAAACTGGATTAATTCTTATACTGATCATCTAAATCAGACTTACTGATTGCAATGTGAAATTGCCAGTATTAGATAGTTTATATTGAGAATATAGATACTGCACCTTTGGCTTGATTTCAAAGTGAAACTGCTAATATTCAATAGTAAAACAATTGCCGGCTATGGAATTTTAGAACTAGAAGTATTAACAGAAGCACGAAGCTCAAGTTGAAAACGAAAAGAAGAAGGATATGAGAACTATCCTTGAAATTTTGCTTTATTGAACAAATTCAAATGGCTTTGGTACTTTTTAAATATGATCTGATGAGGGTAACATCTACAGCAAGAAGACATAATGATCTGCAGATGATCACACAAAAGAAAAAAATATTTCCACCTACACATGCTAACTCTTCCATCAAAACCAAAATGATTAATTACCATAGTTGTAATACTACTCTAATCGTCACTAAGTTCAGCATTTGAACTGAAGTTAGTTTTGGTATGTGTTTCTGTGTAGTCATGCTGATAATGAACTGGTAGAATCACCGATGTTCTGCTCTACAATCTTGTCCACAAGTCAAGGTTAGGAGGGAGACCAGAGGTGCCGGTCTCAAATCCTCCAATGCCCAAGTCGGATACCGGTATGATATACAGACAGATTAACGATATGGAAAGAGTAGAGTTTTTGACTTACTTGATTTGGAAGTATTTGACCTTTTTATAGTACGAAATGGGAGTTTGGTTTCCCTTAAGCCCGATGTGGGACTGTTTGCAAGTCATTTTGTGTTATAAATGACTGTTCAACCGTGCCTTGCTGACTACTGTTGGTGGTTCCGGTAGGCAAGGCCGGTGGTTGTCGCCTTTGACAGAGGTTTCGGTGAGCTGCCCGGATGTTCTCCAGTGGCTAGCGGTGTGTATCTACCTGTGGCAGTAGATGTTATATGCCCGGTATAAACAGTATGGATGTATGTATTTTGGCTTCAATGACAGAATGAATTGGTATTTATATACTTCGCTTCCAGATTTGATGTATATATATGGCATTTTGTAGTTTTCACATTACATGCTAAATGTCACACAACAGGATTACAAATATGTGTCATATGATATACAAGGCAACCACAAAATCAATTACATTTATATTGTTGGACCAACTTGAGAACAACAGAAATCAAGAAAAGTATGTTGTTACTTTACACTCAAACAACAAAAAATTGTAGTCTTAAGACCAAAACAAATACAGTTATAACCAAAATGGTTAGAAATACAATAAAACGACATTTAACTGTCCCTTAAATTCCAATACAACAACAATAATTGGCATGTCTTTATACTTCAACATTCAATTAACTGTTATTACAAGTCAACAAAAACAACAAATAATTGAAGTCTCACAAAAATTCAAATGACAGTTAAGTCTAATTAATTTGCAAATTAAACAACGAGAAACTGTTATAGGAAGTTAATTCAAACAACAAATAAACAACACTATTTACATGGTACTATTGTTGTTCTTCATATCACACCACACTTATTGTCGTCTGAATCCATTAAAACTTACAGTTGTGAAAGTCATGGTGTAATCAGACAACATACGATTTTTTTAGGCCACTATCGTTTAAAAAATCAGAAAACATTTATACTCTGTCATCTAAGGCCGTCAAGAGACGACACCGTACTAGACCACAATTTTCAATTCAATCAGACAACTGGTCCTCTCTGTCATCTGATTGCTTTTTTTGACATAGTGTAGATACAGAGATATATATGAAGGTCATTGATGGACTTCGATTACTCGAATCAAGTAGCTCTCGACAACAGAGTGCATTTTCAATTAGATTGAGACACTCACTTTACGGATTAAAATAATCAGGGCGGATGTAATATAACCGTTTAAGTGATTACTTAATTAGAAAGGGATATGTCAATAATGAAAATGCACGATGAATTATGCCCATGCATTTTTCATTAAGAAGACAAGTTCTGGGTTTGCTATGGCTACAGTATATGTCAATGATACAAATCTGATTGAAACTCTAGATGAGTTAAAAAAAAAAAAAACCGCAAAGCACCTAAAATCTGAATTTGATATGAAAGAACTTAGGAAAACATGATTTTATCTTGGTTTAGAACTTGAGCACCGTGCCAATAGAACATTAATTCATCAATCGACTTACACTCAAACAGTGCTTACGTGCTTTAATGAAGATAAAGTGATGCCTGTTAGCACTCTCATGGTCATTTGAAATCTTGATCCTAAAGGTGACAGTGGAACTTCTGATTTCGCCACCTCCAGCGTCGAGACCACCCGCATTTTAAAGCTTGTACCCCGTAGATCAAATCTTTCGAGTGGTGTTACATGATTCACAATGAGGACGACCAATCAAAGCATTGAATAAATCAGACTCCGAAATATATCAAGGTATTTTCCATCCATATAGTACTGAATTTGACTTTGTGGTAGCTGGGATTATTGTTGAGCATGGTTTTGTGAATCTTTTGGCATAGTTAATGTGACCCAATTTAGGGTCAGAGGTGGCGGTACGAAGAGCCACTTCAAGTTTTCTCTTTTTGTCTGTTATGGAGAGCTCATCGTTACGATCATGTGGATATAGTTTGGTAGCCATATGATGAACTTTGGGATTGATATGAAGTTTCAGAAATTCAGGTTTCGATTCGGGAAGATCCGACCGTTGGATCAATCCTATTTTTCAAGAGATTGTCTTAGTTATCGAGTTAACGTAATCTATGAAATGTAAGCTCATTCCGATATGATTTTGAGCTTTCAAAGAATTATCTTTAGGGGTTTCAGTTTTGTTATCGTTAATTCATTCTCAGCTCTCGAAATCAATTATTCATGATTATCAGTTTGCTCAGGACGATTGTCATAGCCGAATTTCTCTGACTGAAGATTTTTTTTTTAATTAAATTGCATGCAGTATTATTTTTCTAATATTAGATTATGGTATTGATTTTATGATGATAATTGAGTATGAATAATTAATTGAGAATTCATGATTTATGCTTTTGAAGATTTGCGCAGTTGATTAAGTCGGGATTGAGTTTTTATTCCCAAAAGCTTTTATTAATTATAGATGTAATTGAATTTCGAGCTATTATGATTTTCTTGCGGAAAGTTGATGAGTTATTGAGCTTCTAATGATGATTTTTATTGAGTAATTTGAGTATTGAATTATTGAGAAATTATTTTCAGAAAGTGGATGAGATAAGAAAGTTATAAGAGAATTAATTAGTGCAGTTTATGAATTGTGGAGGTAAATTATGAAAGATGATGATGTTAGTGCATGCATGCATTACCTAGTCGGTAGTGCCCTCCAGGTAATTGTCTAGTCAGCAATATCCTCCAAACAATATTTTGGTCAGCAGTACCCTTAAGATGGCATGAGATAGGTAGTTGGAGGTACTCTCTAACCATTGCCCCGTACTATATTCCGGTCGATAGTACCCTATAATGCGTCATCATGTCGGCAATAGTATCTAGATGACATGAGATGGTTAGTCGACAATACCCTTTGGCCATTGCCTCCACATATTTTGGTCGGCAGTACCCTATAATGCGTTACCTGATTAGCAGTAAATTCCATGTGGCATGAGATGCCTAGTCGAAAATACCCTCTAGTCATCACGTATTTTAAATGAGACGAGTACATGATATTTTGAGATATTTTATCATATCATATCAGGATTTGGAGCTGTTTTAAATGAGATAATTTACAGCATATTTTGAGATTTTACTATCAAAAAATGATTGAAAGTATTTTCATCGAATTTGCACTGCATGCTCGTTTTTTTTAGATATTAAAATTGGGAAAGCATTCAACTTTGCCCTTTTTCCTTTTAATTATGAGTTTTTCTATTGGAACCTCCAAATTTGCTCACTTGACCTCTATGCTTTTTGCACCTCCTATCAAATTTTCAAATACTAAATTTACTCACTACACCTCACTAAAGTTCCTTAAATAACCTCACTTATATAATTTGCAAACGAACTATTATCTTTAAAATAAAAAAAAACTTAGTCATTTCAATGATTAATTACTCTATAATCTTAATTACATGTCTATTCTTTAAGGGCTAAATACTAGTTAGTACCCTGTGGTTTAGGTCCAAAATCAATTCAGTCTCTGAACTTCTAATTTCATCAAAAACACCCCTGCACTTTCAATTTTGATCTAATAGGTCCAATTCGTTAATATTCTATTATGGGTTCAAGTTATAGTTGGATTATTTGTTGAAAAACTATTTATTTTTAATAGTACGACTCACTCCTAAATTGACTATGCAGACCACCTCGACACCACATCATAAAACATAGGTCATATATGAGCCACATTAACAAGTTAAATAACTCAATTGTCGGAAAACTAACAAATTGGACCTATTAGATCAAAATTGAAAGTGTATGGGTGTTTTTGATGAAATTAGAAGTTCAGGGACTGAATTGATTTTGGACCTAAACCACAGGGTAGTAATTTGTATTTAGCCCATTCTTTAATCAGACAACATAAATCTCTTATCCAATAAAAAAAATCAAAAATAATTTCTAATCAACAAGAAAATAACATGAACTATTGTGTGATTTTTTTAAAACTTTTTTTTTCTTTTAGTTGTGCCAAAAAAAAAAAAAGAGTAATCATTTTTTTCTTAATGTTTTTTTTTCTCTCTATTTTCTGCACCTCATGATTAATTATTTTAGTTTTTCTATAAATGCTAGCTCTTTTTGTTTTTTTTTTTTTTACAAATATAATAGATGGACTTAGATTTAGGTTATAATATGATTTATTTTGCTCTCCCTCA
Organism: Rosa lucieae; assembly: GCA_024704745.1. Taxonomy (NCBI): domain Eukaryota; kingdom Viridiplantae; phylum Streptophyta; class Magnoliopsida; order Rosales; family Rosaceae; genus Rosa; species Rosa lucieae. The sequence continues at coordinate 25,929,314 of CM045497.1, read as the reverse complement.
CAATATGTGTTCAACATGTATATCATATATTTTTACGTCACATGATCTTAATCATAGTTTTAGTTCTTATTAAATATATATGAATGTTTTAATGAGTATGTAGTGAAATTGGAAAAAGAAAATAGATAAGGAAAATAATAAAGTATGCAATCTTATTATTATTGAAATGGAAAGTCTAGAGAAATAAAAATAATATTTTTTTGATATAATTATTGTCCTTAATAGTCATTTTATAGTAGGTTATATATGTAATTTAATAATTCGATTATGAATGAGGTCAAGTGAGCAGATTTGGAGGTCTCAATAGAAATACTCTTTAATTATTCATTTATTTGCCCTGTTTCAGTTTTTCGTACCCAATCTGCAAATTAGTTGAAGTCAAGTTGCGTAGGTGTTGAGGCATAGTGTCTATCATCTTCGTTGTAGGTTACTATTTAACTTACTTATTTAATACATGAGTTAAATACTGTTTACTCCCTATACTTATAGGGTTTCTTCGTTTCAGTCCCTGTCGTTCAAATTTCACCTAAAAACTCCTCAAACTCTCAATTTCCTCCCAATTAGTCCCTGCTGTCAAGCTCCGTCTAAATTGTCTGTTAAATTGCTGACGTGACATCCATTTCACATCAAAACATCTATTTTGCCATCATCACTGATTTTATTTTTAATTTTTAATTTTTTTTCTCTCTGTTACTATTTTCCTTTTTTCTTCCACCATGTCCCTGCTGGCTCTCTCTTGCTCCTCTCTGATCTCTTCTCTCTCTAATTCAACCTCATTACTCTTTGATTCGATCTCTTCAAGGTCCACACCAAAACCAACAACATCCACATCGCAGTACTTGACCCACTTTCTCAACCAAATCCCACAACCCATATGCAAATCTCCTTACCCATCTCACAAATCCATCTTCAACACTTGAGAAGCTTGAATCTCATACTTCAGTTGGTCATGGGGATGATGTACATTTTTTGCCATTTATGTCTCCCACATCTCTTTCAAGAAAAACAATGAAGATCTGAAAATAGCTGGAAAACTCATTTCATGAAGACATTCCTAATCAGTCAGCTACTAAAGAAAACCTATTTCATGCTAGTTTTTCCTGAGCTCCAAGTCCCGAAGCTTCGATCTGATGGCGGTCGGGAAAATGGCCACGACGACGACGACAATAACCGGAGCAAAGATTTCTCCAAGTCGAGATCGGCAATGAGGAGGCTTTCTCGGCGACCGACATAGGCACCGACCATGTGGATCGAGTCAATGTCCACCTTGTCCGATACGCTGCATCTCACTTACTCTAAAACTCTAGGCAAATGGCCTATCGGCGACTCTAGTCTTTCCACCGCTACTACCACGACCTCCTCGTTCCCCGCCTTTACTCAGATCGCTTCAGCCACCTCTCCTACAAAGACATATCAGTATCGGGATCAGGCTGGACCGATTCGTGAAGGTAAAAATCTGAGGAGTTGTAAAGATTTGGACTTTGTTGGACTTGATCAATTTGGTTTAGGTTGAGGTTGGTATTGATAGGGATTTGATTTAGTTTAGGGGAAGGTAAGAATCTGAGGATGGTTTGGTTTGGTTTGGATTTTCGCTGATTTCATAATCGTCGTTGATGAGGATGGTGAAGCATCCAACATCTTCGAGCTCTATGAGGTGATGGCGAGCAAGTCATGATTCTCCTCCTCCTTCAGTTGAAAGAAGAAGATGGAGAGAGAGTTGGGTTTTTTTTGGGAAGAAGAAGACGGAGAGGAGGAGAGAGAATTGGAAGAAGAAGGGGTAAAAAGAAAAAAGAAAAAAGAAAACAGAGAAATTTTTTTATAGAAAAATAGTGAGGGTAAAATAGATATTTTGGCGTGAAATGGATGCCACGTCAGCAATTTAATTGACAATTTGGATGGAGCTTGACGGCAGGGACTAATTTGGAGGAAATTGAGAGTTTGAGGAGCTTTTAAGTGAATTTCGAACGTCAAGGACTGAAACGATGAAACCCTATAAGTATAGGGAGTAAACAATATTTAACTATTAATATATCGATTGTATAAATTTGTATTTTGAGTATATTCAAACTAATTGAGTTTGTTGGAGAGTTGGTTATGAATTGTGGGGAGCATGTAGGCTCTAGGAGATGAAGATGGTTATGATTATTGAGAAGTATTAGAATATCTTACAGGTTTTGGGTAGTCCATTTTTAGGATTCTGTGAATTTTTGATAGGGTTATTTCTGAAGTGGGTCCCACAGGGCCACCTCGGATTTCAGGGTGAAATTCGGGCCAGTCCTGTCAAATGATGACCAAAATGTGCTAAAGGGTGAAGTGCCTTATCTAAGTGTAATAGGCACATTATTTTACTTAGCACAATGCACAAGACTGAATATCTCATTCGTAGTGAACTTGTTAGCTAGATATATCTCTGAGCCAACGCGACGCTATTGGACTTGTGTAAGGAATATATTTCAATATCTAAAGGGTAGAATAGGTATGGCCTTATTCTATCTCTATAGAGAGAGAGAGAGAGAGAAAGAACTCTGATATGATGGAATTGGACTCCACATATCAAGGTGCTACAAACCGCCAACTGGCATTGCCGTTATCTCTCTCAATCAAAACTCAAGTGATGTTTTGATGAGTTTTGTTGACACCGAGTATATCTTTGCCTGCAAAAAGAACTTTCCCAAACTAGTTATGTATTTACCGTGGGAAACACCGCGATATGTTGGAGGTCTACTAACCATACTTTTGTCCCTACATCTTCGAATCATGCAGAGATTATTGCTCTTCACGAAACAGTTCGTGAATGTATATAGCTCACATCCATAATTACACATAAAAGTACATGTGGTTTGAAGTATACCACAGATGAACCTACGTGCATTTATGAGGATAATGTCCCTTACATTGCACAAATGAAGCAAGGTTTCATCAAGGGCGACAACACAAAACGTATATCGATAACAATCAGCAATAACAATCTCTCCTCAATATAAAAGTGAACCAAGTTCGATGAAAGGACAATGTGGCAAATTTATTTACTAAATCATTGCCTAAACCCGCATTCGAGAAACATGTGAGTAGAACTAGTCTTCAAAAATTATCCGAACTTCCATGATTGTAGCAATCAGGGGGGGGACATTGGCATCAAGAGGAGGTTTGATGCCTACATGATTGTCTCAACATGTGAAGGGCAAGTTTTACTCTTTTTCCCTTCAACTGAGGTTATTTTTGTCCTACTAGATCTTTGTTCCCTGACAAAGTTTTTAATGAGGCAATGTGAGGAGCGCTATCGACGTTACATGACGTCTTGTTTGAACAACACAAGGGGAGTGTTGCAGAAAATCTAACATTTATGTGCCTAGCCCAAACAGGGTTATTTACCTAGATGTAATATGATTGATCTCCTATTTACGTATAGAATTCCTTGCTAAGCAAGACAATTGTACGCATAATCCTCTATATATAGAGGCTCTATTATCAATGAAATATATCTCAACTTTCTCCATAATTCATATTCTCTACAACAGTATAGATGGGGTGTATTAGACTATCTTCAATGGTAGGTTTAAAGTCTAATTTTAAACCCCATATAGCTCTAACCCATCTCCAATAGGAGGTTGGGTCTATTACGTACAAAAACTTTTTTTGAGGGTTCAAAATCTAAAAGTTGGTTTATAAATAGACCATGCTATATACCCGAAATTGATGAAGAAAGTGGAAGGTTGGCCCACGTTCAAATAACGTCGCTTTGCTTGCCTATTAATGAAGCTGCAAGTAGGATACAATATATATATTTAGAGTGGTTTTATTCATACATTATCATTTAGTATTTGGACATTTTCTTCAGAACTTTCACATTGAACTTCCAAATATGGCCTATTTTTTCGTTTTATTAATTATACATTTTCCCTACCACCCAATACTTCTAATATAGTGGCCGTCATCTCTCTTGTCTTCCACAATCATATTGTGCATTATTATGCATGTTGTCATGATATGTTTTAGTGTTTTTTGATTCAACAAACGTGCTAGGTTCCTCGTACAATTGCAAAATATGCTTGGAGTACTCCAAATGTTCTCTATATGTTTTCTAACTCCCTCATGTTGTTTAGCAAAGTGTTTCTTCTTATTTACTTGTAGAGCTAGTATTGTCTTTACAAATGTCGCCCATGTTGAATATATACCATCAGCAAGGTAATATCCCATTGTACTTACATGAGCATTTGCCAAGCATAATTAGCTATAATGAGCCATGCTCATGCTACCGCCAGCGGTACCAACTCCCACAAGCGGAGTGACCTACGGAAACACAACCAAGCAGGCCACAGCCTGAGCCCCGGCTCACCCCCAAATCCCTTGTCAAGATAGCATCAAAAACTCCAGAAGCTGGGGACTGAAGCATATTAGTCCCACATCGAAAACATGGAAGAGGTCAGCCTCTTCCCCACCTATAAAAGGTTCTCTCCTCTCTCCTCATTAATTATGCATTTACTACTTACCTACTGTTATTCTGTAAACACAAATACATTGACTAACTTAGGCATCAGAGAAGAGAATACCGCCCAACGCGGTCTCCCTCTGACGCCCTTTGTATTTTACTTGACAGGTAGCGGAAGCTCTGAGAACATCACAAGTAGCGGTCCGCCCACCGGACCAGCGTTAATCGAGATTTGGGCTACCAATCAATCTTAAACATTAACATTGGCACCGTTTGTGGGAACCCTTGAACAAAAGGCCATCCCACCACAACAATTACCATGACTAACGATAGCGGGGGAAATGCCGAAGACCAGGCTGACCAATCTGCCATCCCCCATCCCACCAACCCCCTGGCTAACGTTAACCCAGCGGTTAATGTTAACAGTGCATTATTCAACACTCCAGTCAATCCTAGCGTGGATCCCCAGGGCTCATCCCAGGTCCCACTAACCCAAACTGCAGCAAAGGCCCGACCGGGCAGCAGTCGCCCACCAGGCCAGGATCTCGCCACTATGTATGAGCTAGCATTGGTGGACCTCCACAAGGCAAATAAGGAGCGTGAACAAGAGCGCAGAGTGAAGGCCAAGGCCCAAAAGCAAGTGGCCACGCTAATGTCAAAATTAGACGAACTGAAAAAGGCGCTGGAAGCAAACGCTAACCCAGAGCGGAGCGAACAATTGCAGAGCACCAGATGTAGTCGACCCAATACCGGCGGATTGGTATCCGTACCAATCATATAGATGCAGGTACCACTAAACCCACCAGAACTGGTAGGAAAGGGCCTACCCCCTGCCCCAACTAATGTTGGAGCAAGAAGCGGAGTCACAGCCCCATACCAACTGCTCGGCAGCTAGGGCTAGAACTGAAGGTAATCACCAGTCCCCAGGCGAGAACTGGTCCATCAGAATCTCCAGGCAGGGCCCACTAGCAACGCAACCACCCTAATCCTGGAAAGGATGCAGCAATTAGAGCAAAGGCAAATCCGGGCTGAGGCAGGCTGACTTGATACACATTTACGCAAGCGTACGTATCGTTGTCAAGATAGGGAAATATTGAGCCCAAAGTTTATCGTACCACGGGGATTAGTGGCTAACCCACAATCCTTGGGTAGTCGGAACTAAAGTCACTAAGCAAACAAAAGAAAAAGAAAAAAATAAAAATAAAATAAAAATAAAAATACTATTCTAAGGCACCAAGCCTTAGCAATGCTCGGCTTTGGTTTGCATCAAAGCCTAATCAAAACTAAGAGCCTAGTGATGGCTATTTACAATGAGGTAGAAATTATGATTCAAAATTGTGATTGTAATTTTCTAAAAGACTAAGTCGAAAACTAAATTAACAACAACAATTAAAAATGACGAAAAATAAAAGAGAGATAGATTTTTGGGTGCTAGGGATCACTCTCTAGCAATTTCAATGCAACGAACACATTTTAAGCAAACAAACATATCTTCATGAGAACCAAATCCCGTACTTAATGCCGGTCAAGGCCACTAAGCTGAATTTCCTTAAGGGTATTCACATTTTCGGTTAGGACAAATATGAACTCTCTAACTCATGAATTAGTACCTTACTAGGGCTACCAAAACATGAGCTAAAGGCGTAGAGCTCTAGAAATTAGGGATTTAAGCATGCAATAGTCACAACCTAAAATGTAACGATTACTTAGTTCTCTACCTAATGCCGGTTAAGGCCACTAAGTCAATTTCTCTTATTTGGTATCCATTCTTCCGGTTAAGGCAAGAATGAACTCTCTAACCCTAATCATTATGCCTTGTTAGGGCCACAACGTCTAGGATTAAAGGCGAAGGGCACAAGAAAATAGAAACTTAGGCAATCATTCATTTTCGATTAAGCAACTACTTGACACACCACACTAATTACATGAAGCTAGTGAACAAAAGAACCACCAATTGTATCACACAACACAAATCTCAACACATAACAAAGAGAGTGGTCAATTCCCTAAAATTAATGCATCAAGAATCAATTAGCATAGTAATTAGAGTGCACCCATATGAAAATACATTATTTATCACTTGAAAAATATGTCGATTACATCAAAATTGAGCTAGAGTTAGAAACCCTAGCTCCCAAAAGTAACTACTCACAACCCATATTCATGAACATCAAAATTACAAAATTCAAATAGCAAAGAGTAGAGAAGTGTAAGAGAAAACAAGGATAGTCACAAATAGCTATGAAGCTAGCATGACTAGCCTTGAATTACAACCCCACAAAATACCCAAATCTTGAATCTTGTAGAAATTGAGCTCCTTGATGGATTCTTGAAGCTTTGGGTGAGTAGCCCTTCAAATTCCTAAAATAAAAACTAAAGAAAATTTGGAAAATGAAAAATGGAGGAAGAAGATGGGAGAAGAGAGCAGCCCAAGGGGCTGCCCTATTTTGGTGTAGTTGCGGCGCTGTGTCCGTTTGAGGTTGAGAGAATGATGATATATATATGGCTGCAATTATGTGAAGAGATAAGGAGAGTAGGATGCACGTGCCAGTTAAGAAGGAAAGAACAAAATAATGCACGGTGGGTTTTTAAAAGAGAGAAGAAAGGAATGAAACAGAGGGGCACGTGGCTGTTGTCGAAGGGGAAAAGATGAGGATTTAATTGGTCTTGGGCTGCCATCAAAACATAGGGAAATGAATTAATGAATGGCTGCCAAATGACTCAAGCCAATTAAACAAAGGTTGTTTAATTGCTGCACGTGATTATGGCATGCATGCATAATTAATCATCAAATGATTAATTAATATAATTGTTTCTTCTTCTTCTCTCTTTTCATTGCATTTCCACATATATTATCGGAAGCAATTAGATTTCGCTCCCTTGATTGCATTGATCACGGTTTACCCACATTGACTATTTCATTCTTCTATCCAAACTCCAGATTGCTCCATTTTCGCTTTGTTTTCTCGCAATTTCCGTAACTCCGCTTATTTCCTACAAAATAAATAAAAGTGGATTAATTGCATAATAATTGACATGAGGATTAACTTAATTCTAGTGTTTTAGATATAATTATACGTATATAAATGCGTGTAATCACACCCCCACACTTGAACTTTGCTTGTCCTCAAGCAAACTAAATGAAATCTAATCTGAAAATCTACCAACTCAAACATAAGTAAAATGCGGTATTAGCCTTTCCAACCATAACCCTCGGAGAACTAATTATGTACATGATCATGAGGTTGACAAACCATAACATAGGAATTATGAATTTGTAAGGCAATTAAAATACACATGTGAGAAATGCTCATGTATATGCATGTGTTGACCACGTGTCAAATCAATCCACCATAATCAAATAGACATATAGAGGACCCAACATAACCCGCTAAACTCACATAGGTTCACTACATATTACCGCTCAAGTGTTTAGGGGCTATATGTGTTTCACTCAAAAGCAATTTCACAACATGCGCGGCCATATGCTTGCTCTTCGATCTCATCTCCTCTAGGTAACCCACAACATTCAAGATTAAGAGGTCTTTTATTTGGTTGTAATGGGGCTAAGGGCAAGTGGCTATAAGAAATGAAGGATAAGGAAATACAAAGTCCATAGAAATCGGTGAAGCAACTCTATAGTGGTAAGTATTCCCGCCTGTCACGCGGGTGACCCGGGTTCGATCCCCGGCAACGGCGCCATTGACTTGATACACATTTACGCAAGCGTACGTATCGTTGTCAAGATAGGGAAATATTGAGCCCAAAGTTTATCGTACCACGGGGATTAGTGGCTAACCCACAATCCTTGGGTAGTCGGAACTAAAGTCACTAAGCAAACAAAAGAAAAAGAAAAAAATAAAAATAAAAATACTATTCTAAGGCACCAAGCCTTAGCAATGCTCGGCTTTGGTTTGCATCAAAGCCTAATCAAAACTAAGAGCCTAGTGATGGCTATTTACAATGAGGTAGAAATTATGATTCAAAATTGTGATTGTAATTTTCTAAAAGACTAAGTCGAAAACTAAATTAACAACAACAATTAAAAATGACGAAAAATAAAAGAGAGATAGATTTTTGGGTGCTAGGGATCACTCTCTAGCAATTTCAATGCAACGAACACATTTTAAGCAAACAAACATATCTTCATGAGAACCAAATCCCGTACTTAATGCCGGTCAAGGCCACTAAGCCGAATTTCCTTAAGGGTATTCACATTTTCGGTTAGGACAAATATGAACTCTCTAACTCATGAATTAGTACCTTACTAGGGCTACCAAAACATGAGCTAAAGGCGTAGAGCTCTAGAAATTAGGGATTTAAGCATGCAATAGTCACAACCTAAAATGTAACGATTACTTAGTTCTCTACCTAATGCCGGTTAAGGCCACTAAGTCAATTTCTCTTATTTGGTATCCATTCTTCCGGTTAAGGCAAGAATGAACTCTCTAACCCTAATCATTATGCCTTGTTAGGGCCACAACGTCTAGGATTAAAGGCGAAGGGCACAAGAAAATAGAAACTTAGGCAATCATTCATTTTCGATTAAGCAACTACTTGACACACCACACTAATTACATGAAGCTAGTGAACAAAAGAACCACCAATTGTATCACACAACACAAATCTCAACACATAACAAAGAGAGTGGTCAATTCCCTAAAATTAATGCATCAAGAATCAATTAGCATAGTAATTAGAGTGCACCCATATGAAAATACATTATTTATCACTTGAAAAATATGTCGATTACATCAAAATTGAGCTAGAGTTAGAAACCCTAGCTCCCAAAAGTAACTACTCACAACCCATATTCATGAACATCAAAATTACAAAATTCAAATAGCAAAGAGTAGAGAAGTGTAAGAGAAAACAAGGATAGTCACAAATAGCTATGAAGCTAGCATGACTAGCCTTGAATTACAACCCCACAAAATACCCAAATCTTGAATCTTGTAGAAATTGAGCTCCTTGATGGATTCTTGAAGCTTTGGGTGAGTAGCCCTTCAAATTCCTAAAATAAAAACTAAAGAAAATTTGGAAAATGAAAAATGGAGGAAGAAGATGGGAGAAGAGAGCAGCCCAAGGGGCTGCCCTATTTTGGTGTAGTTGCGGCGCTGTGTCCGTTTGAGGTTGAGAGAATGATGATATATATATGGCTGCAATTATGTGAAGAGATAAGGAGAGTAGGATGCACGTGCCAGTTAAGAAGGAAAGAACAAAATAATGCACGGTGGGTTTTTAAAAGAGAGAAGAAAGGAATGAAACAGAGGGGCACGTGGCTGTTGTCGAAGGGGAAAAGATGAGGATTTAATTGGTCTTGGGCTGCCATCAAAACATAGGGAAATGAATTAATGAATGGCTGCCAAATGACTCAAGCCAATTAAACAAAGGTTGTTTAATTGCTGCACGTGATTATGGCATGCATGCATAATTAATCATCAAATGATTAATTAATATAATTGTTTCTTCTTCTTCTCTCTTTTCATTGCATTTCCACATATATTATCGGAAGCAATTAGATTTCGCTCCCTTGATTGCATTGATCACGGTTTACCCACATTGACTATTTCATTCTTCTATCCAAACTCCAGATTGCTCCATTTTCGCTTTGTTTTCTCGCAATTTCCGTAACTCCGCTTATTTCCTACAAAATAAATAAAAGTGGATTAATTGCATAATAATTGACATGAGGATTAACTTAATTCTAGTGTTTTAGATATAATTATACGTATATAAATGCGTGTAATCACAGGCACCCCAGTGACAATTCCAAATCTGCCTTTTGCGTCCAGGCCAGGGCCATTCACCGCCAAGATCCTGCAAGCCGTTAGACCAGCACATGCAAAAACACAAAAAATGCCACATTATGGTGGCATGACTGATCCCTTCGTCCATATGGACATATTCAAAAAAGTCACTAACAATAAGGGATTTGATGACGCCACACTCTACCACTTGTTCAGCGAAACGCTAGATAATGAGGTAATGAGCTAGTTCTTTGAATGCCCACCAGGATCCATCGACTCATTCCATGCACTATCAAACGCTTTCCTTTCTCGATTCATCCTGCTGGCCGCCGGACATCACAACACAATTCAACTGTTCAACCTCAAACAGGGAGCAAAGGAAACGTTGAATGAAGGAGTTGTGTCCTAAAACAATCATTTTGATGTAATTATTATTGTAATGATTATTTATCAAAATGGCAAGTTTATTGTTCATTGCTTATATTTGATATTTGAATGAACAAGGTCCAAGGAATATGAGTTAAAGAGAAAATAATCTAAAGAGTTAGATGTGTGAGACCTTTACTCTTTTACACTCTTATCCTAAAACGTTTCTAGTCATAGGATTATCATTTGGACATTGATAATCTGGAAAGACTAGCACATACTATGTATGCTCAATATGGAGGATGATATGTCTCTTATCATTCGTGTGAAGACACTAATACAAGCATGTGGGTGCTCTTATTGAAAAGAGTACACTGAACATGATCGTTAGAGTTCTTGTATGGAGTTTTACTTACATGTCAAACTTGAACTCTAAATTGCAATAATACAAATTAGTCATTTGACCTGAGACACCATGGTTGTCTTATGAGTGAGTGGATTAACAGTTGATGATGCAATAATATTATGTCCCTTAATGGATATGATTGATGCATTCATTGGTATAAATTCGGTCATAGAGACATGTGAGTGTACAATAAGGAATCTCTAACCTTAAGTAAATAAGGTGGATGTTCAAAGATGTGATTCAATGAGTCTTTGGCCAAAGCATTGAATGAGATTAGAAAGGGTTTCCAATCACATTCTACGAATCACATAACAAAGGAAATCACATTAGGGGGTTGACATATCAATTCCATACCCTAATGATGTGATTTAGAACATCGTGTTAGAGAAGGACCGTATTGTATTGTAATTTCAATTAAATAGGTTATTCTACATTAACTAGGGTAGTCATGATATGTTGCAAGACGTCACTCATGACTTGTGAAGTCCCCGATGATTGATAATCATTTATGATCCTAATAACAAGGGAGAATCAAAAAGGAGTTTTGATTCGTAATTGAAATAGAATGGTTCTATAAACTTCACTGCCTTGTTAATTAGAACCTAAGAGATCGCACACCATATAAGTGGATCCTTGAGATAGTAGATGAAGAAGATTAAGCAAGAGTTGGTTATGACCAAATGATTAATTAGATTTATTATTTTGACATAATTAGGTCTATCGGGTAAAACCAAATGTATTGGGTCTAAACGATTGTCGGTTTTGGTGTGAACTTGTGATCACTAAGTGAGACTTGAATGAAAGCCCAAGACACATTTTTAGTGCCCAATAGCATATATAGACCAGCCAACACATTGGCTTTGTGAAAGTCAATATTTCACTTTTAGTGGTTGGAGTTATTTCCAATTATAAAAGAGGAAAGCATGGGCAAAGAGGGAAAGGTTGTAAGCTTGAGTGTGTCTTCACACAATCTTCTTTTAGTTGAAAAGAGAGAGTTCTCCCTTTGTCCAAGCACAAGTTGGTGTTATCACAAAGAAGGAAGAACACTTGCATATCTTATTCCTTTCTTTCATCTTCTTCATCTCTTGATTCACTTAGTGAAGATCCTTAGAGGTCACATCCTTTTGTGGCTCTAGTTGCAATATCAAGGAGGAGACTACAAGCACGAGAAGGAGTTCTCAATCCAAGGTTCTTCAAGGTGGAGGAGACACACACAAGGAGAGATCAAGGAGAGGAACTTTGGTGGTTCACTTGGATCGGATTGAGATCACGCTCCAAGGGTGAGTAGAACATAAACTCCCTCTTTGTTCTTCCTTACAAAGCATGCTTTGTTTATATATATATATATATATATATATATATCATAATAAGCCAAGATCATGGGTTAAATGAATGGGTTTTATGTTTAGTTAGTAGTTTAATGGTTAAACTAATTCCGCACTAATTAAAAAAATTTGAAATCCATCCCTTCCTTCATTGAAGGCATTTGTCACTAGGTGGCGAGCAGCAGCATCTCAGTGCCGCGATCTTGACAAAACAATGGCATTGGCATCCTTCAAGCAAGGACTCCTCAAGGGACCATTTCTTTATCACCTTAATTACAATCATCCAAATGCTGCGTGTGACCACGTCATGAGCGAGGCAGTCATCCATGCACAGGCAGAATTCATCTCATATGGAGAAACCCTACCATCACCTCCGACACCGGCAAAGTCCACTCAACCCTCCTCCAGCCATCAGGAGACCGCTAACAAAACCTCTGCTATGCCGCCAACTGATAAGAAGAGAGAGTGGCAACAGGGCAACTACCAGTGCAAGCAGCAGAAGGACCAGCATTACTATAAGGGCAACCCTCATCCCAGGGAGATAACCATAACAACAGACGGAGTCCTCCTAGAGGTACGCAGTGTTCACAGTCCTCACAGCCTCGTATGAAGAGATATACCACCAGTTTAAAGACCAGATCCCACCACCACCCCAAGAAAGTACCCAAGATGGGAAAATCAAGAAACACCGACAAGTGGTGCAAATACCACGAGTACAGCGGTCACAACACCAATAATTACAATGCTCTCAAAATAGCTATTGAGACTTTGTACCGTGATGGTATGATGGAACAATTCAAGGTGCGCCAACGACCACCTGCGGTCGCCAACATCGAACCCACGCGCCGCATCAACACCATCGACGGCGGCGCTCCGATCACCAACATGTCTCATAGGGAAAGAAATCTCTATGCACGCGCTAACCACCCCAAAGAAATTTGCAACATCCGCTATGAGAGATCTGTTAAACTCCCAAAGTCTGTTTGGGAACCCATTACCTTCTCAGAGGAGGAGGAGCATGGAGTACATCTACCCTACAACGATCCATTCTTGATCGACGCCATGCTTGATAAATGGTCGGTGGGAAGGGTTCTTGTTGACAGCGGATCCGCTGTCAATGTCATATTCAATGGTTGCTATAACCAATTCCAGCGGAATAAAAAATTACTCCAAGATCATGAGCCACTGCTCAGCTTCTCCGGTGATGTCACTCAACCACTCGGTTCTGATTACATGCGTCTAGTCATAGGCGCTAGTCCATGTACAGCGGAAGTACATACGGAGTTCATCGTTGTTGATTGCTTCAATTCATATAATGCCATCATTGGTCGACCACACTCAACAAACTCAAGTGCATCATAGCCGGATACATGCTTCTCATGAAGTTCCCTACACCCAACGGGACAGGCTTTGTGAAAGGAAGTCAATAGTTGGCACGATATGTTACTTAACAATGGTGGCACAGTCGGCGTGCTGCCATGAGATCCTAACAGTAGGAAACCATGTACCAGCGACCAATATTTTTTAGGACCCTTGGCATGACGAGGAGAAATATGTGAAAAAGGAGCCTGTCAACCCAAAGACATCCTTAAGGGTTATCAGCATCTCAGACGAGCACCTTGAGCGAACGGTCCGCATCGGCATTCAACTAGCCCCAGAGATAGCGGCTGAACTCATTTAGTTTCTACGTGACAAAGCCGCTGTCATTGCGCGGTCCTACGCTAATATGCCAGACATCTCCCCTGAGATCATCACACACAAGTTAAGTATCAAACCATCCTTCTATCCTGTCAAGCAGCGGCGAAGGGCCTTCGATGAAGAGAGATATCATGCAATAGGGGAAGAGGTCGCCAAGTTCAAAGCATTGGGTTCATCTGCCAGGTCAATTACCCACAGTGGATTTCCAACTTAGTCATGGTTAAGAAGCCTAGTGGAAAATGGCGGATATGCGTCGACTTCAAAGGTCTTAACAAGGCATGTCCCAAGGATAGCTTCCCGCTACCCCGCATCTATCAACTAGTCGATGCAACTGCTGGACACGAGCTGCTCAACATGATAGACGCATTGTCCAGCTATAATGAGATCAAGATGCACCCCAGCGACCAGGAATGCACCACCTTCACCACTGATAATACCCTATACTGTTACAATGTCATGCCTTTCAGTTTGAAGAATGCCAGTGCAGCTTACCAGCTGTTGATGAATGTCATGTTTGCTGACCATCTCGACAAGATCATAGAGGTATACATGGACGACATGTTAGTCAAAAGCCTCAAAGCCAACAGACACAAGGAAAACCTTAGAATCATATTCGCCATTCTCTTGGCTTATGGTATATGCCTCAACCCCGAAAAATTTTTCTTTGGCGTCACCGCTAGCAAATTTCTGGGCTACATCATCAGTGAACGGGGCATAGAGGCAAATCCTGACAAGGTGCAAGCCATCCTCAACATGAAGACTCCGGAATGGAAGGTGTATGTTCAGAACATCCAAGGCAAACTAATCGCTCTCTCTTGGTTCATCTCCATACTCACCGACAGGTGCCTTCAATTTTTCAAAGTTCTGAAGAGGACCCACATGAAAGAAATTGACTGGACCCCAGATTGTGAGGCGGCGTTCCAAATCTTGAAGGAATACTTTGCAGCAGTCCTACTTCTTTCCATTCCTGTATAAGGGGAGGTACTGTACATCTACCTGTCGATATCACCATCAGCGGTAAGTTGCGCCATTGTACCACTAGAGGGCCAAGAGGATCTCCCAGTATTCTATGCCTGCAGAGGCATGAATGGGTCAGAGACAAGATATACTCCCCTGTAGAGGCTCGCTCTCGTACTCATTGTCGCCGTTAGGCACCTCCGCCAATACTTCCAGGCCCACACAATTCATGTCTTAACAAACCATCCGCTGAAGCAAGTAATGCAGAACCCTGAATACTCCAGGCGCCTCAGCAAGTAGGCCATCGAGCTCAGTGAGTTCGATATTGACTACAAGCCAAAGACCGCCATGAAAGGCCAGGCGGTGGCAAATTTCATCGCTGAGTTCACTGAGCGGCAGGATGAACTCAACCTAAGGGTAGAATAGGCCAGCACAGAAATGGTAACCGCTAGGGAACCAGCCTTCCAACAGTAGTCAGGCAGGAACCTCCACGTGGACATCTCCGCTTGTGCTAAGGCCAGCAGTGCCGGTGTCATCTTGACAGGACCAGGGGGACTAAATGTGGAATATGCATTAAAGTTCAATTTCAAAGGCTCAAACAACATGGCGGAGTATGAAGCCCTTATTGCTGGCTTACTCCTCACCATCGACTCAGGGGATGATAGTGTCAACATATTCAGCGACTCCCAGCTAGTCGTTAACCAGGTTAACGATAGCTTCCAGGCCAAGGACCAGCAGTTAGCCGCATACTTGGGGTACGTCAAGACTCTCCTCAAAAAATTCAAATTTTGACACCATCACACAGATCCTCGGGGAAAAGAACGTCAAGGTCGATTCACTAGCCAGGCTAGCAGCAGCCCAACCACACCAAAGTCCAGCGGACACAAGGTTGGAGTACCTTGACAAGCCAAGCATCACCAAAACCCTAGTAGAGATTTTCAACATTAAGGTCAATCCCAGTTGGATGGATGAAATCATCGAATACAAGCGCAATGGGACACTACCAGCGGATAAGGTCAAGGCAGGACAGCTCAAACGAAGAGCAACCCGTTATAATATCCAGAATGGCAGGCTTTACCGCCAAGGATTCACCCACCCCAACCTCCGGTGTCTGACCCAGGAAGAAGGAAAGGTCGTGCTAGCAATGATACACGCTGGAGAATGTGGTGACCACTTCGGCGCCAGGTCTCTAGCCAATCGCACCATGTGACAGGGCTACTTCTCGCCAACACTCGACGATGACGCCAGAAAAGTAACTAGGTCTTGCCACAAATGTCAACAATACGCTGACCTACCCCATGCCCCAGCGGAACCCCTGTCAATCATCATTGGCCCATGGATCCACTCCACATGGGGCCTGGATTTGCTTGAAAAATTCCCAACCGCTAAGGGCCAATTCAAGTACATCATTGTTGCCATCGACTACAACAGTAAATGGATTGAGGCGAAACCGCTAACAACAATAACTATCGCTAAATTAACTCACTTCCTCTAGAAGAACATCTACTACCACTACGGCGTCCCCCACACAATCATCGCAGACAATGGCACACAGTTCAACAACAACAAACTCATATCTTTCACCGCTAACCTGGGCACCAAGATGAGTTTTGTATCTGTTGCTCACCCTCAAACTAACAGCCAGGTCGAAGCAGCATACAAGATAATCAAGAAATTGCTAAAAAAGAAACTCAATGACTCCAAGGGTTTATGGGTGGAGAAGCTCCCAGAAGTTCTGTGGGCCATCAGGACTACCCCAACTTCTGCTACTGGTGAAATACCATGCTGTATCATGTTCAGAACTGAAGCAATCCTACCCATTGAAGTCACCCAACCTACTGCTAGGGTCGAGGGCTACTGCTCCGAGACCAACGACGAAGGCGTCGACCTTAACAAAGACCTCCTCAAGGAGAAACGCCACTAGGCCCATTTGCACAACTTGTAAAACAAGCAACAGGTATCGTGTTTCTACAATGCCAGAGTCAAAGCCCGGAACCTCCAACTGGGGGACTGGGTAATGAAGGAAGTCATTCCACCACCAACGGCACTCCCCCCAACTTGGGAAGGACTATACAAAATTGTAGAAGTTGTTAGCCCGGACACCTTCTACTTAATGGACAAGGATGACGTCACGACGACCCACCCTTGGAATACTGAACACCTTCGGTATTACTACAAATAGTCATACCGCTACCCAAGAGCATCTTGACTTAGCTAAATTTTTGTTCAATATTTAGCTAAGGGATGCTACCCAACGGGTACAACCCTACTTTTGTATAACGCTGATCTGTCCGCTATCAATGAAACTAGGAATTATTCAAACCATTGTCACCAAGTCCAGCACAAAAGTCAACTGGCAACACCAACAACATTCGGCAGACCACGTCCACTACATAGTGCACTCGGAACAATTTTAATTCCTTTAATGTTTCGCTGATTAACAAAAGCAACGTCAAAACTCTAGCGGTTCATCAACATCCAAACAACGCAATAATGCTATCAAACAACGATCACACTATGAAAATTTCAGCAAAACAGCATTTCATATATCTAGGGTCAAGACTCCCCGCCCAAAAATAGTCTTACAAAAATTGTTCAAAAAAAAAAAGAGAAGCCTTAGCAGCACTACAAAAAACAACGACAACTGTAGGGCCACAGGGCTCGAATAATCTTCAGGGATTGTTGGGCGTAGCAGCAACTTCTTCACCACCCACCAGCTGTTGTCGATTGACCAAACGACTCGTGTGATCAAACCCAGGAGCGGTAGGGTTTGGTGTCACCATGGTGCCATCCGCGCGGGTGTGAGCCGTCATAAAGTCAGCGCGGGAGACTTCTAATTGAGTTGGAGGCGGAGTCTGTTGACAGTCATGCGCCGGACAATCACCGCTCTAGCCACTACTTGAGTGGGGACCACACCGCTCGTAGGAGGTTCTTGCTGACTTGATGGCCCGACAGACTGGGACTCTTTGACCCAGTCAATGGCGTCTTTCTTGTTCAGCAACTTCAGGTTAGCAGTGGCACCAACTTTCGTTGCCTCCATCAGGGCTTCCTTGTAAGCCGGCGATTGCTTGAACTATTCCACGACGGTGACCTCTGCGCGGCTACTCTCAGCCTCAAGCTGGGCAACCTCGCCCTTTAACTTCTTCAGCTCCGCAATCTTAGCGGCAGACTCCCGTTGCAAGATACCAACCTTCTTACCCTTAGCCGCCACTTGCTCCTTCAACAGAGCTATGTCCTGCTCCAGGAGGGATAAGTGATCGTTCCTCTCAAGGTCCCGCTCAACGGCAACTTTCAGCTTTCCGCGGGTATCCAACGTGTCATACTCCGCCTTGGTCAGGTGCCGCTTGACATCCGCCAGCTTGTCTTTGGCCTCCACCAATTCCTTCTCGAGACCCTTAATCTCCTCCCTCAGCTGCCGCTCAACCCGAGGTTGGGTAGATGCTACCAGGAACAGCTCGTGCAGCTTGACGGACAGATGCCCAAATGCCGAACTGAACGGAGACTGCTGAACGACCATGGAGCAAACTGTCCCATCCAGCCCGCCGAACCCAAGCCGCTCACAGAGGTGGAACAAGAACTCCCACTTAGGATCAATCAAGAACTCTGCATAGGAGGAGAAAGAGTCTAAACAGCCCTGCGGCATCTCCCTAGCCCCAACCACAGCCACAGTCACCGGCTGCGCAGCTTGCTTGGCCTTTTTTTGGTGGCGGGCCCCGATAGTCTCCTTATCGGCGGCCTCATCTTCCTCCTCGCCTTCATTCTGCCACCGCTTCCTTTGGAGAACCGCCCGTGTGGCACCAGTAGTGACAGGCCTCGAGGTTACCTGTGGTGCCAACACCGCAATGGTAACGGGTTCCCTACCCGACACCACCCTATCCCTCTGCGGCCCACGTCGGTTGGCGGGCACTCTCTCCCTTACGTTCTCGGGGGCAACCTGTACCCCCATCGGCAGCCCCACGATCTGCGCCAGTTTCCTCCTGAACCACTGGCAAACCATTGGCGCCGAGATGAGAGCGGTGTGGCATTGGCATCACCACAAGAGTTTCTAACTGGCTCACCGCCAGTGTCTGTGGATCTACGACTGTTTGCTGGGCCGGCAGCCCAGTGGCATACATGCCCTCCAAAAAGTTGTTGATTTCGGCACGGTCCATGGCTTTATCAAAGGCGTCACGACTTGCTTTATTACCCGGCGGTGTATCTAGACAAGCACAGCGCTAGTCAGCAAAAAAAAAAAAACTGAAGTAAATCACAAGTTGGGGGAGATATTTACCGACGGCGAGCGTCAGCTGCAGGTCGACCAATAACTCCCAACCAATGAGGAGGTGAAGGTCAAGAAGGTTTCGGTTCTGCCAACACCCTTTGATCCTCGCTACCCGGCACTGCTCCTTACGCGTCAAATTAAAACGCAGCCCCGCTATAAAGAAAAAGAGCCAATGATTAGAACAAAAAACACAAAGGCATATCATACAGAAAATCCGCCAGATTTTGTCAGCGGAGACTGGCAACAACCTCGGATCGGTTGAAACTCTAACTTGATCCTAAATGTTAGCGCCCCATCGTTTGCTCTTGCGTCGTACTCCTACCCCGAGGTTGCAACGCAGAAGGTCCCCCGCCAGGGAGACATTGAATCATTCAAGTTTTCGATCAACTTAGGCGCCCCCTGGTTGTGAGAAAGATTCACCTGATCGCTGCATCCTTGGCGGTGCACATGGACCAGCTCGTAGAAGTGAAGTACCTCTGCTACGGTTGGCCCTTCACAACCAGAAAGACGCCAGAGCGAGTTTAGTGCCATCAGTAACCGCCACATATTAGGGAAAATTTTCCCAAAGGCAAGATCGAACTCGCACACTAGGATCTGGAGGTTGGCGAGTAGCGGAAATGTGACACCTTGGAGAAAGATGGCCTCACGAACGGCAGCGTACCCCACTGGCAAAATAGAAGCCCTCTCATCAGCTGCTGGAGGGCATAACTTCACCACGCCATGAAGCCGAAACACCCGCTTCAGACGGCAGATGACGACCACAGTCATCGGCCCTCCCACCTGATCAACTGTAGTACCGTGACGTAGAACCCAGGCTGATTCTATCTCTTCCCCACTAGCCTCTCCCCCCTCAGAGGAGCCGCTAGCGGTGCTGTTACTGGTTAGCCTCTTCTCACGACGATGGCGGGCGGCGGTCTCCTCCCTTGCCCTAGAACTCTCAGCGTGCCCAGTATGACCCATTGCCACTTCCCAGGGTATGGTCTGTAGCGGCTCGATATCTAGTGGATCAGATAGTGAGGTTCTTACATGGGCAGACGGACACAACGAGTCAATAAATATCCTATCCGCCACGCTCAGCGACACTTTAGACCCGGAATCCTTACTGCTCGAGATATTTACGACACTAGCCATCACAAACCCTAAAACCCAAGTCAGTTAGTTCAACAACGATCTACGCTAACCCCATGGCAGTTTTCAATCAAGAACATCAAGAACAACCATACCCAGAAAGTACTAAAACAAGAACACAGTGCACATGCATCCAAAACCCAGATTCGACCATCTAGAAAAGCCATAAACCTCAACTCTCTGTCAAACACCTAAACCCATACCCAAAAATCATTCTAGATCCTCGAAACACACTGGGGATTGACAGAGACCACTTCAAATAACAAAGGCAAAACTGACAGAAGCAATAAAGCAGGAGCAAGACTCAAATTACCAACCTGAAATAGCAGAACCTTCGATGGGCTTAGAGGTGATTATCTGCTCGGCGACAATTCTCTTTCCGCAAAGAACAACACTCGATTTGTAGGGCATAATCCTCAGCTCTCAGAAGGCAAGGTTTGAAAACGACGACTTGAGTTTGAAGTGAAGAAGATGTCAAAACCACTGTGGTTTTCCTCTCTTTTATGTCAACATCAAGCAAATCTAAACCGTCCACTGAAAAACGACATCGCACGATAGCCTTACACGTGCCCCACGACCGCACTTACTCTCCGGATTAACGGAGGCGTTGCCTCAGTTACAAAATCAATAATTACTCTCATTAATGGAGAAGAGGCGGGCGTGCTGCAGGGACGTCATCCCACACGCTAACCCAGTACATGACAGCCATGTGTCGACCGCCGTCTGACGAAGCGTCTGTCTGAAGCAATCGTAAAAAAGGCAAGTGTACCAATCGTCGACGCTCCGCTAAGAGCAACTCTGCTAGCAGGACTTCTCCCTTCATCTTACAAGTGAGACAGTCTCCGCTAAGAGCAACTCCGCTCGCGGGACTTCTCCCTTTGCATCTTGCAAGTGAGGCAGTCTCTGCTAAGCGCAACTCCGCTAGCTGGACTTCTCCCTTTTCATCTCGCAAGTGAGGCAGTTTTCTCTAAGAGCAACTCCGCTAGTGGGATTTCTCCCTTTTCATCTTGCAAGTGAGGCAGTCTCTGCTAAGCGCAACACCGCTAGCGGACTCCTCCCCTTTTA
Source organism: Rosa lucieae (assembly GCA_024704745.1). Lineage (NCBI taxonomy): Eukaryota > Viridiplantae > Streptophyta > Magnoliopsida > Rosales > Rosaceae > Rosa > Rosa lucieae. Next base: position 25,907,929 of record CM045497.1, on the reverse strand, counting down.
TCTTGAAGGCAACAGTCTCCGCTGAGCGCAACACCTCTCACCGAGCTATAACCAGAGGTCCCCACGACACCATTAACCGCTTACTATCTGCGGATGGACTTCCGCTAATGGCGAGTCCCCAGGCAACGCCTCACTCTGACAACGACGGCCACGCGGAGTTAGTCAGGCTATGTCCCTTCGGGATACGGAGACACTTCAACAGTCTACGATGGCCCCGATCAGGTACGTTGACCCCCGCCACTCGGATATCAAAGATTGGCCTCGCTACCCAACACCCTGCTCAGCGTAGCTCCCCACAACAAATAATACACCAACCAAATGGAGGTCTATCTTAGCAGGGGAGTGGGTCACTCCTTGGGAGGGCCTAGCAGGGGCCCACCGGAAAAGAGTATAAAGCGTTTACTCAGTAGTTCATGGTTGACGACACATTGATGCTAATTATGTTTTTTGCACGTCTAGCGGAAGTAACGCTTCAAACAGTTAGGCAACTCCCCAACCAAGATTGCCCTCCCTGACTGGGGACTTGAGGGACTCTTACTTACATGAGCATTTAACAAGCATAATTAGCTATAATGAGCCACACTTATGCTACCGCCAACGGTACCAACTCCCACCAGCGGAGTGACTTACAAAAATACAGCCAAGCAGGCTACAGCCTAAGCCCCGGCTCACCCCCAGATCACCGCTGACTCGTCGCCTCGCTCCATGTCAAGGTAGCATCAGAAACTCCAGAAGCTGGGAACTCAAGCATATCAGTCCCACATCGAAAACATGGAAGAGGTCAGCCTCTTCCCCACCTACAAAAGGTTCTCTCCTCTCTCCTTATTAATTACGTATTTTCTACTTACCTATTGTTATTCTATCAACACAAATACATTGACTAACTTAGACATCAGAGAAGAGAAGACCGCCCAACGCGATCTCCTTCTGACGCCCTTTGTATTTTACTTGACAGGTAGCGGAAGCTCTAAGAATATCACAAGTAGCAGTCCGCCCACCAGACCAGCGTTAACTGAGATTTGGGCTACCGCTCAATCTTAAACATTAACACCCATGTTATACTGTTTTCCATTAACTAAAAAGTTGATATGAGGAGCACATCATGTGGCTAGGTCATCAAATAAAGAAGACCAATTTAACACATTCATATCATTGTGAGATCCTGGCACCCTAAAAAATGCATGCTGTAGTCAAAGATTATAAGAAACCACAACTTCCAAAATAATTGTTGGTTCATGGTAGTGACCAGAATACATACCTTGCCATATAGATGCATAATTTCTCCATCTCCAATGCTTTAAATCTATGCTCCCCAATAAACCAGGAAATCCATGCTTTTCACCGATTAAAAGCAATCTAGCTATCTCATTACTATTTGGTGGTCTCAAGTACACATCACCAAACATAACATCTATGATGCGGCTAAAATAGCCTCACAATTTAACCCTGCAAAATGTAGTTGTTAGTATAGGATAAGCAGGGATCGTTCAGTCCGGGGATTGTAGGGTACACCTACACAAAAGGTCAATTAACAAATAAAAGAATAAAATGGGGGTTTTTGAATTTGGTTTCTAATCTACTTAAAATAAAAACAAAACAAATAAACCTATATACAATGATCGACTTCCCTAACCTAGACCACTACCACTAAGAAATTACTAAGTGTAAAAACAGAAAATCCATTTCAACATGCTACAAAAATGTGCCCATCTTTAATGCCTAGATAAGAGCTCAAATGAAAAGCCTTAGCGGATCAATCCACTTATCTGATTCATTCTAATGTAGGCATGGATCGGAAAAATCCTTACCAAGCCTAATACTACTAATTTTTGAAAACACTCAGCGTAATTCTCTTAACTAGTAGTATTATCTAACCCTCGAATCAACTGACACGTGCAAATTAACCATTACACATAGAATTTAACACGTAATTTCCAGAATCGTTTAATCATTAAAGCATGATTTTTACCACCCGTTAGAACTAATTACTACTTGTTTAACTCAGCGCCTTAACAAATAACAATTACTCTTGGCAAATTAAGCAAACACACAAGAACTCTCACCGTTATTCTAGCATGCAAACTTATTAACCTAACTCTGAAAATTACCTAAACACATAAAAGGGCACAAGATTGTAACATGCATCATAAAAGAATTCTCGAAATTAACTCAATAATAAACTGAAAATCTCAAAAATATTAATAAAAATATTCTGAAAATTTCATGTCTCCAATTAGACAACTCGCAAATTGAAACACACAAAACCGAAATAAAAATTGTAATTAGAGTCATAGTTACACTTTGAAGCTTTCCTCAGCGGCTTAGCAACAAGGTGATGAACTTGTCTCTGCTATGGTGGTGGAGCGTCCTTGACTCAGCGCCTAAGAGCTTCGTAGATTGATGGATGGATGGTGGTGACGGTCTTGTAGGAGATGGAGGTTTGAGGAGTGAATTGGGCAGTCTTGGAATGGTTTTTGGCCAGGAAGTGATAGGCAATGAATTATCTTGGCTGGGAAGTGATCTTAGCTGGGAAGTGATCTTGGCTGGGAAGTGATGCTAATTCTATTCTGGACATTGCCTATTTATAGGGGAGCATTGGTTGGCTTTCCCAACTGAAACGTCTCCTTTATGGCCTTAACTCCTCTCTTAATGGGGCAATTCCTTTAATTTCCTAGCTGAAACGTCTTTCTCTTATTTATTTTTCCAACTGAAATGTCTTTCTCTTTTATTCCTCAACTGAAAACGTCTTTTCTCCTTTATTTCCCTTCTTCATTGCTTGGTCAAATATCTTAATGCTTTATTTTATGACTCCATCATTGCTGTTTCCAAGAGTTCCACCAGGCAACGTTTCCTACAACAAGCAGGAGAATATCAGAATTTTCTAGAGAAAATAAAGGGGAATTAAAATGTAAAGACCGCAAAAATAGTTGACAGTTAGGAATCCTGATCCAGCTAGGATTTTTCATGAATTTTACTTTTTCCGCCTATTTCACTCCAAACACTTAACAAGACTTTCAAAATGACTTAATGACTCAAAACACTAAACTAAGGGAGAAATAAGGCTAAAATGAGGCACATAATTAATAATATCGTCACACTTTTTTGCTCCTATCAACTACCCCACACTTAGCTTTTGCTAGTCCCTTAGCAAAACAAAAATACAAAACAAAACAACGACTCACCAAAAAAACAAGTAAATTACTCTACTTCCCCTAACTGTTGTCTCAGAGACTCCAAACTCATGGCTTTCACGTTAAACACTTAATCAAAATTGCATAGATAATTCCATGGTTAATAAACCTGTGACATTCATATGACTAAGCAAGATATGGAGAACTTAAGTTATACAGTGAATGATAGCATGTTTCGAACAAGTCCAATCCAAACTCACAGGGCATACTCTCGATTTTTCTCTCAGAAATGGCTATGCTTAAAAGCTTCACTCTCAAGTATATGCAAGAGAATAAATTGTAAGGCAACAAACAGCTTGCATATTTCATCAATAAACGCATTTTGTGAAGAATTATTAAAGACCTCAAGAAATGACTAAGTGCACAAATGGACCTAAACCATAAGCTCGACTGCGTACCTGACTCCACTAACCAAAGACTGCCCATCTCAAGGATCAAGTCAGCACTTAAAACAGGTTGTTATGGGGCTAAGTTAGGGTTTTCGAAATGAAGATTAAGGACACAAAAATCCTAAGGACCTAGCAGAGCATATAAGGACCACCTTATGTCATCATTTTTGTAGACCAAATATCATTGTTTTGGGCCAAACCTTCACTCTAACCAACATGGGAATGGACAAAGGCATAATGTTCAACTTTGAGCCTTCTACAAATTTGAAAGTCCAAAACCACACTTCAACAATTTCTCAAGAGTTTTCTTTTCAATTTTTCTTCTGTTTTGCCGTTTTTCTTTCTTTCTTTTTCATTTTCATTTTCTTTCTTTTTTTTTATGGCAATTTTGTTTTTCTTTCTCTTCTTTTTTTCTTGGATTTTCCCCACCCCACACTTGTCTTTCATCGTCACCCCTACATACTATGTCATGCTCTACTAAGTCCCTAAGACAAGGGTAGAGATATCTTGTACTAAGCTCATGGTAGGGTAGTGAGGGTGATGAAACAAAGGTTTTCAACGTAGGCTCAAAGGGGTTCATTCTAAGGAGTCCCACGACGGGCACAATTGGGGACACATGCACTACAACAGAAAGTCTTTTTAGCGACCAAGTTTTTTGCGAGGAATTTATTTTCCTCAGTAAATGTCACTTTTTACGAGGAATATTTCGATTCCTCAATAAATGTCATTAGGTTTTCTGTGAGAAACATATTTTCCTCACTATACACCACTTTCTACGACAAATATTTTTGTTCATCACTAAAAGTGACCATAGTTTGTTCTCCTAAATCGTCATGTTATTAGCGAGGAAATATGAGACTAGGGTGAGGAATTTTTTCATCGCAAAAATGACATTCAACGAGGAAATAACGATTTCGTCGTTATTAGTTTGGCGGAAAATTATGTAAAACCCGCCAAATTCAATGGTGACAAAATTATGGATTCCTCGCTAAAATCCCGTGTTTTACGATGAACTATTTCCTCGTGAAAAGAAGCAATTAGCGAGGAAATAATGATTTCGTCTTTATTAGTTTGGCGGAAAATTATGTAAAACCCGCCAAATTCAATGATGACAAAATTATGGATTCCTCGCTAAAATCCTGTGTTTTACGATGAACTATTTCCTCGTGAAAAGAAGCAATTAGCGAGGAAATAACGATTTTGTCGTTATTAGTTTGGCGGAAAATTATGTAAAATCCGCCAAATTCAATAGCGACAAAATTATGAATTCCTCGCTAAAAGCCTGTGTTTTATGATGAACTATTTCCTCGTGAAAAGAAGCAATTAGTGAGCAAATAACGATTTCGTCGTTATTAGTTTGGCGGAAAATTATGTAAAACCCGCCAAATTCAATGGCGATAAAATTATGGATTCCTCACTAAAAGCTCGTGTTTTACGATGAACTATTTCCTCATGCAAAGAAACAATTAGCGAGAAAATAACGATTTCGTCGTTATTAGTTTGGCGGAAAATTATGTAAAACCCGCTAAATTCAATGGCGACAAAATTATGGTTTCCTCGCTAAAAGCACGTGTTTTACAATGAACTATTTCCTCGTGAAAAGAAGCAATTAGCGAGGAAATAACGATTTCGTCATTACTTGTTCGGCGAAAAATTATGTAAAACCCGCCAAATTCAATGGCGATAAAACTATGGTTTCCTCTCAAAAAGTCCGTGTTTTGTGATGAACTATTTCCTCGTCAAAAGAAGCATTTAGCGAGGAAAATACATTTCCCCCGTTATTAGTTTGGGAAAAAATTGTGTAAGGCCAGCCAAATTCAACGGCAACAAAACTATGGATTCCTCGTTAAAATTTTGTGTTCTACAAGGAACCATTTCCTCGTAAAAGAAAAAATAATTAGCAAGGAAAAAAAGATTTTGTCGTTATTAGTAATGATGATTTATTTCTAGAAGATTTTGAGTTAGCAATAATTTATTCACTCTAAAGACTACTACGAATTTTTACTTTGATCAGGAGCAAATACGTTTTTTTTTTTTATCCAGAAGATATTTTTTTTTTTTTTAAAGTGATCCAGAAGATAATTTTGGTACTATTGATTTAATCATAGACACTTATGAAAAAAGCACATAAAACAAAGCCAAAAAAAGACCCAAAAAAAGAACAATAAAAGTAATAAAAAAAAAACTATGTTAAAGGAAAAACATATTGTGTGCCTTCGTCAAAGCAACTGACGGAGAGGGAATCAAGGAATCAGTGATTACCATCAATCAGCACAATTATAGATCAATCAGCATTCAATGTATTTAATGTAATTAATATTTCTGTTGTAACTCTATCCCTATATAAAGGGACTATGAAATGAAATGAGTAGACCATTTCAATCTCCATTTTACTTTTACACGTTATCAGCACGCTCAGAGCAAATAGCCAACAGAAAAAAAATCTTAATTTTCTAAGTTTTCTTTCTAACGAAAACAAACAAACCCTAGAAGAAAAAATATTTTCTTCTGTTTCTGCCGCCACCAACAACCAAAAAAAAAAAAAATTTCTTCTTCTTCGTGCAGCAGCCCGACCCTCTACCATCAGTCCATCACAACCGCAGCACACCACCACCAGCCAGCCACAGACCAGAAGACCGATCTTGCTGCTGCCCCGCCCAGTTCCGCGCTGCTCCTCCGTTGCGCAGCCCATCTACCTCCACCGGCCGGCGCAGCCTCCATCTTCATCGAATTGCTAAGGGCACCCAGATCGAATTGCTAGGCCCCCCCCCCCCCCCCCGGTCAAACTGCTTGCAGCCCAGATCGAATACATTGTCCGTTCCCGGCATCACCACCTCCGCCTTGGACCGGAGCCTCACCTGCACCGGAGTCATCTGCAGCAGCCTGCAAAGGCCTTCTCTGCACACAAGCTGCCTGCGCAGATCCCGCCTGCCTCCTGCTGCCCCACCAGGACCTTGCCTAGCCAACGCCCCCGCGTCTGCATCAGCAGCCCCGTGACCTGCATCAGCAGCCCAGAAAACCAGAAAGAACAACAAACGGAGGAAGAAGACGTGCAGGAGAGAGAAAGAGAAAAAAAAGACGCGAAAAAAAAAAATAGAGAAAAAAAAGGTGTGACCCGGCCCACAGAAAAGGACCCGGTCCAACAATCTCATAAAAAAAAAAAAAAAAAAAAAAAGCAGCAGCAGGCCCTGCAGGCCCAAAAACAGAAAAAAAAAAAAACAGAAAAAGAAAAGAAAAAAAGAGAGGCCATGCGGCCCAGACAAGAAAAAAAAGTAGGCTTGCAGCCTAGAAAAAAAAAAACAAGGCCCATTACTGAATAGAGGAAGCGGCCCAGTTTTTCTCAAGTCCAAAAACATCGTTACGCACGCCTGCATCAACACGCGCGTGCGCTAGGATTGTTTTATTTTTCGAAACCAAGTATGTTCTCTTTAATTTATTTAAATTTCATACTATGGTAAATTCTCATTATTTATTTTCTTGAGCATGCTATATATATTTTATTGTTTACGCTTTTATTATATTTTGTTATTAAGCATGTTTAATTAGATAATTTAGATTGTTTTAAGCATGCCTTATTATTTATGTTTTATATCATTATATTTAAGCATGATTTATAATTATGTTTAAGCATGCTTTATATTTTATTGCTTATGTTTTTATTATGCAATTGTGAGCATGTTTTGTTAATTTTATTTACTCTTATATAATTATTCCTAAGCATGCATTTATATTATGCTATTATTTATATTTCATTTTACGCATGATATATTATTGTTATTATTATGTGTAGTATATAATTTATTGTATATTTGTGAAATTTGAGCATGCAATGTAGCTTATTTTTATATGCTATATTTAAATGTGCTATGATTATTTTTAAATACAACATATCAACACCGTTTGGCCATGATAATGAAATTTCATGTGCATTATACACATAACATTACCGTGATAAAGTATTTTCACATAGCATCGGAAAAAAAATGTGTGACCATTACGAATCTTGGTCTTGAAATCTAATTCATATGTTTGGAAAATAGTTTATGTGGATGTCTTTATGACTGCGTAATTTATATCTTCTCTCTTGTTTTATGTAGATGGCTGATCCAACTCGACCTGAGTTTGACATCTTGGACTCAGAAGGACTTGAGTACCATCGTTGGGTTTCCGATATGGAAACTGCCTTTGTGGCAAAAGACTACACTGTCACCATTACTGATCCCAAAGATGATGAACTATCTAATAAGGTGAAAGCAGATGCCTTAATTTTTCTGAGGCGACATATTGATCCCAGCCTACGCTGGGAGAACCTTCAGTTGAAGACACCCAAAGCACTGTGGGATGCCCTTAAAGGACGTTTTGGGAACATTCACGATACTTTGCTCCCAGGACTGGCTGTTCAGTGGAATGGAATCCGCTTGCTTGACTATAAAAATGTCAATGACTTCAACAAGGACATGTTGCGCTTAAAGGCACGTCTCAATTTCTGTGGAAGGGAAATCACAGAAGATGATATGATCTACAAGACTCTTACCACCTTTCCTAATTCAGCTTTTATACTAGCGAACCAGTATCAGTTGGATTATGACAACAAAAGAATCACAACATTCAATAAGTTGATAAGCCTACTGCAAGTGGCTGAGAGACAAAGTAAGATTATCTTGAATAACAATGCCAGGCCCACTGGGACAAAGAAAATTCCCGAGGCTAATTATGGAAAAATGAAAGGTGGAAATAACTCCAATGAAAGGGGGTATAGACGTGCTGATCCCTACCCACGTGGCAACAATGCACCACGTGGAAAGGGATATGGGGATCATGGAAACAAGATGCCAACGGAAAGAGTTGACAATGAACCATGCTATAGGTGTGGATTCATTGGGCATTGGTACAAGAACTGCCAAGCAAACAACAGAGTAGCAGCCAATTACAAGAGGTATAGAGAGTCTAAAGAACAAGTGGCTCACTATATGGAAGAAGGAGGTCATGACCTAGACGTCAACCTTACAGTTGCAGACTCCAATGGCAAAGAGGAACTTGCTAAGTCAATGGATGCTCTCAATCTTGACTGATCTGCTTTATTCATTTTATTTTCCAAAAATAGTTGTGAAGGCATGATGCCTCATTTTTAATTAGACTATTGTTTGGTCTTAAAGTTTATTTTCAATCATGGATTGATGAATAAAATTTCTGAACAAGACCTTGATTTGATTATCGTTGGCTTATTAATAAATTTTGAATTTTATTCTGAAGCACTGAATTTATTCAAATTTATTTATTATACACATATTTACATGGTTCAACATAGCACTATAAAGATGTAAAGCAATACATCTAGAGAAAAATTATTAGAATGAAAAGAATATCATTCTACGCAAATAGAAATACTCTAAAGAATATGAGTTATATTTTCTAAATACCTCCCATTTATTTATAGGAATGAATGGAGGAGAACTTGAGTGCTTAGATGATAGTGGGACTACCCACACAATATTAAGAAATAGGCAATTATTCATTGAACCAATAACCTATAATTCCTCTGTGACTACGATGATTGGATTATCAAAACTAATAAAATGGCGAGGAACTGCCAAATTTTTGTTGCCTAAATGGCGCAACATTTCAAGTCACAGACGCTCTATATGCACCAAGAGCTAATCGAACCTTGTTAATGTTTCAAAGTTATTTGTGCCAACGATTATCCAGTAAAAACACACCGTGAGAATGGAACTGAATACCTTGATATTACATCTAATGACTGTGGAAGGAAACACATTTTAGAGAAACTTATGAGTCAATCTAGTGGACTGTACCTCACTACGATTCGGATCATTGAATCCTATATTGTCACCAACAATGAAATGTGGGACACTGACTCATACAGGCTTTTGCATGACCGCCTATGGCACCGAGGTCGTGACATGATGATCCGTATTTTTCAAGAACTCACACGGACATCCCTTCTTTCGAGTGACAAATGGGAGAAAAATCCGCCACACTGCAAGGTGTCGGTTCTAGGATTGCTAAAATGCAGTCATTGCTTTCTGAAGTACCAGAAGCTCTACCTCCCTCCTATTATGCCTCATTGACTATTTCAAAGGCACATCACTCGTATTGCAAAGCCTGCTTTTTAGCAAAAACAGGACCGAGACCTTCCTATGCTAAAAATACAAAACAAAACATTCCATTCTTACAAAGGATACAAAGAGATGTCTGTGGACCTATCCATCCAGAATGCGGACCATTCAAGTACCTTATGGTTCTGGTGGATGCTTCGACAATCTGGTCACATGTCGTTTTATTGTCCACAAGAAATGCTGCAATACTCCTAACACAGATTATACGTTTAAGGGCTCACCACCCTGATCACCCTATCAAGTCTATAAGGCTTGATAATACTGGAGAGTTTACATCAAAAGCATTTGATGATTATTGCATATCTATTTGGATCGATGTAGAGCATCCTGTACCCCATGTGCATACACAAAATGGTCTCGCAGAAGCCATCATCAAAAGGCTATAGATGGTGGCTAGGGCATTGGTTATGCGCCCCAACCTGCCTATATTTGCCTGGGGTTATGCAATATTGCATGCAGCTTTACTTATTCGTTTAAGACCCACAGCTAGCCAACCATTTTCTGCGTACCAGTTGGTAACTGGATATGAGCCTGACACCTCACACTTACGCATATTTGGTTGAGCAGTATATGTGCCTATTGCGCCCCCACAGCGCACTACAATGGGTCCTCAGAGACGATTAAGTATTTATGTTGGATACGAATCCCCAACAATTATCTGCTATTTGGAATCCTTGACAGGCGATCTCTCTACCGCTAGATTTGCGGATTGTCACTTTGATGAGACAGTCTTCCCGTCGTTAGGGGGAGATAGGAAAAAGGATTTTCCAAGGGAACGACAGGAATTGTCATGGTTTGTCCCCACTCTGTCTCATTTTGATCCCCGCACTTCACAAAGTGAAAGTGAAGTGAAAAGAATAATCGATCTTCAGAACGTAGCAGATTCGATGCCTGATGCGTTTACTGATATCGTAAAAGTGACGAGATCATATATACCAGCTGCAAATGTGCCTGCAAGGTTAGAAGTCCCCAACAAGGGGCACGGTGCCGCAGATAGAGGCACTGCAACCGCACTTAGTGGAGGTGTGGTTGAGGCCGTGGCTCCCCAAGGAAGAGGGGGAGGCCACTTGGTTCGATTGACACTCACCCAAGGAAGAAGAGGGTGAGTAAGGCACAAACCAATCATCAATGTATAGAATCCCTCTCATGAGATTGTCTCTGATTATAGTTATGTCCATGAATCAATACTGGAGGACGCTCCGATGTTTGAAATGATTCCAGAGAACAAAGAAATCTCAAAGGATTACGAGAGTACGTATGAGTTGATAGAAAGATCTTCCATACACATTGATGATATATACTGTTGCTCAAGGAATCATAGAGCACGATGATATCGAACCACGCTCTGTTGAAAAATGTCAACAAAGAGCAGATTGGCCTAAATGGAAAGAATCAATCCAGGTAGAATTAGATTCTCTGACAAAGAGACAAGTATTTGGTCAGGTAGTGCTAACCCCACCAAGTGTAAAGCCTGTAGGACATAAATGAGTCTTTGTCAGAAAGCGTAATGAGAAGAATGAAGTCCTGAGGTATAAGGCTCGCCTTGTGGCGCAAGGTTTCTCACAACGCCCTGGAATTGACTACGAGGAGACATACTCTCCCGTAATGGATGTTATAACGTTCCGCTACTTAGTTAGCTTAGTAATTTCCGAAGGACTGGAAATGCAGCTCATGGATATGGTTACTGCATATCTCTATGGGGATCTAGATTCAGAGATATATATGAAAAGTGCCTAATGGCCTTACATTACCCAAGTCAAGTGACTCTAAACCACAGAGTGCGTTTGAAATTAAGTTGAAACGCTCACTTTACGGATTGAAACAATCCAGACGGATGTGGTATACCCGTCTAAGTGACTACTTGATTGGGAAGGAATATAAGAACGATGAATTATGCCCCTGCGTATTCATAAAGAAAACAAGTTCCGGATTTGCAAATTGTAGTAGTATATGTCATAACTGGTACTCTTGATGAAATATGAGAAACCGCGAGCTACTTGAAATCCGAATTTGAGATGAAGGATCTTGGGAAAACTCGATTCTATCTAGGCCTTGAACTAGAGCACCGAGTTTGTGGAATATTAATCCACCAGTCTGCATATGTCCAAAAGTCAGGAAATATAACATGGACAAAGCACATCCTGCTAGCACTCCCATGATCGGTCGAAGTTTGGATGCAAGGAAAGATCCATTTCGTCCAAAGGAAGATGACGAACAAGTGTTGGGAGCTGAAATTCCCTATCTAAGTGCAATAGGCGCATTATTGTACTTAGCCCAATTTACTCGACCAGACATTGCATTCTCAGTGAACTTGTTAGCTAGATTTAGCTCAACGCCAACGCAGCGTCATTGGAATGGTATCAAGAACATTTTCGATACCTAAAAGGAACCATTGATTTGGGACTGTTCTTTCCCTACAGAGAGACAAGAGGGACCGCAGATGGAACTGCAATCCTTAAAGGAAATGTTGATGGCGAAAGCGCCACTCACTACACTGAAACACCAAATGACTTTTTGGTTGGTTTTGCTGATACTGGATACCTCTATGACCCATATAAAGGTCGTTCCGAAAATGGTTATGTACTCACCATTGGGAACACGGCGATATCTTGGAGATCAACCAAGCAAACCCTTGTGGCTACCTCCTCGAACCACTCAGAGATCATTACTCTACATGAGGCGATTTGTGAGTGTGTATGGTTAAGAGCTATCATCACACATACTCGAGGGACTTGTGGTTTAAGTTCTACCACTGAAGAGCCTACTTGCATTAATAAAGATAATGCAGCTTGCATCGAAAAGATGAAGCTAGGGCATATCAAGGGTGATAATACAAAACACATATCGCCAAAGTTTCTCTACAATCAGCAACAACAGTCCCTCCTCAAGATTCAAGTGAATCAAGCAAGGTCTGAGGAGAATGTGGGAGATTTGTTTACCAAATCATTGCCTAAGGCCATATTTGAGAAACATGTGAAAAGCATAGGAATGCGAAGACTTTCCAAGCTCCCCTGATTAATGTAAGTATCAGGGGGAGGTGTAGACGTCAGGGGGAGTCTAACACACACATGTCATACTCAAATGTAAAAGGTGCGTTGTGCTCTTTTCCTTCGACCAAGTTTTATTTTTGTCCCACAGGGTTTTTATTGTTACTTGGCAAGGTTTTTAGTGAGGCAACAACTCATGCACCATTTCGTCTTTGACTTGGCACAAGGGGGAGTGTTAAAGGAAAAACATATTGTGTGCCTTCGTCAAAGCAACTGACGGAGAGGGAATCAAGGAATCAGTGATTACCATCAATCAGCACAATTATAGATCAATCAGCATTCAATGTATTTAATGTAATTAATATTTCTGTTGTAACTCTATCCCTATATAAAGGGACTATGAAATGAAATGAGTAGACCATTTCAATCTCCATTTTACTTTTACAAACTACTGTTTTATATTAAGATTTATGAATGAAAAAAATTACCAAAAAAGACATAGAATAAGTCAATTGAGACAAAAAAGAAAAAAAATAGAGAATGAAAAAAATGAAGAAGACCTCCTCAGGGATTCGAAGACTGAAAAATTGTACAACGGTCTTACTAATTGAACTAGCAATGCAATCGTTATTCATAACTTCTAACATATATATACACACACATACACACTTGTTTGGAGGCCACCGATTTCAAATATATATATATATATATATATATATATAGGGCCCTTCTAGTGAGGGATCCTTTTTTTTTGTCTTTTCTAGGGATAGGGCATTAGACCAACTTTTCGATCATATTTTCACATCTCAACCGTTCAGTTTTTAGATCCTAATGTATAGATCACTTACGTAAATTTTCAGCCAATTTGATGATTGTTAAGGCATAACACGAACGGTTCTGGTTTGACAGATTCGGTCCGTTCGTGTAAATTGTAGTTTTGGATGCCTTAACGATCACCGATTTCGCTGAAAATTTGTAGAGGTAATCTACAAATTAGGACCTAAAAAATGAACGGTTGAGATGCCGAAATATAATAAAAAATTTTGTTTAATGCCTATCCCTATAAAAGACCAAAAAAAGGGATCCCTTATTGGAAGAGCCCTTATATATATACAGATCCTATTCAGAGTGAGGTCAACGTGTGAGGTTGGAGTTTATGGTCACTTTTCTGTCTCATATTCACATCTCGACCATTCAGCTTTTAGGTACTAATGTATAGATCATCTTTGCAAAATTTCAGTCAAATTGATGGTCGTTAAGACGTTGATAACTGCCTTGAAGCGAGTACTGTTCAGGGTGGACATATTCAGTTCGTCCATTGGTTTAAGTGAGTTAGATACCTTAAAGATCATCAATTTGGCTGAAACTTTGCAGAGATAATCTATACATTAGTACCTAAAAACTAAACGGTCGAGATGTAGATATGAGACCAAAAAGTGACCCTAAACTCCAACCTCATACGTTAATTTCAGAGTGAGGCCTCACTTTGGATATGATATGTGTGTGTGTGTGTGTGTGTATATATATTATATATATATAGGATTTTTCTCAGGTAAGGATGTCCTTACCTAAAGTTTAGGTACGGATTTGGTGTTTTCACCCACTTTCCGATCACATTTTCACATCTTAACCGTTCAGTTTTTAGGTCCTAATGTATAGATCACCTCTGCAAAATTTCAGCCAAATTGGTGATCTTTAAGGAGTCCAAAACTGCAATTTACACGAACGGACCGAATCTGTCGAACCGGAACCGTTCGTATTTATAATGGTAAATTGCAGTTTTTGATGCCTTAACGATCACCAAATTGGCTGAAATTTTGCAGAGGTGATCTATACATTAGGACCTAAAAACTGAACGGTTAAGATGTGAAAATGTGATCGGAAAGTGGGTGAAAACCGGAAATCCGTACCTAAGGCTAGGTAAGGACGTCCTTAGTGTAGCCGGACTGTATATATATATATATATATATATATATATATATTCAACAAAGGCATATAATCAGAGGCCCAAAAAGATCAGAGACTTAGTGTGGCGGCACCACCTGCACACTTTAAGGTCGCCTCTGTTCTCAGAAGGGTTTCGAATCAAGATAGCTAATAATCAATTGACTGATTCTGCCTTATTTCAATCCACTCGAGAGAATTATTTTTCAAAGGGATTGTGCCTTGAATAGATTGTATCTCAAAGAGATTGTACCTCATTCGGATTTTTCCTTGAGCAAATCTCTTGTCACTCAAATCCTCCTTAAAGAGTTTCATCCTATCGAGATCCTCCTCTACAAGTTATTTCCACCTCGATTAGATATTCACGCCTTGACCGGATATTTCCACCTTGATAAGATATTCCCACCTCAACTAGATATTTCAACCTCGACCAGAATTTCCTACCTCGACCAAATATTTCCACCTCGATTAGATATTCCCGCCTTAACTAGATATCTCCACCTTAACAGGATATCTCCTCTAAACAAGAAATCTTCTTATTGAGAATATAGAAAAACAAGTAAAAAAGATAACTAAAAACTACATATTATTTTGTCATTCCCATTAGATTGAGAAGTTTTCACATTTCTAATAGATTAAGGGTAAATGCTCTATAAGAGACACACCGGCATATACTATACGATTACCAATGAATAACATGTGCTCTATAAGAGAAGTTTTCACATTTCTAATATATTCCAGCTTTTAAAATTATGATGGAAATATCATAGACTTCTCCACAATTAAAAACCGTTAAGATATTCACAATCATAAAGATACCCTAAACTCATTTTTATTTTTATAAACACATTTTTATTTTTATAAATGACATATTGAAGGATTAGAAAGATGAAAAAAAGAAAAAAAAAGAAAAAAAAATTAAAAATAAAGAAGCGGGACGTTTTGGTTTCATTAACCGAAGGGGGAGGGAAAAAAAAGAAGAAGAAGCGCTAATCTAAAAAGGAAAACAATTAGAGATAAAACCTAAAAGAAACAAAACTCAATTCTCTCTCTCACGGCGATCTCGTCGACCTTCATCTTCATAATACGTCTTTGAGCCTCCCTCTCTGCCTCTCCCATCTTTGAAGCTCTGATCTCTGCAGGTAAGACTACATTCATCTTTTTTCCTCCTTATACATCATTATTGTATAGTTTGATTAACGAAAATCTTATTTTCAAGAACACAACAAGGGTTTCAATCGAATTGGGATTGAATTGAATTGGGTCTGGGTTGAATTGAATAATTACCAGAAACTATAACCCAGTTGTCCATCTGCAAAAGATAGTGATGATGATGATTTAGGAGTTTGCTACTGTAAATATCCTAGAGATGATCGATGAGTTTAATTTCGGTTTCATCTTAATATATATAATCAAGGAAAACATGGAAGAAGAGGTAGGGTGTTTGGATATTGCTGTTGTCTTCACATTGTTGTCTTCATTAGAATAACATTTCGTATGAATTCTGGGTTGGCTTGTCTCTCTACCTTGGTGTCTCTGTCAATGTCTTTCTCCATCGATATTCATTCATCTGCTACTGTGTGATGGCTGTTTGACCTAATTAATTATCGAAAGGGTCTGGCTTATTCTTCATTTTTCTCATCATACTCATCTACTTTCAGATTGATACTTACAACAAATTCACCTTTTTCTTTAGGCCATTATTTGTGTTAGAAGGTACAGATGAGAATCATAGATAATCTGCAGAACTTGAAAGGATTCATTATCCTATATTGAACCATCATGGTTGTTTAGTTAGGTCCAATGTTATTATCTGTGTCTTTTACACCATCACATATAGTATAGGAGGGTTGCTGAACCATCTTCACAGATTCATTTCTCTTATCTTTGGTTTTTGATTGATGTGCAGCTCTGTCCTTCCTTTAGAAATTTAAGATATACCTGAAAGCCAGCCATCATCCTATATCCTAGCATACGCAACCATTTAATCTTTAGTTTTGTTCAAAGCTCTTCGGTGGCCTGTTGTTGTTCTGTGTTCAAATTTTTTTGCTGTCATAAAATATATATGTTGATGACATAGAAACAATGCTACTGTTTCCATCAAGAATCCTGTTTAATCAGATACATCAGAGACATCTTCCCAAGTACAAAAAAAGTAAATAGTAGTAGCAAACAACTAGGAATGATTAAAGGAAGGACAACCCTAGGACCAATCTTCAATCCGACTAGGAAAAGTAGGTTGGTAAAGGCTCATATAAGACATATAGACGCCATGGGAAATCCATTTACTATGTTGAAAATTAGTCATGTAAAATTGAATATGAGACACCTTCTGCATTTTGAGTCTTGCTCTCAATCCTTGGAAACAGTATGAAATAATCTATAATTTTCATATGATAAATGAGACAACTTATGCATTGAAACTCTTGCTCTCAATCCTTAGAAACTGTATAAATTCTGTTGATTAAACTCTTGCTCTCTCCCCCTTACCATTCTTTCCAGTTTATTGCAGAGAGAATGTTGGCAATTGAGGCTTCTGATGAGGAATAGAGGCTTCTGATCTATCTTTAATTTAGTTCACTACTCTAAGTGCATGTAATGTGATGGATATGCTTGCCTTTTAGGATGACTATCTTTTGATAAAAGTTTTAAGACCTTGCAAGTTGTGTATTTATCTGATATTAACGGTTGTGTGCAATGTGCTTTTGCTTTGTCTAAATATCTCTTGATAAAGTTCTCATTAGTATTATAGTAAAGAATACGAAAAACCAAATGGATGTATTCTACATCCAGTTGTAAGAGTGGAGAATTCATTACATATTGATCCTTAAATTACCTTTTGTGCAGGAAAGAGTCTGGAGCATTTCTAAAATTTAGCTCAAGTTCAAGATCTTAAGGTAATCATTTTGTCCTGTGTATTCTGAATTTTTTTAGCTTCCATTTTAGTCTTACAATCAGTTACTTTATTTGATGATAGGATCTATATTAACCTTCTATAAAGCTGAAAAATTAATGATTGGAATCCTTAATAAAGGGAGATAGTATATAATGTGGAGGAGTTCTGTAGATGGGTTTACACACGTCTAAATGAGCATATAATGGAATATCTATTGGTGTTGGGTATTATGTGTTAGGGGTGTATATATATATAGCTAGATTGATAAGTAGAGAAGGTGTTGGCTGAGGAATAGTAACTGGGTCTGCTTACAAAGACTCAGTTTAAGTAAAGCTAGATCAGAATTTATAAAGAGTAAAAGTCAAACAAGTTGAGAACAATACTATAGGAAAGAATTGAGTTAAAGATGCCCTGGGAATCGAGTTAGAGATTACTTACTGCTTTTTGGTTATCTCATGCACTACTCCAAAAAAAAAAAAAAAAGGCTTTCTAACACAACCTGGTGCATAAAATGCAGGTTAGACAACAATTCGATCCTCAAATTGTTGATAGAAGACAGAGCCCCAAAATTAGTCAGTGTCATCACCAGGTGAGTTATATTCTCTTATTTTTTATATGTATAATATATACTCTATGCTAATTTGTATGTGTGTTGATAATATATACGAGTTTGATTATGCACAAGAACCCTAGATACATTCCCGGCGTGTGCATAGGCTAGCGTAGATGGTGACCGGATGAAATTTAATTTTGATTGCTTGATCATGAGAATTTTGAATGTTTTGACTTTTCTTTTTGATGATTGAGTGCAAAGGTTCTTGGAGTAAAATCAGGCTACATCAAGGGTTGTGGTTTTGGCCCTAGGCCTCCACCATCTAGTACTTCTCGGTCGTCACTAGATGAAATGTCTGAGAAGAATAAAGAGTTAGAAGATAAACTTGAAGAGACCCAAGATACTATAAAGGCTCAACAAGAAAAGATTGATGCACAAAACGTGCTGATCCAAGAATTGCAGGAGCAAGGCAAAAAGATTGAGCAGTTCATGGCAACCTTTATGAACCAACAAGCATCGAGTTAGTTATGCATATCTAGGATTTAGTATCAGTTAAACAAGTTCATTGATTTTTGGATCATTTTTAGTTCAGTATTGACTTTAGACTATTCCAATTTGTAGTTATAGTAGACAACATTATGAATTATTATTTTGTTTATTGTTTAACTAGTTTTGAATAAGAATCCTCTTTTTAGAATAAAATAATATGTATCGCTGGCAGGTCGTATCGTAATAAGAAGATAACTGCAACAAAAATAAATTTCCTCGTTATAGATTAAAATCAATAACGACAAAAATAAATTTTCTCACTATAGACTGTAGATCCTACATTGACGGAAAACACATTCCTCGTTGAGTATCTTTATCGAGAAAACTTTTTCTTCTTGAAAAGATACATATTACAATGAAACAAAATTTCCTCGCTGAAATAAGTTTATAGAGAGGAAAAACTTCCTCGCCCAAAGCTATTTATAACGACGAAAATATTTTTCTCCCAAAAACCGTAGTCCCTACACTGACGAAAAACACATTCCTCATTGTTGAGTATCTTTATTGAGAAAACCTTTTCTCATTGAAAATATACATTTTACGATGAAACAAAATTTCCTCGCTGAAAACAGTTTATAGCGGAAAAAAATTTGGTCGCCCAAAGCTATTTATAACGACGAAAATATTTTCGTCCCAAAAACTATAGTTCCAACGCCGATGGAAAACATATTCCTCGTTGTTAAGTATCTTTAACGAGAAAACTTTTTCTCGCTGAAAGAATACATAGTACAATGAAACAAAATATCCTCGCTGAAAACAGTTTACAGCGAGAAAAATCTTCCTTACCCAAAGCTTATAACGACGAAAATTCGTCGCAGAAAAAGTAGTTTAAATATTTTATTTATTTACATTTTTTAATTTTGGTTATCATTGGCGAGGAAATAATTAATTTCGCGACGAAATCTAGTATGTCGGAAAATATATTTAACGACTATTTTCTAATCGTTGAACTTTTTTAACGAGAAAGAAGTATGAGTTTGAGTGAGGAAAGAAATTGTCGCTATAGAATAACAGCGAGACAAATAAATTTCATCACGAAAAGGGTTTGACGAGGACATTGTTTTTTCGTCGCTGAAGCTTTTCTTGACGAGCATTCTCCGACAAATTGAAGACGAAAAGAATTTCCTCGCAAAAGTACTTCCGCGACGAAATGTCTGTTTTTAGCGAGGAATCTGTTCCTCGCAAATGAGGTTTTTTGTTGTAGTGATGCTTGTTTGGCTATGGTGGTTACCCTAATGCCTTCTATCCTATCCAGGATCAGTGCATATTATGGCATACAAGTTTTGACAGTCACAACAGTCGAGTTCTAATACTCTCTAGTCCATTAAAATCTATGGCACATGATCATTGGATTTCCAAAGAATGATGAGGTTTTGCAAATACAGCCACGAAATTATGAATTTATCAATAAGCACTCGAAAAGAAAGTATTTTAGCTCAACAGCTCACTTAGGGTCAAATGAATCAGACTTAATCCTAGCATGCTTAATGAACCAAGTTACAATCCTATCTCAAATCTTCATACAAGCATCACAACGTCGATTAACCACAGAATTCAATTAAGTCATATTTCGATTGTGAAAACCTTCAGCCATGAATTCAGAGACATGTTCATCCTAGACGTTAGGGGCATCCTAAGACTTAAACACTCAAAAAGACTCTAAAACCAATTTTTTTTTTTTTTTTACTGAAAATATTCTGAAATAAATGTGTAAACCCACCCCACACTTAGAATCTACATTGTCCTCAATGTAGGCAAAAAATATGGTATATAGACCCTAAATATGGGGGGCTACGAAAATAAGGAAAGGGTAAAATAAACAAACAAGCAAACAGACACAAGTACAATTCAACTAAGCAAGTGAAGGGATAGAAATGTCAAACTCTCGTTGATGGCTCCTCCACAGTTTCGATTGAAATGGGTTGCCTCCCATGCAGCGCTTTAATATTTATAGTCCTTCATCCTGGACTCTTCTCCTTTTTCACACGTGCTCATTCCTTGGGTTAGGCATCGTGTTACTTGGTAGCGTCCCTGTTTCAGCAATCCGACCCATGAAATCCACCACTTGGCCCATTTGATTCTTGAGCTCCGTAATATCCTTTGAATGGGTCGCCTGTCCTTCAATCAAAGCTTGAGTAGCCGTGTTAAGTTGTTGTTGCCCCACAGCAAGGGACTTCAACAGTTCATCATAATTAGGGGCACTCAAAGTATTAGAGACAGGAGGTGGAGGGACAGAATTGGGAATACCAAAAGCTCGAGGTACCTGAGGCCTCAAAAACAAACCTGGTGGGCGCTGAGAATTCTGACTTGGGCCTTGAGGTGGTCTCAAGGTGTTATCATTGTTGGCCCAACGAAAGTTGGGGTGGTCTCTGAGCCCAGGATTGTAAGTATTGGAGTAAGGGTTGTACCTCGGGCCTCCTTAACCTCCTTGATACCCTAGGGCGTTAACAGATTCCCATCCTTCTGGAGAGGCAAGCTGGGGACATTTATCTGTGGGGTGCCCTTGAGTCGAGCACATCCCACACACTTGAGCCATTGCTCCTCCTCCATTAATGTTTAAGACTTGAGACAGCAAAGTAGACATCTTGTTGACCTTGTCTTCAAGAGCAGAGTTAGTGGACACCTCATGTACCCTCCGTTGAGAGGAAAGCACCCCCTCATACTGTTGATAGTTTAGTGCACGATTAGTAAGTAGCACCTTGGCATCAGCAGGTGTCTTATCCATAAAGGATCCTCCAGCAGCAGCATCTAACAGACCACGCTCATTAGCGGTGAGTCCTTCATAAAAATAGGTAAGGAGGGACCCCTCACTCATCCCATGGTTAGGGCATGATGCTACAAGGCTCTTAAACCTGTCCCAATAATTGTAGAAATTCTCCTCATGTCCTTGCGTAATTCCACTAATCTGCTTCCTCAAAACAGTGACCTTTGAGGCAGGAAAGTACTTCGTAAGGAACTCGCCCTTCATCCTATCCCAAGTGTTGATAGTCCCAGCAGGCAGCTCAAATAGCCAAGTCTTGGCCTTGTCCTCCAAAGTAAAGGGAAATGCCTTCATCTTCAAGATATTGATATCAGCTCCTTTAGGGCACATACTCCCACAGACAAACTCGAACTCCTTGAGATGCTTGTTGGTGTCTTCACTACTCATCCCATGAAACTTGGGTAGGTGATGCAGAAACCCACTCTTTAACTCAAAATCATCATTAAGCCCCTCTCCTGGTTCTGGATAGGCAATGCATAAGGGCGCAGCACCCCCACCTGTAGGATTAGACAGTTGCCTAATAGTCTCAGCCATTGGTGCTTGTACTTGCTCAACACAGGCGTGCTCTTCCTCTTCTGTGTCTGCAACGTCCTCTTCAGTGACCTCCTCTTCTTCCTCTTCAAAGACTTGTTCTTCTCATTCTTCAGAATGGTCAGGTTTGTTGATCTCCTCGGTTGATCTAGTTGAGGAGTTATAACATGAATAGCTAGAGTCCTGACAATCCTTCCTTTCTAGAGGAAGGCGGTCTGAAAAAGTGAGTTCTGCCCTTTTCCTAGCACGTTCCAATTTTTCAAAGAGCTCCTTAGTCTTATCAGAGACAGTGGACATTCATGGACCTTTAAGACCAAATCAAGTGTTAGTAACATATACAAGGTTCGAAATACAAACATTATGTCTTTCCTGCTTTTTAAGTTACTTTTACATTTACATACTTAGGTACTGGAACAGAGGACCTCGTTTGTGCAATAGGACTATAGAATAGCTACCCTCGACAAAGTCATGTTTAATCCAATATACCTTAAGCAGGTCACACATCTTTTTTTTTTTTTGTAAGTTTGTTATAAACTTAGCTAATATCTCAATTGATTCCAAGTTGTAAGTCGAGCCCAATAGAAACCACTACTATTGGTGAGATACGATATAGGGATAGTCGCCCAGACATAAGTCTCTTTCCTTTGTTTCAGAAGGCCGAATGGCCAGATTAAGAGGTAAGTGAGAGGGAGGACTCATTTTAGTGATACTACGGAGGCTACTCCCTCATTGAGGTTTAGGCCCCTATCGGCTACTCCCACATAGTGGTTTAGGCTCATTCTATAGTATCTCTGAGATCCAATTGAACCCATCACCCAGGGTCTCAACCTAAGACACCATCCGTATGCGCCCCTTACTCAGCTGGGAAATTAACTTATGTGTTAGACCGTTCTCCAAGTGCTAATAAAGGCCGCCCTCAACCTCAAGAGACCTGAGCAAGGTACTAATGAAGGGTTTAGGCCAATATTAACAAAAGGGCCCTTGTCTACTCATACGATTTTACACACTTACAACAATTAAGTATTTAGCAAAATTCACAACCTAAGTATATTAATCTAAGTAACACATACAATTTACAACATGCTAAAAAAAAAAAACTCATTCTACAATTTACAATAATGATAAAAGACATGCTTAATTTTGTAACACTCATAAAACTTAAACTAAATCACAATTAAAGCTTGGCCTAACAAAAATTGCAATTTGTCACCATTCCACAAGTTTAGTACAAAAATTTGCATGCATTCTATATACAACAAAATCGATGACACTTTAAGTGCAAGAGATTTTAACAATCCCCGGCAACGGCGCCAAAAATTGATGCGGCTAAAATAGCCTCACAATTTAACCCTGCAAAATGTAGTTGTTAGTATAGGATAAGCAGGGATCGTTCAGTCCGGGGATTGTAGGGTACACCTACACAAAAGGTCAATTAACAAATAAAAGAATAAAATGGGGGTTTTTGAATTTGGTTTCTAATCTACTTAAAATAAAAACAAAACAAATAAACCTATATACAATGATCGACTTCCCTAACCTAGACCACTACCACTCAGAAATTACTAAGTGTAAAAACAGAAAATCCATTTCAACATGCTACAAAAATGTGCCCATCTTTAATGCCTAGATAAGAGCTCAAATGAAAAGCCTCAGCGGATCAATCCACTTATCTGATTCATTCTAATGTAGGCATGGATCGGAAAAATCCTTACCAAGCCTAATACTACTAATTTTCGAAAACACTCAGCGTAATTCTCTTAACTAGTAGTATTATCTAACCCTCGAATCAACTGACACGTGCAAATTAACCATTACACATAGAATTTAACACGTAATTTCCAGAATCGTTTAATCATTAAAGCATGATTTTTACCACCCGTTAGAACTAATTACTACTTGTTTAACTCAGCGCCTTAACAAATAACAATTACTCTTGGAAAATTAAGCAAACACACAAGAACTCTCACCGTTATTCTAGCATGCAAACTTATTAACCTAACTCTGAAAATTACCTAAACACATAAAAGGGCACAAGATTGTAACATGCATCATAAAAGAATTCTCGAAATTAACTCAATAATAAACTGAAAATCTCAAAAATATTAATAAAAATATTCTGAAAATTTCATGTCTCCAATTAGACAACTCGCAAATTGAAACACACAAAACCGAAATAAAAATTGTAATTAGAGTCATAGTTACACTTTGAAGCTTTCCTCAGCGGCTTAGCAACAAGGTGATGAACTTGTCTCTGCTATGGTGGTGGAGCGTCCTTGACTCAGCGCCTAAGAGCTTCGTAGATTGATGGATGAATGGTGGTGACGGTCTTGTAGGAGATGGAGGTTTGAGGAGTGAATTGGGTAGTCTTGGAATGGTTTTTGGCCAGGAAGTGATAGGCAATGAATTATCTTGGCTGGGAAGTGATCTTGGCTGGGAAGTGATGCTAATTCTATTATGGACATTGCCTATTTATAGGGGAGCATTGGTTGGCTTTCCCAACTGAAACGTCTCCTTTATGGCCTTAACTCCTCTCATAATGGGGCAATTCCTTTAATTTCCTAGCTAAAACGTCTTTCTCTTATTTATTTTTCCAGCTAAAATGTCTTTCTCTTTTATTCCTCAACTGAAAACGTCTTTTCTCCTTTATTTCCCTTCTTCATTGCTTGGTCAAATATCTTAATGCTTTATTTTATGACTCCATCATTGCTGTTTCCAAGAGTTCCACCAGGCAACGTTTCCTACAACAAGCAGAAGAATATCAGAATTTTCTAGAGAAAATAAAGGGGAATTAAAATGTAAAGACCGCAAAAATAGTTGACAGTTAAGGAATCCTGATCCAGCTAGGATTTTTCATGAATTTTACTTTTTCCGCCTATTTCACTCCAAACACTCAACAAGACTTTCAAAATGACTTAATGACTCAAAACACTAAACTAAGGGAGAAATAAGGCTAAAATGAGGCACATAATTAATAATATCGTCACACTTTTTTGCTCCTATCAATCTACAACATTAACAAAGCTTTTCAGATTCTTTAGAGTAGTACTTTCACCAATTTGTATGTATTTATCTATATAATATGCTGGAACTCCATAATTAAGCATTAGTATTTCAGCATTTGTCTGTTGATGGGATGACAAGCCGAGTGCTCTAGCAGAATTCCTCTTTTCCAAGAAATATGGATCACATAAAAGCATTGCATTTTGAATTCAAATAAAAACATTCAAAACCTTCTCTAAAAAAAAGGGATCAGACCGATCAGTGAAGTAGTCAACATAAAGGCCGCGTTTGTTTGCCTGGATTAATAACTGGATAGGACTAAAAAAAATCCAAGCTAGTGTTTGGTGGTTCAGTTTACTCTAGGATTGGAAATTAAATCTTGTCAAGGGAGGATATAACTCTCCTGTTGGAGAGGTGGGATATGCACAATCATACAAGATTATAACAATGGGCATCCTTGGATCCTCACCAAATTACCACGATCCTTCTTCAATCAAAATATGAACACCAGCCTTGTATCCTCCTCTTCAATTAATCGAACCCAAACATCCCTCCGCTCAATCTCTCCTTCTCTGGCGGCGGCGGTGCGAGCTGTACATCCCCCCTCCCTCGTTCTCTTCCACTGCGCCAGCCGAAGGCACTTCATTTACACTCCTTTTCGCTCTCGCCAGACACAATTTCCTACCAGACCTCCTCCACCATCTTCGGCCTCGGCGGAGGCGCTGCTGTTGTAGACGTCGCGGAAGAAGCCGTCGACAGTCATCTAGCCCAGCCAGATCGGCCTGGGATTGGCCTTGTTAATGTAGCTGGTGGTGGTGGTGTGGTGTTTCGGGTTGAAAAGCAAGAAATCAAAGACATCAAAGCCCAATGGGGAGGAAAAGTTGAGTACCAGTCCTCGCCGGAGCGATCGGAGAAGAAGACCTCTATTCATCTTTCTTTGGCCTCGAACCTTGCTTCTTCTTTTTTCTTCTCACTTTTTGCATCTTTATCCATTCCGGCTCTAATCCTATAATACCAAACACGTGCAAGGAGGATAACAAATCCTATCTTATACTAATCTAATCTAATCATGCATCTTAATCCAATCCTATCATGGTTGCCAAACGCAGCCAAAGGCTTTATGACCTTGAATTATATAGCGCACCACAATAATCTGACATTTGATTAAATCATGGCATATTGGTCTTTCCCTCTCCTCAATTACACGCTTAATCAAATCATCTTCATAGGAGAAAATGGAGTATTAGGGAAGAGAGAGAAACCATAGGAGACTTCGCCGAAGACTTCGCATTTTCTATTTGTCTCTCTCTTCCATTTTCTATTTGTTTCTCTCTCTCTCCCCATCTGCATATTGGTCTTTCCCTCTCCTCACCCCTTTATTACTTAGAGAGAGAGAGAGAGAGAGAGAGAAATAGAAAATGGAAGAGAGAGAAACCATAGGAGACTTCGCCGGAGCCGGTCACCGGTCGCAGGATTCCTGCCAACTTTTGATTAATTCCAGTCGCCGGAATCAGGTTACCGGCCGCCAGAATCCGGTCACCGACTGCCGCCCACCGGATTTTTTTAAAACCTCTATTTCCCCCCAATAGAGGAGCAATAAACGTCTATTGTGGGTCTATTGCCCCACAATAGACGTCTATTGCCCCAGCAGTGTATTGCCCCCTAATAGATGTCTACTGCCCCCCAATATACGCCTATTGCCCCCCAATAAACATCTATTGCCTTTCAATAGACGTCTTGATTACCGAAATGGGAACCAATCTTCTTAAAATTACACAAAAAAATTTTTGATTAAAGAAAAAAAATGGGGAGTTTACATAAATTCAAAACGTCTATTGCCCCCCAATAGACTTTTCGATTACTGAAATGTGCACTAATCTTCTTAAAATTACAAAAATAAAACTTTGATTAAAGAAAAAAAACGAGAGATTACATCAATTTAAAACATCTATTACCCCGAATAGACGTCTATTGGCCCCCAATAGACGTCTATTAGCCCCTAATAAAACCTTTTTTTTCTTTGTTCTTTCTTTCTATTTTACCAACAAAAAAAAAAACAAATAAACCATTAACTGATTTGTGCACCCATAAACTAATCTGGGCACCCGGGAACTAGTGACCTCTAATCCTCTGGTGCGGCAACTTCTGCCACGACTGGTCAGCATCCCAGAGGCCTTCCTACTCCACTCCATGTCCTGATTTGGGCACCGGAGCTGCGAAATTGGCCAAATCATCTTTCTCCTTTCTCCTCTACCACCGGCCTGCATTTAGCACTGGAGGATACGACACCATAGCAACGACATAGTGGATCTAATGTCGGTGACGCGCAACATAGTGGATCGAATGCAAAAATCTGGGCAAGAACTCAACATCACGCCAAGGTGAAGATCGGGGAGTGGATCGACGCCAGAGATGAGCAGCACCGGCGGGTTGGTCCTCGACACACGAGTTTGGAAGAGAGAGGTAGGCTGCGTGGGTCGAGCGCAGGAGCCAGAAACTGCCTGGCTCGTGCGTCGGAGCAGGAGGTCAGTAGGAAGTGGGGAAGGAGGGAGAGAAAGAGAGATCGGGACCAGAGAGATTGATATTGAGTGGCAGTGGTTGAGTTATTTAATTGAGTTGAGGGTAAAATGGTCATTTTGTGTTAAATTGTGTGTGTGGGAACAAAAATCTGTTGTTAGGGTAAGTGAGATAATTTTTTGTTATTTTGGTGCTTTGGGTCAAGGACCCTATCTTTTTTATATGATCTCAGTTTGCCTAATATGCATCTCTTTGATATGATTTTCTTGCATAATATAATATTTTGATATAATTTCACTTTAATTTGGAGTAGATCATATCTCATATGAAAATATGAATCTATCTTTGCTCTCAGCAAGGAAAGAACCAACCAATTTGACCATTACGAAAAATTAGTCGTTGAGACCAATTTTTCACATAATAAAAAATTAGCCATTGGAAAAATTAGGGTTGAGTAATTTGCAATTCAAAATTCAGACTTTTTAGCAGCATTGCATTGATCTCCTCTTTTGGTTGGAAACCTGCATCGCCATTTCTTGCCACTAACTTTGATGCAAACTTGTATAGCCCCTAAGTGCAGTTGCTAGAAAACACCAAATTGTGTCATTGGAAAATGCTAGGGTTACCAGTTGGTTTGATAATTACCGAATTGACTGAGTACCAACTGAATATTTTAAATTCGGTAAATTGACTTTTCTTAAACCGAAATAAAAAATCACAAAAAAAAAAAGTTGGTTTGGTTTTTGTAAGTACCAAACTTTATCGATTATCTGAATATTAGCTATATATTATAGTTTCCAATACATATACATATATATTAAGAAATATATGCTACATATATTCACAATATTTTTAACATTATTACTACTATAGGATTAATAGTACATACTTTTAGTTGATTTAGGACAGAATAATGCTAGGTGAAACATTTTTTTGAGTACCACATGCATCTCACATTATGTGGCACAGTCACGTCATATGGAATCCTCTAATAGGTTAGGCTTTGTACTACATCAGCTGCCACATAAGTTAAGATGCAGTTGGCGACTAAAAAGATTGGTTCACCTAACATTACTCCTTAGAAAATAAGTCATGTATTATTATATAATCTAGTAAAAGATAGTCGATAATTGGTAACTCAATTTCAAAATGAAAAATTTTGGTTATAAAATTAGTAATAACTATAATTGAATCAAACCAATTGAGTTGCAGCTCTAAAATTGTTTATACCAGGTCTTAGCCAAGTCTACCACCAACACCCAAGTATGAATGTATTGTTAAAAACATGAAAAACAATCACATCATCGCCACTCTAACCACGCCATACTCTTCCATCATCAGCAAGAACTCCACCCTTGATAACGCAACCAAGACAAACCATAAGCTAGCCACTGCCGTTGTAAGAGAAAAACAATTTAAATAAATTTTAAAAATACTAATCGTTGTAATTCTCCGTTGTTAAAAAACCACCCCTCGAGTAAGTTATTAAGTTACAGAAGTGTCCCATATAAAGCAATGGATAATCTGGAGTGGGGACTGTAAATCGTCTCTCTTATTCCCTCGCCTCGTTCTCGTTCTCTTTGTTGGAGACTCCATCGGTCAGGATAGCAATCCACAAAATAAATATCCAAAACATATAAATAGTAGTAGAAGCAGTTTGCTTCCAAAGCAAAGCAAAGCTAGATAGTTCTACAGCAATGCCATACTTGGTTCTCCACAGCCCACCACTCGCGTCCTTCCCTTGTCACCTTCCATCATCAAGGTTCCCAATTCAGACCCAGAAGCCAGCGGCCTGGATTCACCAAAGAAATCATCATGCGGCTCTGCTCCGCGGCATAAGGTGCATGGCGAAGCCGCGCAGAGTGGCAATGGTGGCTAAGCAGATACAGAGGGAGCTCTCTGACATGCTCTTAACAGATAAGGTGTTGCAATACGCTATTTTGCCTGAGGTTTCTTTGGGTGCCGACCGCTACCTCTCTTCTTTAACCACAATTAGTGATGTTGAGGTCTCTACCGACTTGCAGGTATGGCCATTTGAATAGATTTTGGGTATTCTATTCTTTTGAATTGTGATGAATTATTGTTGTGGGTTTTATGGGTTCTTGAGCTGGTTTTGGGTGTACTACATGTCAATTGCATAATGTTTCATTCATGTGATGGTGTTTTGGGAAAATGGGAGAAAGAGAGTTTCGAATTTTGTTGCTTTTGCCTTCTGAATAGATACCCATTTACTGTGTTACTGGCTTTATGTTTTTGTTGTGGATAGTTTGGAGCCCTTCATTTGTTCTCATTCCATTAGAACTCGGTAGAGTACCTTATTAGGATTGTTTTTCGGAGAAAGGTTCGAGCTTTACTTGTTACGATCCTTTGGAAGGTGGGTCGTGCTTTGTTTACAGTGTGAAGCATAAGAAACTTGACATGAAATAAATACATTTTGAAAAATAGTAATTGATTGCTATAGCTTCTGCCAATGGAGGAAGCTAATTGGTATCATTGAGTTAGATTATGATGAGTTGTTTAGTGGTTTTGTGAAACTTTGAGATTGACTTTCATGTGTCAACACTCTTTTCTTATTGCAATCTGTATTTCTTCAATTCTCTGAACCTGGAAATAGATTTCAAATAACTCTTAGCCAGAGCAGCATTGCATGATTTGATTCCAATCCCAAGCAATGGTTATCTTAGTTATTTTGTCAGATGCATTTTCAATTTCTTTGACACTTCGAATCACAATAACAAAATGTGCACAAATGATTCACTAGAACAATATTTCCAGTATGTCTTATTATTTTTCTGGGATAATAAATCCTGGTCCATTTGAAACAGTAACCAGAGTATAGTACAATCTCCTAAAACAATTGCACAATCTTCTACAGGTGTTGCTTTCTAAGTGATGCATTGAATTGTATACTCTTTTCAATTGCACAGTTTCCAGTACAATCTCCTAAAACAATCAAGCTAAACTCCTTTGATCACAATGATTAAAATCCCTCAAATGCTTTTGTAGGAAACTATTTAACAGGTATATCAAAACCTATGTGCATGTTAAGCTGTAATGATATATCAGTTTATATGTCCAACTACTGCATCACTTTTGGCTTGTAAAACTTCTAGTGCAATCTCCTGAAAGAGTCATAATAAAACTCCTTTTAGTGCACATTAATAGGTGAACTCCTTATTTCCTCAGTACCATTCTCTTTCCCCAAGTGATTTCCTTGACCATTATTGTACTCGACAACTTCCTACAGTAGCTTATATTTATTGCAGTCATGCTTTATGTGTGAAATTATATGTTCTCCAAATTATTCTTCATTAGAATACTTGTGTTAGAAGCAACCATAGATTTCAATTTACTGGTATGGTAGAAACTACATTTAATTGTACAAGTTCTTTGGGCTCATTATTGCTATCTTGTTGGCCCTTCACTGATAGGCAGATTAAATTCCTGTCTGTATTTCATGATTTTCAATTTTCATCCAAAGAACATAAATATAAAAATAAAAAAAATCCTGGCAGTAGTATGTGAAACACTTAACGAGGAAACTGGCAAAACAAAAATTTCCCTACCTGCTGCTTCCTTCAAGTTTTGGCTACAGGTGGTTAAATTACAGTTTTAGTTAATTAATTTATTTCCTTGACTACAGGTGGTTAAAGTATTTGTATCCGTTTTTGGCGATGAAAGAGGGAAGGAGGTTGCACTTGCAGGGCTAAAGTCAAAAGCAAAGTACGTCCGTGGTGAATTGGGAAGGCGTATGAAACTGCGATTAACTCCTGAGATACGCTTCATAGAAGATGAATCGTTAGAGAGAGGAAGCAGGGTAAAATTAATCATATATGCTTTACAAGTATCATTATCTATACATCTATAAGTTGGGATATCAATAATGTTGATCCCTTCTGCATCTTTTCCATGAACTGAGTTTTCAGTTCTTATATGGTGGTTTAACATACTAGGCTGTCCATATAAGTTTGGTCAACACTTAAGCAAGTCTTTACGTAAAGGTTGACAAGGTTGATTGTTTATTATGCTATTCTGCTCAACCAAGAGTAACTCTTCAACTCAAATTGTTGTGTGGATCATGTCCTGTCAAACTACCTCAACCTTAATACTAAAAAGATTAAAACAGGGTGTGTTGTCTTACCGTATTATATAGGACGTTTTCAAGTTGAGGATTATGATATGGTTAATACTCTTATGTTTAAGATCAAATATTAGAGTTTACCAGTATCATGGATTTCCATTCTTTTTTTGGTGAACTGTTTGTTCCAGAAAGTGGCAATATTATTTAAAAAGTTCAGCTTTTGCACCTGAACTTTTTGGTGTCGCTTTGAGTGTGTAAAATCTATCCCAAATACTCTTGAGAAAAGTTTGGGAGAGTAATCTGTAGTTCCATCCAAGTCTGTGCCTCAGAAACAATCAACTATGATGCTTTCCTTGATTACTTAATGCAAAAGTTTCCCTTGAATTTTAGTCTAGCAAAATGTACAAAAGACTTATCATATCTATGTTACTGTTTAATATTTCTGGTTGTAGGTTTAAAGTTTAAAATAAAAAAAATGAAAAGTATTGAGTTTCCCTCTGGGTTAGATTATCATTGTATGAGCATTGCCAATGAACAGATGTTTGCTTTTTTAATTATTGGTTGGCTATCTTGATTGTATCGTGCTTGTAGAATTACTGCTAAGGTCGGTGTCTATCCATGCTGATTTGTAAATGTTTAAACATTGTAGGTGATTGCAATATTAGATCGGATAAAAAATGAGAAGAAAGTTGGAGAAATTCAAGATGAGGAGGAATTGGAATCATCCAACGCACCTCAGGATGATAAAGACTGGGAGGATGATGACCCTGATGAAGACATTATATACATAAAGTAGTTTGTCCCCTACTTGCATTTTGCTTCTTCAAATTGAGGCATGGATTTGCTTTTCCCCAGGTTTGTTTTATCGCCACAGAGTTCCATTAGCAATAGACATCCATATCAATTCAATCAGTGTTGTGTTCCCTTCTGGATCTGTATCTAATCTAGGGATTATGTTATGTTAGAATTTGGATGTTAGGATGATGTGCTTAGTTTGGCATTCAAAGTAAGAGCGTTGTAAGTTTGAGATATGAATTGTGTTTGGGAAGTCAGAGATCTCTGAAGACCTGTTCCTGATGGGGTTATGTTGGTAATTGGGATTGCTTGAAAACATGATATGGTCTTGTTGCAGGAACTTTATTATGGATAGCAGCAGTAAATAACATGTCATTTACTTCATCTGATGCAGGGTAGTACCATCATAAGCCACGGTGCATGCTGGACAGAAACAACTCTTCACAACTGTGGCCATCATCTGAATGAGCGTCTACCATGTCACACCTTGTAAAATTACCTCTAATGCTCTTATACTTTTCTTCCAGTGTCTTAATTATTTGCCTTTTGTTTTGGTTAGTCTATGTAGGCCTTTTGTGACTAGAGTGCTAGATGGTCGAGGAGTTCCCAAAAATGACAATACACAAGTTGTAAATGGAATTGTCATTTTGTAGGCCTTGGGATTTTCTTTTGTTTGTGTTGTACTATCATGGATTATATACGTGAACTGGTTTATGCTAATGGTGCATGAGGCAATCCACTTATAAGACAGCATGTGATGCTTGATTGACTAACACTGTTTGTAATCTGCTTTAAATGCTTATTATCATGATCTCTTAGGTTTGGGTTGTATAAGAAGAGGCTGTTTATAGTATTTGTTGTTTTTTTCTCAATCGAACCAAAAACAAAAACCTGAAAAGTTGGTGTATACCCTAACCCTTCAGCAAAGACTGATTATATCAAGGAGGACTTGAAGAATTCATATGATAGATTTAATTATAGTAATGACACTACAGGTGCCAATGTATGATGTATAATGTTGGTATGTAAATGCCCTTGGGTGCTTTTAAGTGGTATACTCTGCCGAGGATTGCATTGCCGTATCTGCGAACAAACAACTTCAATCTCTAGGTAAACTGGAGGGTTTTGTTTTTCCTTTTTTTTTTTCTTTTTTAACCTCACCTCACATGTCTCAACACATGACCTCCCAAATGAAAAGCCCCTGTCTTACCACCCCACCAAACACAGAATAGAGGTGGCAACAATGGAGTCTCTCAAAGCTGTCACAAATCACCAATAATTTCTTTATGATTGCTTCATGAAGCAAGGGAAGCGACCTTTGACCATGAAGCTAATATATGCAAAGCAGTGTAAAATATAGGTAGCATCCTGACCCTTTCAATTTTCTTTACAAGCTTCTTACAGGGAAAAACTTCAGTTTTTTAGGGTTCAGGGTGTGAGGAATGATTGTAGGCACATTGTTGATGCCACACAACTACAATAGGTTGATGTCACTTAATGTATGAATCCGACTGAGAAATAGTACCTACCTCGTGTAAATTCACTAAATTCAAATAAAATGATTATGCACCTCATCAGGAGCTTAATATGCACAACACCAGCGCAAAGAGGCGATTTAGTCATTCTAGCTTAAACCACACAATACTAAATCAATGATCAATACCAAACAGATAAAACGCCTTATTGATCAAGGGACCATTACCCTCATAATTTCACTATGAAATGGAAATTGATGTGCCGTTACAATAGGCAAGGTCAACTAAATAAACCATCCTCCAAGTACTGAATTCATATTTCTCAATCCAAAATCAGTACCTTGCAGTTTCAAAGCAAGGTTTTCATAATCCACAAAAGCTTTAAGAAATGAAATATTGGTACAGTCCACCCTTATGCATTATTTCTATCGCAAATCCTCATTCACAACTTCTGGTTGAACACAACTTCAGTGATGAGCCTTTGCTTCAGCCTTCTGATGAGATTTAGCCTTGGCCTTGATGAAGAGAAGGAAAAGAAATAGAAAATAAACATCAGTAGACATCTTTTGATGATGTGCAAGTGTGTCATGTGCATGTCTAAAGTTTAGGGGGAAATCATCTTAAAACAGCTTTCAGATCTGATTGATCAATAGAACAAGCAAGCACATGATTGTCAGTCCATAACAATCAAGAACCATATAGGAAGTGAGAAATGCAAACACAAGAAAGAATTAACTTGATTCAGCCTTCTGTATGTGCACCTATATCAGGTTAAACAGCCTAAAACTAATAACGCTTCAAATTACATTGCTTATCCACTACTAGCTCTAATAGGAAAAAATATATACTCAAACCAGATTGGCCTGATTGATTTATCTTGGCATGTAATTTGAAAAAGTGACGATGCAATAACCTATGGCCACATTTTAGATCCTGTTGGAACCCAACGGCATGATACGAAAGAAAGACTATTGTCGTAACTTTGTAATTAGTTTTTTTTTTTTTCAAATAGAATGTTTACTGTAGGAATTCGGTGGGGTTCAAACCCACCCCTTGTATAAATCAATGGCATGCCACCTGTTTACAGAACACTTCACTTATGAACAACCCCTCTTCTTCCTAATGGATTTACAAAGACATTTGAACATTTATATCAACAGTTCACCTAACTTGAGGCCCACCATCTGGGCTATACAACCTACATTGGTACCTAGGCCTGCCATATTATCAAATCTAATGATAATGCATGACTGTGCTTAAACCTTGTCTTGATGACTTGGGCTGCTAACTGGGAAAGAACAAACAAACAAAGCTTAGACTTCTCTGTAAGCATATCAACATATTATAGGTATTGATATGACTTTTGGGTTTTGATCCACCGAACCCCCTTAAACACAATTAATCACCAATATTCACCAATCGAGTTTGGTTGCAGCTTGAAGCTCATGCCAACCAAGGCAAAGGTTAAGAAGACAAGAAGAGGAGAGTAACCACAAGATATAAAAAAGATGGTCTCCAGAAAAGCTGTGCGAGTGGCTATACTAGTGGATGTAGACTATGATGACGTTGACATTATATTGGTTACTTTGAATTAGATGGTCAACAATTTGCGTTGGCATATAGTTGCAAATAGTTTCAAGTTTGAATTGCCACAATAAGGCTGATTTTCATATCAAATTTCGAGGACTTGGATGATAACACAAGGAAATGACCCATAACTAAAATAGCACAGGACAGAACAGGTACAGCATCAAGAAACACCAGCAGAGTGATAAAAAAAAAAAATATCAGCGAGACACAACAAAGCTTTTACAGATGTAACAGAAAACTATTATTGATTATTGCTACTCTGAGGTGAAAAAATTAGCTTTCTACCATGCATTTGTCTGGCACTACTAAATTCGTCATGGATATTCAGCTCAGTTCCATATGAAATCTGTATCCTTAACACATCTTAAAGCAACACTGATGCTTATCGAAGACTATCTAAGAGGCTAAGATTTGCCACCACACTTTCAATTATTTTCATAAAAATTTACCTCCGTTGGTTTCAGATATATACAATAAGAATAGCTTTCTGCAATTTTGTCAATAAAATATGTATATTTATCCTGATTGTTTGACTACTAGAGCTTTCTCCTGAAAAATTCATTCACAGATTGACATATATGAGGGCGAGTCGAATGCCAGCGCTTCTAAATTTAGAAAATGCACTTAGACCTGTACATGTATCCATAAAAACGTAAAACACATGTCCAGGTCAAAGTGCTAAATGTTTGGCTTTGCAGATAAACAGGACCAAAAGAACGCAAATTATCGATCAAATCTAGACAATTATCACTCATCCCAAAATTAAACGAATCTCATAAAGATGTGAAAACAGTGTGCACTTAATTTGCAAACAACATGTGACAATAATGAAATATCTAAAAAATAAAAAAACAAAAAACCCAAAAACAAGAAGAAGAGCAAAAGTGGGTACCTTGAGGACCCTAAGCTTAATGCTTCCATAGACGAGTCCAAGAGAGAATGCAGAAGCACGAGCCACCTGCCAATTCCCAAAACCCAATATTCCAATTACATTCAAAATTCAGAAACCCAATATTCTTCTTCTTCATTTTTCATCAGATTTGAACTAAAAAGTAGGCGGATCCAGAGAAAAAAAAAAAAAAATTACCAAGGCGAGGGTGCTGGTTCCAGAATAGGGTCCGGCAGGCGGCGCCATTTTTGTTGCGGAGACTGTGCAGCAATTGACGAAGCGAGCAAGAAGAGAATCTGTAAAAACCTCCCAAAAAGTCGAAGTTGGGGGAAGCCCTACTACCTTTATATATCATCTATTCGCCGTCGTCCGTCTTCCTTCGCCACTTGTTGGCCCAATGGTGTAGTCAACCAATCATGCCACAACACGCAAGCTCTTTTTTTTTTTTTTTTTGGAGTAAAATGGACACACCCGAAGCCCGAAAGGTTTTGTTTTCATCCCTAATTTTTTTTTTTTTTTTGCAACTATTGTTCCGCTTCTTTCCTTCGGTGACATTTTAATTTTCTAGATTTTAAGTTTGGGCTAAAGGTGAAACATAATCACGGTCCAATGTACTTGTATATGATGTAAACATCTAAATTGCTTATTATGATGTAATTCTGTTTTCTTTCTAAAGAAGATGTCCACGTTGTTGTTTTTGGAACACTTTTTTTTTTTTTTTGTTCTCTCTCTCTTTTCATTACTAATCTGAACTATTTATTTTCTAAAATATTTAAAGATTAGTAGCCTAATGTCAATTGGACTAGTATTAATTGTAAGTGAAATGTCGTGATTGTTGTAATTCTGAGTTGTTGATTTATTCAAAAAAAAAACTTGCAAACATTATTTCTACAAAAATATCAACCAAAACAAAGATCGTGAGTTGTTTATTTGATCAAAAAAAAAAAAATAGAGATCATTTATTCATACAATTGTTTCAAACAAATAAACAGTTGTTTATTTTTCACTTTTATCAAAACCTTCCTTTATTTCATATACTTAGACGAGTAAATGATTCTAACTTGTATTTTATTTTTTTGGTAGAGATGATTTTTAATAAGTTCAATAATATACAAGATGAACCATTTGAATTATCAAAATAACATAAATTTTGGACATTTTTTGTTTTTTTGTAGAAACAATAAAAACTTTGGACCGTTTAATTTGGTTCAAAAAAAAGAAATCATTTGAAGCAATTAGGGGAAGAGGATTCTACCATAAGTAAACTCTCATTGAATGTCCTACATTTGCCAAAAGAGAGTTTCTATTGGGACCTCCAAATTTGCTCACTTGACCTCACTCTATTATGAATTATTAAATGACATATATAACCTACTATAAAATGACTATTAAGGACAATAATTATACCCAAAAAATATTATATTTATTTTATGTAGACTTTCCAATTAATAATATTAGATTGTATTCCTTATTATTTTCCTTATCTATTTTTATTTTCCAATTTCACTACATACTCATTAAAGCATTCATATATATTTAATAAAAATTAAAAATATGATTAAGATCATGTATGATATATATGTTGAACGCATATTGGTGAGGGAAAACAAAATAAATTATTTTATGATTTATGACCTAAATTTAAGTCAATCCATTATATTTGCACAAAAAAAAAAAATTAAATAATTAATCATGTGGTACAAAAAATACAGAACAGGCGCACCATCCCCATTTCAAAAAAAAAATACAGAAAAAAAAAACATTAAAAAACGAATGATTTTTTTTTAGAATAAAAACAAATTTTTTTTTTTTTTTGCACAGCTAAAATAGAAAATATATATATATATATATAACATAATAGTTCATGGTATTTTCTCATTGATTAGACATTAATTTTTGAAACTCAAGTTTGATTAAGAAATGTATATTTAGTTAAGATTTATAGAGTGATTAAATCATTGAAATCATTTTTTATTTTAAAGATAATAATTTGTTTGCAAATTATATGAGTGAGGTTATTTGAGGAAGTTTAGTGAGGTTTAGTGAGTAAACTTAGTATTTGAAAATTTGATAAGAGGTGTAATAAGCATAGAGGTCAAGTGAGTAAATTTGGAGGTTCAAATAGAAAAACTCTTGCCAAAAAGTATGTTTGTTGAAAAATATGCTTGAAGGAAATATGACAACAATTTCAAGTCAAGGCATTGATATCTTTAACAAACACTTTGATTCCCAGGAAGTTAAAATTAGGGCTGGGCACGGGCCGGGTCCAACTATAATTTCACTGGGCCCGGACCCGGCCCGCTTTGACACAAACAGGGACCGGCCCGTTTCACTTTGGGCCGGGCTTGCGGGCCCAAAAACCTGTATTTTACCTTGGATATATATATATATATATATATATATATCTATATCTACTTTG
This sequence comes from Rosa lucieae, assembly GCA_024704745.1. Taxonomy (NCBI): domain Eukaryota; kingdom Viridiplantae; phylum Streptophyta; class Magnoliopsida; order Rosales; family Rosaceae; genus Rosa; species Rosa lucieae. The sequence goes on along the minus strand of CM045497.1, from coordinate 25,869,225 downwards.
CTATGTACCAGATTTCATTCATTTCAACCTGTTCAGATTTGAATCAAAACACAATATCAACATATCAAGATCCAAAGTTGAAGCTGCAAATTGAAATATCCAAAATACATAAAATCCAAATTCAAATACAAGTCAATCACAATACCTGCAATTGAAAGTTTGAAATACAATTAACCAATTTAAATATGAAGTCCAAGTTTGAAATATAAATATGCAATTGAAATAGAAAGTCCTAATTCAAATTGAACAATTTAGCAGCCCTTTTTCCAATTCTCTATCCAGCAATTCAACAGCTACCATCCATCAATTGGCTTCCACAGTTTTGCTTTTGCCTAGAACAACCAATCATAAAGAGATTTAGATAACATAGAAGTGAGGACTGATGAACCATTCAAGCTGCAACTTAACTAGCACTACACACAAAAAAATGCAGCAAGCAATACACCAAAACTGCAACTCAAGATAATTAACCATTGAAGCATATTTGCAGTCACTAATCGACATTATTTTCTCAGCAAACACTCAAAATACAAAAACTAGTGAACTAAACAAAATACAAAAAACAATGAACTGATCAAAAACCCAAATCCCAGTTTAGCTACAAACCAAATAAGCACAAAAAGAGATCAAATTTATCAATAAACTGAGGAACCCATGAAGCTAAAAAGAGATGGCAGACCTGAAGAACAACGGGCTCCTATTTTGGTGTCTAAGCCTCATAGCTATGGCGGAGGAGAGGGAGAAACTGAGAGACTGAGGCGACCTCTGGTGCGATGTGAACTTTCTCCGGTGAAGACGAAGGCGACCTCTGGTGCGATGTGAAGTTGTGAACTTTCTCCGGTGAAGACGAAGACGAAGACGCTACGACCTTAGACGAAGATCGGAAGATGAACTCCCACTTCTTCGAGTCACGGCGTTGGAAGAGAGTGAAAGCGGCAGATCGATTTAGAAACGAAGGCTGAAGTGAGTGAACCCTTCGTTTCTCAGCACTTGAGCTTCGGATCGACCGCCAAACACATTTTTCTTCGAATCTGCAAATTCCAGAACCAAATCATTTCAAATCAGAGCACACAAACAGAGAGCAACTAAAGAAGAGAGTCAAGAGATTATGGGAGTACCTGCTGGATTCTCGGAGAGGTCTGGCCGTCTGGTGGTTTAAATCGAATTAGGCCGGAGGAGGGAGGACTATCGAAGAGGAAGAAGAAGGAGGCGGGTGCTCGAGTGAATGAGTGAAGGAGATTAGGTTTGGGTCTTAGGGCTTTAGACGCTAATTTAGTGTGTCCGGTCCTAGGATAAGAATTTTGAGCCTTCCTCTGTAACCACTCATATATAGACACATGTATACTTTTTATGTAATACGGGCCTTACGGGCTTTTGCATTTCTAATATTCAAGGCCCGGGCCCAGACCGTTCTTTGACTTCCAAGGCCCGGCCCGGACCGTTTGGACGGAAAAAAAAAATAGGGCCCGGCCCGTTCGGGTCAGGCTTTGACGGGCCGGTCCGGATTTGCGGGTTTTCGGGCTTAAATGCCCAGCCCTAGTTAAAATGGAGCCTTTGAGACTATCAATGAGAATTTTTGAATCCCCTCTCACTTGAATATGAGTAAAATCTTGAACAGTTGCATGTCTTAATCAATTCATTTTTTTGAACTAATGATAATTTAATTAATATAGAACACATGCCAAGAAGGTCATTACATACCCACCCGCTGTCACATAACAATTGACAGAACAAGGATCCGTGGGGGAGCCACAGTGGTACATAGGATAGTCCAACTATATTTGAACTTATTACTCACTTATTTAAAACTGAGTCTATAACTATGCTAAACATTATAGGATTAACAACCAAAAGAAAAACCTATATCTTCTCCTTGCCCTTCAAGCTAGGGCTAGGAGGCTTACCTGAAAACTGAACACTCAGGATATCTTCAGCAGGAACTTTCTTTGCTTTAGAGGGATTTTTATTTTTGGATCTCAAAGGCCGACTTGTCTTCTTTTTTCCACCAGGAAGGTCTACTTAAACAGTTTGGGCATCATTACCTCAGCAAGCACCAACATACCACCTGGTGTCTCCACTAATCGTAGAGATTTGGCACTAAACTTGGGAGGGAATTCAGGCACTTTTACCTTCTTGGAGGGAGCAACAGGTCTTGCCTTCCATTAAATCAGACATCAAGAATTGTAGCTTTTTTTGGGGAAGGGAAGGGCCGATCCCTCTTTGCTTGATGCTCGATGTCCACAGGTACCAAAGCCAGTGAGTTATCCTCACTTGCAGGTCTTTTTCCTGCACTAAGAATAACAATAGGTTTGCGTACCTTGCTTGTCTCAACATATAGAGACCTTTGTACATGCGGGAGGCTCGGGGTGTAATCCCCTGAAAGTGAAACGTTCCATCCTTGAACTGATTCTCCTGAAAACCCAAAAAGGAGCCATTAAGCTCCAGCTTATGTGCTGTCGGTGGTGGAGCAGCTGTGGTCGCTGGTGCTACAGCTTCTATGTTACAGGCTTCCCTATCATGATAAACACGATGGCATGTCTTGCATTTGCCCACCAAGTTTTCAAAGAAGAAGCACTAGACAAAAAAGGTTAACAGACAACACTTTTTGCACAAAAAAAAAAAGAAAAAGTGTTGTGTGATGAAAAAAAGTGAATCACACAATATGTTTACTAAACTTCCGTTGTATAAGGTGGTTAAAATTCTGAAGTTTTTATCTAGACGGTCATTGCACAACGGTTACAAGAATAATCTGTTGTGCGAATCAAAAAAAAAAATTGCTGCAGATTTCCCTCCTAGATGGACTCAAATTTGGTTCCAAATTGTACCATAGATGCCACTAAATTATACAATAGTTTAGTTATTTGTGTTGTAGGAGTATACTTGCAAATCATCATACAATGGTTTTTAATGTGCCGTTGTGCAAATAAGTGGCAAAATTTGGAGAAGTCTCCAAAATGACATTCATTTCCCCCCCCCCCAAAACAAGCAAATTTGGCTTCAATGGTTTGTCATGCTTGCAACTTCCTACAACATAATGAACTATTTCTGTTGTGTGAATGAGAAATGCCTAGCCTAAGCGCCAAAATTGGCATTTTTATTGCATAAGCGGGAAATTTTGTTGTCTGAGTAACTAAAAAAAAAAAAAACAAAGCTATTGCTTAATGCCTTAGACAACTGAGGGCACATTTAAACAAAGTTAGTGCCTTGGCTATTTTTCATAACCTCTCGATCTCTTCTCTCAAGACGCCCAACACTCACAGCTCCCCATCTCTCTCGCGAAATCTCTGTCCTCTTCATCGTTGAACTCTCATGTTCTACTCTCTCTCTCTCTCTCTCTCTCTCTCTCTCTTCAGATCGCTCCTCACCTTGTCTCACTCTCAGTCTTCTCTCGCTCTCTTCCAACTCTCTTCTTTACCCAGAAATCATAGTCTTCCTCTCTCTTTCATTTTGAAATCCCAAATAGGGAAACCCCCAATCTCAGATTCCTCGAAATCAACCAAATCTCTATTGGTTGAACCCTCAATCTGAAACCCAAATTTCATTGACCTAACTCTTGTCTCCACAATTAGCTGGATTTACACCACACAGCCATGGGCCAAGAACTTGAAGAACAAGCAGCGCCACTGGTCATCCTCCGATGACAAGATTTGGGCGAGTTGCCGAAAAACGAGCTGATTAATAAGGCTCTTGAAGACAATACCCCTCCTCGTGGTATGTAATTTCTGTTTTGATTTTAGGATTTTCGAGCATTATATGTCATACTAGAGCGATCGTTTGAAGTTGTACCTAATATTTATCTTGGGTGATTATCTAACAGGGAGAGAGAGAGCTTGCTCTCTGACCCGAACACAGCGCGACCGACTCGAACTTCCACGTCCAGCCACCGACGGACGACCACCATCTTCTTCGTCTTGCCGTCGCCAACAGCCTCTTATCCTTGGATTGTCCATGCACTGAGTGGAGAAGGAAACCTGACGATGAGAAGCCCGAACATTCACCGGCAACCTCTGCAATTCCCGGCGACCGATTAACCTTTATTTGGTATGGAAACTCATATTTATTCCATTCTCTACGTGTTAGGCTAATTGGTTTTCAAAATTGATGGAGTTTTGTCGACTTGGTTTCTGGGTTAGCTCGGGTTCGACGCGGTTGCTACGCCGGCTACTTCTTCGACGCGTCTGGGCTTGGTTTCTGGTTCGACTACTTCCCTAGACGAGGCATGACCTTGAGTGGGAGTTGAACTTCGAAGATTTCTGGGTTGTAGCACGAGGCATCATCAACTCATCACCAACCCAGTCTCGGCAACAAGCTTTGGAAAACGAAGTTTCTGTTACAATACTAGAAACTAGCAAAGGTAAACTCAGAGAAGCAAGCCTGAAATTGTCGGTTTGATTTCCTGTGCAGAATGGGTTGTTTGTGTCTTGGCATGAATTGATTGAATCGTGGTATTGGGAGTGAAATTCAAGTTTGAATGCATGTAGAGAATGGGTGTCTGTGCCTTGGTTGAAATTGGTCAAGTTGTGTTGAATGGGTTGTTTGCCTTGAGTTGAATGACTTGTGATAATCAAGTTTGATGTTTTGATCCTACTGTTATGGTTGTTGGTTGTTCGGTGTTTCGTTGATTGCCTTGGTAGATTTTTACTACTTATTTCAATGCAAAGGAGTGGCATTCATGGATTTCTCATACTGTACTTGTTTCACAACAGAGATCATTCTTTGAATTTTACTCTTAGGTCTAAAATCATCAACGGTCTGAGTTGAAAGAGAGGGTACGTATGGCATCTTTTGATAATGAGGCAGAGCCTCTGCCAGTTCAACCCCACCCCATGCATATTCCACCCCTCCCCATGCACATACTCCCCATTTAAACTCAACCCCTCTCCATGCACGTACTCCCCATTTAAACTCAACCCCTCCTGATGCAAATCCAACCCCTCCCCATTTAAACTTAACCCCACCCTATGCAAATTTACCCCTTCCCCATGCAAGTGCGTCCCCCCATACACCTCATGCCTCACTTGTCCAGTCTGTCTCTCAACAGCAGCACGTCATTTCGTCACCTGCCTCACTCCCATCTCAAACACCATCTCAAAGGACATATTTATACCATCATGATACAATGAATTTTATTCATGCCAATTCCACCACAGAAGGAAGACGAGCAGCTGTAGCTCCTCTTCTCCCAAAGACTCCATAGCATGATCGAGAAACAAAGTAAAGGATAGAAACTGATCGGCTGACAATTTGGAGAAGAAAGGCGCCCTTTCGAACACCGCAACACAAACTTCACACCCCCAGGTTGCGTGTACATGCGATTCTATCTCTTTATGACACTGGAAACATATTGCCGTCTAAGTGACTCTTTTCCAGAGCAGCGCCTCCATAGTGGGTATAAACCCCATTGCACATCTCCAAAGAAAGTGTTTCATCTTAGGAGGCACCTTAATCTTCCACAGCTGCTTCCAAAAATATAGGGGAGCTAATTGGCATTATTCAAAACTACTCTCGCATCTTTCCTAGCCAACCAGTGCCCACTCTGCACAGTGTACCTTCCATCCTTACAATAGTTCCAAATACGCAAATCAGGTTTACTCGTCTTTATCAACGGAATCTTCAAAATAGCTTCCCTCTCCTGATCATAGAAAAATTTCTCTAACACATGTGTATTCCAGACCCCAGACTCACTAATCAGGTCAGCCAATACCAAAGTGAGAGGAGCACCATCACTATATGCCACCCGAAACCCATTTAAATCAGGCACCCACGGGTCACAAAAAACTCTAATATTTTCACCAATACCCACCCTCCATCTTACACCCTTGAGCAATAATTCCCTCCCCCACATAAAAGATTTCCATAGATACGATGCATTTGATCCCAAACATGCGTCCAGAACACAACACTTCGGATAATACATCGCCTTCAAAATAGCTTCCCTACTAATTTTCTACCCTGAAGCCTCCTCATACATCTGAAAAATCTCCTTTAAAGCAATACAATTTGCTACAGTGCATCACATAATAATAAACTGTCATCCGCAAAAGAATAGGTGAGACACATAGGGTGCCCCCTAGCAATAGAAACCCCATGTACAAACTTCTCACATTCAGCCCACCTTATTAAAGACGAGAACCCTTCCGCCACAATTAGAAACAAATATGGAGAAATGGGATCTCCCTGCCTTAACCCACGAGTGGGCATAATTCTCCCAAAAGATGCACCATGTAAAAGAACAGAACAGGATACGGTTTGAACGCATTCCATAATCAGAGAAATGAATCGAACCGGAAAATTCATTACCTCCATCATTCTTCTCAAAAATTCCCATTCCACCCTATCATAAGCTTTCGCCATTTCAAGCTTAACCGCAATTTCTGCCTGCTCTTCTTACCCCTTTTCTTCAAACAATGGATAATCTCAAAAGCTGCCGTTACATTATCATGAATGAATCTCTGAGAAACAAAAGCACTCTGATTTTCTGAAATAACTTCCGTCAACGCTAACTTCAATCTGTTTGCAAGAGTCTTCAAAATTAGCTTATAAATCACATTACATAAGCTAATGGGACGGAACTCCGTCACCTTCTTCGGGTCATGTACTTTCGGAATGAGTGCAATAAGGGAATGATTAAACTCAGCCACGCTGCCATCAGCATTCAAAAAATTCAAGCACAAACTCACCACATCCTGACCAACCACCCCCCAGAATTTTTGATAGAAAAGCGCAGGTAAACCATCTGGCCCAGGTGACTTTGTCGGATTCATATTTTTCAAAGCGCCCTAAATCTCTTGTCTAGTAAATGGTTAATCAATCTGCTGCTTCAACTGCTCAGGGACTCTACTAAGCACAGTCTCGAAAATCTTCTCATTAATTGTACCCCTATTCAAAGTAAACAAGTTTCAAAAATAGGAGACAAACACACCTCCAATTTCATCCACACCAGTCCTCCATCGGTTATCCTCCCCCAATACTCCTTTGATCCGGTTTATTTTTCCACGATGCCTTGCATATTGATGAAAGTATTGTGTTTCGGTTGCCGGATTTCAACCATGTCACCCTCGATCTCTATTTCCACAAGACTTCCTCTCTCTCCAATACCGCATCCAGTCGTCCCCCAACCTCCTTCCTACACATCAAATTTTCTGCCGTTAGGACTAATCTCTGTAGACCATCTAATTCCTCCCTTAGAGTACTCACCTGCCTTCTCACACTTCCAAACTTATCTTTGTCCCACAACTTTAGCTAACTGGCAACATACTTCAGTTTGTTAGACATTGTGGCATTCAATTCCCTTCTCCAAGCACTCTCCACCACTTGGCCACAATCATCATGAGTGAGCCACATTTCTTCAAAAAGAAATCGTCTCATCCTCCTTCTTGTCTCAGTAGAATTAAATGGAGGCTCATCCTCTATTAAAATAGGACTATGGTCAGAAGACCACGACACAAGGTGATGGCATGATATACCACCCCATTGTTGAAGCAACTGCAAATTACTAAACCCCCGATCTAGCTGTTCTTTAACATTTGCATCACCTTCACGTCTATTATCCCACGTGAATTCATAACCAGTAAAGGCAAATTCATACAACCCACAGTCCTCAATAGCTTGCCGAAAAGCATCGATTTGTCTTTGAGACCTCATAACCAACCCGGTCTTCTCCATGAAATCAAGAATTTCATTAAAATCCCCACAACACAACCAAGGATCATTTGGGTCCCCTTTCAGAGATCTCAAAAGATCCCAAGAAATAGCTCTATTTGCCGTCTCCGGGTGACCATAGAACCCAGTCACTCGACATTTTTTGCCATTCTCCCAAGTTACCATCACATTCAGAAAATAAAAACTAGACGAAATATACGAAACTGAAATACTACTTCTCCATTAAAAACAAAGTCCACCTCTAGCACCCCCATTCTCCTCATCCCTCCCCTCACAAAGGACTCCATCCATACCTAGGCGCAACTTTAACTTCCCCATTTGAGCTTCAGTCATCTTCGTCTCAAGTAGAAAAACTAACTCCGGCTTATGTACAAAAATGAAGTCCTTCAAGTCCCTGAACGTCCGAGCACCCCCCATGCCCCGGACGTTCCAACATAACAACCACATTGCTCGTGGTGGGCGCCCACCACTTCAGGGGTACCCTCAACCAGTAACACCCTTTTTGACGATTGTTCTGCTTCCTCTAGAACTGCATCAAACTTCCGTTTAACACCCTTAGTCAAGGTATTTTCCTCCATCATATCAGCCTTGACTTCACCACTCCTCTTGCGCCGTGCCAAAACCTTCAAAGTCTTACGACCACCCTTTTTCCCACTAACATCATTTTTTCCATTCCCACTCCCTATTTGAAAAATAGACATATTACATGGGGTATCAACACCACCAATACTCTGTTCAGGCCCACACCCTTCCATTTTATCTTTTTCTACCATCTCCTGACACCCAGCTTTAACCTTCTCCTGAAATTCATCTTTGAACAAATAACCTAACTGTCGAACATGCATCTGAGAAGGCCTCCCACCACCAGCCATTGACCCCCCAAACTCCAAAGCCTATTTCGACACCGCGTCTGCTAATGGATCCTCTGTTTCCGGGAACAAAACCCTTGCGGTCTCACTCTTATTGCTATACATGTCCCCATTCGAACCACTTTTTACCTCCTTATCCTTGCATGGAGAAGATGCCATATCATTCAACGACCCTTCCAATAACAAAGGCGTCATCCTACCCTAGATTGCCAACAATCTCCATTCCCTCCCCCACCAGTTTTAGAGCCACTAACCAAATCACTAGCTTTACTTTCACTGCCTCCATCACCATATCGCCCTCGACCAACTCTCTCTCCAATCCTGTTCCCATGCATATCAAATTCAGCCCTTAGTATAGACGGTAAGGTCTATCATCTTCCTTCTTATTAGGAATGACAAGCATCTCATCACAGATTCTAGTAGGGTGCCCTATTATGCCACACTCTTGACAAAACTCACGTAGATGTTCATATTTAAAATCCACCTCCTTATCTCCAATACCAGCAAACCCCACCACAGTGCGCCTAAGAAGAGGCAAAGTTATGTCCATGCGAACCTTAACCCTCAGAAACCTTCCCACACAATCACCACCTCCCCCTTCCCAATATCAACTACCTACCCGACTTCTATCCCGATGTCCTTCGCCACAAATGGAGTTACGATACTGAAGAGGTACCCCATGGATTTGCACCCAGAACAAAGTTGTTGAATGTCCGTGGAGTCACAACCTTACAAACCAGAGCATATTGACAGCGCTGCACTGCCTCCACAGCACATGCGCGAATCTGATGTAGCATCCCGTATCTTCACTTACTCGTTTACTAGTCATTTGGACGGTAAATGGCCTTTACTTCCACTTTTACTATCGTTTAAGTACTTTTAGTGGCCCTAAAAGTTGACTTTTTGATCGGGCCAAAATTTGAGAAAACTTCCTTCATGAAAGTTGTAGAGGACGTTAAATCGAGCGCGTGCATATGTGGTACGCTAAAATCGGAGTTCGTACGCTAAAGTTATAAGCGAAAGATTAAAGTTACTGTTCATGGTTACTGTTTATGGTAACTTTCTATAAATAGCAGAGTTACTGTGGTAGATTTCCATTTTCGGAAATCTACCGAATTTTCTCTCTCCTCTTTCCCGATTTTCCTTCCTCTTCTGCCGTTTTCTTCCACCGGCGAATTCTTCCGTTTCCGGCCACCCCATGACTGAATCCGGGCATCGGCAAGCTCGCCTCCTCCTCCTTGTCATGCCTGGGGTGGTGTTTTGCGGTGGCTCGGCCGGAGGAGTTCGGATTTGAGCCAAGAAGTCAACTGTAGCCAAACGGAGGTTTCGTCGATTTCCGGCGATTCCGGCCGTCTCCGGCCACCAAATTAGCGTTGAAGGTTCGGTTTTTGACCTAGATCATTTCCCCTAAGTTCTTTCATTTCAATTTACAGTGTAGAGGTCGAATTGACGATTTTCAATTTCTAGGGTTCTTGGAGTTTTCTGGAAAAATTTCACCGGCCAATTTGGAGCCCTTCAAGGTAAAATTGGGACTTGTTGCAGTTGAGAAATTTGTTGGGTTTGTTGTTTTGCAGCTACTGTCAATTTTTGGTGGCCATCGGAGGTGGTGGCCGCCGGCGCGTGGGACTCACGCGCAGCCACTGTGGGTGGCGCGTGGAGGCGTGTTGGGCTGTGTTTTAATTCTAGTTTTTAGCCCATTAAATCCTATAAATATTGTAGAGCTTGTATATGAAATTTGGTGAATTTTGGAGAAGCTTGGAATTAATCATGAATTTTTGAAGTTTAGGGTTTTGATTATAGAATTACGAGAATCCGACCGTCGGATATCTCTCGGTTCTGCCTTGGAACCTTTAAATTAACGAATTGGTATTAGTGGTATTTTGGGTTGCATCCGAGGAGAAGTGGAGATGTAATTATGAGGAATTGATTTTAGGAATCGTATTAAATTGTTGAATAATTATTCACGGAATATAATCGTGTACAGGATGTCGTACCGAGCTCTGGCTCGATAAAGGAACTCGTATACGTGATCGTCGGAATAGTACAGTGAGTGGACTTTTTATTTTTCAAAGAATGATGCATGCATTTATTTAATCGGTTCCGAAGTGATAATTTATTTATCGTATTACTTTCTCGAGCATATGGTTATTTTCAGAAATGGTTTTGGATATTTGGTTATTTGAAGGTTTTATGGCGTGCGGGGTCACGTCATTGGATTACACTTATCTTCTCTTATTTATTTGATTCCGATATGATTTCCGGATTTATACTATTTATATTATACTTATATTCGGCGATTTGAGATTTTTATGAGATTCGATGAAGTTAATCTTTATACTTATTTATCTCCTATTTATTTTGAACTTTAGATTATCTTGGCGTGTGGGACACGTCATGGGAAATTCTTTTACGAGATATGGGGAAGCTTTATGTATTTGTGGTTTTACTTGGTTTTCGGATTTTCTTTTGCCATACTTTGGGTGACTATTATCATTGCTAGCATTGATCTTCCGCCTTTGTGGCGAGGTGATGGGATCACCGAAGCCCTCCGCCTTTGTGGCACTGGTTACTGTCTCTGTGACAGTAATTCTGAAGCCCAGTATCCTATCGCTACACATAGTGGCGTAAGGGTATATTACGGGAGTAATGTGAGTACTTTAGCCTGGGAGGCTATCACCCGAGCCTGGGAGGCTCACTTGTATGGCTATCGCCTTCCCCTACTCACTTTACTACTTAAGCTAGCAGGGCTAGCTCGATTTTCGTTTAACCAGCGGGGCTGGTCTTATTTTCCTTGAGTATCAGAGTTCCAACTTTTTCTTTTAAATCATATGTGACTAGCGGGGCTAGTCGGTTTTTATGAGTGGAACTCCTCTTGTTTTATTTTCGTTAATCCTTGCATGCATCGGGATTTTAAAAGAAATAAATGTGGGAAAGTATAAAATCCATTTGGTTTAAATTTGTTTATTTTTGTCCACTCACGCTAACGTTTTTATGTACTTTCCCCTGGGCCCTTAGGTTTCAAATGCCCAGTTTGCAGGCGAATTGGTTGAGGTCGGGCGTACACGGAGTTGAGGCATAGTCAACAGCATGGCTTCCACATCTGTCTTTGAATTAGGTTTCCTCTTATATTTTTCTGTTAGAATTGCTCTGACTACCTATGAGATTTATGCCATCCGAGTTGAGATATGTGTTGTGTGAATTGGAGTATGTTGTGATTTGGGGAGCAGGGTGGCTCCAGGAGCATAAGGATGAATTGATTGAGAAGTGTAAACGTTTTCTACAGGTTTGGGTAGCCCATTTTAGGGGAAGTTCCGCCAAATTTTTGGTAGAATTTCTTCTAAGGTGGGCCCCGCAGGGCCACCACGGATTTCAGGGTGAAATCTGGGTCGGGTCCTGTCATCTGAACTCCCTTTGCTTCCCTCTCTGTCAACACCAAAGCCCCCACAAAATGCTTTCTGATCTCCTCCATTCAGTCCCTCAAGGCTATCAATGATCTCTTGAGAAAAACCTGAGTCAAAATCACTAAAGATCGAAGCCAAACCAGTCCATAACATTCCAAAGCCGCCGCAAAACCAAAAAAACCCTAGAAAACCCTCTCTTCTGAAAAACCCACGGGAGATAACTTAGAGGGACAGGGGTGAATTTCAGTTATATCCACAGAGACCTTTATGATGATGTAAACATCTAAATTGCTTATTATGATGCAATTCTATTTTCTTTCTAAAGAAGATGTCCACGTTGTTGTTTTTGGAACACTTTTTTTTATTTTTCTCTCTCTTTTCATTACTAATCTGAACTATTTATTTTCTAAAATATTTAGAGATTAGTAGCCTATTGTCAATTGGACTAGTACTAATCGTAAGTGAAATGTCGTGATTTCAACTCACGAAGTACTAATTGTTGTAATTCTGAGTTGTTGATTTATTCAAAAAAAAAACATGTAAACATTATTTCTACAAAAATAACAACCAAAACAAAGATCGTGAGTTGTTTATTTGATCAAAAAAAAAAATAGAGATCATTTATTCATACAATTGTTTCAAACAAATAAACAGCTGTTTATTTTACACTTTTATCAAAACCTTCCTTTATTTCATATACTTAGACGAGTAAATGATTCAAACTTGTATTTTATTTTTTTGGTAGAAATGATTTTTAATAAGTTCAATAATATATAAGATGAACTGTTTGAATTATCAAAATAACATAAATTTTGGACATTTTTTTTTTTTGTAGAAACGATAAAAACTTTGGACCGTTTAATTTGGTTCAAAAAAGAAATCATTTGAAGCAATTAGGGGAAGAGGATTCTACCATAAGTACACTCTCATTGAATGTCCTACATTTGCCAACAAGTATGTTTGTTGAAAAATATGCTTGAAGGAAATATGACAACAATTTCAAGTCAAGGCATTGATATCTTTAACAGACACTTTGATTCCCGGGAAGTTAAAATTGAGCCTTTGATACTATCAATCAGAATTTTTGAATCCCCTCTCACTTGAATATGAGTAAAATCTTGAACAGTTGCTTGTCTTAATCAATTCATTTTTTTGAACTAATGATAATTTCATTAATATAGAACGCATGCCAAGAAGGTCATTACATACTCACCCACTGTCACATAACAATGGATAGAACAAGGATCCGTGGGGGAGCCACAATGGTACATAGGATTGTCCAACTATATTTGAACTTATTACTCACTTATTTAAAAGTGAGCCTATAACTATGCTAAACATTATAGGCTTAACAACCAAAAGAAAAACCTATATCTTCTCTTTGCCCTTCAAGCTAGGGCTAGGAGGCTTACCTGAAAATCGAACACTCAAGACATCTTCAGCTGGAACTTTATTTGCTTTAGAGGGATTTTTATTTTTGGATCCCAAAGGCCGACCTCTCTTCTTTTTTCCACTAGGAAGGTCTACTTAAACAGTTTGGGCATCATTACCTCAGCAGGCACCAACATACCACCTGGTGTCTCCAATAATCGCAAAGATTTGGCACTAAACTTGGGAGGGAATTCGAGCACTTTTACCTTCTTGGAGGGAGAAACAGGGGTTGTCTTGCCTTCCATTAAATCAGACATCAAGAATTGTAGCTCTTTTGGGGAGGGGAAGGGCCTACCGCTCTTTGCTTGATGCTCGATGTCCACAGGTACCAGAGCCAGTGAGTTATCCTCACTAGCAGGTCTTTTTCCTGCACTAAGAATAACAATAGGTTTGCGTACCTTGGTTGTCTCAACATATAGAGACCTTTGTACAGGCGGGAGGCTCGGGGTGTAATCCCCTTAAAGTGAAACGTTCCATCCTTGAACTGATTCTCCTAAAAACCCAAAAAGGAGCCATTAAGCTCCAGCTTATGTGCTGCCAGTGGTGGAGCAGCTGTGGCCTTTGATGGTACAGCTTCTATGTTACAGGCTTCCCTATCATGATAAACACGATGGCATGTCTTGCATTTGCCCACCAAGTTTTCAAAGAAGAAGCACTACACAAAAAAGGTTAACAGACAACACTTTTTGTACAAAAAAAAAAAAAGTGTTGTGTGATGAAGAAAAGTGAATGACACAATATGTTTACTAAACTTCCGTAGTATAAGGTGGTTAAAATTCTGATGTTTTTATCTAGACGGTCATTGAACAACGGTAACAAGAATAATCTGTTATGTGAATCAAAAAAAAATTGCGGCAGATTTCCCTCCTAGATGGGCTCAAATTTGGTTCCAAATTGTACCATAGATGCCACTAAATTGTACAACAGATTAGTTATTTGTGTTGTAGGAGTATACTTGTAAATCATCATACAATGGTTTTTAATGTGCCGTTGTGCAAGTAAGTGGCAGAATAATTCTAACTCATGTTGTCTGACAAGCAATCAAACAACAGACCAAATAAGAACTCAGTTGTCCTAATCTAAATCATACAACAGAAAAATTATAAAAAATGTTGTCTGACAAGCTTAACATACAACAGCTGAAAATTGGTGTTAATGCTCAAAGTCCGGCGGTAGCCGAACTTTCGTTTAACGCGGGTCCGGTGGGCGGACCACTACTCTGAGGACTTGATGATCTTCTCTAGCTGTCAAATGAAAGACAGGGCGTCTGAGGGAGACCGCGTTGGGCGGTCTTCACTTCTCCGATGCCTAAGTCAGTCGATGCATATAGACAGCTTAACAATAAATGAGTAGTCAATGCGTAATTAATGAGGAGAGAGGAGAGAACCTTTTATAGATGAGGAGAAGGCTGATCTTCTCCTTGTTTTAGATGTGGGACTGATGTGCTTCAATTCCCAGTGTTAGGAGCTTCTGATGCCTTCTTGGCATGGCGCACGGTGACTTATCGGCAGTGATCTGGGGGCAATCCGAGGCTCAGGCGGTAGCTCGCCTGGTTGTGTATCCATAGATTACTCCTTTGGCGGGAGTCTGTACTACTGGCGGTACCATGAGCGTGGCTCATTATAGCTAATTATGCTTGCAAATGCACATGTAGGTACAAGTCCCCCAAGTCCCTAGTCAAGGAGGGCAATCTTGGTTGGGGAGTTGCTCAACGGTTTGAAGCGTTACCTCCCGCTAGACGTGCAACAGCATAATTAGCGTCAATGCGTTGTCGACCATGGATTTACTGAGCGAACGCTTTATACCTTTCGGGTGGGCCCCTGCTAGGCCCTCCAGGGAGTCCCCCACTCCCTGGCTAAGATGGAACTCAAGATGGTCGGTAAATTATTTGTTGAGGGGGAGCTGCACGGAGCAGAGGGTGTTGGGTAGTGAGCCCAATCTTTAGTACCCAAGTGACGGGGGTCAACGTGCCTAATCAGGGCCGTCGTAGACTGTTGAACAGTCCCCGTGTCCCAGAGGGACGTAATCTGCCCTTAATGCTGCGTGGCGGTCGTCGGCAGAATGAGGTGTTGCTTCGGGAGTCGCCGCTGGCGGAAATCCCCCCGCTGGTAGTAAGCAGGAAGCAGCGTCGCGGCGACGTGCTTGGCAGTATCTTAGTGAGCGGTGTTGTGCTCAGTAAAGCACCCAGTTTGCAAGATGGGAAGGGAGTTTCGCCTGAGGTATGTCGGGTGGCGGAAGCTGCCTCACTTGCAGGGTGACAAGGGAGAAGTTCAGCTAGCGGAGTTTCGCTTAGAGGAGACTTCGTCCCTTGGATGGTGACAACGGAGAAGTTCCGTTAGCGGAGTTTCGCTTAGCGGAGACTTCGTCCCTTGGAAGGTGACAATGGAGAAGTTCCGCTAGCGGAGTTTCGCTTAGCGGAGACTTCATCCCTTTGGTGATCTTCCCTTCTGCCAGTTACTTCAATTGGACGCTTCGTCTGAAGGTGGTCGACACGTGGCTGACTTCTAAAGGGTTAGCGTGTGGAGGTGTGCCTCCTCAGGCTGCCCGTCTTCTTGCCATTAATGAGAGTAATTATGGATTTTGTAACCGAGGCGTCGCCTCGGTTAATTCGGAGAGTAAGTGCAGACGTGGGACACATGTACGGCTGGTGCGTAATGTCATTTTTTTAGCGGACAGCCTAGAATTCTCTGACGTTGACATAAAAAAGGGGGGAACCTAGCGAGATTTGACATTTTTGTGAAAACTTGAAACTGGAGTCGTTGTCTTCAAGCTTTGTTTGTCTGCGATTTGTGAAGAGGACTACCACTATTCTGCGGAGTTATCGAACCTCAGGGGACGAAATCTTCACCGGTGAAGACAAGTGCTCTCGATTGGACCAGAGTTTGTGTTGAGGTTAGTATCTCGAATTCCACTCCTGTTTCATTGGATCTGTGTTGTTTACTGCCAGTTTCTGGGTTTTGTTATTTTTGTTTTGGGGTATGACTTGTTCTCCCCCGGTGTGTTCCGAGGGTGCAAACTGAAGTTTGGGGGTAGGTTTATGGTGTTTGGCAAAGAGGTGGTGTTTAGGGATTTGCTAGATGGTCGAATCGGGGTTGAGTATGCGTTTTGTTCCTGTTTTGGAATTTCTGGGTAATTGTTTCTTGATGTTCTTTGATGCAACTGACATAGGGATAGGTTAGATTTTGTGTGAACTGACTGATTTGGGTTTTAGGGTTTGGGATGGCTAACGTCGTAGAAATTTCAAGCAATGAGGACTTCGGGTCTGACATGTCGTTCAGCGTGGCGGATAGAATTTTTATTGACTCGTTGCGTCCGTCTGCCCGTGCAGGAACCTCACTGCCAGAACCGCTAGAGATCGAGCCGCTACAAACCATACCCGGGGAAGTATCAATGGGCCGTGCTTCGCGTCCAGAGAGTTCTAGGGCGGGGGAGGCTGTCACTGCCAGAAACAGGCGCGAGGAGCGGTTGGCGAGTAATAGTGCTGCTAGCAGCTCCGCTGACGGGGGAGAGTTGGATGGGGAGGATACTAAGTCAGCGTGGGTCCTCCGTGACGGCACACCTGTCGACAAAGCAGGAGGGCCGATGACCGTTGTTGCCGTCAACCGGTTGAAGCAGATATTTCGGTTGCCAGGTGTAGTGAAGTTGCGCCCGCCGACATCGGATGAAAAGGCTTCGATCTTGCCAGCGGGGCATGCCACCGTGCACGAGGCTATCTTTTGCCAAGGAGTGTCGTTTCCACTATTGCCAAATCTCCAAATTCTGGTGTACGAGTTTGGCCTCGCGTTTGGGCAGATTTGTCCCAACATGTGGCGGTTGATGATGGCGCTGAACTCGTTATGGCACTTGTCCTGTTGTGAGGGGCCAACTGTGGCGGAGGTGTTACACTTCTATGAGCTAGTGTACGTGAAGCGCCAAGGTTGCCGAGGGCAGGTGAACTTGAGTCGCCGCCAGGGGGCCCAAGCTTGTTGAGAATATGAAGGATTCCATGTCCTATTGGTGGGGTACCTTCTGTGTTGCCACGGCGGGGTGGGAATACCAAGCAAGATCCAATGAGGGGGCACCGACGTTTAGGATTAAGTCGTAGTTTCAGCCTATCCGAGGTTGTGTCGGTCTCCGCTGACCAAAGTTAGTGATTTTTATTGTGAGTCCTAACTGTACTAACGGTTACTTCACTTTTTTTTTTTTTTTTTTTTTTGTAGCGGGCCTGCGCTATAACCTGACTCGTGAAGAAGAGTGTCGCGTGGCACGTATCAGAGGCTGTTGGCGAAATCTCAATCTTCTGGATCTTTGCCTTCTCACTGGTTGGGAGTTGTTGGTTGATCAACAATTGACTCGTGCCGTTGGTAAGCAGTTTCCGCCACAGTATGCCTTAGTTAAGTTTGCCTCAGGCTAAGTCGTTGTTTTTTTTTTTTTTTAGAGACTCCACCTGGTAACAAAGCGAGCCGGGACGCCTTTGCTAAAGCCATGGATCATGCTGATATCGATGATTTTTTAGCAAGCATGTACTCCTCCGGGCTGGCGGCTCAACAGACGGTCGTTGATCCGGAAACACTAGCGCTAAGTTAGTCTGAAGTTCCCATGGTACTACCTATGCCGCACCACTCTCATCTTGGTAGCGACGGCTCGCCTGTCGTTCAGGCGGGGACTGGTACGGCTAGTGGGGCTGTGCCACTAAAAGAGAGGGTGCCTGCCACCCGGCGTGGGCTACATAAGGAGAAAACGGTGCTGCCGGCGGAGACCGTCACCATTGCGGGGTTGGAGCCGCCTCTGAGGGGATCGAGGCCTGCTCCCGCTGGAAGCACACGGGTGCTTCAATGAAAGCGCCCTCAAAATGACTATGGCGGGGAAGAGGAGGATGATGTGGAAACCATTGGGGCCCGCCAGCAAAAGAGGGTACGACATGCTCTTCTCAAGGCTCCCGTGGAAGCAGAGAGAGAGGGACCCGCGAGCGACCTGGACTCTTTCGCCGCGTACACAGAGTTCTTGAATGACGGTGAGCGAGAGTTTCTTTACCACCTCTGCAAGAGGCTTAGGTTCGGCGGCCTGGAGGGGATTGTACGCTCAACCGCTGTTAACCAATCGCCTTTCAGCATGGCCTTTGGGCATCTCTCTGTTGGACTGCACGAGATGTTCTTGGCGGCATCGAAATAGCCTCGGGTGGAGCGAGAGCTCAGGGAGGAGGTGACGGGTCTTCAGAGGGAGCTAGGGGAGGCCCAGTACAGGCTGGGGGACGTGGAGGAGCGCCTGACCAAGGCTGACTGTGATGCAGCGGATGCCCGTGGCAAGTTGGCCGTCGCCGTTGAGTGGGACCTAGAGCTGAATAATCATGTCTCCAAGCTGGAGCAAGATGTGTCCCTGCTGCAAGATCGGGTGGCCACCAAGGATAAGAAGGTTGAGATTCTTCAGCGGGAGTCTGCTGCCAGACTGGCCGAGGTGAAGAGGTTGGAGGGTAAAGTCGCTCGCCTGGGAGTTGAGGGAAGTCGTTCTGCGGCCTCCGCTGTGGAGGCATTCAAGCAGTCGGCGGAACATAAGAAGGCTCTGACTGAGGCGGCAAAGGCTCGTGCCATTGCCAACGTGGAGATGCTGAGGCAGAAAGGTGCCATTGATTGGGCGAAGGCGTCCATGCCCGCCGTGCTGCCAGCTAAGAATGCTCCGCCGGCAAAGGGTACGGCCCCCTCTCAGGTTGACGGTGCTTGCTCGGGTAGTGGGGAAAGCACCGCTCATCCGGCGAATGGTTCTCAGCGGACCCCTCCTCCCACTCAGTCGGAGGTGTCCCGTGCTGGATTTCTGGCTGCCCATACCCAGGCGGATGGCACTTTAGAGACTCCCAGTCCCACCGCTCGAGGGTCTGACCAAACAAGCCACCTACATCCGCAGCCGCATGCCGAAGGTGAAGACGCTGATGGCAGTCATGCCAACCTTTGAAGTTGATGTTGAGCTCCCCCCTTTTTTTGTAGCCACTGAGGCGTAAAAAAAAAAATTTATGTAATGAATATTTTTTGGTGGGAAGTCCTAGCCCTACGTATATGAAGTGACATTTGGAAATTTTGTTGTCGTTATATGCCTGTACCGCTAGAGTCTTGACTTGAGTTTTCTTTTGTCAATCAACGAAACATTAAAGGAATTAAGATTGGTCCAAGTGCACGATGTAGCGGACGTGGTCTGCTGACTATTGCTGGCGTTGCCAGTTGCTCTCAGTGCCAGACTTGGTAACAATGGTTTGAATAATTCCTCGTTTCATTGATAGCTGACTGATCAGCGTTTTACAAAAGCGAGGTAGTACCCGTTGGGTAGTTTTACTATTTGTAGTAATACCGAAGGTGTTCGGTATTCCAAGGGTGGGTCGTTGTGACGTCAACCTTGTCCATTAAGTAGAAAGTGTCGGCGCTAACGACTTCCACAATTTTGTATGGACCTTCCCAAGTTGGGCGGAGTTTTGTTGGCGGTGGAATTACTTCCTTCATTACCCAGTCCCCCAATTGGAGGTTTCGGGCTTTGACCCTGGTGTTGTAGAAACAAGATATCCGCTGCTTGTTTTACAGATTGTGCAAATGGGCCTTGTGTCGTCTTTCCTCTAGGAGGTCCTTGTCAAGGGTGACTCCATCGCTGTTGGTCTCTGGGCAGTAGCCTTCAACCCTAGCTGTAGGTTAGGTTACCTCGACAGGTAGGACAGCCTCAGTTCCGAACATCATACAAAAAGGACTTTAGCCAGTGGCGGAAGTTGGGGTCGTCCTTATGGCCCATAGAACTTCCGGAAGCTTCTCCGCCCATAAACCCTTGGCATTGTCGAGTTTCTTTTTTAGCAGCTTCTTGATTATCTTGTTTGCTGCTTCGACCTGGCCGTTGGTTTGGGGGTGAGCGACAGATGCAAAACTCATTTTGGTGCCAAGGTTGGCGGTGAAAGATATGAGTTCCTTGTTGTTGAACTGTGTGCCATTGTCTGTAATGATTGTATGTGGGACACCATAGAGGCAGTAGATGTTCTTCCAGAGGAAGTGAATTACCTTAGCGGTAATTAGTGCTGTTGTTAACAACAAAATGTCAAAACATCAAGTTCTTATTCAGTTTTTGTGGTTATGCACATTTGCAAGCTTGCAGCTCTGTGATATATATGCACTTTTTTATATAGAAAAGTGGTAAAAGAGCTAGGTCATTGCTCTCTCCAGAAATTTCATAAAAAGTAGGTCAAATACAAACAGAACATAGGACCAAACGAAAGCCAGTCAAACATAACAAAGGCAAAGAGAAAGTTTGGGAATTTCTGATGTATTGATCTTCTCCAAAGATGGAGTACATATACAAATTATACACATTCCTAATAGGAAACTAAATACACTGTGATATTCTCCCCCTTAACTACATAATATTCTCCTTAACTATACAATCCTAATTATACTACAATTCCTACAATTATGGAGAATGACTCATGCCAACACTCCCCCTCAAGTTGGAGCATACAGATCACAGATGCTCAACTTGTCAAGTGAGTCATAAAACGCCTTGCTAGAAACTGCCTTTCTAAGAATGTCTGCCAACTGCTCCTCAGTAGGTACGAAGGGAAAAGAGATGATTTGTTGATCTAGCTTCTCTTTGATGAAGTGTCTATCAACCTCCACATGTTTTGTGCAATCATGTTGGACAGGATTATGAGCAATTTCAACTGCAGCTTTGTTATCACAGAATATGGGCATGGCTTTCTTCTGCTTGAACTCCAAATCCCTCAACAAGTGCCTTAACCACAACATCTCACAAACTCCACGAGTCATTCCTCTATATTCTGCTTCAGCACTAGAACGGGTCACCACCTTCTGCTTCTTACTCTTCCAACTAAATTCCCACCTAAAAACGTAAAGTATCCAGAAGTGGACCGTCGATCAGTTATACAACCTACCCAGTTTGCATCTGTATACCCCAAAACATCCAAATGCCTATGCTTAGAAAACACCAACCCTTCCAGGAGAAGACTTCAAGTACCTCAAGATCCGAACTACAGCTTTCATATGAGCCGTACTAGGATTATGCATGAACTGACTCACAACACTAACTGCATAAGCTGAGTCTGGTCTAATGTGTGACAAATAAATTAATGTTCCAACTAACCTCTGATATCTTGCCTTATTCGTGGGTACTTGATCTAGATACTAAGCTAACCGATGGTTTTGCTCAATGGGTGTGTCAGCTGGTTGGCAATTGAGCATACCCGTCTCTGCTAATAAGTCAAGGACATACTTTCTCTGGCTTAACATAATACAATCTTTTCCTCTAGCAACTTTAATTCCGAAGAAATATTTCAAACTCCCCAAGTCTTTCATTTCAAATTCTGTTGACAATGTACTCTGCAACTTCTTAATCTCCTCAAGATCATTACCTGTCACCACCATGTCATCCACATAAATAATTAAAGCTGTAACTTTACCCTTTTGATGCTTAAGGAATAGGGTATGATCTGAATTGCTCTGCCTGTACCCAATCCTCCTCATAAATGTCGTGAATCGACCAAACCAAGCTCTTAGAGATTGTTTGAGGCCATATAGGGACTTCCTTAAACAACACATCACCTTGACTCCAGTGGAAGTACCATATCCCGCAGGCAAGCCCATGTATACTTCTTCATTCAAATCACCATGCAAGAAGGCATTTTTTACATCAAATTGTTGCAGAGGCCAATCAAGATTAGCTACTAGAGACAGAAGTACCCGGATTGTATTGATCTTTCCTTCTGGTGCAAAAGTTTCATCATAGTCCACACCATACTTCTGGGTATAACCCTTCGCTACTAGCCTTGCCTTATATCTGTCCACCGAACCATCTGAATTGTGCTTCACTGTATACACCCATCGGCACCCAACTGTTTTCTTTCTAGGAGGTAATGATACTAACTCCCACGTTTGATTTTTTTCAAGTGCATCCATCTCCACAGCCATTGCTTTTGCCCAATTCTTGTCCTTCATTGCATCCTGCAATTTACTAGGAAGTGACACAAAAGATAATTGATTCACAAAGGCTACATATGATTTAGACAACCTATGAGTAGACACATAATTAGTTACAGTATATTTGGTCTTAGCACACAAACTTGGTTCATATTTCTTGGCAGGCTGGCCACGATTGGACCGTTCTGGTAAGACTTTTGTTTGAACATTTGTAGAATCAGTTAAAGGAGTAACACTATTAGACAAAAGTGGGTTATGGGACAAAGGCAAACTACTACGTACCTCATATGAAGATTGAACAGGGGAGACCACTGATGGAAAGGCAGAGACTGAATGATTAGGAGCTTCTTCTTGAAAGGTAGACGATTCGGCAATTGTCGATCTTTTCTATTTCAGAATTCACAATGCTCTGTTCGGCAGTTGCATGGCGAAGGGTAGACGATTCAGCAAATGCCTTTTCTGTTTCAGAACTCGCAATCCTCTGTTTGGCAATTGTCTTTTCTGTTTCTATAGGAGTGTCGTTGGTTTCTGGGCCAATGGATATTTCTTCTTCACTAAATGATCGATCATTTTAGATAAAGCGATCGATCGTTGGCCTCGTTTGGTATTGTCCCTCATAAAAAACACCATGCTCCCCTGACTATGAGTCGTAAAAGGTAGAAAATAACATGTATCCTCACTGAATGTCACATCCATGGTGACATAAAATCGTTGAGAGGGAGGATGATAAAACTTGTATCATTTCTACTGAGTCCCATACCCGACAAAGACACACTTGAGAGCCCTTGCATCTAACTTGGAACATTGTTTCTTGTGAAGATGGACATAGGCTACACAACCAAAGACACAAGCAGGAAGAGTATTAAGAGATGGGATAGAGACATAACTAGACAATACCTCAAATGGAATACGACCTTGAAGAGAGGAAGATGGGAGGCACACAGCACTGCCTCTCCCCAAAGGTATTTAGGCATATTGGCACTAAGGAGAAGGGCGTAACCCATGTCTAACAAATTATGATTCTTCCGCTCAGAGACCCCATTCTGTTCTGGTGTTTGTGGGCAAGTGGTTTGGTGAACAATTCCATGAGATTGGAAGTAATCACGAAATGAATGATTAACAAACTCCCCCCCCCATTATCAGACTGAAATATCTTAATACAAGCATCATATTGGGCATGGACAAGATTATGAAAAGCTGTAAAGGCAGAGAAGACTACATCTTTTTACTTAAGTAAAACAACCCAAGTCAATCTTGTGAAATCATCAATGAATGAAACAAAATAATGCATTCCAGAAAGGGTTGAATGTTTGGAAGGTCCCCATAAATCTAAATGAATCAATTCAAATGGAATTGTACTAGAATGAAAACTGGAAGGATAGCTAGACCTATGACTCTTAGCTACAGCACAAGTCTCACAATGCAAGCTAGACTCCTTTATTCCAAAAAACAAAGAGGGCATAGACTTCTTCATAACTTCAAAGAATGGATGGCCTAAACGGCAATGTCACAACCACAACTCATCCAACCGATCAAAACTCAATGTCAGGGCAACAGGATTTTGCAGACTTGGCGGTGCTTGTGTTTGTCCTGAGTACATGCAATCCAAGTGAAACAATCTCTCCCTTAGGTCTCCCTTGCCAATTATCACCCGAGTGCACAGATCCTGAAAGATGACATACTTGGGATAAAAAGTTATAGAATAGTTGTTTTGTGTATTCAACTGAGACACAGATAAGAGATGATGAGACAAAGATGGTACAAAGAGAACATTATGAAGAGTAATGGAAGGTGTAACCTGGACAATCCCAATTCCTAAGACTGGGAAAGACTCACCATTGGCATTAGAGAAATGTGTTATGGATGGGGATGACAACTTAATAAAGAAATACTTATCATATGTCATATGATCAAACGCACCAGAATCAACTATCCATATATTACTACCAGTAAAACCAGAAACATGTAAAGCAACACCAATTTTACCTCGTTTTTCCTGAGTTAAGGAAATATCACCCCTGGTGAGATCCTGACCCTCCACACCATAGAAGTTCGGTTCTTGCTCTGGCACCATTTGAATTGCAGCCTTGCCCTTTTGACCATTATTACCACTTTTCTACCAAGAGTTATTGGAGTTACGTCTCATAAGCTGGGGACATTGTGTGAGCCCCTGAAAAATTTTAGTTAATTTTCGAAGGTAATTTTTCACCAATAAGATTTTTCGCAAGGTGATTAAAGTAAAGGAATTGATTTCGGAAATTATTTTGGTGTCGAGACTTCGATTTGGGCCTTAAAATTTAAGTTTGGGCCAGAGTCCTTCGTTTTGGGCCTAAAAGGTTACTAAAGTTCATTGAAGCGAACGATCATCGAAGCAAATTTGAAAGGAAGGCGAATTGGGTTATAGTGAAGATTTGAATTTTTAATTTTAACGAAATTGAGTTTTGGGCCTAGGACGACGTCGAGAAATAAGTTAGGAAGTTTCCGACGAAGAACAAATAAAAGAAAAGTTACGAGCCCAAAACCGAAAGCAATTAGCTGGGAGAGTTTCGTAACTCGTCGCAAGGGAAAATTTGACTTTTCTCGCAAACAAGTATAAATAGGAACTTGAGAAAAACCCTAGCCTCATTTCTCTCCCTCTCTCTTCTCTCGGCCGCGTCTCTCTCCCCGACCCCTCGCACTCTCTCTCTCCTTCCCTCTGCAAGCGCCGGAAAACCTCATCTCCGGCCATCAACTCTTGTCACCGCCACCACCAATCAACTCAGCACCAAAATCCGACCCAAACCCAGGAAAAATCGAAGCCATGCCTTGACTCCGGCGTCCACCTGCGATCCTCCAAACCGCGACACCACTACCTTCCATAATCCTTTGATTTCCAGTCGCCGATTCACACCACCACAACCAGAAATTGAAGCACCAAGCCCTAGAGAGCAAAACCCGAACCATAGCCTCAAGCTCCGACCACCGGAAAACGCCATGCAAGCTCGCCGGAACTCGAGGTTCTGTCTATCTTCATCCTCCGATCTCCAGCTCGAATCGGACTTCAACACTCCAAAGCCCCTTCTCCGACCCGACGCCGGAGAACTCCGTATGCACCTTCGCCGGCGATCTGGGCTTCTGCAAAGTTAGGGTTATCACCTCCGGCCACTGTTGAGCGAAGCCATCACCTTGAAGAAGCTTAGGACTGCACGAACCACCTTAATCCCTAAATCCCGACTTCAGACTCTGATCAGAACCACCACACGCGCTACACGCGCCGCCGCTGGCGCGTGAGCACCCCAACGCTGTCGTGTAATATCGCCGACGACCTCTCCTTGCTTCGGTAAGACAAGCTAAAAGCCCTCTTGGTTAATTGATTAAGTTTTAAATCCAAATTGGAATGGGTTATTAATCTTGAGTTCCTTGGTTGGCGTTCTGGAGCCCGAAACATGGAAGCAACGATGGGATTCTGAAGAAAAATGGGAGTTTTCTGGTAGTGTCATCTGATGGGTCAAGGAGGAAGATAAAGAAACAAGAACTGCAGGAGGCAGTATGTCATAGAGACTGGTCCCGATGGGGTGAGTTAGGGTAAGAAAGCCTAACCTTGAACTTATGATTTCAGTTTTGTTGGGATATTGAAATTGATTGATTGAGCAGGTTGTTTTGTGGTGGAGAAAAACACCTGAATTGTTGGGTCGAGGACATTAAGCCGAGGCTACCAAAGAAAGGATTTGGAAAGGTTATGACTTATGAGAAAGGTAATGACATGATGAAGGAAATGGATTTCTGTTTACTGTGCTTGTATTGTATCGCTTGAAATCGAAAGAAATAAGTGGAAATTGATAATTGCTTACTTTTATAGTACTCGGCTGATTGTGAATGAGTTGGTGTGAATGAGGTTTTGTGTGTGTGAATGGCTATGTTTGGCATAGAAGGAAATTGATTAATAAGAAGGGACCATTTTTGAAAATGAGTTAATGTTGTGAACAATGTCAAAGAAAGTGAGTAATCATCAATGTTGAGTGGAGATGGATAATGAAAATGGTGGATTTATTTGATTGAACTAAATTAGGATATTGGATTACTGTTCGTGAAATAAGGTTAAAGAGTAGAGTACTCTAGTGTTTCCATATCCCAAAGTTATCGTAAGAATGTGATCATTTGGGAATGGTAATTACTATTTATTTGCTATTATCTAATGATTAAGTAAAAAGGGTCAAACCGGTTGACTTGGAATACATTAAGAAAATAAGTATAATCACCATATCCCGAAAGGAGTTTGAAAGGCGAAATCATTCGGGAATGGTAATTATTATTTAATTGCTTAAGGTTTAAAAGCTAAATAAAATGAAGTCATACCGGTTGACCGAAATTTTAACATGGAAAGAAGTGTGATCACCATCTCCCGAATAAGCTTACTACGTTAAGTGAATTGTTCGGGAATGGTTACCATTAAGTATCGATTCAAGTTAAATTGGTAACTCATAAAGAAATTAAGCAATTGAGTTATGAATTGAGTACTTATTGGATTTAGTTTTTGTTAAAGGACTCGAGCGTGTGCACATGGATTTGGACAAATGATCGAAAGTCGGGAACAAACCCGAATGTAGACGAGCACTCCATATCCAGGTAGGGTGAGCTGTCCCTTCCTTGTTAGAGGTTTTTCAGTATATGTAGAATGCTATACTATGATAGTATGTTGCCTACAAGAACGTTTTTGGCTGTTCATTAGTCGATGCCTAGTGATACATGTGTTTGCAGAACTGATAATTGCTAATTACGAAAACCGAGGCTAGACTTGCATGTTGAGATACTGTACCCATGTATGTTTATGCTTGTGACCTGAGAGTGAATGGGACCTAGACGCTTAGATTCCTAGGGATCCCACGGTGTCGATAACTGTGAACCTCCGGAGGGGGCCGTGCTCCTATGTTTGTCGTGGAAAGATAGTATAGACAGTGAACCAGTCATAGGAGACTCAGGGCCAGGAAATGAACACTTTCACTACTTGTAGTCAGAAATACTACAGAGTAGTTGGCTGGTTCTCGAATTCAGGATGAACCAGGTCGGTCACCGATTTGATTTATATTAGCCGGCAGGTAAGTATCTCGGAGCTCCAAATTGTGTGAAGCATACTGCATATGCTTTATAAAAGAAATAAATGTTTGTGGTTGCCTATTTTTAAAGTATTTTCGATAAACGTGCACAATATTATGTAGTAAATATTTTCAAGTATATTATTATTTTCAAACCTAGCATGGTTGGGTCGGCCCCTACTGGGCATGCGAGGACGAAAGCTCACCCCTACAACAGTGTGCAGGTTTTGAGCATGTGGTCGGGAAGCGCATAGGAGAGGCACATGGCCCGGCTTGGCGTAATCCTCTTTGTCTTTACTAAAGTACGGTTTTGGGTCCATTATCGGATTTTGAAGTCACTTATTTATTTATTTATTTATTTATTTCCTACTCGTTTACAAAGATTTCGAGAGACCCGTAACCCTGGGGCGCGTCTCTCATACTTATTTTTACTTCTTGATTCGTTATTTTCCAAATTGGGCTCCGATCGCAAGCCCAAAACACTTAGCCCATTTCAAATTCCGCTTTTGAAAATGTGTTGTTTGGTTGCTAGAACGACGTGTCCAAGAAAGTGTTTTGTAAACCAACAGTTTGAACCCAAAAGGCCTTGCGATTTCGGGTTGATGAGTTATCAGGGTGTCACTCGTGACATGTCGGTTTCTCATTGGCTCGGGGTCGCGGCGCTGTGGGACCCCTCTCTCTGGCCGTTACACATTGACTCTTGTAATGACCCAGATTTTTACAATAGTTGCAAATCACCTGATTGTTGAATGGAGCTACTCCCCTATTATAGTTCTGACCTGGTTGGTAACCTTGTTTGTTGGACCAATACTGTGGAAATCCACCCTGAGGAGACAAAGTCATTAGTGGGGAAGGTGTGGACTAAACTGTCAAACTAGAAATTTCAGTGTGTAGATTCTTCATGGCTGCCTTGTTGGATTCATCTTTTCGTATATAGGAAAAGGCTTGATCCAAGGTTGGAGGAGTGGTAAGGCGCAACAACTCATTCTTTGTGCCCTCCAAGTGTGAATCCAAACCACCAAGAAAGATGTGGACATGCATCTTATCTTGCTTTGCTTGGTACATTTGATATCAGCTTCACACGTCATAGGATTAGAGTTTCTCTGATCAAGTTCTTGCCAAATGGTCTTCAAGCTTGCATAGAAAGTTGCAACAGATTGTCCACTCTAAGTCATCTTGAAGGCTTTGTAGTTTAATTCATGAATACGGGCAAAATCACTCCCATCATAATAAGTAGCAGCAACAAACTCCCATATAGCCTTGGGAGAATTATAATGTGCAAATAATTGCATCACTTCTGGAGTCATAGCTTTGAGAAGAATCCTTATCACATTGGTGTTTGTCGTATCCCATGTTTCTGCTTTTGGTCCTTCTAATGGCTTTGTGATGCTACCAGTAACATATCCCCACTTGCGAATCCCTTGAATATGGATCTTCATAAGCCTCTGCCAATCTGCCATAGCTGATAATTGGTGCCATCAAGTTTAACACCAAAGCTGGAGTTATCAGTCACGTTTTGAACAACAACGACATCACGAGGAGTAGAAGAGGAGCCTCCGTT
Organism: Rosa lucieae; assembly: GCA_024704745.1. Taxonomy (NCBI): domain Eukaryota; kingdom Viridiplantae; phylum Streptophyta; class Magnoliopsida; order Rosales; family Rosaceae; genus Rosa; species Rosa lucieae. The sequence goes on along the minus strand of CM045497.1, from coordinate 25,840,296 downwards.
TCCTTCTTCATTGAGCAACGAATTAAGGGTCAATTCTCCTTCCATTTTCCCTTCTTCAACCAGCAAATTTCGACAAACAAAAAAGGGAGGAGAGGTTGATGGCGAGGTATGGGAATTTTAGGGTTTTAGGGAAAAAGGAAAAGAGGACAAAGACAAAGGACAAACTCTCAAGGAGTACAAAGATAAATTTGCAGTGGAAACAAATGAGACAGAGTCCAAAGGATCTTTGCTCTGATACCAAGTCAAACAGAACAAAGGCAAAGAGAAAGTTTGGAAATTTCTAATGTATTGATCTTCTCCAAAGATGGAGTACATATACAATTATACACATTCCTAATAGGAAACTAATTACACCGTGATATTCTCCCCCTTAACTACATAATATTCTCCTTAACTATACAATCCTAATTATACTATAATTCCTACAATTATGGAGAATGACTCACACCAACAGTGACCGGGGTCAAACTAGCCATGCAAAGTAGATACAAGAAAGTTCCAAACAAAAACTAACAATCATACATAGAAAATAAGGCAAGCAAAGCAATAAACAACACCACACTATCTAAATCTATACGCTGGCCTCTCTTAAAACTCTCCCAAAAGCTTAGATAAGAAAAGAAGGGAGTGCGTCCCAAATATGGTCATCAAAATGTGAAGCTCCATAATTGGCTAAGATATCAGTTGAGACATTAGCTTCCTGGAATACATGTGTGACATGGAGTCTCATATTACGCATCACTGTCAGCCCATTCAACCACTGAGTTCCCAATCTCCAAGGAATTAGATTAGGACAAGCATAGAAGCTCGTTACTGCCATGGAATATGCATGTTTCAATCCACAAGTCATTCCACTCTCACAATCTAGCAATACTAATTGCTTCAAGGAAGGCCAGTATCTCCCCATCAAGTGCACTTGTAACTCTGATCTTTAAAGCAAAACCAAGCACAAAATCACCGTAATGATTATGAATAATCCCTCCAAAGCCAGCATTATCTTGTCTCCTAAAGGAGTCATTAGCATTAATCTTCAGCCAAGGTAGCAGCCGTGGTAACCACGAATCCCTAATGAAATGGGAAGCAGTAGCCTGAAGCTGTGAGAGCCGCAAAAATTTAAAAATTGAAAGTGAGGAGGAATAGTCAGAAGTTGTAAACACAAGCCCAGTAGATTCCATAATCAACACAACAAAGAAGAGCTTGAAATTGGATAGAGACATATGACATCCTTCATGCCTACAGATGTTCCTTTCATTCCATACACACCACAAAAGGTTGCAGCAAGTAATACGCCAAAAGTGCTTGATAGATTTAGTGAAATTGGAAAAAAAAAAAATAGTAGAGAAAAGATCAAGAAGAGTAACATGTTGATGGAGTGTAACATTAAAAACCTGAAAGCACAATTGCTAAAGCTCCAATGTAACCCCACAATCCTGAAATAAATGGCTCCATGTTCCCACACTTGTACCACAAAAATGACACCGAGAACAAAGGGAACGCCCTGGGGTTTGAGAGTTTCATTAGTAAGTATTTTCCTATGGAAAATTTTCCAAGAACATAGACTTTTCCGGGGTTGGATTGCCGGATGGCAAATCGAAGTCCCCCACTCCAATAAAGGAGCATATCGCCTTAGAGTGTGGTAAACTTCCTTTGAAGTAAGCATGCTTGAAGTAGAATTTTCCCATTGCCGGATGGCAAATCGAAGCCCCCCACTCCAATAAAGGAGCATATCGATCACCTTAGAGTGTGGTAAACTTCCTTTGAAGTAAGCATGCTTGAAGTAGAATTTTCCCATACAACAAAATGACGTGTTGGCTCAATTAGAAGCACATAGGAAGTGAGAGAAGCAGCAATGTCTGGAAATACTTGAGCAAAATATCCGGCAAGTCTCATCTACCCAATACAATGAACTCACAGATCTTGTTGTCCAAGTGATCTAAAAAATTAGGATCAATATTGAAGGCCTCCCCCAGAACCTCTCCCGTCCAATTATCTTTCCAGTCTTACCATCACCAATGATCCACTGAAGCTTTAAAAGTAACATATGCCATACTTTCTTAAGCCTTAACCACATAGAAGGCTTCTTATAATAGGTGCAAGGTTTAAGGCTAGCAACTAGAAATTTATCTTGAAGGAAGCAGTTAGATGGAGAAATCTTAGAGACAACATCCCAACCTCTCTTAAGAAGCAAAGCATCAGTTAGGAGAGATAAATTCTTCAAATTGAGCTGCATACTTGCCTAAGAACATTAGAGACTTGCCTTTGTTAACAGACTGTCTAGAATTAGCCTCGTACTCACTCATGAAGTCAGAAATAGCATGAAGGCCGCGGCAGTTAGCTTACAAGAAAATCATCACATCATTTGCAAATAGAATGTGCGAAGGTGGGGAACAACATCCAGGAGCTGCAATACGAGCGAAGTTGAGGTTATGGACATTTGAAGCTTTGATTCTTTGAACATTTTTTTTTTTGGTTTGATTGTTTCAAGTTCTTAGTTTGGTACATAGATGTGGTATGAATTTGCAGCACAATATTTTCTGGTGTGTACTTTATTTTGGAAGGTGGAACTGTGTTGGAACTTTGAGTCTTTGACAGTTTAATCATCTTCTATGAGAAAATGCATTTATATACTTAAAATGGTCCATTTTAGCCACTTTGAGTTGCCCAGATAGTAAGCAAGCATTGAACCTGAAAATCTAGAAATGTGTTAATAGGTTTCCAATTTTGGTGCAAGAACTGAGAAATCGGCATAACCAAACTGAAATAACAGTTTGGGTTTTTGTCAGTTCTAGCATATCAAATTTGCAAAACCAAACCAAAAATATCATCTGTGGTTCAGTTTCGGATCATATATATATATATATATATATATATATATATTTTTTTTTTTTTTTGAAAAACTGGACTGTTCCAGACCTAACTAAAACGGCGACAAAATTGGTTAATTTTTTCGATACAGTCATTCTACTTCATATTAATCATATCCAACGGTCAAAATGACAAATTTTTGTTTGCAGTTTAATTTTTATTTTTTTTTATTTACAAAGGTCATCTCCAATCGAAGGTGCATAGTCTAAATTATAGACCATGGATGCCCAAAATCCACCTAAATTATAGACCTTACTATTCGGATGAATAGTACATTCCAATGGTCTAAAAATTTAGATCATGGTCTATTTTAGACCTTGAAGATTGCAAATGGCCTAAGATGTTTTGATTTTTTAGTTTTAAGAGTTAGCGCATTGTACTTATTCACTTATGAAGATGAAATGAATCTAATGTATTAAATTAGTGGAAAGTGGAAATTATTCTATACACCGACGGTGTAAATGACCCAACCCTTATAAAATAATCTCAACCCTTGATATTTATTATCAATTTTATTTTTAATAAACAAAAAGTATATTTAATGCAATCTAACCATTTGTTTGTGTTGGTGCAAGTACACGGCGGTGCTCTGAATACTCCCTCTTAAATTAGTTGACTAGCTTTAGATTCAAAGTATCTATATGTTTAACCAAAATTAATGATGATCACACGGATACTAGGTTATTGAAAATTTTGTGGTCATCCACCCTTGGATTTAATTTCAAGGGTTGATATTACAACATTTGCTATTCATTTTTAAAATCTCAACTTTTGATATTAAATTGAAGAGTGCATGATCACAAAATCCTTGGTCACTTGGTGACTGTCTAAACAATACTCATTTAACCAATTAAGAATTCATTGAATTATAGTTTATATAAATATTCAATTTATTATTTAACGTATTTAAAATAAGTGCATTGAATCAAATACTACTCATAATTACAATCCTTTATTGGTTAAATTTTGCAATTGATGAATTTGACTTTTCATGGACGTTCAAATATTTAATAATTAATGAATACTGAAAATGCATGATTACATTAAAAATATCTAACTATAAATAACAAAGAACTAGATCCAAATAATCTCTACATCGAACCATATAAGAATTCCTTCATTTCTACCAAAGTCCAAAACTATAAGCTAAAATGGCTTTGTTTATTGGAAAGGTAGTGCTACTCATGCAAGTTCTATCATTGACAGTAATGACAATTTCTGGTGAAGATATTGGACGCAAGACAAGGCATATCAAAATCTTAAATGATTTGGATGGAAACTTTCCCCTGACTGTTCAGTGTAAATCTGCTGATGATGATATTGGTGAGAAAACCCTCCGCCATGGTGCTGTATATGAGTTCAATTTTCAACCTAAGGTCTTTCCGAGGACTACACTGTTCTTTTGCAGTTTTCAGTGGAATAGTATACTTCACCATTTCAATGTGTATTATGAGGGAGTTGATTGCAGTGAGTGTTGGTATACTGTAAAGAAAGACGGCAAAAATATATGCAGATATGACTTTGCCGTTGGCCAGTATGACTTATGCTATGTCTGGAATGACTAACATGTATCATTCTCATGAATTAAAATAATAATAATAATAAAAATAATAATAATGCTTTGTTTTATTGTTGTTGGAGGCTAATTACTTGATAAAATCAATGGTCTAAAAATCGTTAGACGAAAGTCACCAAGCGAGCAAGGGCCTAGGCACCTAGCGTCTATGTGCCTAGGTTGATTATTATTTTATTTTAATTTAATTATACAAAATATAAATAAGAATGGAACAATATTAGCTCATTTACAAACCCAAATTTAAAAACAATTGGATTCACTCTGCTCTAATTTTTTGCGCTATAATTTACTATGAGGGCTACCATATCACCAAACTCAAATAGAATGGCTAAATTGAAGTAACCCAAAAATTTATTTTTAAGACCAAAACAACAAAGCTTCTAACCCATCATCTCTTATTCTTCCTCACTGCTTTCTACACGCTACAATGGCTAAAGTAAGTTTGCACTCCAATTCATGAACAAACCTAAAACTATAAAAATTAAGCAACACCTAGATACAATTAACCAAATAAATCAAAATCTAAATAAAATAATTGAAAACAAATAAGATTTGATCATTTACTGACCGATAAGTGTTGATTTCAGTATGGGTTATTCAAACATCAACGTCTGAGTTTCTTTAAAGGCACATCTCTTCTAGATGACTAAGAGCGATCGTGAAGCTTATTTGGATCTTTGACTTGGAAGTTTGATAGTCGGCTCAAAGAGGAGGGGAGGGTACCTGCAGAATACTCTCCAATACCTAAGTCATTATTCATCTTAGTTGAGTGTAGTAGAAAGAATTGGAATGAGATGTCATACCTGGTCATCTTGCCCCCTGTTTATCTGTTTATAGGTGCATTACGACTTGGGCTGCAAGTAAACTTGCATGATAAGTCGCCAGTGACTTGGGCGGCAAATCACGATTAATATTGTACTTATTCCTGTAACTATCACCATTTATGGCTAGAATTATTGCCGCATTTACTATTGTAATGATTGTCGTACTTACTGCTATAATCATTTTCACATTTATATTTGTCTTAATTGCAGGGCTAAAATATTTAACCAACCCACAGTCTTTTGGCACATAATATAAATGAGTAAGGCGATAATGGATCATCTTGCCTAATTCCCCCCCCCCCCCCCCCCCCCCAATGACCTAATATAACCTCAAACTTCCCTATCAACAGAAAAGAATAGCTGACAGTTTGGATACTAGCCATAATCAGTTCAACCCACTCAGCTGCAAAACCTAACTTCAAGAGCATAGCTTGTACAAAAAGCCACTTCAATCTATCATATGAGCGAGAAATGTCCATCATCCCCTCTTCTATTATTGTGTAAATAATAAGCCAGTTTAATTGCCACCAAAGTGTTTCCAGAAATTCAGAAATCAACTGATAAGGGACAAACACACTCTGCAGCAGAGAGATAATATCTCTCAATATCTTGTTTAGCCTATTAGCCAAAAGTTTCGAACATATTCTATACAATACATTGCACAAGATTATAGGTCGTAAATCTATTATAAGTTATGGGTATTTTACCTTTGGGATAAGTGTAATATGCGTGTAATTTACCTCTCCGATCAAGATTCCCAAAGAGAGAAAATACCCACTGCTGTCCACACATCCGACCCAATTGTATTCTAATATTTTTGAAAAAAAATGGTAACATGCCATCAGGCCCCGACATCTTGGATGGATGCACATGAAATAAGGCTGCCTTGATTTCATCATATAAGTATGATGTCATTAAGAGCTGATTCATAGAAGCAGTGACTTTTGATGGTAATGTATTAAGGATAAACTCCATAGCTTGTGTATTAACACCCTTACTATTTTTTAATGTTGAGAACTAGAGTCTCTCCTTAACGTGAGAGAGAGAGAGAGAGAGAGAGAGAGAGAGATGTAAAGTATAGTGGTTCATCTTCCACTTTGGGAAAGACTACATCCACTTGTAATGTTTGACTATATGTGTTTGGGCCTTGCTGCCCAAGTGGATTATATTAGTAATGGGATGGATTTTAAGTGGGAGAAGGGATCCCTTTTATAAGTAAGGGAGCCACTCTCTTTTACATGTTTTTTAATGTGGGACACAAAAGTTTTTATTCTAGTGTAGAAAGCTTATCATGGAGGCATCTTGGCAAGGCTGAGAATGTGGATTCTAGGCGAGGTCTTGGCCGCCTTCGACTACCATGGGGTGACTTAGATGTTAGGCTACTGGATGCATGTCACGGTTGGGTCCCACAATGGCTTGTGGGGCCCTTAAGAGGGTGTTACTTATGCTTGGTGACATAGTTACACTATAGGTATCTACAAGTCCCTGAAGTCCCCATGTAAGAGAAGTTTCTTGGTTAAGGAGTTATAAATGTCATCAAGCATAAGTGATGTTCAGGCAGCACCTCGCTTGTATAGGTCCCTGAACTCCGTAAGCAAGAAGAAACTCTTCAACCTTGTAAGGTCAATACTGGGAGGGGTGGATGCTCTCAAATCACATAAAGTACCTACAAAATAAAGCTAGAAGCATGTGCATGTAGACTTGATGATATACATATTTGAGTTGTGCCATGTATTGTTATGTATGTCATGAATGTATGAGGTACATGAGACATGATGATGTATATATGTAAATAATGTCAAATGTGTTTGACTATGACAGTTGGGTCGAAAATGCACATGGTTGTGCGAGCATAATAAGAATGAGCATATGATGCGTATTAGCATGATGCGCACAAGAAAATGAATGATGTCCAGTGGATGAGATCCATCGCTCACATGGAAGTGAACGAGGTCAAGTGACTGAAAACTCTCGTTTACGTGGGAGTAAATGAGGGTAAGTTAATGAGGGCTTGAATTAATGTAGATTCTCATTTGCGTGGAAGCAAATTATGGTTTAGTTAATGAGGCTTGAGTTAATGAGGTCGAGTTAAGTAAAGAATAGTGATCGGGGTTACAAAGCTAAACACGATTGTTTAACTTACTCGAATGTGAAAAAAAACTTCAATTGTTGGAAACAACAAATGGTAAAAGAATTCAGTATTCCATTAATGTGAGTTATGCTAAGGAGACATGAGTGTAAAGCTCGAGAATGTCAAGAAGGCATGAGCATAACACTTGGGGTGTCAGTGAGGTGTGAGGCATGAACAGGTAGCTTTAAGATAATATCATAAGGCATGAGCATAACTGTTGCTAATTATGCTGGGCCATATGCACGAGTCCCTGAAGTCCCCAATCAAGGAGGATTTTCTTGGGTAGTTGATACCAAACTGTGGCATTGTGTCGTATATCGAGTATAAAGTGTGAGTGCGTCATTCACTTAGGATTTTGTTGGAGTGAACACTTATGCCCTTTTAGATGGGCCCCTGCTAGGGCCTCCAGGGAGTTCCTAACTCCCTAGCTATAGACCTCTGTCTGGTTGGAAAATTGTTTGATGAGGAGAGTCTACGCATGGGCAGTAGGTGTTACATGGCGAAGCCTAATCTTTAGAACCCAAGTACCGGAGCTTATCTGCCGGATCAATTGCTGCCGTGGACTGCGTTAACTAGTCCCTTACTCTTTTTCGAATGAGTAATTTGACTAGAGAGTCTCGTGGAGACTACTATTGTTAAGGCGTAGCCTTATAGTAAGCAGGTGGTCATGGACCACAAAATCATGGAGTCTAGACTCGTTAGATCTCTTTCCTATAAGGAAAGTTTGATTTATTGTGTGTAAGTTTGTCAAAGTATGGTGTCCGAAGGCAAAATACCCACATAGATAGGACACATGCTTTAGAAAAATTATTTGTATACGAAGAATACATGTAAGTTTTTCTACTTGTACAAACAATAGGCATAGTAAGTAATATCATGTGGATCTTATGACCGTGTAACATGCACAGGAGATAGTGGCAAGTGTAATGGGTGTTCATATAAATTTTAGGAGTAGTGCCTGATGAATAGTATGAAGCATGGTGAACTAGTGATGCATGCTTAAGTAAATCATGTTGGTTATGTTCAAGCAAGTGGGGTTGTGTTCGAGCAAGTGGGGTGTAGTTGAGCGGGTAGGCCTGCTAAAGATGCTTTAAACTGTGCTTAGGAGCCTATTGATAATCAATTTTTGAATTACATATAAATGCTTGCATTAATTATAGCATTCTCTCCTCATTGAGGACAATCCACACTTTTCACGTCACTAAAGTGCTAGATTTTTATTTTATTTTTGTATTACATCAACAACTGAGAATTACATCTACTAATCTTTTATTAGTCGAACTCACGACCTCACACTTACAAATGAGAGACTTGTATCACTCGACCAAATGATACTGAGCTATAAAAGTGCTAGTTAGATAATAAGTTGTAAACTTGATAAATTTGCATATCTGAATAATAAACTGTTGTTATAATGTGAACTAGAATAAAGAAAACAAAGAAAAAAAATGCTCTCTCTTTCTCTCTCACATAGCTCTCCTCTAAGGTTTCTTGGTGCGCCGCAGCTTGGTATCTTTATTCTGTGATCCAATTTTGACCTCTTCTCTAGGCTCTCATGAGGGTGGTGATAACTACACTTGGCAAAACACCGTGTCATATTAAATTTGTATCGTTTATTTATCATAGAACATGATAACAAATCGTTAAGCTAACTTGTGGAGAATGCTAAACCAAAACCGAACCATTAAGTTGCATATTAACCGTTTAAACCAATAAGAAAAAAAAAAAAATCTTAACTTAAAAAATCTTATAATTTTTTTTTTTTTTGTGAGGTGAAGAAGGCCAGACTTTTTGATATAGGAAAAAATTAAATGGTACATAGCTCTGAAGCAATGACATCTTGAATGAAACTAGGGACATTAGACCAGGGGAATTCCTAGTTATTAGTAGCAGCATAAGCGGCTATTTCATGTGCAGCTTTATTAGCATCACGTTTAACATGGACAAAATGCATCTGGTGGAGCAAGGCCACTTCGATCATGCTTCAGGTCTTCATAAATTCTTCCCTACTCAGATGTATTGCTCATACCTCTTTGACATAGCTGTTATTGTAGAAGGAGACAATCAGTCTCAATAATAACTAGACAAATGGAGTTTGTAGCAATATATGCCGGAGCAGCCTTGCACGCTAACGGTTCTGCATGTTCTACCGAGAGCAGATGGGATAAATGCCTCTCAGAAGCATACTAGAAACTACATGCAAAGTCCCTTACTAAAAAAACATTTCAAATGAGACAAGGATTGCAACCTTCCAATACGATGACCAAGGCTGGTTATAAAGTTGTTTAATACAAGCTCGGGCTCATAACTAGTTGGATTTCCTTGATTCTTCACACACACCAAATAAAGAAACATGAAAAAAAAATGATAGTCAACACACACCCTACATTAGTTTTCTAGAGATGAAAAATTAATACTTTACAAAATTTTAGTCTGTTGGACTCTTTCAGATATAATTGTAATCTAACTAAACAACTATGATAAACTAGACTCTAAGAGATTAGCTAGCTGAATCTTCATATCACATCAGATGACGTGGATCTAATTGTGCAAGAGGAGAATATATATAATCCACTGGTAGAATAAAAACCACAGAGAAAAACAATAACATATCCTTATCAAAATCCAAATCGCAAATAAGAAATTCAAAAGATATCCTGATCCGAATACCAAACATGTATATCAACAGAGGCGAGATCTAATAAGTTACAAACCTTAAGCAAATGAACAGGACATGCATGACTCGAAGACAGAAACCGATGTTCACTTCTAGCTAGGGGAACTGCCCGGAGATAAACGATCACCGACTAACAGATCTGACAACAACCAATATGGTTGTGCAACCACTAACTACAATCAAGACTTAGTGGTCGAGATTTTGTTCACCTTCCTCCGCTGCATCATTTGGTGGATAGGTTAACACTCATCGTTGGATGGAGGATGACGAACTGATGATGGCAGTGGAGGGAGGAGAAAAGGCGAGGAAAAAGAGACGACTGATGCCTAAAACTCTTATATCACAATACGAAACCAATGGGCACAATTCTAATCGAAAAAAACTAGTGAGCACAATCGATTGGCGACGGACGGGTTTATTTTTATTTTAATTATAAAATATTAAAAATAACTATTTAATTCAGTTTGTGTAGACCCGTGCGTGATAAAGCCTCACTAATGGTACACTTTGCTACGGAGTCCGAATTTGTCTGTGATTATTTTGTTCCCCAAGCCCTCTTATGGGACGGAGGAAGTTGCTGTTGTGCTACTATACTCTGATTTTGTTAGGCACCATCATATTTGCTGCTAAAGACTACTTACCATCCCTATTGAGCTTATAAAAGCCACAAAAGGTGTGTAGTGCCCAATACTACTATCGCCATAGGCCAAATAGCTAGTAGTGAGTCCACCCTTCTTTGAATGATTAACAAAAGCACCATTAATGTTTACTTTCAACCAACCTGAAGGAGGAGCTGACCATTTCGTAACTCTTCCAAAACATGGAGCTCCTTGAATCTTTTGTATTGTGGAAAAGAAAGTTACTAAGTCTGGTAGAAGTCATGAGAGCTATATCACACGTTGTGGTAATTTTGTTTTCCCAAACCCTATCATTCATTTCCTTCCAAATTCCCCAAATGAAAATGAGAAGCTGTGCAAATGAAGTCTTTGACAACTTCTCAGAGCATAACCTGAACCATTCAATAATATCACATTGATCTGAATCTGTATTATAACATATCCTAGCCAAGTCTGCATTTGAGGATAGAACAGCTCTTGTACAGCTACAATTTCGAATCAAGCACAAATTTGACTCATTCTCCATATTGCATAGAGCACAAATTTGTGAATCCAAGATGACATGTCTTGAAGCTAATCTATCCAAAGTGGGTAGAATATTGTGACATATTTTCTACCAAGTAACCGTAGTAGTACTAGGGATTTTAACATGCCAAATCTTCTTCTAGAGTCTTTGATTAGATTAAACAGAAGAAGGAAGAGTAAAGTAACTTTTGAAAAAGCAAAACGGTAAACATACCTTTCTTCTCCAAATGCCAAATCCTTCTATCTTCAGGATTTATAACACTCAATGGAATAGAGAGAACAACCGCAGCATCAGAAGGTGAGAATTTAATATGCACCTTGTGTTCGTCCCACTAGCTAGGAAGTAGTACCAGTTCATTAACCCGTGATAATAAATCAGGGTTGCTGACAATTGGCTGAGGTTTATGAAGCACGGTACCCAAAATCCAATCCGACCAAATAAAAACCTTATTACCATCTCCAATCTGCCACCTTGAACCCTCCCTCAATAACCTCTAGAAGTGAAAATACTATGCCATAAGTATGAAGGTGAAGTATGTCTTCAGTAGTCCAAAAAGAGCCATTAGGAAAATAACGAGCTTTGTAAAGTCGAGCCGCCAAAGAATCCGGATTATCAATCACTCTCCAAACTTGCTTTGCAAGCATTGACATGTTAATTCTTCCACTCAATAGTTTACCCTACCAATTCTTCTTCAACTTTTCTACCAATCTCTCCTTGATATATTGAAAAGTAGCACTCTTTTTACGCCCAACATAAGTTGGGAGCCCCAAATACCTCTCATGGGACTCAATAAGTTCCACCCCCAATAAATTAACTACTATAGCTTGCTCATCTACAGAAACATTTTTACTGAAAGCAACAGAACTCTTATTGAAATTCACAACTTGACCTGAAGCTCTTCCCTAAACCTCAAGAACTTCTTTAATCTAAAAGCAAGCATCTGGATTAGCTTGGGCATAAATCATGCTATCATCCGTAAATAACAAATGATTCACTGATGGAGCATTCCTACAAACTACAATTCCTAGCAATAAATCCCTACTCTACTTCTGTTGTAAAAGAGCAGAGAAACCTTCAGTGCCTAATAAAAACAAGTAAGGTGATAGAGGATCACCATGTCTCAAGCCTCTAGTAGGAATAACCAAACCCCTGGGTTTCCCTCTAACCAAGAAGGAATAACGCACAGAACTCACGCATTGCATAACTACATCAATCCAAGATTGCGCAAAGCCAAATTTAACCAGAATCTTTTTGAGAAAGTTCCACTTCATCCAATCGTATGCTTTACTGAGAACCAACTTTAAGGCCATGTAACCATCGTGCCCTTCTCTTTTGTTATGAACATAATATGAAACTTCGTTAGCTACCAATATATTATCATTAATTAATCGGTAAGGGAAAATGCACTCTGAAAAGGAGATATAATGGTAGGAAGGATAGTTTTCAACCTGTTAGCTATGACCTTGGAGCACAACTTATAGATAACATTACATAGGGTAATGGGGCGCAGATCAGCCTTATTTTCAGGACTCTGTACCTTAGGTATAAGGCAGATATGTGTGAAGTTGATCTACTTAAGCAGCAAACCTGTATGTAAAAAACTCTGGATAGTTGTGGTCACATCTTTCCTAATTGTATCCCAATAGTGTTGAAAAATCAAGGGCGACATTCCATCTGGACCTGGGGATTTTGTAGGATACATTTAAAAAAGAGCATAGCGCCCTTTGTTTTCAGTATACTAAGCATACAACAACAAGTTCATATCACTAGTAACAGATGGTTGAATAGCTGCTAGAGTAATCTCTACTGCCTCAGTATCAATGGAAGTAGTAGTAAACATCTTAGAAAAATTGTGATGCCCCGGAAATTTGTATTTATTTTCTGAGGAATTTTCGGAATCTAATTTATGGTTGTTGGACGGTTTCGTGGCTCGTGGACGGAGCGGAAGTGTTTCAGACGAATTAATTATTTGGAAAGTATGACTTTAGGAGGGGTTCAAGGTTGACTTTTTATATGTTGTGATTCTTCGAAAACTTCCTTCACGAAAGTCGTACAGCGCGTCGATACAAGTTCGTGAACATGTGGTTCGCTTCAATCGGAGTTCGTATGAGAAAGTTATGGTCATTGGAAGGAATTTCCATTTTGGTATAAATAGAAGTTTCCCAAGTTGGAAACTTACTATTTTTCATTATTTCCTTTTCCGGAAAGCTTTCTTCTCTCTCGGCTGCACCTTCAGTATCGAAGAAATCCGACTGACCCGACCCGGACCCGGCAGACCAGACCCGGCTTTTCCGGAGAACTGCGGTGGTCTTCAACAACGAAACTTTCCAGATAGGATCATCTCCTCCATATGGTCGTCCCTGTGGCGTCCTCTAGCACTAATTCTCGGTGGTGGCGGTGGTAGAAGGCGGCATAGTTAGGTGTTTTCGGACCCGATCAGTTCTCCTATCTCTGACGTCGGCGGGGCTTCAAGTTGAGCTTGGGGAGCTCAGAGCAGTCTCCTTAATCGATCCTTGGTGGTTGTTTGGATCGATTCACGTAAAACTTGGCTCAACTCAAAATGGATTACTGATCACGGCTTGTGAGGTAGTTTTCGACCCTTTATGCTTGTTTTCTGACTTTGAGCTAGTTATGAGAATTCACAAGCATGCTTAGATGAAGCTTTTTGATGTTGGGAGTTTTGTGAAATAATGAGTTTTTGGCCAGCAGCAATGCACCACCATCTGTGGTGGCGTTCCGGTGGTGTTCCGGCCACTTAAGGAACTGTTTTTGGTATTATATATGTTCTACTCATTGATACGAGCGTTTTGATATATAATATGCAAATTTTGGAGTTCGAATGGAATTGTTATGATTTTTACCGTTTCATATCGGTGAATTTATTTGATCCGTGAGGGTTCAAGCTTCCGATCGACTTGTGGTTTGGACACCTCGATCGTGAAAGTACTTTGGAGACTTAGGGAGGTCTCGGATGAAGTTTTTCCTCGATTGGCATTAGGCATGGGGAATTGGGTTCAAAACGGGGGTTTCGAACTTAAATCACTTCGTGATTCGTGCACTGAATCAATACCTTATGTGTTCAGGTGCTTGTTAAATGGATTGCGGCGATTATGCTTGTTTTGATTCTCGTGTGAAGACACAGCAGGATTCAAAGGTGAGTAATCTCACAAGGTTCATTAATAAACAGATTACCTTTATAGTTTGGTGAGTAAATCTCACGATATTTGTTATGAGTAGGATCAATATGTGTTATGAGTAGAATCGATATGTGTTATGAGCAGGATCGGTATTTGTTATGAGCAGGATCGATATTTGTTATGAATATGATCGATATTTGTTATGAGCATGATTACCCTATTGTCTTAGAGTTATTAGGTTAACTACGACTATAGTTGGTATTAGTAGCATTTCTGAGTGGATGACTATGTGTGTCTATATATATATATATATATATATATATATATTATGGGATATATATACATATATATATTCATGTATTAGTGGCTTCATGGTGAATCTTTGTGATGATTGTCATGTAAAGCTTGTGTAGGAATATTTGTGTAATGAATCGATGACATCAGTATGATGAATCTTTGTGATGATTGTCATGTAAAGCTTATGTAGGAATATGTGTGATGAATCGATGACATCAGTATGATGAATCTTTGTGATAATTGTCATGTAAAGCTTGTGTAGGAATATGTGTGATGAATCGATGACATCAGTATGGTGAATCTTTGTGATGATTGTCATGTAAAGCTTGTGTAGGAATATCTGTGTGATGAATCGATGACATCAGTATGGTGAATCTTTGTGATGATTGTCATGTAAAGCTTGTGTAGGAATATCTGTGTGATGAATCGATGACATCAGTATGGTGAATCTTTGTGATGATTGTCATGTAAAGCTTGTGTAGGAATATCTGTGTGATGAATCGATGACATCAGTATGATGAATCTTTGTGTGATTGTCATGTAAAGCTTGTGTACGAATATCAGTAGGATGGTTGAAATCTGTGTGATGACTAGCCATGAATCTAGGTGATAATCGCTATCTGTGTGATGACTGGCGATATCTGCGTGAATCTATGTGATGATCGATATCTATGTGATGATTAGTAGGATGATTGTTATCTATGTGATGACCGGCAAAATCTATGTGATGATCAGCTGGACAATTGAAATCTATGTGATGATCCTTGAAATCTATGTGATGATCAGTAGGATGATGAATATCTGAGTGATGACAGGTGGAATCAGTGTGATGACTGCTCGGTAGCGGAGCTGAATTGTTATTAAGTTAACAATAATCGAGAGGACTGCTATGATGGTTGGGGCTACCTACAGACGTCAGATTGTGGGACTTCGATGAGTACTTGACTTGAATTGCTTGACTTAATATGACCTCCTGAACTAAATTATATGCAGGGGTCAATGTTTTAAAAGGCTGAGGCGTAGCCGAGGCGTAGCCGGGAGAGCCTCAGCAAGGCGTTCGCCTTGAGGCGTAAGGCGTAAGCCTTACGTATAAATTATCTGTATTCATGTATAGAACTAATCTTATATATAGAACATGTATTGTAACCAACTTCATCCTTGGAAATCATCATCCTCATCAATTAGAAGATCACAATATTACTGAACCATGTGTGAAGTCATGAAACAGCTATGTTCACAATTTCACATCCATGATACACCATCCTTCCGAAACAACCATATCAAACAATTTCACAATTTCACTTCCGCAATATCAGAAGTTCAGAACATATCAATCAACACACACAATTCACACGAACAAAACAACCATCCTACAGTATGAAGTATAAACAATCAAGCAAAAACACTAAAGCTAATTCAGTAATCAAATTAACTGGAAATTTAATTTTTGCATATATGTTTATGGTTGCTCTGGTACTAACCGTACTATAATGCTTGACTGCGCTGGTCAAATGTGGGAACCCCAGAAGCAGTTGTCAAATTTGGGAAGGAAACAGGGGAATAGAGTTGGGTTTTGAGGGGAAACAGGGGAACTACATCAGTAACACTAGTCATGGTTTTAAAAACAGTAAAGGGCAATGTTATTATACCTTGGCTTTGAGGATGGTTCGGTTAGCAAGATGCACCAGCAGGAAAGCAAATCGGAATTCAACACGAAACTCCAATTCGCCTCTTTCGATCGATCTGCCGAGAGAAAAGCACGATCGTATTCGTACCTCCTTCTTGTTCCAATTCTTCAAAAAACATATGGGCTCTTCATGATTAACTTTTCGAGTAAGGGATTGGGTCTTCAGAGTGAAGAGTCGGGAGGAGGCTGGAGGAGGCTGTTGAGGGATTTGGACGCGACCTAAATGAATATCAACCCTCAAAACACCAAAACGACGTCGTTTTGGTGTGTAAAAAAAAAAAAAAAAAACTTGCAGGCGTACGCTCAGAACGCCTTAAGGCGCGCTTTCTCCGCCTTCAACGCCTCCATCTCCGCCTGCTGCGCCTCTGCGCCTCATCTGGAAAACGGGCTCACTTTTCTTCACGCCTCACGCCTTTTGCGCTTGAAGGCGCGCCTGACGCGCGCGTTTTAAAACACTGGCAGGGGTTACTATGATTTGTTTTGCTTGTTTTGATATGTGATTGCCTTGTTTCTTCTTGATTGTATTGATTGATGGTTTGATTTATCTTCAGAGCCATAGTGGTGACGAATTGTACTCTGTGTTGAGGATAGGAAGGTGATTCATTTATTTTCACCTTTGATGTCATTTTGATGACAAAAGCTCTTAGGGGGGGGGAAATGGGGAATGAGTGTGATTCTGGAATTCGCCATAGGGCGTTAGGATGGCTTCAAACATTGCTTGAGGAAGACTTGTTTGACCGAAATTTGTGTAATTGGATGCTAGGATTGAGGTTCTGAGCATGAGGCTTTAGTCACCAGTTGACTTATGTAAACATATTATGGAAGGATATGGAATTGATGGTCGTAGGTGTGAACTGTGTGTATATCGTGTTTAGGTTGAGGTGACTTAAGAAATGTGTTTTGCTTTGTGGTTTTGAGTTACTCATACGAGCTTCATAAGCTTACCGGGTTTGTTGTGTAGCAACCCGGTGCACTATTCAATGGAATGGTGTAGGGGTTAATTCTGCAGGTCAGGGAAATCGTGGCTGAAGCTGAGGTGGCGCATTTGCAGCTTTACGATAGGAAGCTATCTTTGTGACTTTACCGTTGATAAGGACTTCCGTTGTATAGTTACTCTGAGCAGCCTTTATATTTTATTTTGTTGTTGACAATTTAATTCGTAAGCTTGTGTAATATATAACTCTATGGAGGGAGTGTATATTAACTTTGAGGGTTCAGGGCATCAGTATGTACTTGGTTTAAAGGGAAAAAGATTCCAGGTATTTTGTATTGATGACTGAACGTTCACGCATGTATAATTATGGGATTATATATATCGATTTTCATGTGTAAAATTAGGGGCGTGACAAAAATAGCTTGACACCACCTCTTCGATACCATCATTATCATCATGCCACTGCCCTGAAGCTTCAAACAACACCAAAAGGTTATTTTTCCTCTTCCGTTTAGCTACTTTCCTATGAAAAAATCCCAATTGCAATCTCCTTCTTTTAAACATGTTACTTTAGCCCGTTGCTTCCAGAAAGCTTCTTCTTATGATAACAATGTTTGAAGCTTCACCATCAAATCCTTGTTTTTAATATGAATTGCCTTTGACATAGGCTCATCCATTAACCCTCCAGTTTACCTCTTACCTCCATCATCTGTTGTTGACGCAAACGAAAGGTTTCCTACTACCATTTTTCTAATGCACCTTTTGTTTTCGTAATCTTCCTAGTCAAGCAATACATAGGAGCACCATGAAACTCAATTTGCCAATTGTCTGACACAAGAAGGTCACACTCCTGATGCTGAAGCCAAAAGGACTCAAATTAAAATGATGATGTCTTGGACACGTCGGCAGAGGAACAGAACTAGCTTGAAGCAGAATTAGGATATGATCAGAATCACTTGGAGGAAGGTGTTTGACTCTTGCATACCCGAAAATATCACTACAAGACTTTGTACCAACTGCCCTATCAAGCCGTAATTAAGTCTCAGAGTTCGACCATGTCATCTTAGAATCGTGAAACCCCAAATCCTAGTGATCGCCAGAACCCAAAGCTTCCCTGAACCCCCTCATCCGTCGTTCTGGACGTAGTGGACCATTGAGTTTCTCACTTATTGAGAATCTCGTTGAAATCCCCAATGATAACCCACGGGAGAGAGTCCATATCACACAAATCCTTCAGCAACAACTAAGACCAATCACCCTCAGACGTCCGAGTGTAACCGTAAAAACCAGTTAATCTCCATCGAGGCTCATCCGGACCAGCCCCTAGTTCCACATCAATATGGTGATGCGACAAAGTTCTCACCTACAAGTTCATGTCGTCAGTCCAAAATAGCCCTAAACCACCAGGTTGACCAACACTCAACACTTCTTTGTAATGCGCAAACCCCAACGCACTGTGGAGTTCTTTGAAATCCCTGAGTTGACTGATTTTGGTTTCACAAAGGAAAACAATTTGAGGATGATTTTGGGCTTTCAGATCTCTCAAAGCCCTAGTTGTAGTGTCATTGCAGATGCCTCTCTCTATATTGATGAGCGCCATACTAACTGGTTGAGTAATCAAGCTATGGAGTCAGAAATAGCAGCAAACCAAACTAGCAAGGGAAAATGTGAACATACAAAAGTGAACAACTTTGTTAAATTGTTAGAAACCAATCCTCCCAGACAACTTCAGTACTATATATGGACTCTAGCTAGCAAAGCAAGTGACCTATGTAGTGACCTTGTTAGAGCTAAATAATTCAGAAGATTCAAACCTTGTATGTATATAACCACTTAATCAATTGTGTATAATCATAACCAAAATATAAATACGCCAACTAATTATCAAATGCAAAATTGAGAAGAAAGACAAAAACATGCATGTATTAGTCTCTAGGCTTGACGGGGTAGTCTCTGGTGAAGCAAGCATAACAGAAGTTAGGATATTGCTTTCCCAACAACTTCTTCAAGCTATCAAGTCGCAGATAAGCGAGTGAATCCAATCCCATAGCCTCCCTCATCTCCTCAACTTTCATCTTATTTGAAATCAACTCCTCAGCACTTGGGGTGTCCACTCCATAATAACATGAACCTATAATCGGGGGGCTTGCGATCCTCATGTGAACTTCCTTAGCACCTGCCTCCTTCAACAACCGAACAATTTTTGAAGACGTAGTTCCTCTCACAATCGAGTCATCCACAACCACAATCCTCTTACCCTCCAACACAGCCCGGACTGGAGAGAGCTTAAGCTTCACCCCAAAGTCCCTAATCTTCTGGGATGGCTCAATGAAGGTCCTCCCAACATAATGAGACCTAATTAAACCCTGCTGGAAAGGCACACCAGCTTTGGCAGCATAACCAAGTGCAGCCACCACACCTGAATCGGGCACTGCTATCACAACATCACACTCAGCCGGGGATTCCGTTGCAAGAATCTCCCCAATTGCAAACCGGGTTTCATAAACAGAACGCCCAAAAACAACAGAATTCGGCTGAGAAAAGTATATGTGCTCAAAGATACATTGTTTTGGTTGAGGACGAAACCAAAGGCATTGTGATAGAACCCCCTCTTTATCTACCACCAAAACTTCTCCGGGACACACCTCTCTCTCAAATGTTGCTTCAATCAAATCAAGCGCGCAGGTCTCAGAAGCAAACACAACAGCACCATTGCTCCTCCTCCCCATAACCAAAGGCCGAAACCCGTGAGGGTCTCGAACCGCAACAAGCTTATCTTCAGTCACAAACACCATAGAATATGCACCCTCAAGCTGCTCACACGCCTCGACGATCCTCAATAGGAAAGGTCTGTCCTTCGAATTTGCAATAAGGTGAAGAACAACCTCGGTATCCGAACTGGTATTAAAGATGGAACCATTCTCTTCAAGCATGGCTCTTAGGGCACGATAATTTACAAAATTACCATTGTGGGCAACCCCAACAGATCCAAACCTATACCCTGCAACAAATGGCTGGACATTTTTCAACATAGAGGAACCTGCAGTGGAGTACCTGACATGTCCAATAGCCAAGTCACCTGGCAACTGGTCGAGTTTTGACTGGTCGAAGACCTCGGAGACGAGCCCCATGCCGGTTATGGTTTGAAGGACGTTGTCTTTAACACAGACTATCCCTGCCCCTTCTTGGCCGCGATGTTGGAGCGCGTGGAGGGCTAAATAGCAAAGACGAGAGGCTTCGGGGTCTCCGTAGATGCCAACCACGCCGCACTCCTCTCGAGGCTTTTCATCATCGTAGTCGACAGAGATGTCATCTGGGTATTCTTTGTCTGCAGACAAAATGTGGGAAATTGGGTTTTTGGAGTGAACAATAAAGGAGGTGTTGTGGGCACGTGAGAGGGAGTGAGAAACAGCAAGAGTGATTTTAAGGAAAGGCGGTTTAGGGTTTAGGGTTTTGGGGCAGCAAAAGAGAGGGGTTAGGGTTAGGGTTGGGGTTGGGTGGAGAGGGGTGTGTCTGATGGAGTGCGAGGAAGAGATGAGTGAGGGTTTAATTGCAGCCATGGGAGAGTTGAAGAGAAGCTTTGTTTAGGCAGCTAGGGTAAAAGTAAGTAGTGATCGAACGAGCGAAGGGCCAGAAACGAATAAGGATGGTATGAGTATGGTATCCT
The DNA here is from genome assembly GCA_024704745.1 of Rosa lucieae. NCBI lineage: Eukaryota > Viridiplantae > Streptophyta > Magnoliopsida > Rosales > Rosaceae > Rosa > Rosa lucieae. The sequence goes on along the minus strand of CM045497.1, from coordinate 25,819,358 downwards.
TGTCACAAAAATACTAGCACAGACAATTTTTTGCTAAATTTTCTAATTTCACCCTTTTTGAATACTGAAATTTCGTTGGTGCATTCTCATATATTACTCGGGATTGCATTCTCATATTGGGTTCCAGAAACTTAGACGAGAGTTAAGATCTGTATCCCAAAGGCTGGCTGTCATAGAGAAGGATTGCGTACGTGGTTTAATTTTATTATTTTTATTACATGTACAACAATCAGTCGACAACTCTTTACACTGTTTTCAGGGTCCAACGTATCCCCAATTCATGTGGATCTGTGACTTCTATATATAGTAGTTTTACCAATCATGATCTCGTCTTGCTAATCAGATTTGTATCCATTGCATTATCCCTAAATGGAAAAATATAGCTTTCTTAAATTCAACGGTACTGATCGATCAATTAAACCTCTTGGTAAAGTTCAAGGTGATCTCGTTCTGCTAACAAAACTCTAATGTTCAAAAAAAAAAAAAAATTAGTTTTGTATCTGTTTTGTTGTTCCCTAAAAGGAATATCCCACGGTATTTTTTTATATATTAGAAATAGCTTTCCCAAATCCACGGTAAACCTCTCGGTAGTCAATTGTATTTCTTCATTTTTCATTTTCAATATATCTAATTGACTACCGATTTGTTTCAGCCTTGTTATTGACTATAAAAGGCTAAAACAAGTTTATAAGCTTCACTTTCGGCTGGAATCGAGTCATTCTAAATAAAGAGATCTCAATAAAAGGGCGACAAATGTAAGAGACGGAGATTACAACTCAAACCAACCAAGAAGAAGACAAGTGAACGGAATTACAATACAGTCAAACTCAAACTCTTATAAACACAGTTGCAAGATCTCAGTTTTTCAACGTGGAACAAACTGACAAACACTCTCCATTCATATATTATTATTTACCAGCCGAAGAAATAGCAAAAACTCAATGGCTGCGCATACCATAACTGAATGGAATCGTAATCGTACCGCACTTCAAAAAAGCTATTTAGAAGAAATAATAGTACTTGGAACCGTGGTGGTAATGGTAGATTGCTTCACTCGACCTAGGAACCGCGGAGAGAGAATTATTTTTGCAGTAAGGCTTAGTGCAACATAACTACAAAATTATTTTTGCAGTTCCAATTCCTGCACGCTCACGTGATTTTACTAACTCGGTGTTCTGGCCTTCTGGGTGCTTTGGGCACGTAATAAATCGTTATCATGCAGGCCACTGATTTACTTTAACAACAGTCAAGCATAGAATAGCAAATTTTACAAGTTCATATAAATGTCGATCTGTTTCTTTCCCTAGATCATCACTCTCTTTTGATTTGTTTCTTTGGTTTTAAAAGTGAACAAAGATTGCTTGGTTTGATATGGTTTGGAGCTAATCAAGCTATCAGTTCCCAGATGATCATGATAGTTTCACCGATGTCGGCTTAATAGGATATTAAATTTGAATAGTTTTATGCTAATCGATCACTGGTAGCTAGTGACTGACAACCAAAATTGATATTTCAGCAAGATTCTTGTCCATATCAAAAGTTAGTACAAATTGTTTCAATCGATTGTATGTTTTTGTAAGGCTAGCTAGAGCTCTTTTTTTAATAGTAATGTCACTGTCTCTTACAATTATATTTGACATTGAAAAATTGATGATGGCAATACAAGATATTTTTTTATAGATATTTCATTTCTCAAGGTTGATCTTGTTATGCCATTTGAACATTTATTGTGTAAACTTGAGTTACAGCCCACTTTCTGTACAAGTTTGATCACCGAGATCTGTTTTACATTGTGACATAATATGGTGTTTGATTTAATAAAATAATATATTTCTTGTGTCTCCAATAGGATCCAGGGGGAGGGAGCTCTAAACTACAAAGTGTTTTGAGGTGAAACAAAAATTTGTGTCTCTAGTTACAGGTTTAGGAGATGAAAAGATTTGTTGCCTCCCATAATGTCATATCATCAAAAAAAAAGTTATCTATGTATATTGTCATTTTATAAAAAAATAAAATAAAATAAATAAATAAACAAAAACAAGGTTATAATTTATTTTGAAGACACAAAAGTGGTCACTTATCAAAATTTCTCAAAAATTTTGGTTTTTGTTCTTGTACCGGAGACACGTTACATGGACAAGAATCAATATCCACTGCAGATCGAATATAATGCAATATATGTATATATATGGTTGTGGTAGGTATTAGTATATCCCTTCTTGTCTTGAAGCTGTGGCAGCTGGTTTGTCATCCTCATACTTATTAGCCACTTCTCTTGACTCGTAAGATTCTAGGACTCACTTTCAAAAGACGAAGCAATCAACAAAAAGTCCCTTTTGTTAACTTTTAGGGTATATCTGTGACACTACTACTCGTGGGCACTTAATGGAGGGACTCCAAAGAGAAACACATAATCCAAAACTACTCGATCTCATCCAATTCAGAGTTAACTTTCTATTTGTATTTGCATTTGTAGTGGAAAAGATTTAGCTATAGCAAGCACATAACGTAGAGGGTCAAATCTACCGTACATTACACTATTACAGCAGTTCCTATTTTGAAAATGGACAAAAGGTTAAATTTATTTATTTCGATCTATCTTTGTTTTGTTTTCTTTCTTCTTCTTTTTTTTTTCAAAAGAACTTGTTTTGTTTTCTTTCTTCTTCTTTTTTTTTTCAAAAGAACTTGATTATTATCGATGGTCATTAACAAATAACAACCAAGGACTAAATATGGCCTCAAAAACATCTTAATTAATTAGAAGAATTGTCTCACGCTATACATCAACTAGTTACATCATCGATTAAAATTGCTTTAAACCAAAAAGGACCGGCTTCCTTCAAAACAACTAGTTCCACAAGAGGCACAACAACCTTAGCAAGAGAATGAGCTGCCTAATTAGAAATTACTAGTTCCCCTTAATGTGAGTCGGTTGTTGGACAGGTCAACATTTTCTAAGTCTAGGTGATTTAAGCTTTTGTCTAGTTAGTTCCTTTCATGTACTGTTTTTTTGTTTTTGTCACCAAAACAGGGCTTCACACAGTAGCAAAACACAGGTTTTAATTTATTACTGATGGGTACTTCTTAACTTGATGACATTTATTTATTGTTGGAATCTTGTTGTGTTTACTCCATGTGTTATGTTATCAATACTTGCCATGAATGAAATTACCGTTTCTTTCTGGAAAGAATAAATTTCTTAAGGTAAGAATGAGATACATTTTATATTTTTGACCATTAGGGAAAGTAATATTTGAAGGGTGTGGCTATTGCCAATTTGCCACCCTACCATTTTATTAGTTCACCCTACAAACATTTAAATTATTGAAAGACTATATTACTCAAATGCAAAATGACTAATAGGTACACTAATTTTCTAAAATTTAAATTTGTAAAGAAAACTAAATACATAACCAGTTTTTTTTTTTTTTGACAGAGTAATAGATATTTCATTTAATCCCAAAGCCAGAACGGCACATACAAATAAACCTTATATGCTTGTATCCTAAATCAGTGGTCAAGCAGGTAAGGGAATACGGGTACCATCCACTAATACAATGATGCTCATTTGAATTTTACGAGCCTACACAACTACAAATCTCAACGTACACTAAGAAAACTATTTCGAATCTCCCTTCGTCAATGCACTCAATTGAAGTACTCCAAGAGATTCATTAACTTGGTAGAAGAAGAAACCATAGCAATATAGACTAAAGCCCACTAATAAAGCAGGCCTAACCTGGGCCAAAACCCACTACTTTCCCTAAACAAACTAGGGAGTTATTGGAATTTACAAAAAAAACCTTAAAAAACCCTTAAGCCCAAAAGAAAACCCTAACCCAAGATCCACCCGTGGCCCAGCCCATTCCAATCATCCCTTCCCTGTGCAGCACCGTTGTACACCAAAACTCGCCGCCGCAAGCACGCCAGAGCCACGACGCCTGAAACGATCCCAAGAAAGCATCAATGAAGCCTGAGCAAGCCAACCAAACTTGGATCGCTATCTCAAGCCGCTACCAGCTTCCCCCGAAGTTGCCATCTCTGCCGCCGAAACCCACCTCACGCCGTAAATCGCCTCCCTCGAGATGATGTCCATGGCCTCCATGGCATAGAGAAGAAAGATCCCGAACTATGCCGCCACCACAGTCAAACCTCAGGCCATAAATCCCTAAGCCAATAGGGTACTAGCCCAAAACCATTCCCGTCCGGCAAACGATACAACAACAGCGAGATAGAACCGCCAATGTCGTCGTCGACCGCCGCCGGATGAGAGGAAAAGATCACAGGAGTTTGCCTTGCCTAGTTCCTTGCGTCCGACTTCTAGTTGCCTGAGTTCAGGAAAGGAGAATTTGAAATTAAATACATAACCAGTTAATTAAATACAAATACTATTTAATTTCTCATTGGATAACATTAATCTTCTTCTTCTCCACCCAAATTTGAATTTATTACATTTTTTTTGGTCTTTTTGTTCTCTCCTCATGGTTAATTCGTTATTCATTCACAAAACCATTAGTGTTAACTTCATCAAAATCTTTGCAATATTTTTTATGAACACTGAAAGTAAAAAATTAAAACACGAAAAAAAAAAATCAAACTTTTCCTCATTGCTCATAGTTGTTAACTTACTAATCTTTTTATATAAATTGAAATAGACGAACATTGAAACTGAAAGAAAAAAAATGAAAGTAAATCAGATTATGATAATAAAAACTTTAATATATTTTACTTTTGTTATTGGTATAAATTAAATGAGAGATTTTTGTTAATTTTTTTTTTTAAATTGGATATTTCATGTAAGGATATTTCTGGAAAGAGAAATGAGTTAGATAAGTAAATTTAATAATTGAAATTAAAATGCAGGGTGTATCAAGCAAGTAGAGTGAACAAAGTAAATGATAGGGTGGCAATAGCCGCACCCTATTTGAAACTTCAACCTATAGTGTTACCATTTACAACTAGAAATAGCAAACTGTTTCTAGTACACTGAACACTAACTCAATCTCATTTGTTATAGAGCAACCTCCAATAAAAATATTAACTAAAGCTTTTTTTTTTCTTTCTTTTTTTACTCAACTCGTAAAGGTGGGAATCTGCCTCAAATCAAAACTCTTTTTCTTTTCGCTACGATCTTTCTTCTCTTATTAAATTTCTAGTTTGATCGAGAGTTCTCTTATTTTGACCAATTTAACAAAAAAAATATTAAAATGATTTTTTGTTTTAATCGAAAGAGGTCAACCCGATTTTATAATTCAGCAAGCAGTACCAAATAACACACCCCAATGGAGTCTACAGTAAAGAGTCGTCCTTTAGGACTTACAGAGAACCTATTCTAAACAAATAGAAAACTCCACAATACAGAGTATATTCACCTTTTAGGAAATTCACACATCATTATTCTAACAAAACCTAACTACTTAGAAGCTGTTTAAATAAATGTTTCAACCAAACAGTAGATTTTGCGACCCAAAACTAAAATAAATAAATAAAAACATAATCATATTCCCCTTGAACAAAAGAGGAATAATGACGGTTAAGCTTATGTAAGAGTGCATATCATGAGTTTTCTATGATGTTTCTAGTTTCTTGCTTGTACCACAATTGCGTGATTGGTAAGGGAGGGCTAGTTGAATGAGTTCCTTTCAGTAGGGGGCGAGGTATATACATTCTTAGATAGGCTTGCTTAAAAGCAAGCATCCCAGAGAGATTAATGATCTACTCTAGCTTAGTTTAGTTAGTTCGGTGTTCTTGCCAAGTTTGCTTTTGTAAGTTATGGTAGACTTTAGCCTTAATGAAATCAACTTCTATTTTCAAAAAAGAGGAATAATGACCAAATAAAAAATAGAAGGCCCAAAACCACTTGTGAGCCCAAAGCCCAGATTGGAAAAACCCTAGCAACCTCCACCAAAATCATGCTGCCTCCACCGTAGCCGACGCCATGGGACGCAGCAGGATCATCAACCAGACCCAGCGCCTGCATCGCTTGCCAGATCCAACGAGCGCTCAACGCTATCACTACACCACCACCACAAGAGACGTTGCCACCCCCAGACGAAGGTTGAAAGCCAGCCTTACCTTCAGCTAGTCCACCGGAAGACACCATAGCCACCGTCGAACCAGCAAACCACTTCCAATAGAGGTCAACGCCATTCACACCATCACTATCAAAGGGAGCAAAGATGCGGTTTGCAAGCCAGGTACCCTCGCCAACAATGGATGAATCAGAAGCCAAAGGAGAAGGCACTAGCCGCGATCTAAAGACATCGGTGCTCAGCCCAAGTGATGCAGAGGAAGAAAGAAAAGAAGAAAACACGGCAGAAGCTGGCTTTGGTTTACCTGACATCGATGAGGACGGCAGGACAGTGCTCCATCGAGAATGGAGGAGGGTGCAGAGACGCCCGCACGCTCCCAAACCTAGCAGAGCTCTGCTAGGTCTCATACTTTTTTACATTAAACAGTATGAATATTTTTGTCACAATACTTCACTTTGAATGCCTACGACCCAAATTCAAGTATGACTAATATTAAAATGATAAAATCAAGCACCCGTTATATGAAGTCTAAGTTACTCTTTCTTTCTTTCTATATATATATATATATATTATTTTTTTTTTTTTTTGAGAAGATGCTAAACCTTGACTAATTAAATGTTAAACTATGCACTAAACAACAAGCACGTCTTATCCCCATTACCTTGGACCAGCCAATCTTCCCCGAAATGGGGGATTGACTTGCTGACCATGACTTCGGATCATTATTCAACACAACATTAAATAAAGCTACCCGCAAGCAGCCCTATTAGGCTAGTAGTAGTATGGCCTACAATCTCTCTTTCTTGTAAACTTTTGATTATTTGTAGACCTACTATTACAAATTACAACCCCCCCACATGCATACATATAGTGAAAATGAAAATATACAAGACTTTTTATTTAGGGAAAATTTTCATACACTCCAAATTCACTAATATACTTTCCATACACCCCACCAACTTATTTTTCTTCCCACTCACACAAATCTTTTCACTTTTTCCACTACTGTCCAAAAAACCACTTCCTATTCATCTCACTTCTACCCCTCCTTTTATTTTAAGTTTGTCCTTTGTTATATATTTTTTTTAAAGCGTGGTGGGCCCATCTTGAAATTATTTGTCTAGATATAATTGCAGCTAAATTGCATCCTCTATTCGACGGTAAACAGTAAACTTTCTTACTATTCACAAAATTGATCTCAGATAGACTTGAATTAGTTGCTATTTGTAAAAATACTAGCAAAGAATTGAAGAAAGAAAGAGAAAAATTGAAAAAACTGAAAGACTATAGAGATAGTCTTAACAGAGAAACTCCCAACTACTAGGATATTATTTATAGACTCCAAACTAGGATCTATAAAATAGAAGAAGATATTGATAATCTTTTATATGTTCTAGAAGAGGAACAAAAACCTCTTGATTATTTGAGCATCGGTTAGATCTGCAAATCGCTGGTATCAGAGCTTGTAAAATAGCTCAAAGGAGAACCCCTCCTTAATGGGGACAATGTCAGAATTGTTATTAGAGAAAATAAATTCTCTACTGAAATCTTCTGATGAGAAATATCAGAAGCTGTTACTAGAAATATCTAGATGTCAAACTCATCTAGAAAAATTACTTGCTATAATCCACCAATTGGAAAGATTGGAAAACAAACTGGATTATATCAAGGAACTTCCAAAAACGGAAGAAGAAAAGCTGACAGTTGTCAGTAGAAAAATCAATGAACAGCAAAAAACGCTGGATTCTATGAAAAATATACTGAAGGACAAGAAAGTGTCTACAGTAAAAACAAAGAAAGCTAATGGATTCAAACCATTAGAAAAACCAGACACAAATCGTGTTCCAAACATGATTTTTCTGGAACCATCTACTAGTCAAACTAGTATCCGGCATGAAAACCCGGAAAAAAAAAGAGAAATGAAGATGTTAAGCATCTTTGGAAAAAAGAAAGGAGTACAACTCCTAAATGCTGAAGAATTCGAATTCAACAAAATCGAACAAGAGGTAAAAAATGCCTCAATTCCAAAATTCACTACTAAAAAAAATTGCTTTTGCGACGGCAATTTGGGCTTTCGCGACGGAAAAATGAGCCTTTTGCGACGGAAATATTGGCGTTGCAATAGGTGGCGTCACAAAATCCATTTGTGACGGTAAAATGCCGTCGCAAAAGATAATTGCGACGGTATTCTCTTGCCGTCGCATCAGCTATTGTTTTGCGACGGCTATTTGCTACGCAGGCTTCCGTCGCAAAATATCCATTAGGGTAGCCCAGGTGGAGGTATTTGCTATGGTTATGTTGCCGTCGCAAAGTGTAATATTTACAAAATAACCGCCAAACTTTGCCGCCAAACCTTGCCGCCAAAATTGATGCTACGGTTAGTTTGCCGTCGCAAATATATTTATAAATTTTTATTAAAATATTTTGATAAATAAATAAAACTATATAATTTTATACCAATTGCGATGCTGAAATGGCCGTCGCAAACGCTAATTTTGTTTTATTATTATTATTATTTTTTTTTTTTTTTGCCTGTTTCCACAAAATTAAACAAATAAATAATAATAATAATAATAATAGTTAAGCAATTAAATATATGCAGAAATTAACATTAATTCATGAAAAATATAGTTAAACATATCCATTGATTCATCGTACCATATTCAAATACAAACACTAAAATGAAAATAAATGTGTAGTCATTTCCAAGTATTGAAAATTATAACCACACTTGAAATAAAACAACAATCACAAGTGCACCATTTTACTTTGTCATTTTGTGAGCTTTGCACTTGCTTTCATTTGCTTTGCTCTTTTTGCCATGAGAACCTGTAATATAAACATAGAAAAACCAATGTTACCTTAATGTCCAGTAAGCAAGATAGACAACAAAATGCACATATTCTTTCGTGATGGTGTCTATACAAACAAAAAAAAACATTAAGACATTGATGGACCTCAATCAATAGTAACAATACATACTAATTTCCAATAAAAATTTTGGAATTGTTAGTGTAATTAATGGCTGGAGCTCTATCTTTGTTTGAAAGCCATTAGTGCAATTGTCAAAACCTAACAGCAAATACAAGTTCATCAATATCCTTCAATTAAAACTAGAACAAATCACAAAACGCAAAGTCACAAACAAATACATAATCAAACATTTGCAACACACAGATAACCAAATTCCATGTAAAAGAACATAAAAAATCATACGTATAGACCTCGATAACTAGCCTTAAGGTTATAAATCAGTTCTTACGTGCGAACCGATATGGCTAGCTACTTTCACAATGACACAACTATCTGAAAATAAAGTCTGAAATATTGGTATACTTTTGTAGGGAAGTTAAGAATGTTTATGTTCAGTTCGTGAACAAGTCTGAATATGGGAAATTATTAAAATCAAATGAAACAAACAGAAACATAGTATCAACTGAAGAATTTCCTTATGCAGACCCTCAACTTCGAAAAATCATAACTTACTCTAGAAAACTCCTTTTCATGAGATTTCAATTTTGACATGATCTTCTAGATGGCTACTGAAAATTTCATGAAGACACCAAGTTCAAATACCCAGCCAAAATGTACAGTTTTTAGTAAGAAGGCAACTGGGTCAAAAACTACAAAATGCAGACTTCTGTCATTTAGCCTCGAAATTAACCACTAAATCTTAAATGAAACTGTATGAAACTATAAAGATATTAGCCCTAAAGTATAAGCTTTCAACACGAATATCTAAAGCAGAAAGTTTAACCGGTTTTCCATTTACAAATTCAACTGTTATTTACCAGCCAAAAGGCCTAGGCAATTGAACAAGGTTCGACTAATTCATACAATAAACTTTTTGAAAGGCTTAGTCAGTAAACACCTTACACAATATGCATCAATACATGAACAAAACATAGAAACACGAAGTCCCAACTTCCTTGGGTACAAACAGAAACATAGTATCAATTGAAGAATTTCCTAATGCAGACCCTCAACTTCGAAAATTCATAACTTACTCTAGAAAACTCATTTTCATGAGATTTCAATTTTGACATGATCTTCTAGATGGCTACTGAAAATTTCATGAAGACACCAAGTTCAAATACCCAACCAAAATGTACAGTTTTTAGTAAGAAGGCAACTGGGTCAAAAACTACAAAATGCAATTGTTAAAACCTTACGGCAAATACAAGTTCATCAATATCCTTCAATTAAAACCAGAACAAATCACAAAGTGCAAAGTCACAAATACATCATCAATAATCAAACATTTGCAACACAAAGCGCAAAGTCACAAAAGTCTGGAGAATTACCCTTTGAGTTCCATTTTGTGGAGGGGATATTACTGGAGAATTCTGCTCCAATGAGGGCTGGTCATGATTTGCATTCGGAGTTACTTCATCTCCTATAGACTCCCTCAAAATTTCATGCCCACTAGTTGCATAAGCAATCTAGGAAATATATAATACATATATACACATAATAAACTTAAGTTAGTGTAAGTAGTAATACATACAATTAACAAAAGTCCAATTTATAAACCACTAGTTTGCATATGAAGTTTGTACTCAACCTGTCTAGGAGACTCTGTACTAGTGTCTTTATTCTGCAGAAAATCAATTCGAGCATGTAGTTGCTGAAGCTGCACTTGAAACTCTTGACGCACTTGTTCAGTGATTCTTTGTACGAGATCATTTGTGCCTTGATATATATTTGACTCCTTTGGATATACTAGACTACGAGATCATTTGTGCTTTGATATATATTAATTGTCCTAAATGGGTTTAACCCATCAGATGCTAACCCAAGTCTCACATTTCGAATCTCATCAGAAAAGTTAGAATTCTTAGCATCAAAGTCTTTCCAAGCCATAGAGTCGGCAGGATGCCTAAAAACACCATCATTTTTTCTCTCTTCTGCATGCCATCTCATCAGTTTTGCTGCTTTTGATGACATAAACAACCTTTTCAACCTTGGCTTCAAAGGAAAGTATCTAACTTGTTTGACTGCTTTTTTTTGTTTTAATTTGCTAGTTCCAACATCAGCTGTAGAGTCTTTTTTCTCTTCCCATCTAGACTTCTTGCATACTTTGCATTCATCAAGGTTTATGTCATCATTTCGGAACAACATGCAGTTGTTCCTACACGCATCCCAAGTTTCATACGTGAAACCTAAATCTTTTGTTATTTTTCTAGCCTCATAGTAAGACTTGGGAAGTAACACGTCCTCCGGGAAAGCACTAGCCAAGTCCTTGAGTAACCTCGTGAATGATTTATCTGACCACCCATGTAAAACTTTATTATGCATCATTCGAACAATGAATGATAATGCAGTAAAGCATTTACAGCCTGGATATAGTGGAAGTTGTGCACCTTCCAACAGCTTTAAAAAGTGAGAAGTAGTTTGATTTGGCCCAACTTGGGGATAAACTGATGGAGGATCATCAGTTTCACCCATATTTGGAATGCCCATAGCTTCATGCAGCATTTCAAACATATCATCTTGGACATTTAAATCAACTTCAGTTTCAATTTCAGAGTTGGCATGGTTAGTAGCAACTAGAGGTTCTCCATGGTAAATCCAATTCGTATATTTTCTCAAGAACCCATTATCTTTGAGATGTTTTCGCACAGTTTCTTTGGGCAAATAAATGGGCCGATTGCAACATTTTCTACATGGACAGCTTATTAGTTCACTTTCATTCTTATTGGTGTATGCAAACTTCAAAAAGTCTTCATAACCATCAATAACCCTCTTTGACCATCTGTTGCCTAAGTTTATCCAACTCTTATCCATTGTGAGATGCAAGTTTTCTAGATCAATCAAACAAAACATTGAGTCAAGTTTATGTATGTCAAAGGCTAAAGGTTTATCAAAGCTACATGTTTGTGTTAATTGAGTTTTCCATTAGTTAGAAGTTTGTCTTGGTTTCACTAAGCTACATCAGAATATGTATGTCTTGTGCAAGTTATATTTTACGTAAATTATATAATGTTATTTTATTTAAAATAAACAAGTGGAGACTCTAAAAGACTAATGTACATCAAAAATAAAAAATATAAAAAATCACAGCCATAACATTGCCACAGACAAACTTAGTACTTCTTCCATAATAAATGAAAACAACAGAAATATAAAAATGGGGAAGAAGTACTAACCCGGTAATATCAAGCTCTTGGCTTTGGATTTCCAAAATTAACTCCAAATCCGTCACTGCTGACTTGAAGATGACCAGCCTTTTCAAATAATGGATGGTGTTCTCTGCAGCATAAACTAAAATATGAGTGTTTCTTGTGATTAGAGAAGCACAATGAACAAAAAGCTACTGCCCTTACCATTAAACTGGACCTATTGATTAAAATCCAATAATCTAAAAATTTATCTATGAGATTGTTGAGGCAAACATAACAAAGAAGAAGAGTCACAGTAGTATTACAATGATATAACTTACCGACTAGGAAACTTGAAAGGGTCCAAGTCTTGAAGTTAGAGATGGGAAGCGATTCCCAGTAATGGAAAAAGAAACCATTTGCTAGCCCTTGTGTCGTGGGGCACGAGATTACTAGTTGGGTTGTTGAACATGGACCGGCTACAGACAAATGATCCCAGAAAGGTGCACCTTATTTCAATAGCAGCAATGTATTTTCAGTAATGTTCTGTGGATTTTGCTATGATTAATATTCATGGTTATACTCGTTGTTAGATGTCCCTTGGCATGGACTAATGGATGGAGCTAGTATGACCTAATACCCCTCTGGAAGTTATTAGAGCCTCTCCACTAAGAGTCTGGCTAATAGTGGTTTAGTGTGGTGAATGGTTATAAACATGTATGTGCAGATGACCTGAGGTCTCTCATAACAACTTGCATTTAATTAGCTCTTTCACATTAATATTTTGTATATGCAAACATCTTCTCAATGTTTCAGATTACCTGTTCTTTAGTTCTAACGAAAAAAGTTTGTTTCAGATTACCAATTGGATCTAATGTTATTAGACTTGTGGTAGCTGTTTGTTCTGTTCAAAGGTAACATTACTTAGCGATTCAACTTTGATTCTTTGTCTTTAATTAGTTATTGATTTATTTATTTTTTTGATAATATTTAATGACTGCTTAGTTGTTGAATCCTTATTAATAGCCATCTTAAATATGTTTTGTATTTTTTTTTAAAGTATTTTGTAAAACTGCTCATACTAGTTAACATATACATGTTCTTTTTGGTGTATGTTCTGGCTTGTTCTGTGGCAGCTGCAGACTACTTATTGACATATTTTTTTGTATGCACATCTGGTCATGTATAATCAGCTAGCACATCTGGTCATGTATAATCAGCTAGCAGCATGGATTGTGTATGAGATCCTTCAAGACCAACATGGAGAGTTTTTTATTAAGAGGTAGGAAGGCCTTGTATTTTTCCTTCTGCAGATATGTGGCCTTCCATTTTGTGTTATACTTTATTGAAGTGATTTATTTGGTTGGTATTAAGGCTTTGGGAGGTGACGATTTGATGTGAAAATATGTTGCAGTGAGATATCCCCTTTTGTGATTTTGATTAATATATGTAGTCAAACCCTTTGAAAATATGCTAATCACATTTTCTAAATATGCTGATAAGAATGGCAAGACTCCACATGCTAAAACGAAAAACAAATAAACAATGTCAACAAAATCAACTTTTGGATACATGGCTCCAGAGTATCTCATGCAAGGGATGGTTAGTGACAAGTTTTCATATGATTAAGCTTACATTCAAAGTGTATATGGTTGCAGTCTATCAATTGCAGGTAATAGGAGCACAATTTTGAGCAATACTCGGACTGTCAAGGGGGTGAGGGTTGTTAGAGATGTTAGCTTTGCTACAAGCTTTTTGTTAAGATAGTGGAATCTTTTCTTACAAGGATGTTGTATACATAGGTTGTATATATTCTTACAAGGATGTTGTTATGACCTTTGTTTTTCAATTGTTTATGTACTTTATCAATATCAATGAAAATTAATATTCTCTCTATCTTTATGTATTTTTATTTTGATGGTTATCATCAAGAACTGAAGAAATTGGACCAAAATATCATCTTCCAATTCATTACACTCCCATCTCACCCATTCTCAAATGGCTTTATAACCCCCTATTTAGCTAGCTGGATTTGGGTCCCAGGAACAAAAGCACTACATCAAATAAATGGAAAGAGAAAGACTACAATAGCATTACAGATGCCCACTTTGTGCAAAACTATTCAATTTTTTTCCAATGAGTTCCTAACTTTTCATGTCTCCGATTAATGAATCAGAATATCAGAAATCTGCTTACATGAAATTAGAATAATAAAAATATGAATGTACCAATAAAGAATATAATTTTGATCAAATCAAAGATAGGGAAAAAAATATCTAAAATGTAATTAATATCCTCTTCTTTCCTCCGGCTTTCCCAGTAACACAATGAAAACTAATGATAAGATTACCTTTAAAAAGGGAATCGTTAATTCAGGGTGCTGATGCCTGCCAAGAATCTCAAGCTCCAGAGAAACTGAGCGCATCTGCACAATCAGAGCCAGAGCATTAGCACCACAATTTCTCCAAATACCAAAACAAAATGAAGGAAACAGGAAGGGAAGGACTGAAATAAATTGCTGCAGAAACCTCTATGTGTAGCAATAAGGAACATTACTCTCTAAAATGAGCATGCTAAAAAAAGCAATCTAAATTAAATGGAGAAGAATGTGATTTCAAGTTGCCGCTACCAAACCCGCCATCTTCACCAGCAACAAACAAATTTGCTCACTCCACCAACTCCAACAGCCAAACATGTTTATGAACAGACAACAATTATCCCACACCCACTTCTCTATCTCCTCACCCCTTCCTTTCAACTATGACCCTCTTCTTTCCCAATTCTCTTCATCTTCAATTCCCTTCTCATCCACACTTGAACACCCAATTCTGATATTCCAAAAAAAAAAAATCATTCGTTCGATTCCTTGGCTTTGATTAGTTCTTGGAAAGCTGAGCTCTCCGTTGTGGGTCTTGTTCAAATTCTGGTTTTGGATTCTAATTTATCGCTATATAAACCATCTGGGCTAGATAGATCATCAGACTAGGACAAACAACAGTAACAATTCGATATTAAAAGGATTTCTTAATTACCTGGACTGCAGACAGAGATTCGGCAGTTGATGCTGAAGGAGGCAGCGAGAGATAGAGTGGTGAGGTACTGGGCGATAGAGACTAGAGAGAGCGGTTGTGTTTGGGGGATTTCGTAAATACCTGGACTGCAGACAGAGATTCGGCAGTTGATGCTGAAGGAGGCAGCGAGAGAGAGTGTGGTGAGGTACTGGGCAAGAGAGAGTGGTGAGGTACTGGGCGAGAGAGAGAGCGGTTGTGCTTGGGACTTTGGGCAAAAAGAGGGAAAAAGAATTAGGGCTGTTTTGTTGGTAGGAAATTTTGCCCAAAAAATCAGAGGGAAAAATAGAGGGAAGATTATTTGGATTAGCGCCAAAAGTAAAACGGTGACGTTTATTTGTTGCCAAGTCTTCTTTCCTCTTCTTTTTTTTTTTTTTTTTTTTTGTACAGTAATCATACAAATGTATTTTTACGACGGCAAGATAAAAATCCGTCGCAATTGATTACAAAGTTACTACGGCAAATATTTTCCGTCGCAAATAATAAGGCTTAATCGCGACGGAACAGTTTCCGTAGCAATAGGGCCTCTATTGCGACGGCAACTGTTGCCGAAGCAAAAAAGCGAAGCAATTGCAATTCTTTTTAGTAGTGATTAGATTTTAAACAAATCTACAGAAAAGGAAAGTTTGATTTGATGGATAGCCATCATTTTAAATTACTGGAGATTACAACCCCAGCAACAGCAGGTGGAGAAACTGATCTTCTACTGATCACTCCAGCAGAAGTTGCCAGAGCTCAAGCAAAAAAAAAATCAATTTATGCATATTGGAGCAGTCCAAGTAGGGCATAAATCTACTTGCTCGAGAAGGTATAAACTGTTCAGTCCTATATGTACTACAGGACAACAGGTTAACAGACTTCCAAGCTAGTCTGTTTGGGACACTTGAAGCATCCTTGTGCAATCAGATAGCATATTTCAACTGCTTCCCCGACTTCACCACCAGCTTGAAAGATGCAGCTCACTGTCTCCGACTGAGAGTCAAGACAAATGGCATATCAATGAAAGAAGATATGCAGGAACTTGCAATAGTATATAGAATATACTATAAATTGATGAGTACTACAGTAGCCCCCAAGACAAGGATAACAAATATCCCAGGTCTTACTACTGGATTCCTCACCAATCAGAAGAACCATTCACAACAGATTCATAAAGTTACTTGGAATGAAGTGACTTTTCCTCTTGAATGGAAATTATCCGGTCCAAAAAAGCAACCGGAAAGAGCAAAAGCAAAAATCTACAAGAGTAGAAAGACTGGAGAAATTAGTCTCAATTTTGACAATCACAGAAAAAGAAATCATCGGTGAAGAAAAAATCGATGAAGATATTGAACTGGTTGAACCACCAGAAATTGTTCCAGAAGAATGCAAACCATTCATTCCAAAGGAACAAGCTCAAGAAAATGAGCTTCAACAATCGAAAGTCGTCTCTACAAGTAGATACAGCAACTACATAGAGATTGGACTAAAATTCCCTGATCACAAAAAGTATCATCTACATGCCTTTGTAGATAATGGATCGGGATTTACTGTTGCAAAGAGATTTGCAATTCCAGATGAACTCTGGAAAGAAGATAAGAAAAAATCTGCTACTGGTGTTACATTTGATGGAAGCCATCTCACCATGAAAAAAGTAGCAAAAAATGTTCAAATCACCATTGGTGGAGGAACATTTATCATCCAGAATGTTTGGCAATCTGAAGGCCAAGGATCTGATTTCTTGTTGGGAAATGATTTTATTCTCCAACAACGATTCATTCAGGATAAAGAAGCCATCGGCTTCAGAAAAGGAGAACGGGTGTTCTGGGTAAACCGACTTACACAAGCCAAAAGTGTGGTAAGTCCCGGTTTTACTACTCAGTATCAGAGATCGCAACAGAATAGTGGTAATCTTACCCCCTACAAACCCAAATTTGAGCCCATACTCCAAATCAAGCAACAAGAAGAATTACTTGTTAAAGAATCTTCTGAAGAAGAAAAAGACGAAGAAACTAGTAAAGATGAAGAAGCTAGTTTCATCCATGAGCATAACCTCAAGCACTTTCAGAACAAGCTTGAATCTCAGAAAATTCCCACTCTTGAAAAAATCAAGAAACTACTCGAGCAGAACATCGATGTAGATCCTCAAAAGTTTTGGGAAAAAGACCCAGTGGTCTGTGAATTGAAATGACATGACATGAATGCCATCTGTCATGTCAAAGCTATTCCTCAGTACAAAGAGGAAGATCAAAAAGAATTCAGAAAAGATATTGAAGATCTCCTGAACAAGAGATTAATTCAACCTTCCACTAGCCCTCATCATGCTCCAGCATTCTACGTGAGAAATCATGCAGAAAATCTACGAGGAAAAGCTAGAATGGTGATTGACTACAGAGATGTCAATAAGAAAACTGTCAAAGACGATTATCAAATTGCTCAAGTAAGAGTTTGATAAACCAGCTCAGAGGAGCTAAAGTCTTTTCAAAATTCGATGCAAAGTCGGGTTTCTGGCAGGTCAAGATGCATCCTGAGAGTATTCCTCTCACTGCATTTGGAACACCACAAGGTCATTACGAATGGCTAGCAATGCCTTTTGGTTTAAAGCAAGCTCCCTCAATCTTCCAAAGAAAGATGGACAACATCTTCAAGCATGTGGCGAAGTTCTGTGTCGTCTACATAGATGACATTCTTGTCTTCTCCAAAAACAGAGAAGAACACATGAAACACCTCCATGAGGTAGTAAAGCTGATAGTTCAGCATGGAATCATCCTAGGTGGAAAGAAAATCTTCTTTATCCTCGATGAAGTTGATTTCCTAGGAATAAATATCAAAAATGGAGTGATAAAACTCCAGCCTCATATCCTTGAGAAAATCTGGAAGTTTCCAGATAGAATTCCTGATGCTAAGAGTCTAGAGAGATTCCTTGGTGTCATAAATTACGGGAGAGATTTCATTCCTAAAATCTCAGGGTTAACAGCAATGTTATCCCCTAAGACAAGTTCCAAAAGAAAATGGAACTTCACAAAAGATGATGAAAAGATTGTGAAGCAGATAAAAAATCTCTGCAAAAACCTCCCTCCTCTTCAACAACCAGAAGAGAATGACGAGATTATCCTCCAGACAGATGCGAGTGATAATTACTGGTCCGGTGTTGTTCTAGCGAAAGCGCCTGGAACTAACATTGAAAAGATTTGCAAATTTTGTAGTGGCAAGTTCAGCCCTGCAGAACTGAATTATCCCACAGGGGAAAAGGAAATTTTGGCTGTCAAGAAAACGATTTTAAATTTTCCAACTTTTCTTGGAAAACCCTTTACTGTCCTCACAGATTGTGCTAGAGTAAAGAATTTCAAAAATTTTAAACTTGACAAAGCTGCTGATAGAGGAAGATTAGCAAATTGGCAATTGTTTCTTAACCAATATGATTATACTGTTGAATTAATTGCAGGAAACAAGAACTATCTTCCAGACGCATTGACTAGAGAAATGGCAATGTTCAGCCAAAAAGATGACGACGAAGGTCGTAATCCCAGAAGCAGAAGAACTGGGAAAGAACATGAACCTGAATAGAATCCTATGGAAACCAGAGAAAAGGTCCTTAAAAGGTTTCTGCTAAGTCCTAAAGGACTAGCCTCAACTAATCAATCCCAGGGTAAAGGATTGGCTAGCCCGTCTCAAACGGCAGACGGTAAAGGCTCATCAAGACCGTTGATGGCTGCTGCTTTGCCAAAAAGCAGACCAACTCCAACTGGAGTTATAAATGTTTTTAATTATGAATTAAGAACTTTTGATACTCCTGTGTTCAGAACTGGCAGGAGACTAGCTTATCACCAGAAGGCAATCCTGGACAATCTTCTATTTGCCATTCAAGAAAGAAGCAGTGGTCTAATGTTCCCGGCACTCTTTGCTCTAGCTGAAGAACTTTACGAGAATGCCAGGCCACAGTTTGAAGAAAGTCATATACAGCAGAGTGCTGTCAGAAAAGAAAAAATCCACTTCCTTAAAAGTCCAGAAAGTGCTAGGGTCCCTATCATGGCACTTAATGAATCAGACTGGCATGAATTCCATAGTCTGATAGGAAGACATAATCCAGAAAACCTAGTTCCTCCAACTCTCTTCATTGTCTCAGGTCCTTATATTGGAAGATACTTGGTCAACGTTCAGAGTAAACATCCTCAGGAACACAAGCTCTGGCTTGTTGAAAATGGTTTTGTCCATAATATATGGACCAAAACAAATGATGATCTGAAGGGTTTGCAGCCTATCATTGTCAATACAGTCAAAAATATCAGGAAAAATGACTGTATGCTTCGCCTGAAGTTCAGATCCACTCCTCCAGAATGGATCCATAAGGCAAACGGTGAGGTTGAGTATATTGCTCCATATCACTCTGTGAGAATTATTCAAAGGAAATATCTGCAACTTGCCTGCGTTGGGTACAATGGTCAACCAAATTCAAGCATCCCATGGATGAAAGCCATGACCCTAGAGTACATCTTAGAAGATGTCCACAATACCTTCCTGGCAGCAGGAGAGAAAACTATTATCACTGCCTACGATCATCCTGACGTAGTCAGCAGTGACCTATTCCTATCTCTCACCAGAAAAGAGATAGATTCAACACTGGCATGCTTACAGTGGGTGGAAAGGCTTGAAACCGACAACCACTACAAGATGTATGTTGATACAGATGTTGAAGATAATGCAACAATTGTTCGAATGACCCAGGCAGATAACGACTCGTTTGTCCTTGGTCACAATTCAGAAACTGACGAGAACATGTGAAGCAGCAAGTGTAGAAAACACCGAAAGTACTTTTGGACTTTTCCCAAAAGCCACTTTTGCTTTTCAAAAAGAAAGGTGAAAAACATTTCACCCAAGGAATCTGCTTTTCCCCTACCGACCTCCACCAGCAGGAGCACTAAGGAAAGTAGGAAATCACGGAGTCGTGCTGTACATTTTGTAGTTTTGAATTGTAATTTGAGTTCCACTCCCTATATAAGGAGCTTTAGCTTCTCTTAGAAGGCATTCGAAAGATTTTTAGATATCAGTTTCTCTCAAAGCATTAGCAGTAGCAGTGTGCTTCATGTCCTGTCTAAGAATGAAGTAGTGTGCTTTCATTACAAGTAAGTACCGGTTCTCATTCTTATGGGTAGCTAAACAACCTTTCGCTGTTTACCTGAGAATGAGGCTCTGAATAACTCTTTAGTCTGTAATTATGTTTAAATAAATAATTCCAGATTACTCATCCACCTTGTCTTTATTTTATTTTTAGCATGAATATATGTTTCTGCCTTAACTCCTATACTATTTTTTAAGGTAAAAATCCTCTTTTTTCAAAAGAAAAATTGACTCAGCTTAAGATAGAAACAAGCAGCAGTGATTCCGCCTGTTAAAGTAACCGCTAGGCAGGGAACCGTTAGGTGAAAAACTTGGGTATGTTGAAGGCTAGATTTGTTTTTGTTAAAAGTGTGAACAAGATTTCTGCAGGAAAAGCAAGGGTTAAACACCTAAAAGTCAGCATAGGACATATTAGGCACTAGTTTAGAAAAGACTACCCTTTAGTTCTTTTCCCCAAAAGAGTTGTGTAATTGGGCACAATACAAATTTGTTGGTGCAAGTGGGCAAAATACTTGAGATTTCTGGGTAAACAGGAATTAACCCTTTTATTTAAACCCCTTTACACACACACACACACACACAGGCGTTCTAAAGAGGACGTCCGCACTTTCGCTAAAGTACCAACGGCGCTGCTGCAGCTCTGCTTGGGGCGCAACAGAGCTGCGGGGGTTGCCGAAAGGGCGCCAAGGGTCGGGCGGAGTGGTCTGCAGTCGGTGGAGTTGCCGGCGACATCGTTGCAGCGCTACCCAGAAAACCTGCAGTTGCAGGTCGGGTTGCTACCCAGAACCTGCAACCCCGACCTCTTTCGACCTCGAACGCTGCCCAGAACAGTCTGAGATGCCTCCGGCCTCCCTCTTGCAAGCCTTGCGCCGCCGTCGCCGCCTGGAAATCCTCCTCTACATCGCCGTCCACACTTTAGCGAAATGCGGACGTCCGCTTTGGAACGGGCCTGTATATATATTTATATATATATATATATATAGGGCTCTTTTAGTGAGTGATTTTTTTTTTTTGTCATTTTAAGGGATTGCTTATTACATCCACTTTTCGATCACATACTCACATCTCAACCATTCAATTTTTAGGTATATATGAGTAGATCATCTCTGGAAATTAAATTTTCAGCCAAATTGATAATCATTAAGACATTCATAACTGCGATTCACAATTATGAACACGAATGGTTCAGGTTGGACATGTTTGGTTCATTCATTGATTTAATCTAGTTCGATACCTTAACGATCATCAATTTTGCTGAAAATTTATTGAATTCTATGCATTGAAAAGTGGATCCCACAAGAGATCCCTTAAAATTGCCACAAAAAGGGATCCCTTAGGCCCTTCACAGACATGAGTTTACTACGCGATAAAAAATGGGAATAAAAAAGAGAAGGTTGTGATGAGAATGAGATCAACAAACATGAGTTTACTAAGAGATAAAAGAAAGGGATAAAATATTTAAAATATAGATGGTTATAAAAGCAATCCGAATGTTGGATTAGAATCTTAATGATAATTTGTCAAAGTATATTGATTTTTTTTTTTAGTTGAAGATAACAAAATTATAGGTGAATATTACAAAATGATGACTCATCCAATACGGGGTACGATAGAGAGCTATTGCCTAAGAGCAAGTGCACTGGTTTGCCCTTGCCTGGTTATAGTCATGAAAAAGCTGACTAGGTGACTTTCTTTGCAAAATCTTCTCTTCCACCGGTGGAAGCTTGACTGGGCAAGAATCACTCCTTCCTGACTACAGCCAAGAAAATAGTCATGGGAATGACTATTTTCATGCCCAGGCAAGAAAGAGACGAGCTCATGGAGAAGGAAGGCTGCAAACACAACGTGGGGGACGTCAGCAACACAGGGGAGAAGGAGACGCGCCTGCTTGGGAAGTGAGGGACAGCAGCCTGACGCGTGGCGCCGATGAACAGTATTTTTACGTGAACAGTAGCATAAACAGTGAAAAGTGTGAACAGTGTTGACCGGGCAAAAAAACAACGGGTGCAAACCCATGTCCAGTGGCAGTGAATAGTAACTTGACTGGTCGAATTCTTGACTTCTCGACCTTGACATTTCTTGACTACGGGTGGACTTGCTCTAAGTAATTGCACATTTTCATCCGGTTACAGTACGCCAATGAAAATAATTGCCCCCACCATGTAGCCACTATTGTCAAAGCCCCACCATGCCTCGTCGTCAATGCCTAGGAAACTAGTAGCCATCATCAGAACCTTCCAAGGCAGCCCTCGCCACCATTAACCACATTGCCGTATGTGCCACCTAGTATCGATCCATTGCAGGTCGCTAAGGTTTGATCTAGCAACCCTGTCTCCATTAGCAGCCAATAGCCTATCAAAACCTTATGGTCAGATGCGCTCGTAGAACACATAAGTGCTCTATTTGGGCCGCACCATCAGTCCAAGCTGCAGAGCTTTCGACCATGTGAAGCCACAATGGGCAATCCCTCAACACTTCTCTTTCGAGATCTGCCAACCAAAAACTCCAGAGGCAAAAGACCTCCGCACGGCCAGATATCGCGAAGACACTTCCAAGAAGAAAAATCAGAAAAAGAAATTGAAAACAAGTTCCTATTAGTGCAAGAAGAAAAAAACAAATGAGAGCCTCATCACTATCAACCTCAAATTAATCAGAGAAAGAGAAAACCTCAACTCCTCCAACTTAAATTCTAGCATCACAGCCAAGAAACTCTATTGAGATCCTCATCCTCTATGATCATCCTCTATGAGAGATTGTCTTGTGGATGATGGAATAAGATACACTGTAAATTCACTTGGATGATGCTCAGCTTAAAAGGATAAATTCATTTAGACTATTTGTAATTGAAATCAAAACAAAATAACATTTGCTAACATTATTTTGGTCAATGGTATAAATTTTTGGCAAAAAATATCCACACAGTAAATTTTTCGCCACATGGTTTACAGGAAAAAAATCTTAACTATTTTTATGTTAAAAAAATCTCTAATTGTAATGAAGAGAGCATCCTTCTATCCCCAATTGTAATGAAGAGACATCCATCTACCCCCAATTGTAATGAAGAGAGCATCCTTCTATCCCCCAATTGTAATGAAGAGACATCCTTCTATCCCCAATTGTAATGAAGAGAGCAATGGTTGCTCCCGGTCTTCTAGGTTCGGTTTGCATCATCTGCCAAATCAAGTGGAAGTGAAGTTAAGCTTGTGATTTGATGATTCTAATGAATTTTTTAGCTTTGGTGTTAATTTACGATCCAAGAATATTAGGAAACAATTTCAAAATCAAACCTCATATCTATGATTTCAATTGTGTAAAACAATTATTACATAATTCAACCACCTGGTGTGGTAAGGTTGGTCGAGTTGCCTAGTATGAAAACCCCATGTCTAGAGTTTAAGTCCCAACTCCCGCAAGTTTGTGTTGTGGCCAGCAGGTTTGAGGGCCCTTCGGATTCGTGCGCCTGCTACGAGAGATTAGTTTGGCTACTCTCATGGACCTCAGTCCGAATACTGACTGGGTGGGTGTGTTACTAACTCGCTAACGTAACCAAGGTGGCTTACTACCTCACTCCTGATCAAAAAAAAATTATTACATAATTCTTTACAAATGAGTATCCTCATCTGGAGTTTAAACAATCTTTATCTTTAAACATTAATCTTTATTTTGGAAGAGGTTTTTTTTTTTTTTTGGAGAAGATCCGTTCCCTTGTGTGAGGACATTATCTTCAATTTTGGTAAAAAAATTTATTTTAACTTAATTTTTCTCAAGGGGCTAATCACGATGCTTATTAGACGCCTCAGATTCCAATTACCGGTTAGGCAGATCCAAAATCGGTTTCGTTTCAACACCCCAACTACAGCACAACACACCTTCAAGATCACATAGAATCACATGAATAGAAAGGAAATGAGTTCATATAGCAGAGGGAAAGCCGCCACTAACCCAAAAACCCTCTAAATAACAAAGCGAAAGCTAGGATATGAGGTCAGCGGTTTTTCATAGGCGAAGCTAGAAAAACCTCGACACTGTAGCCAAAGAGGACGGAGAGAGAGAGAGAGAGAGAGAGAGAGTTTTATGGTTAGAGATCCATACAAATTATTTATTTTTGTTTTGACTTTCGCTTGTTATCTCCTTTTTTTTTTTAACAAATTACATATAAGTGTCATTTTAGGACTTTAATTAGTCATAAGGCCACTTAAAATATTTTGTACACATAAGGCCATATTAGAGCCCAAAATCATCAGCTTCTTTTTGTGTTGTTCCTATTTTTCCCTCAACCCCCTTTCTCTCTCTTATTCGATAGAGCGAAACAGATCGCATTCTCATCTCTCTCTCTCCCCCTCCCTCCCTCCCCTTCACAAACTGACACGACAACGTTGCAGAACTCACGATCTCGCAAGCGATGTACCGATCGTCAAACGATGAGTAGATTTCGAACCTACCCCGAAGCATCTGGTTCTCCACAAGCCGGGAGAGAGTGATCGAGCCTCTCCACCGTTCGAATTGGTCGTCGGGCTTGCCGAATGAGTTGCGCGTCACTGGAGGGAATGGCTTCATCAACCACGGTCAGAGTCTCTTCCATCTTCCGCCGCTACCAGATCATCATCCTTGTCGTCCATAAGATCTGGTATGCGAGTGCGGGTCGTGGATCTGGTATGCGATTTGAGTTCGTGGATCTGGAGCTAGGCTCCGGCGATCTGGAGTGACAAAAAATGATGTTTAACGGCGACCAATGGTCTCTCTCTCTCAGTTCCCAACACTGTGATCTCCGCTGGAGACAGCGTTTTCCAAGGTGTGGAGAAGGAAGTGGAGGAGCGGGTTCAGAGGCATTTGTTTCATGAGATCGAACTGTTGGTTCGACGATGATTACGGCGAGGTCTGGTTAGAATCTGCTCCGTCTCGTAAGCCCCTCTCTCGAACGACGTCATTTTTTGGTGTGAATTTGAGTATATGTTGAGCATTTGTTGAATGATTTCTCCATGTTCTATGCACAAGAAACTACTTGTTCTGATCTTGAAGAGAAAGCTACTTGTTCTAACCTTGAAAGAGAAAGATTGATACTGGAATATTTGTTTCTTTGATTAGTAAGTGATTAAGCTGGTGGGATTGACTAGATATGTCAATATGAATAATTTCATGTTTAATCAAAATGTTGATGCTCAAGGAATGCTGATGCTCTTGACAATTGTTATAAATGGCTATTTAACCAGGGATAGTAGCTTTCTATTTTCTTATGCTAGTATATTTTCAAACTAATTAACGTTAATAGCTTATGTTTTCATTTTGATAGATTTCACGTTAGTAGCTCTTTATAACTGTTATAGTGGTTTTTCAAAGAAGTGATAATAGTTTTCTATGTCTCTGTTAGTATCTTTTTAAGCTAATGTTAGTAACTTTTGTTATAATGGCTTTTTAGCACATTGACAGTAGCTTTTCTACATCTATTGTAATAGATTTTCACAACTATGGTAATAGATTTTTAAAACTTTGGAAGTAGCTTTTTATTTTCGTAGCTTTATTAGACTTTGAGAATAGCTTTCTTAGTCTATGAGAGTAGTTTTTTTTCTACTTGGTAGTACTTTTGGTTTTTGTGAGAGTAGGTTTTGGTGTTGGCTAGTATAGTTTTTGTTTTGCTTGATAATAGCTTTTAGTGATGGTGAGAGTAGCTTTTGTTACTGGTGATAGTGACAGTAGCCATTTGTTGCTGGTGAGAGTATCTTTTTGTGTCGGTGACAATAACTTTTGTTGCTGGCGACAATAGCTTTTGTGACCTCTTTGGAAATCTCACCGGCGTTGCTTTTGTTTGTGACAATAGCTTTTGTGACCTCTCCAGAAATCTCACCAGCGTAGCTTTTGTTGCTAGTGACAGTAGCTTTTATTGCTAATGATAATAGATTTTGTGACCTCACCGGAGGTTGCCAGAAATCTCATCAGAATAGTTTTTGTTGCTAGCCAAAGTAGCTTTTGGTGTAAGTGACAGTAGCCTTTGTAGTCGCCGGAGTTTGCCGGAAGTTGGCCGAAGACTTGCTGGAGTTGGTCGGAGGTCGGCCGGAGTCCCGCCGGAAGTTGGCCTAAGGTCGGCCGAAGACCCGCCAGAGAGAATGATTGTTAACTTTTTACTCCAGTGGCATTTATGTAAATATATTAGTTTTTATATCCAAAATATAACACCATTTTTAATCTAGTGACCTTAAGAGGGAAAAAAATTAGTTGGTGGCTTTATGACTAAAAAAATATTCAAAGATGCACTTATATGTAATTAACTTTTCTTTTTTTTTTTCACCGGAAAAAAAAAAAAAAAAACCAACATAATTCCTTTTTGGAAAAATAGTATAAATGCACATAGTAATGCTGAAACTTCTAAAAATAAACAATTTTGTAGGACTTTCAATAATGGACATGTTTAGATGCAGATCATTTCTATTCTAAATAAATCATTCATTTCACCATTGAGAAAATTAGCTACAAAGTCAGGTAATCATGTGCACAAGTTTCATAGATTAGCAAACAAAGTCAGTACACTAGAAAACTCGAAAATGTGATCCAAACCCTCCATAAAGATGAGTATCTACTATTTCTTGCAATATACACGACAAATTGTGCTTAAGTTACGATTTAGTGTAATTATTTTGTACACATCCATATGTTGGTAATGAACCAATAACATGGATTGAGTAGTGTAACTAATGAGCAAAGTCTTTATTATATGCTGAGAAATTTGAGGAACCCGAAACAACCTCATCTTTATAAATGATCAAACACAGCCTGAAAAAAAAAAATTCAAGTGCATTTAAAATTATTTCTAGCTATTGGAAGACGAATCTCACTCCTTATCCTAAGATTATGCAAAGCATAGTTAATCAAGTGGTACCTTTTCCAAACAGTTATTGTGTCAATTAATTTTGATGATTCTCTTACCTCTAACAAGACAACTTTTGGGTTTTGTAATTAGTGACCTTTTTCCTCATTACTGGATTCAGGAATCTCAACAAGAACAATGCTCTCATTGTTAAAGGTTTTGCTTTCAGATTCTCCTCCAGAATTTCCATCAAGGTTTCAAGAAATTGTAGTTGAGGTGACTCCAAAATTTTGATAGATTGTATCAATGGAAGATGTAGCATTCCGTGGAGAGACATGATTGATATCAAATGGCCGGCTTGCTCAAAACTTTTTTTTAGATAATAAAAAAGTACAGAACAACACACTACAAGTGGAAACCTTTTAGGCACCTATTCCCCAACAGTTCAAAAACCAAAGCATTAGCAGCAGAAAGAGGGAGAACTTTTTTTTCCAGACAGCTTGCTCCAATACATGATCGCTTGTCGCAACTGCATCAGCAACGAAATTAGTTTCTCTGAAAATATGAATGAAGGTGACTTGAAATAGATGATTAGCTAGCCAAAGAATATTTGAAACTAGATATTTAATATGCCAAAAACGTTGGATTCTTCCATTGATACTATCCATGAGAAGAGTGGAGTCTGTTTCAACCTGAATGTTGGAGTAACCCCAAACAAGAGCTTGACGAACTTCCTCTCCAAAGGCTATAGCTTCAGCTACAAGAATATGAATTGGTTTAGGAAGAGGCAACCAAAGGATTACCATCAAAGTCTCTGATAATAAAGTTGTTAGCAACAGACTTATTTTGGATAACAAAGCCATTATATATAATTGAATTTTACAAATGAAGAATATCAGGAAGTCTCCATTTGATGATATCAATTTAGGTCTTGTACCTTTCACGCAAATAAGATTAGCTTTCCAGTAATAGTTGACCATGTGAGTAGAAACATGAACACTTTCAATGGGAGGGGCAATTATCCTGAAAATAGATTTATTCCTTACAAATCATGTTATAAGTAATGATCAAGATCTTTTGTAATTGAACAAACATTCGAAGTAGAAATTCTTAAATTATCAAGCAAAGTAAAAAAGTTTCCTTGAAAATCAATGGGATTGGAATCAAAACTACTGCATAACCAAACATCTATTGCAAGTGGACAATCCTTAAAAACATCTGCTCAAAACTTTGAAGCAGTTTTATTCAAGCATATATTCATATAAGTTAATTTTATGGCAAATTGTTAGACTAAAACATGACACTCAGTCGATGAAAATCAAATAGGGACTCGATGTCTTCCTCTAATGTCCTCAATGCTCTGATTTGCTTTGCTGTAGGTTAAGAAGAGGTTTTTCATTGCAGTTTGTTTAAAAAAAAAAAAAAACAATTAAAATAAATCTCTATTAATATATTAAGCTAATTTATGGAGGAATGATTAAATATTTAAACTACCCAAAAATTAATTAAATTATATGTGAGGACATAATAGGGATAATCTTAGAATAAATGATCCATTTCGGAAAAAAAAAAAAAAAAAAAAGAATAAATGTTAGTATTAATTAAGCCAATAAGAGCAACTCCAACAGCTTCCCCATATTTTGATTTTACTCTAGTTTAGGGAGGAATGAGCCTCTTTTGCTCCAACAGATTCCCTATAACCATCCCTATTTTAGAGATAATGAAGAGAGAGAAAACCAAATTCCCTAAATTTACAGCAATCTCTAAAATTGAAGGAAGAATTATGGAGATTTTAGAGATTGCTGCAAAATAGGGAATCTGTTGGAGTTGGAGAAGAAAAAATAGCTAAAGCGTTGACTTTTGCTTCCCTATAATACAAAAATTATAGAGAAGCTGTTGGAGTTGCTCTAAGGCTTAAGGTTAAATTTTCAAAAACCCTGCAATAAAACAACCAAGTCCTTAAAAAAGGTTAAAAAACTATTCTTTTCTCAAATAAAATTTTTCATTATTAATTAAGCCAATAATAAGTCATAAATCTAAGTCCTTAACAAACGGTTAAAAAACTATTCTTTTCTCAAATAAAATTTTTCATTATTAATTAAGCCAATAAGTCATAAATCTAAGTCCTTAACAAACGGTTAAAAAACTATTCTTTTCTCAAATAAAATTTTTCAGATTGACAAGTGCGAAACACATGTTAAGAGAGTAGTATGTAGAATTAATTAGATGTTTGTCTGTGAGGCAGCTTTGTCACTGGCGAGTGACTCTTAAAAACCCCCCAAAAACCTAAAACACAAGCTGCTTTCTAGGTTCCACATTCTCGCACCGTTTCCACTGTCCTTTGCTGTTTACTTATATCTCAGTCTCCTCCTCCTTTCCCTTGTAGCTGCCTCTGTGTACTTGTAAGTTGTAACACCACCACAGCTTCTCTGCAACTCTCCCATGGCAGCCGCCAAGCCCTCACCCATTTCTTCCTCCATCTCCAGACCCACCCCTCTCCACCTTACCCCTCCTCAATCCTCCCCCTCTTTCTCCCCCAAAACCCTCCCAAAACCCTCTTACCCTCACAGAACCTCCCTTTCCCACTCCACCCTCTCACACGCACACCCCTCCTCCTTCACCGCCCGCTCCCAAAACCCAATTTCCTCCTTTTTCTCTTCAAGCAAGCAACACCCGGATGGCCGGTCCATTGACTACGACGACGACGAAAAGCCTCGGGAGGAGTGCGGCGTCGTCGGCATCTACGGCGACCCGGAGGCCTCTCGGCTCTGCTACTTGGCCCTCCACGCGCTCCAGCATCGCGGCCAGGAAGGGGCTGGGATTGTGTGTGTGCAGGACAACGTCCTTCAGTCCATTACCGGAGTTGGGTTGGTCTCTGAGGTCTTTAATCAGTCCAAGCTCGACCAGTTGCCTGGTGACTTGGCTATTGGGCACGTCAGGTACTCCACTGCTGGTCAATCTATGCTTAAGAATGTGCAGCCTTTCGTTGCAGGGTATAGGTTTGGGTCTGTTGGGGTTGCCCACAATGGTAATTTGGTAAATTATGGCGCCCTAAGAGCTATGCTTGAAGAGAATGGGTCTATTTTTAATACCAGCTCTGATACAGAGGTGGTTCTTCACCTCATTGCAATTTCAAAGGCTAGGCCTTTTCTTTTGAGGATTGTTGATGCGTGTGAGCAGCTTCGGGGTGCTTATTCGATGGTGTTTGTGACCCAAGATAAGCTTGTTGCGGTTCGGGACCCATACGGGTTTCGGCCTTTGGTTATGGGGAGGAGGAGCAATGGTTCTGTTGTCTTCGCCTCTGAGACTTGTGCGCTTGATTTGATTGAGGCTACATATGAGAGGGAGGTGTTTCCGGGAGAGGTTGTGGTGGTGGACAAAGACGGGGTTCAGTCTCTCTGCCTTATGTCTCATCCTGAACCAAAACAATGTATATTTGAGCACATATACTTTTCTCTGCCGAATTCTGTTGTTTTCGGGCGTTCTGTGTACGAATCTCGTCGTGTGTTTGGTGAGATTCTTGCCACTGAGGCCCCAGTTGAGTGTGATGTTGTGATAGCAGTGCCTGATTCTGGTGTGGTGGCTGCGCTTGGTTATGCTGCCAAAGCTGGTGTGCCTTTTCAGCAGGGTTTGATTAGGTCTCACTATGTGGGAAGGACGTTCATTGAGCCATCGCAGAAGATTAGGGACTTTGGCGTGAAGCTTAAGCTCTCTCCGGTCAGGGCTGTGTTGGAGGGTAAGAGGGTTGTGGTCGTGGATGACTCAATTGTGAGGGGAACTACGTCTTCGAAGATTGTTAGGTTGTTGAAGGAGGCAGGTGCTAAGGAAGTTCACATGAGGATTGCAAGCCCGCCTATTATAGGCTCCTGTTATTATGGTGTGGACACCCCAAGTTCTGAGGAGTTGATTTCAAATAGGATGAAAGTTGAGGAGATTAGGGAGTTCATCGGATGTGATTCACTTGCTTTTCTGCCATTTGATAGCTTGCAGGGGATGTTGGGAACACAAGCTCCCAACTTTTGTTATGCTTGCTTTACCGGAAAGTACCCTGTGGAACCTAGAGAGGATAAAGTGAAACGGGTTGGTGATTTTATGGATGATGGCATGACTGGTAATTTTGATTCCATTGATGGTGCTTGGATTCCAGCAAATCGGATTCACAAACAGGAGAGGGATAAGGAATTTGAGGGGAGTGTTCTTTGAAAGTGAGCTCACCCACCATTTCTTCAGTTGATAATATAGATGCTTTTGGGTTCAACACAGCAGCATAGGGAAGATGGCAGTGAGCGATGTCTTCGACGATCTAAATGATAGTTAAGTGCTTCCTGGAATGGTTGGTTCCATAGTCGAAAGACTAATAAGTCTTGTTGGGTTCCTTTTCAATTTTGCATCTGATTTAAATTTTCTTGATGTCACACAGTTGCTACGTTGTTATACAATAGTTATTTTCTGAATTCAGCCCTAACTTATCCAATTCTTGGTAGTATCTTTCTAGTGCTCACATCATATTAGTTAATATTACCTCCGGGTGCATAAGCTGGCTGTTGTTTTTCACTTGAAGGTTGATACTGCTTTTTTTTTATGATGACCCTGAATTGTAGTTTCAAAAGTAAAATGCTTAATCAACTTACATATTACTTCACATTGAATTTTTATTAGTCTTTGGTTTCTCTCTGAACATTTGTATTCAAAACAAGTAGCGAGAAGCAGGTGAGTAATGGGATAATGGTGAGTTCGTTGATGGGGAAAAAGGCATGTTAAGCTCGGTGTTAATCTTTGGAATCCTTTCCGCCTATGGATTCCAAGGTTGTGTCACCAAGATCCATGCTTCTCTTTTTATTTTAATGCAAGTAGCTTCTAAATCATGTTATAAAAATCCATATACAGGATGCAGACACCGGAAGATGTGATTCATTATGCATTGACATAAATCTTGGTATCTCGACATCAAATGTTCTTGCAACTTGATGACAATCTCAATTTTCAGTTGTCTCGAGTTGAGGCCAAAGTAGAGAGCTGAGGTCGCTTTCTCAACTTCACTTCCCAAGATGGTTCACTAATTTTTCTAATCTAGAAGGATAACCATGGTTCCAAGGGAGAAGTATAGGCATTTATTCGTAGCGTGCTTCTCATAGACTTTGCTTAATTCACGCTAAAATGGAGAGCCTCTCATGTTGTTAGTCCAATGGTAGTGGACAGGAATTAAATTATGAGCGATGCTCAGCAGATTCAAAATGCAATGCACTCACCGGTACAGCGGCATCCAAATTCCGAAAGTATAACTGAAAGGACGTCAAAATAAGCCAACACCACAAGTTCGTTTCCACCAAAAACCAAAATAACGGAAAGTGCATTTTCTCAAGTGGCTGCCCAGGCACAAAATTCACCACGCAATTGCAAGTCCACCGGAGAGAATCCCCATACGTGTCTACAAACCTTCCCAACACAAGACTAGAAACATAAAATCTGAACAGATAGATGAAATAGAAAATATCTAAAGAAATTGATGTTGCAGTAGTCCCAGTTTATTTAATCTATTGAATAATAATTGTATGCCACTTGTTTATAACAACAAAATGTCTGATGACTCTGATATTTAATAAGAATAATGTCATAACAATCGTAAAAGCATCAAAATTGAAGGGGGACGGTGGATAAATTGCCATGATGCCATCTCTAAATTTAACTTAAGAACTGCCACAGGGCACTTTTCCAATACCAGCAGACTTGAGAATTAATGTTGAGAAATGTTTTACCATATAAGCCATCACCCGCTTCCACCAAAAGTACCCAAAGTTGAATGAGGCACGAGGCAAAGTAGACAAAACTTATCCGCTTAATCCACAAAAACGTTGATAAACCAACCAAGCAAATATTAGCCGTTTTCTGCTCGGTCGTAAGCATTGGATTTATGATTTGGTGCAAATGTGAAACCATCTGGAACCTTCCCAAGCAACATCTCAGAGAGCATAACCTGCATAAGGAAAGAAAAAACATGTATCAAACTACATGGCCAAGCAGGTCGGTTCAACGGATTTGACAACAGAGTAAACCAGTACCCAGTCAGCGGCAGAATCAGAAGCCATTAGTGTCTCAAGGTCATCACGTACAACATAAGATGGTGGGCGCCAACTCAGTCGTTGTGGGATGACATCTAGAAGACCAACAGGTACATATCTACAAGTGTAGCTAAGCCATTCTAACAGAAAACGCCTAGTTGTCTCGACACCTGGGACATAAGACAGGATAAAAGCCCATAAAATCAGAAATTTTGATAAGCACAGATGTCCCAAAACATTAAGTTGGGTGACAGTTTTGCTGAATTACTGTATAAAAGAGTATATTTTTGTAAAAGTAGTTAAACATACTTTGACGGCACAGCTGCCAAGTAGAATACCATATAAGAACATTTTAATAAAACTATAAGTCATAGCTGGCATGCAAAATATATTAATAATACAAACCTTTTGTGTCAGAGCCCCAACGTTCAAGGCCACAACGTACATAATCCTTCAAAATATTAAATCGCTCCCCAGAAGTGACGTCCCAGTGCCTCTGCTCCTTTATTTCTGTAAAAACCACAGGCTGAAAACACGAGGGTTTAGTACACTAAGGTTCTAGGTTCCAAACTCAAGTCAGAAAACTCAAAACCATGGACTGTCTACATACACAGACACAAGATATAAATTCTAGACATCTAATAAAAATGTTAATATAAGAACAATAACCAAAGTGTGGGTGTTGGGTTGGAGGGTTAACAAAATTCATACCTTAATTAGTGCTCCTCGAGCAATCATGAATGAACAGTTCAGGGCACTCAGCCTTGTGCTTGTTCCAATCTACATAGGAAAATACATCTCCATTTCCAAGAACTTGCAAAGAATCAGGGGCTTTTTTAGCACACTGGTACACATATTCCCAATCTGCAAGCTTGCCGTAGCGTTGCTGTCGTGATCGACCGTGTATTGTTACTGCACTGGCTCCCCAGTTACCCATGTCAGCAATAAGTGAGTCAATGCGATTTTTCCCCTCAAAATAGGCTGTGCGGACCTGTAGCAAAATAGCAGCAGTTAACATTTCTTGAACAACCTAAAGACTCGGAATTTACTTAAGATATCAAGAAGAAAAGAACAATGAAACTAGAAATTTCACAGGAAGCAGCTAGTGCATTAGAATCATTTTGGAACCAAATAATTAAACAAAAATAACATGCAATCATATAAACGTGTATATTGGAAAAAAAAAATTGATTCAGATTGTTTTGTTCACAGTTGTATATAACTGCCATAAAAGATTAAAAGTTACCTTGATAGTTATAGGAATGTCAACTGTACCAGAAGCTGCTTGCACAATGCCTTTCATTCGCATTGGTTTTGTTAGAACAGCTGAGCCAGCACCCTTGTTCACAACAATATCTATTGGGCACCCCATATTTATATCAATGAAGTCTACGGTACATTCCTGTTCTATAAGTTCAACAGTGCATGCTACGGTGTCTGGATATGCCCGACATATCTGAACGCCAAACAAATCCTCAGATGAATGTCTCCTCAGCAGGGCCCATTCCGAAGCTTGACCCTATGACAGTTCCAATTAGAATATGTAACATATATTATACAAATTTATGCATGCGAAACTAATATGTATTTACAATGCAAATATGAAACTAGGGCAAAAGCCTAGCCCTCAGCTCTACTAATGTGAATTAAAACACCTTTATCTGTCCGGAGATAAAGAGAAACAGGGCTGATTCTGACACTCTCTACCATGTGAATAATGAATGCTTTCATGCCAATTGTCATGCCTTACATAGCATAACTGCACAAATGATACGTGGCCATTTCTTTTCCTAGAAGATCAAAATAAAAATTAAAAAGCATGCTTCCCCTTGCACTTAAGAATTGTACAGCAAAGGATGCTGATATTTATTTCATGACGTAACAGCTTCACTAGCCACATTATCAAGTATAATATGCTACAAACCCTAGATAGAGATTTTAATTCATTTTTTGGAACGGCATATCAAGTCCTTCAAACTTGTGTTTTCGCGTTTCAATACACACACACACCATTAATAACTGTACTCATCATGGATCATAAGAGGTTTTTGATCACATTGACCACACAGTGAACTTAAGGAGTATCGAGTTGCATCTCAAAGGTGAAATGTCATGTATATTCATAGAAAGATAAAGACTGCTCAGCAGGAAAATGCATAATACAAACCTGCAAAAGATTTGTACACATTGCCATTTCACCACATGTTATATCTGCCCCTAAACCTTTGCAAACCTTCGAAATGGAAGATTTCCGACTGCGGTCAAAGGTGCAAGGTACAACTTTTCTCTGAAGTCAATAAGCTTCTTTTCACGTGGGTGTGTCTTTAAACTTCTATCATTCTCTGAGAATTCAATGTTAGCTGCAGCTTCTGGTTCAGGTTCCATGCAGGTTTGCCCCACAACTTTTCCTGCAGCTCTCACACCTTTTGCAGAATAATCAACACTTACATTGAATGCCTCCAACTATTAGGATGTTAGAAAAATGCAAAGAACAAAAAGAGCCAAAACCTCCATAATCTGCTTCACCAGAACCAAACTCTTCTTCAATTACAGATCTTGACTTCTTTGAAGGCCTAGAATCGTCAGATGGAAATGTTTCATTAGCAGCTCCCTCTTCTTTTACTTCAGCAGACAACTCCATTTCATCAGATGGAAACGTTTCATCAACCCGTCCCTCTTCTTTTATTTCAGCAGTCAACTCCACTTTATCATCCATGTTACTGGGAAATTCACTACAGCCATTTCCATCAGTAACATCACAATTCTTTGAAACCACCAACCCATTCTCCTTTGACATGGCAATTATTTTGAATTGGCATGCCCCTGCAAAGATAGGTTGTAGAATTTATTTATATATAAGAATAGTTCACAGAATGATGCACTAAAATCAAACAAAAATTTGATGTCCGCATTACTATCGTAAGAGGAAAGGGATACATTTCATTACGTTGGGCGCAATTATCAAATATTCTAAGTTCTCTACCATAGACATTGCCACACTTCAAACAAATTAGTGGATAATTAGAACATAACAAACACTTCCAAATGTCCCACAGATTTAAGTGTAGAAGTTTCATGTGTCATAAAGGATTTCAGCATTGTGTTTCATGTGTCCTTTCATTTTTAGACACGGGACAAGGAGTCCTCTGAATTATATCAGATCGAACAACAAACAACTAAAACCACACCACCCTACAGGAACAAAACAACAAAAGGAAGAACTCACATAGTAGTTATCAAATCTAAAAGTACAGTAGAGAAAGAGCTTTTGAATTTGGACCTATCTTCTTCCAACCAAAGAATTTAAACCCCATACACAGAAAAGCATTGCTGGCTGACCCAGCTCAAAGTCTCAAACTAGCCTCTGTAAAAACCTTTGACTAGGTCACTGGGCAATGAACCTATAGATTCCATACTTCCACAATATTTTCAAACTAATGCCAATTGGAGACATGAAAGACATGTCATCTGCTCTGAACCTATTACGAATATTCACCTCTCAGTTGCAACTGTCCAAGCTAACACTCTTACCTTAGGAGATCTTCTCTAAGACAT
The DNA here is from genome assembly GCA_024704745.1 of Rosa lucieae. Lineage (NCBI taxonomy): Eukaryota > Viridiplantae > Streptophyta > Magnoliopsida > Rosales > Rosaceae > Rosa > Rosa lucieae. The sequence continues at coordinate 25,782,647 of CM045497.1, read as the reverse complement.
GAGAGGGAATTAGCAGAAGAGAGGGTTTTCCATTAGGTGCCTAAGGTAGATTCTCAAGAGAAAGCTCGGGATGATTCAAACTTCCACATTCTCCTAGAAGACTTGATCACCATATTTCTAAACATAATACAAAACATGAAAGCACCCTCCCGATTATTGAATGTCCTTGGAACAAAAATCCAAACTCAGATATTCCCAGACAATCTAGCAATGAAGTATTTAAGGTACTACCATAAATGATAGGGGCTTTATTGTAAAATAGATGTTTTCTCACCCAGCAGTCTTCCTAAAACCTGACTCTCCACATTTCCCACCTTGAGGTAACATAGAGAAAAGAAACAAACAAGACCTCAAGCAATGTCTTTTTATGGACATGAACTTACTCCTAATGACAGCATGCCATAAATTTGAAACCTCCATAACCATTTTGCAATCCAAGCTTCATTTTTCCTCACCAAAACCCCCCACTTCTAAGCCACCTTTTCCTTTATCAGTGTCACCACTTCTCATTTCACAAAGTGATCCTTTTCCCCTGACAATAGCCCTTTCCACAAAACTTTTTCATCAGTCTCTCCATTCTTCTAGTCACACAATGGGAATTCTAAGAAGTGACTGATGGTTAATAGGAACGTTACTTTGAAAAACTGCAGTTTTCAATATTTTTTTGATTTTTTATTCCTGTTTAATTATTCAGTCCCTAGCTTTTGCAAGCACAGTGATAGCCCAAAATCTCATTACATATCAAATACTCTCTCATATTCCCCGGCTGGGGTATTAATGTATTACATATTCTTCTGACAAGCAACCTAGATAAAGTATCATGATAACAAAACATAACAGATTAATCAGATTAGGATTATTATCTTAGAAACAATGCAAACATAGCAGCAAGGGGACCAAAGAACAAAGTTCCTATTCGTACAACCTTACATAAACATGTATTCACACAATGGGAGAGAGAGAGAGAGATGTTGGATTAATACCATGAGACCAAGAGCCTTGAGTTTGGCATCGGCCTTGGTGAACTTCATTTTATTTTTCCACACAAGCTTTTGAACATTTTTGCTTAATCCATTCATCTCAGAGCTTCTTCTACAAGCATTGACATCTCCATCTGCAACACCATTTTTATGCGTACCCAAGAACCTACATGACAAACCATAAGGACATGGCTCATAAAAGGACATTCTCCCTCTATATCCTCAGGTTTCTGCATTCAAAAACAAATAATTAGTCTCGTAATGGTCAAATGGCATAACATTTTACAACACATCAAACGAGTCAAATACTAGACAAGCATTCAAAACTACCTGAGCCTTATAGGCTTCTATGTCATTGCTGTAGTGGCACTTATCATTACATGGACACCGAGTAACATCTCCTTTCTTTGCTACCTCTGGACAGATACCGAGGGGCGATTTCTGTACCTGCAAGATGAAACTTGACAGACTTTAATCCTTTCCATTGCTTTAGGGTTAAGCCTTAAATGTTGTTAAACACCAAAAAAGAAAAAACATAGGTTGGCAAACAAAACATATATGACGATTTGCTACCAGTTCTAAGTGTTTGACCTCTTCTCCTACACTACTCTAAGCTCATCAATGACTCAAATTTCATCTTACTTGTTTGTTTAACCGAGAATTCAATCGCATATAAAAATCCAATAACCAAGGTTTAGCAAGCAAATAGTCATATTCCCTATTGTATTATCGAAACATAACCTCGCGGCGTTCACGCTTGAGCTGCCGCTTGGACTTCTTCTCCTTCACTACGTTCGACTGGGCAGGCTTTGCGTTGCCCTTAGAGACGGCGTCGTTTTGATCCTTAGAGCAAGGTCTGACGGGAGGAGCGCAAAGGAACTGTTTCTTCACCGGAGCGATGGACTTGGCTACAAGCTCCTCCGGCGTCCTCTCAGCCGCCACCGCCGCCACGCCGTTGGAGACCTCTGGGCCCGGCCCAGTTGCGGCAGGAGAGTCGTCGCCCATGGTGCTATGTAGTTGTGGCTGGAGGGCTCTGGCGCATTGGGAGTGAGAGTGAGCAGCGTACGAGGGTGATGAGATTAAACACAAACAGGTGAAAGTGAAACGACGTGCAAATGGGTGATGAGATTAAACTACTTTTTGTTTACTCTGTTTGCAATTTATTTCTTCTTCCACAATTGGAGTATAGATCTCCCACCTTTTTTGAAGATTTTATTAGAAAATAGAAACAAAAAAGAAAGAGATAGTCCATTGGAAAAAGAAAAGAAAGAGTCTTTTTTTTTTTTTTTTTAATCGAAATAGGTCAGCCATTTCATTATAATTCAGCAAGCAGTACAAAAACGAAACACTCATATAGGGTCGTCAGAAAGAATCGTTCCTTAGAACCTCATGAAACCCTATTATAAAAGAATAAAATCCCAAAAAAATCCTGAATACACCAACCTTTTGGTAAATTCACGCATTTTTATTCTAACAAAAACCTAGAAACCTCGAAGCTTACATAAAAAGTTTCCAACTAAGGCACTGGTTTTTGCAACCCAAACAAAAATTAAACAGCACTATGAGCCATAGAAACCCAATCCATCCAACCCCCTAGCAAAAGGGTAAGCCAGCCCACTAGAAACCCTAGATCCGTGAGCCCGAACCTAAGGCCCACAAACCAATTCAAGGCCCAATAGGCCCATCCTCTGCATCCTTCGACCTCAGCATGGAGCAGAACCCTAGCAGCCCAATACCAGGCCCAAGTACTAGGGCAAACCCCTAGATGAGCCTGAAATCAAGCCGTCGCCTCCGTCATACACCACTCGCCAGAATTTGATGCCGACACTACCACCATTACTGACCACACCCTCCTGGAGACCACCACCCTTACCAGCAAGAAACCCGGATAGAAATGGATCCCATCCCAACAGGAGAAAACGAACCCCACCACCATGCTCAAAGCCCAACTCCAGCCCGTCTTCCATCGCTGCCAGAGAAAAAGAAGCAAGAACACCAACGATCCCGTTGTCCTCCAAAGGTAACGACCGATCCCACCCATGAAACGGAAGTCCCAGCCCCTTATAATCCAAACTCCATATCCGATCAGATTCATCGGCTCTCCAATGCGATCCAGGCACTACAGACCAGGATCATCTGTAAAGCTGGTCAAACACCAGATCACCATCGCATCGGCCATCAGAAGCATGAGAGAAATTTAGGCAGGTGTCGAAGGAGAGGTCCGTCTTTACCACCACAGTTTGGACCATAAGAGGAGGCAAAGCCATCCTTCTAGATCGAAAATACACAGCCTCCACCTTGTTAGAGATCGAGGAGCTTTCAAATAAAAATGTGTTGAGCTGGCTAAGTCTTTCTTTGCTCTTTACTTGAAGTAGAAAAATGAGAAATATCATTTTGTAAAAATTCAACTACAAATCTTTAATATGTATAGAAGAAACCTAACTTATATGGTGCGATTGCGAGTTTTTTTTGTTTTTGTTTTTTTTTTTTTTATCAAAGAGGGGGTGTCAATCCATTAATAGTAAATGAAGGAAACATTATATAATGACTCATTCGATCAACGAGCTATGACAAAATTGAGTCATAAAAGAAAACCCTAAAGCAAGAGTCTTAGAGTAACCTAACAAAATGCAACCTTAGAGTGAAGCTCCAAGTGACAAAAGTAACCCGACACTACCAAGGAAGGCTCAGAACACTGTCAAAAACTTTCCCCAATTTATTCATGACACCTAGAGGAGCCCCTACACAAAGGGGTTGTCCCCAAGACTACCAACAGCAATAATTTCTGTAGGGAAGGCTCCTAACACAGTAAAAAAAACTTTCCTCAATTTATTCAAGACACCTAAAGGAGCCCCACACAAAGGGGTTGTCCCAAGGACTACCAATAGCAACAACCTTCATGCCTTCCACCTGAGGAGGGGATTCAACCATATCATATAACTTTGCAGTGAGCTTCTTTTTGGGCATCTTTGGACTAGCTTGCGTGGAAAGCTTCCAAGGCTTCAACCCATCAACTTTAGGGTTCTTGGTATTAATCGCTTCTTCCTGACCATGGGTTAATGCCAAACTCAAAGCTCTCGGGCTCTTGGTATTAATCGACAATATCCTTCAATTCAGAGTCTCTTCTATCTATCTATCTATCTATCCCGCTTAACTTTTAAGTCAAGTAGCGAATGATGTTTGGTAAGATTTATTAAAACAGCTTCTTTCAAAAGTTACATCATTAAGTTGCTGCACATAGAAGTTGAAAAAAAGCAACTTTCATAAACTAAAAGCTATAGTTGGTTATAATTTAAGTTAATATATCCCAAACTGGGCCATAGTCGTATTCAGGATTAATACATTCAATTGTGCTCAATAATTATCTCTCTCTCTCTCTCTCACGACTCGATTGTAGTTCAAGCTACATAGGCCTAAGATTAATAAGTTATCAATTTATCAATCTAATCATCACAGTTGCCCACAACAATAATTTCAAATGGTGACAAAGCCTAGAAACATGCTTATAAGTACCAATAAATTTGAATTTAAAGCATACACAATGGAAATTGCATTTATTAAAATTAAAGCATCAACATTTATACAAGATGAGTTAGGGTTTCACAACCCTAACTCCCAAAATTGAACTACTCACTCATAATTTAAACAAGATTTAACATCAAGATCATGTAGAATCATGAAAAATAGATGAGAGGAGAGAGGATAAGCTTTGCTTAATTTTAACAATGCTAGAAAGTAAAGTAAACTAAGCTAGCTTGAATCTTCCTAACTACCCAAAATGAAATTAAGGTCTTGATGAAATTTGAGAAGAGCTCAATAGGAATTTCTAAATTAATTTGGGAAAGTGGGTGAAATGGGAGAGTGGGTGAGAGAAGAGAGGATGGAGTAATGGGGTGTTGCGGCTGTGTCTGTCTAGAGTTATGGAATTTGGTCTCGGGTCTATGTGTCGTGTTGTAGGTCTCTTCATGCTCAAGGGCTAATTGAATGTACATGTGGGCTGCTGAGAAGGAAAGAGTTGATGAATGGATGGCTGGGATTGAAGAAGAAAATATGGTCAGTGTGGTCTGTGGCTCGGATTCGTAAAGAAGAAAGAGAGAATTGTTGTTGATTGATGGGTGGCTGCTATGCATCATGGAAGAGAGTGAATGAGAGGGATAAGGTCATGTGAGTGATGTCACAAAAGGGAAATGAACACGTGTTGTGCTTTAGATTTGATAAGCATAATTAACCAATTAATTGATGCACTGCCACATTTAATTAACCCCTTCTTCTTAGGATGAAATCACCTGTCTCAGATTCCTATGTCCTAATTCTGTCCCCTCAACATGATTGGTCCATAGAGATTAAAAAAATAAAACAAAAGATTAAGAAAATATTTTTTTAATCTCTATGGACCAATCATGTTAAGGAGACAGAATAGGGTTAGAATAATGGGGACAGGTGATTTCATTTCCTTTTTCTTTTATTTTTTCTTCAATTTTTCCTTTGTTGTTGTTGACCGGGTTTGTCAAAAACTCATGTCAACTTCAATTTTATGTCAATTTGTCCCATTTCTGCGACTCCGCTTATTTTCTGCAAAATGAATAAAAATGGATTAACTACATAATAATTAACTTGAGGATTAACTTATTTATAGTGTTTTAGATATAATTACAAGCATAGAAATGCGTGTAATCAAGGACCTTCATTTAATTGCCAAGTTTCTATAAAGTCTACAACTTGGTTGCAGTTGGGAAACACCAACAAGCATAGCCAGATTGCCATGATCAATAAGTTGTGGAAGTTAAATTTATAGCCAAAGATCAAATTGTTTGGCTGGTTACTCCTTAGAGGTCGACTGAAAACTAGAGACATACTCCCTACATTTGGTTTAATCAATGCTCATTGTTGCCCTTTATGCAATGATGACAATGAAACTGCTGATCATCTTTTTGGTTACTATAACTTTGCTAAGAATGTTTGGAGTCTTGTAGGAATTTCAACCCCTAGTGATTGGGAGGAAGGTTACATCAGGTCTTCCGGGAAATGTTCCTAAACATACCCTATGATAAACTTTTGTTTGCTAAACTAATCACTATCTGTGGGTAGATTTGGAAAGCTCATAATGATATAGTTTTCCATGGATCCATTACTTCCCCAAATGGTGTTTTAGCAGCCTCCCTAGCCGCTCTGAAATCTTCAGATCCCATTGTCCAGCACTCTACTGAGGTTACCTCTCCAACTCATCCAAACAACATTTCTTGGAGACCTCCATCTCATGATGCAGTTAAAAATAAACTTTGATGTAGGGGTCATCATTTGGCCCTTTGGCCCTAAACCCGCCCTAAGCCCGCCCGGCCCGACCCTTTCTAAAATAGGGTAGGGTATGGGCCATGAAAATGAAGCCCGGCCCGTTTGAGCCTGTTAGGGCCAAGCCCGGCCCGGCCCTTTAGGCCCGCCCGAATAAGCCCTAATAATTCTTTATTTTTTCTATTTTTTAATTATATTTCTCTTTTTTCTATAATATGCAATTTATCTCTTTCTTTGTAATTGATTTCATAAGTTTTGTTTTCTTTAATTTCTATTTTCTTTGTTACACAACAATTAATATTGGGAGATTCATATAGAATTATAGATTGTTAATTGAATATAACCACCTTAACTAATATTAATAAATGTTATAAGTTAATTCCTATATGTGTGTGTGTGTGTATTAAATATGCTCAATAAAAAACAATGAGTTTTTTATTACATATATATACCATTGAGCCATATTTTGAGAAGAAGAAAAATAATGTTTTTTTTTTTTTTTTTAAACAAACTAAGGCCTTTTCGGCCCATTTCGGCCCTATTTGGCCCTATTTGGAAGGCCGGCCCGACCCGGCCCTAGCGATCGGGCTTTTCAGGCGGGTAAGGGTTAGTATATTTAAGCCCCGGCCCGACCCTACCTGGCCCTAAATTTTGTTGACTTTGACTAGGCCCGGCCCGGCCCGACCCTAAGCCCTAAAATTTAGGGTAGGGCCGGCCCTAGCCGGCCCATGATGATCCCTACTTTGATGGCTCAGTGAAGATGAATTCTGCTGCCGGAGGGTTTAGGGCATCAATATATATGTAGTTTAAAGGGGAAAAAATTTCCAGGTATTTGATATTGATGACTGAACGATCACGCATGTATAATTATGAGATTATATATAGATTTTTATTTGTGTTAAAAAATCAGGGGCGTGACATAACATCTCATGGCTATCAGAGCAGTTAAGGAAAATAGAAAAATTACACCAGGTAGGTTAACGAGTAACCTAAAAATGATAGATAGTAGTGGTAGTGTTAAGCCTCAACTCCTAATATCAAACAACTATATTGCGAACTGGGCATTTGAAACCAAAGGACCCAGGAGGAAAGCATATAAAAATGTTAGCGTGAATAGACAAAAATAAATATTTCATAAGTAATCGAAAAGGAGGAGCCTCCCAAGCTCTGAGCTCTACTTCAACCCACAAACACATAGTAAGTAAGGAGGAGTTCTAATAAGCTAGCTAGCAATAAAATAAAATGACCCAGGTATGGTGAAGAAAACATACAAAAAACGAAAATCAATCAAACTTCCCCAAAACCTTGCAAAGAAAAGTATGAGTACAATTATTAACCACAAGAGAAAAAAAATAAATCATCGGGGTGTCCCACACGCCAAGATATTCTCAATAAGAACAAAACTTATAAAAGAATTTCAAATGCGAGATTAAAGAAATCCATCATTCAATTATTAACCACAAACCGGGAAAAATTCATCGGAAAGCTCAATCACAAAACAGATCATAAAGCAATTCCATTCCCAAAATCATAATCGAAATTAATAGATGACTTTCCAATAAAATATCACATATGTCAAATAGATAATTAAAGGCATTCACTTAAAAATAGTTGCATGCATATTCAATTTCAAAACAAAAGTCCACTCACAGTATACGGCTAAGCCTGTTGTCGATCCGAACTCTCCTTGCGTGGGTCCTCCTAACGTCGTGTATAATGTAGCACTCATAAATAACTAGCTAAAGACCGGAATTGAAATTTACATTAAATAGAAACCGAATTCTAAACACCGCTTTCATGTACCTAACTCTCCCATCTTCCTCGAATTCATCCCAAACTTTGCCACTAATATCGATTCATCAATCTAAGTATTCCATAGCAGAAACAGGGAAATCTAATGGTCGGATTCTGGAAAAATCGACAACCGAAACTCCAAACTTCGAAAATTCACTATCGATATTAAACATTCTCCGATTTCCACCAAATTCATACCTACAAATTCTACATACTACAACTAACTCAACTAGCCAAAATATAAGGCCGGAATCATCCCCACGAGCCCTCACGCGCCGCCGAGCCAACCCCCAAATTGGGTATCAACATCTATGCCAAAATCTTCACAATAACAAGCCTAACAACTTTCACAACTAGCACAAAGTTCAATTCGAAACACATAGGCCAGGAATTACCTCGAAAGCAAAAGGCTGATTTAAAACCTAGAATTTCATTCCTTCGATTTGGCCTCCACACTTCAAATTGCTTTAAGCCACTTGGAGGGATTAATATACGTCTTCCAAGCTTCAAAACCCAACAAGAATTGTCGCTGGAGGTGGCCGAAAACTCGAGTTCTGACCTACAACCCGAAATGACCATGCTATTGTATTCTCCTCCTTGCTACACCTTTGACAGGACCCGCCCCGGTTTTCACCCTGAAATCCGAAGAGGCCCTGCGGGGCCCACTTTAGAAGAAATTCTACCAAAAATTTGACAGAACTTCCCCTAAAATGGACAACCCAAAACCTGTAGAAAAACATCCACACTTCTAAAACATCCATCCTTATTCTCCTGGAGCCACCCTGCTCCCTATATCACAACATCTCACATATCTCATTTCATAAACAATTCTGAATTTAAGAATATTAATCTCATAGGTTATCAGAGCAATCTACTATACAGGCGAGCAAGAGAATAGAAAGCAAGATAAATGACCGATGCTTTTATAATGCGGAAGCTATGACAGCTATGCCTCAACCCCAAGTACGCTCGACCTCAAGCTAAACTGGCCTGCAAACTGGGCATTTAAAACCGAATGGCCCAGGGGAAAACATTTAAAATCCGTTAGAGTGAGTGGACGAAAAATAAGTAATTTCAAATGAATAAGTAAAACTTAATGCTTTCCCAAGTTATTCTCTAAAACCTCGCATTCAGTAACAATCTTGAAAACACTCTTAATCATCCTCTTTACTGAAATCTCAATCACGTAACAAGAACATCTTGAAACCTCTTAAAATCTCATCCTCAATCCTTATAAAAACATCCTTTTCATGAGGCTCGTTTGATGACTAGAAAGGACTGCTGTCTAGTCATCTCATGCCATCTAGGAGGGACTGCCACCCAGATGACGCATCGGAAGGGACTGCCAACCGGGATAGGAGGCGGTGGATAGATGGGACTGCCAACTAGCCACATGTAGTAGACGGGACTGCCGACTAACCACAGGTAGTAGACGGGACTGCCGACTAGCTACCTCATGTCATCTGGAAGGAACTGCCAACCAGGTGATGCATCGGATGGGACTGCCAACCGAGCTGTAGTCTGGAAGGGACTGCCAACCAGACTATTACCTAGAAGGGACTGCCAACTAGGTAAGATACGCATGCGCCAAAACTGGCCTCCTTAATAAACTGAATAGCCTCCTCAAGAACTGAACATAACCTCTTTCAATCACTTGCTTTCGGAAAGAAACTCAATATTACCTCAATAAATCAATAATAATTCACCGAAAGCATAACTCAGTAATAACTCACTAACTCAATCCTCGATATCTCAATCAATCCTCGAAAGCATAATCACATACTCTATAATTCAATAATTGCTTTCGGAAAGAAAGCTCCATCTAACCCAAGTATGATAAGTGCGGAATTCAAAACCCAATAAATCTCGATAAATCAATCATGCTCAAATATTTGCTAAATCCCTCGCACTCGTATATCTTCATAAAAACTGATATTCGAAAACAGTAATTCTCATAATATTTTTCCGAATCAGTCACTTCCCGAAAATCATTTCCCAACTCAATAACTCATGAATGACTATCTCAAAAATCTACTAAAAGCCCTCGGGAAGGAATTTCAGTACTAATCTCGTAATCCATAAATAAATCTCGATAAACTAAATCTCAAATATTCAAAACATAATTAAATCTCAATTGGAAGAAAATAATAATAATACTGCATGCGGAATTAATTTAAAAACAAATGTCCACTCACAGTACTATTTAGGCGACCATGCATACGAGTTCCTTCGTCGAGCAATAGCTCGGTACATCGCCCTGTACACAATTATATTTCGTGAATAGTTATTCGACAAATTAATACGATTCCTAAAATCAATTCCTCATAATTACATCTCCACTTCTCCTTGGATGCAACCCAAATTATACCACTAATACCAATTCGTTAATTTAAAGGTTCCAAGGCAGAACCGAAAGATATCCGACGGTCGGATTCTCGTAATTCGATAATCGAAACCCTAAACTTCAAAAATTCATAATTAATTCCAAGCTTCTCCAAAATTCACCAAACTTCACATACAAGCTCTATGATAATTATAGAATTTAACTAGCCAGAAATTGAAATTAAAAAGCTACCCTAGCCGCCGCTACCGCCGCCCACAGTGGCGGCACCGCCGCCACCGCCACCAGCTCCGATGGCCACCAAACTTTGGCAGCAGCACCTACTCAACGGACCCAATAATTCTTTCAACTGTAACCAAGTTAGAAAATGAGCGGAAGTACCTCAACAATTAAGGAGAAGCTTGAACTCAAACTGTGAATAGTGACCGTAATCTTCCAATCATCGATTCTTCCTCTACACTGCAAATCGTGGCTCAAGGCTAGGGGCAACATGATCCTTGGGAAAAACCGCTCCTTCGACGCCGATTTGGTGGCCGGAGATGGCCGGAATCGCCGGAAATCGACGGAAATCCCAAACTGCTACAGTAAACTTCTCGGCCTTGGTTCGCCGTTTTCCGGCCAAAACTCGACGATTCATCACCGCAGGCGCGTCCAAGAGGAGGAGACGAGTCTACTGACACCAAGCTTGCACCACCAGGTGGCCGGAAAAGAAGAGAAGGCCGGAGCTGCAGATCGCCGAAGAAGAGAGGAAAACGCGGGGAGGAGGAGAGAGAGAGGAAAAGAAAGTTACCGGCCCCCAACAGTAAAAATTCAAATTTATACTTTCTACCAATGAACAGTAACTTTACTATTTCGCTTGTAACTTTCACATACGAACTCCGATTTTTACGCACCACATATGCACGCGCTCAGTTTAACGTCCTCTACGACTTCCATGAAGAACATTTTCCCAAATTTTGACCCGAACAAAAAGTCAACTTTTAGGGCCCCCTAAGATGTCGAAACGGAGCCAAAAAGTAAATATAAATGTCGTTTACCCATCGAAAGACTTGTAAACTGGTAAATTCGGGTTCGGGACGTCACAACCTTCTACGGCTCAAATCAAACCACGAAACCACCACAGACTTGAAAAGGGAGGAGAGAGCTTTCCAACGACAACAGTGGCGTTGGGATTGGTCGCCGGACTGAGAAGTTATGGCTGGAAAACATATTTGAGTCGAGTTGGGGAAAATGGGTCAGCTAGAGAGAGAATTGACTCGGGGTAGTTTTCCGAAAATGAAAACTTACCAAATGATTTCCTCTTTTATAGAAACTTACCCGAAATAGTAACTTTCACATTTTTGACCATAACTTTAGTATATGAACTCTGAGTTAAGCATGCCATGTGTCCATGAACTCGGTTTAACGTCCTCTACAACTTTCGTGAAGAAACTTTTCTCAAATTATTATCCCATAAAAAGTCAACTCTTTCGACCCCCTAATCGGTAAAATGAAAATCGAGGAAAGTAAAACTTATAGAAATTAACTTATATAAAGTAAAGGGGTGAACCAGATACGGAGCGTATCAATTATCCCCTCCATAAAAAAATTTCGACCTCAAAATTTCCATACCCGTCAATAGAAGAGATGGAGGTACTGTTGTATCATCTGATCCTCCGATTCCTAAGTAGCTTCCTCCACCAAATGATTGCTCCAAAGCACCTTAACCAAAGGTATTGTCTTGTTTCAAAGTACTTGCTCCCTTCTATCAAGTATCTGAATTGGTTCTTCTTCATACGTCAAGTCCTCTCTCAACTTAATAGCATGTTCTTGTAGGATATGAGAGAGATTGGCAATATACTTGCGGAGCATGGACACATGGAAGACATCATGTATTCTGGATAACCTTAGAGGTAGTACCAACCGATAAGAAACTAGGCCAACTCACTCTCATACAATGTTTTCAGCACCTTCAATTTCAAAACCTTTCGGTTGCTTCATATAGATGTCTTCTTGTAAATCCCCATTAAGAAAAGTCTTCTTCACATCCATCTAATGTAATTCTAGATTATAATGAGCAACCAAAGCCATAATATATCTAAAAGCATCCTTCTTTGATACTGGTGAAAAAGTATCATTGTAGTCAAGCTCTTCTCTTTGAGTAAACCCCTTAGCTACAAGTCTCACCTCATGTCGTTCAATGGAACCATCTGAATTTTTCTTAGTCTTATAAACCCAGTTGCAAACAATAGCTCTTTTACCTTCAGGTAACTCTACTAACTCCCACACTTCAGTATTTCTCATCGATTCTAATTCTGCTTCCATAGCTTCTTTCCATTATCTGAATTGGCACTACAAATAGCTTGTTTAAAGGTAGTGTTTGAGCCCAAAAGTAATTTTGGCAAGATCCTTTAGTGGATTTAGCACAGCGGACCGAATACCTGTGGCCCAAAAATAAGCCTACTTGGGTTTGGGTTATAGCTTCGCCCATTCCATAATCCATGAGGAAAACGAAACCTTATTGGAGACAGGTAGCAGAGATTGAATAGGAAACTTCAATCAATAATCCTTCTATAGCAAGAAACGGTCAAAACCCTAGGTATAAATACTAGGTTTCAAGGACAAAAGAAAAACCTCTCTCGAATCAATCAATCCCAGCGATTACAAAGCCTCCCCGGAGCAAACCTTCAACCTTGTTGAAACCCAGTGACCGCGCGCCAGTCCTAGTCTATCCAAGAGCCGACTGTCAGCATCACCAGATCAACCCGGCGACCGTACTTCCAGTCCTAGTCTCTCCGTGAGCCGACTGCCAGTGCCACTGCTACCGATACAACCAGCGAAGTAAGGGTAACACCCTCTCAACCCAGCGAAGCTAAAGTCACGCTTTAGCAAAACCCGTGCTTTCTCCAAACTTCCCAGTGATTGCTCTGCTCATCCTTCAACGTTGAGTATCGATTCGGTGACGCGAAGAGATCACATCCAAAGTCCTTATCCGTAAGGCAAGAAGTCCTTTCTCGGAAGGCTAGAGAAGAACCTTGTGGAGAGGTTGGTGCTCTCCTCGTCCACAGCGCTTGAAGAAGAAGTCAGGTCAAGGGACTCCCCCGACGACTGCACCGCACCCCACGGTGCTGGCACGCCCGCACACACGCTCAAAAGAGACAGTTTGGTTTTGGAGCCAAACATTTTGGCACGCCCAGTGGGACCTAGAATAGTGTCACTTCGTGAACGTAGCCATTGGGAAGTCGAGCGAAAACCCTTACCAAAAGGTTTACGCTAACTGCTCAAGACATAAGACCTCCAGTTACAGACCGCATCCTCGCGCGGACTGTCGTAGTCTTTCTGAGGAACAAGTGACTCAAAGATTTTCTCGTCATTCCCAACCATCCGGTATGTCAACTGAACGGGAAGAGAATCACCCGGCCGCTACTGAGGGCCAGAGTGTCACTACTAATCATGCCAGCGAGCCTGTTATCACTACCACTGTCTCCAATACAGTGGAAAGTGGAGGAAGAGAGACTTTCGTCCCGAAGCCTATTCCAGAAGGGGCGACCTCCGAGGTGAGGTTTGCAATCATCATGGAGAATATTGAAAATCATCGCAAGAAGATAGCCGCTGATTTCGAAAGGGAAACCGCGAAGACAGACTGGCTCATACGCGAGCTAGACCAGCGCATTACCCGACATGCAGAAGATACTAAGCAACAAATCGCACAATCAGAAAGTGCAGTAAGGGCTTATGCCACGGGTATCGCTAGTGAGCAGAATCAGTGCCAAAAAGAGATCATGGAGGCCATCACGAACCAAACCAAGCAGACTGCATCAGATATGGCGGGTCTTCGCAAGGATGGCGCTAACCTCGCAATCGAGGTGGCCATGCAAAGAGCCGAATTGAACTAGGCAAGAGAAGTATTAAACAAAGCTTTAGGGGATCCTAATGCTATCCTCGGCTCTCTTGGCCCACCGTCTAGTTCGGGCAAGTACGTGCCACCGAACCAGCGAGATAAGGTTAGCAGCAATACCGCTACACCTTCCACAGCCGTCACTGCTACACAACTGAAGAGTAAAGAGCAAGCTTTGGTTATAGGCGGCAGCAAAGAAAATGCCACCCCCTCAGGCGGACAGACCATCAGACAGAAGCATCAGGCATCGAAAGTTGGTGGAACCGCGTCCGGCTCTACCACATTCGTTCAATACGACAGCGACGGGGTAGAAAACGTATACCAAGAACTGCCAAGAAGCTATTATGGTATTAACCAGGTTGGTAACCCAATTAAGATAACAGCCTTGACAAAAGAGATGCCCATACCAGCAGTAACTCTTCAGCAACCAGCTACAACCCACGTTGTACATGCAGGAGAAGGGACAGTGGCTCTGAACCAAGCAATACCCTTGCAGGCTGCTCGCCATACTGTGGCAACACCCCCTCCTCCGTCTCCTGGCCCAAAGTATGTAAGACGTGAAGAGGTAGAGGAGATGATCAGGCTGGCTAATCCTAGGACCAAGTGGATGGGGTCTATGAGGGACCTTTCCCGCCTCATGTAATGCTCGCGCCCTTTCCCGAGGGTTATAAAAATATCATATTTTCTACTTTTTCAGGGGAAGACACCGAGAATGTGGCTACCCATTTGGCCAGATTTAGGGTACAATGCGGCCAGTACCAGAATGATGATATCCTCAAATGCAGGATCTTTGGCACTTCTCTCTCAGGAGCTGCCTTTAGGTGGTTTTCCAAACTTCGGCCGGGGACAGTGGCGGATTGGCCCGCAATGGAAAAGCTTTTCTGAGAAACCTTTGGAGCCATTGAGCCTGAAGTTGACTTGGCTTCTCTCACTCAGATGGTCTAACAGCCTACAGAGTCTGCTGTGGCCTATCTTCAGCGCTTCCAAATTCAGAAAGCCAAGCTTAATGTCATCCTGCCTCGAGAAAGAGTTAGCCAAACTGGCGATCAAGGGTTTGGAGCCTCGTCAGCGAAAGAAGCAACATGGCAGCATGATCTAGTCAATGGGAGAGCTCATCACAGAGGTAGGCAGCTTCGAACATCTCCTCAGAGAAATTGACGCAAGGAAGAATGCGTCCAAAGGGACATATATACCAGGAAAACATCGCACCATAGCGGCCCTGAGCTACCAGCCGGCTACTTATGAACCCTACTACCATCATCACATTGAAGAAGTGGTTCAAGATGGCAAAGAGGAAGAAGAGAATGATATCGCTGCTTATGAACTAACCGGGAGGAAGAATCCATCCCTGAAGCAACTGAAAATTTCCAAGGAGCCTGTCAAGCTCAAATCGATGGCCTTCACCAAACCTGAGTTTGCGACATATACTTATGATGCCAATAAGGCACATGAGATTCTGGATGAGATGATCGCCGCGAAGATGGTGAAGACCGACTTTGGAGCTTTTCCTCAACCAGACCAGCTGAAAGGGAAGAAGCTGAAGTACTGCAAATTCCACAACCTGTGGAATCACAATATCGTGGACTGTGTGAAGCTCAAAGACCAGATTCAGGTATGGCTTAATAATGGCAGTTTGCAAGTGGAAGCCCCAGTAACAGCGGCAGCGCTCGTAGACTTGAACCCTTTTCCCGACACCGGGATCAATATGGTCGATGTGAACTGGGCCAAGCAGAACCAGAGGAAACCAACCTTGGATTTGAGTACAAAGGGGCGAGAAGGAAAGTCTGCCGAGGGTAAGACCCCTGCACAGCAGAAAGCTAAACCAGTTGGAAAAGCCTCACCCGTGGTCCTATGCTCATGATGCAAAGAAGAGTGTGGCATCCAAGTGTCACATGAAGAGGTCGAGTAGACATTTTGTTTTGGCTCTCTCCCACCCATTAAGTGGATCTCGCCATCACGGAACTATCAGCCTTCTAACCTAAGAGAAAAAGAGAAAATGGAGTCGCCACCATCCCCAAAAGACTCCAATTTATTCAAGAAACTGAAAGCGGCCGCGGTCGATCATAAGCAAGAGGAGAAGGCCACAAACGAGCGCAAGAACATTCTGACCAAGCCCTACATCCCACCTGCTCCAGCTGCCACCATCAAGGAAGGAAAATGGTACACTAGGGAAAAGGGGAAGGCAGTGGAAATAAGCTCTTCCAGGAAGAGGAAACTGTAGCGTAGGTTCGGGGAAGCCAAGCGCGCACTAGAGGCTCTTGACCAGGGCCTAATCAAGCCTTCGCAATTTGTCAAATCACTTGAGCAGTATCAGAAGGAGATGGAGGCACTAGCTGCTAAGCCATTAGTGGCTCCCCGCAGCCTTCAGAAACAAGCAACAGGGGCATCTAAGCCCAGTGTTTTTTGCAGGATCACCGAAGGGAGAACACCTCCGCCAGCTCAAAAGGAGAATTCGCCGACTCGGCGACCACATGGCAGGCGCAGGTTATTTCGCGAAGAACCAGAAACTAAATCTTCAGTTTTTTAGAGACTGGGGGGCAAGGACAAGACTACCGATACTTTACAACGGAGACCAAAAAGAGTCCAAAGTGTAGTGGTCGCTCCCCTAGAGGTAAGCACAGTAACGGAACCGAAGTCAGACTCGCCCAAGCAGGCACTTGCATGTGGTACACGAGCACGAGTAGTGCGAGGTAAAAGGCCTTACAGAGGAATCGTGAGTGGATCGTTTGGCTAAGCAATTCAACACTGACGCCCCTGTCAACGAGCCTAAACTTAATCTGGAGGACGACATGGAGGAGACAGATATGACTGACACGTCTTGCAACATGGTTTACGTACTCCCCGCGCGGTATGCACTACCGGTCGCCGCTCAGGACTGCGTCGAATATGAGGAAAGTAGTTTGCAGCCCTCACAGATCACATCGGCGGTCACAACACCTGTGGAAGAAACGGTCTTTCTTGAAACGGGGGATGCTCACAGCAAAGAATTCTTCATGAGCTTCACCAAGCCAACACCTGCTATGGTCCAACACATGAGACCTATATATATAACAGCAGAAGTTGGCGGCATCAAAGTTAGCAAGATCATGGTTGATACCGGAGCTGCCGTTAATGTCATCACTACCAGGACCATGCACTTGCTTGGAATCAAGAAGGAGAAAATCCAGTCTACGTCCCTCACGTTCAAAAACTTCGCAGGAACTGTAACAAAAACCCTGGGATTACTTTTCTTGCGCATCAAAGTTGGCCCTGCTGAGGGAGTTTATGCTTTCTTTGTGACAGATTGCTATGCGGCCTACAATGCTATTCTGGGCCGAGACTGGATCCATCGGAGTTATTGTGTTCCGTCCACTCTCCATCAGGAACTAGTTATGTGGAACACAGATAAAGCGGAGGTGATTAAAGCGAATCCTCGTCCATTCCCCGTTTCCGCAAATTATGTAGACACCAGGTAATATTTGGAGCCTATCACTCCATTACAGGTCAGTGGCTTTGATGACAAAGGCCGCTCCACAGGGGTGACGGCCTCTGAATTGGCACAGTGGGGGCTTACGCTCGCAAAAGAAGGCTTGGAAAGGCCTGGCCACGCTGTGCCCAAACCTTTAAACGATTAATGGATTACGACCTTCCAGAGGAAGGGATAAAGGCCTTCCACTCGCTGTACGAAAGACTATCATATTATTTAGTGGAAAAAGAGGCCTACGATCGAGTTGCGACCTTGGAGGTCGTCAATGAAGAACTTTCTGATCAGGAACAAGAGGATGAGGTCGATATTCAGCTCGCTTCAGCAGCACTGGACGACACACCTCCTAAGGTCAGAGATCCTACCAAGAAAGTCAATCTCGAAACAGCGGAGGAACCTATGGAAGTGGTCATCAGCGCTTACTTAGAGCCTAACGAGAAACAGAGGCTCATTGATTTATTACATGAATTCAAAGACTGCTTAGAGGAAAAATATGAAGACATGCCCTGCCTGTCACCGGACTTGGTTTGCCATCAACTGCCAACACTCCCTAACAAGAGGCCTGTGAAACAAGAGCCACGAAGAATGAATTCAGAGACCCAAGTCCTCGTCAAGGAGGAAGTCGAAAAAATGCATAAATCGGGCATTATCAGGGTAGCCAAGTACAATCAGTGGCTATCTAATATACTGCATGTTCGCAAGAAGAATGGCAAGATGAGGGTCTGCGTAGACTACAGAGACCTTAATATCGCCACACCTAAAGATGTCTACCCCATGCCGGTCGTGGATATGTTAGTAGACGCCGTAGCAGGACATGAATTGTTGTCCTTCATGGACGGCACCGCAGGGTATCACCAGATTCCAGTCGCAGAAGAAGACATACATAAAACCGTGTTCCGTTGTCCTGGCTTTACGGGCGTTTTTGAATATGTGGTTATGCCTTTTAGACTGAAGAATGCCGGGGCAACGTATCAGAGAGCCATGAACCTGATCTTCCACGACATCCTGGGGAAGATTTTAGAAGTCTACATCGATGACGTTGTTGTGAAGTCTCAAAAGAAAGGAGACCACATCACCGATCTCAGAAAGGTATTCGAGCGCATGCGGCAACACAAGCTCAGAATGAATCCCGCTAAATGCGTTTTTGGAGTTCAAGCAAGAGATTTTATGGGATTCATTGTCCATCAGAGAGGGATTGAGGTCTCTGAAGACAAGGCAAGCGCAGTCATCAACGCACTCACTCCGCGAACGAAAAAGGAATTGCAGCGTTTGCTGGGTAAGATCAACTTTCTGAGACGTTTCATTTCCAACTCTGCAGGCAAAATCCAGCCCTTCTCTCCATTGCTGAAACTGCAAGGTCAGGCTGAGTTTGTATGGGAGCCTAAATATCAAGAGGCTTTCGATAGAATCAAGGCCTTCCTCGCGAGTCCGCCGGTGCTAGTTCCCCCGAGAACTGGATTTCCATTGAAGTTATATATTTCAGCAGCTGAGGCTTCCATTGGCAGCCTACTCTCCCAGGATGATGAGGAAGGCGTCGAGCACGTCATTTTCTACCTTAGTAGGACACTTACAGATTGCGAAACCAGGTATACTCCAATGGAAAAGCTATGTCTTACACTGTACTTCTCAGCATGCAAGTTGCGGCACTACATGTTATCCTTTACTACTTGCATAATCGCTCAGACTGACCTGGTCAAGTACATGCTATCGCGACCTATTCTGCGAGGCCGCATTGGCAAGTGGGTATTGGCCCTATCCGAGTTCTCGCTACAATACGTTCCCCAGAAAGCAGTAAAAGGACAGGCCATCGCAGACTTTCTAGCGCATCATCCTGTCTTGGATATCCCCACGGTGAGGGAGTTAGAGATAGCGACCGTAACTATCACCCAACCAGATTTGGCGCGTATTCCAGAGTACGCCATATGGTATCAAGCCACAGTCTCCTTGCAGCCATGGGTATTGTTTTTTGACGGTTCAAGAACTGAAACATTAGCAGGGGCAGGAATTGTTCTGGAGAACCCAGCGGGCAATCGTTTCTCTTACTCTTTCCAATTGGAGTTTAAGTGTACAAACAACCAAGCAGAGTATGAGGCCCTTATTATTGGCCTAGAAGTCTTACTGGAAATGGGAGTAAGAGATGTTCAGGTCCACGGCGACTCTTTGCTTGTGATAAATCAGCTTCAAGAGAAATACAGGTGTGCAAGCTGTTTGCTCGTCCCATATTTGAAACGCTCCATTGAGCTGCTGGATCAGTTTGATGATGTGGGTTTGGAGTACATCCTCGCGAGCGCAATTTCGCAGCCAACGAACTCGCTCAATTGGCTACAGGCATTACATTGAAATACGGGGTTTGCGAGCGCATTTTGAAAGTCGAGCGTCACACACTGCCTTCATGGCTCGCGCGACCTGACCCTCTTGATGATCCGGTCGTCGCTGTCCTAGAGCCTATTGACGTCCATTGCTGCATTCCGTTGATCGATTACCTCAAACAACCAGACCAGCCAGCAGACAAGAAGACTCGTTTTCTCGCCTTAAATTACTTCCTTAGGGGTGACGAGCTGCAACGGCGTAGGGAGGATGGCATCGACTTCCGATGTGTGTATGGCCACGAAGTGAAACGATTAATGCACGAGGCACACACAGGAATATGCGGAGCCCATCAAGCGGGACCCAAGATGCGGTGGCTCATCAGAAGACATGGGTATTATTGGCCCAGCATCTTGAAGGACTGTATTGCTTTCGCCAAAGGATGCCAAGACTGTCAAGCACATGGTCTAGTCCAGCACATTCCCAATATTCCCATGCAACCTATCATTAAACCTTGGCCGGCACGAGGCTGGGCACTGGATTTGATTGGGATGATCCACCCCCACTCTTCTCTCCAACACAAGTTTATCATTATGGCTACTGATTTCTTCACCAAATAGGTTGAAGCTGAGCCTTTGAAAGTGGCTTCAGGTCCCACCATTTGCCAATTTATTTTTCATAACATCATATGTAGGTTTGGTATCCCTGAAGTGCTCATTTCGGACAGGGGGGCAGCATTCATGGGAGGTGAGGTCGAGCGACTTGTCCACGACTTGGCCATCCAGTTCGTCCACAGCACTCCATATTATGCTCAGTCCAACGGTCAAGCGGAAGCCAGTAATAAGATTATTATTACTCTGTTAAAGAAGATGCTGGTTGAAAACCCTCGACAGTGGCACGACACGTTGTATGAGACACTATGGGCTTACCGCACCTCCAAGAGGAATCCCATTGCTACCACACCCTATGCACTAATGTTTGGTCATGATGCAGTTTTACCCTTGGAAATCAACGTTCATTCCTTACGTGTGCAAGATCAGCACCACTTGATAGGTGAAGATTATGTCCAGGCAATGTGGCAAGAACACGAAGACTTGAGCGAGCAGCGCTTAGCGGCTTTGGATAATTTAGTGATGGAAAAACCGCGTATCGCTCGCGCCTACGATAAGAGGATGCGTGGTCGTAGTTACAAAGAGGGGCACCTTGTTTGGAAAGCTGTTTTGCCCTTCGGCAAAAAATTGACCGGTCGTGGTAAATGGACTCCACGATGGGAAGGACCCTTTGTTGTTCACCGCATTTTGGAGCGCGGGGCTTTTCGCCTCAAAGATTTGGATGGAGAAATCCATCGCAACCCCATCAACGGGCGATTCCTAAAGAAATATTACCCTAGTGTTTGGGAGTTCGAGGATTCACCGGATCAACCATCGTCCCAGACTAGGGGGCAACCATAGTTTTCATCGGCTCGCATCATCTCTATATTCAGGCCTTATTCTGTGGCCTTAGTCTCATGTGTTTGCTTCGCCTACAAACACTAAGGGGGCAACACTCCATACATTCAGGCCTCAGTTGAGGCCTTATTTTTTTGATTAATTTCCAACTTTTGTTGTAATTTTTTTCCTTGACAATGCGTGTTAAGAATATACATGATGGCCTGTACATGAGGCCTTATTTTATAACAATATTTTTAGCTATACTCAAAAGCATTCATTCGTAGAGTGGCTTTGCGGCCAAAAGCAGTACAAATTGAAACGGTTACATTCACAATTATAAGGTCAAAAGTGGCTTGAAAAATCATAAGGATTGCAGTTCTTCTATGAGTTTCTGGATCTTGTGGCGACAAGGGGAGGTGATGTGACCGCTCATGCTCTTCCTCTCTTCACCCACATCCTCCTCTAATCTGAGTCGCAGCTGCTATCATCCTGACCGGAGGAAGAGGGAAGGAAATAATCCATCATAACCCTTCCAGGTGATTATCCTCCGGGATGAAGATGGTCTTCAGAGAGAGCGCGACTCACAACCACATCTACCTCCAGGGGAAAAACGGAAGCCTCATAGTAAGGCCCCGGAGGTAGACCGCGGAAGAAGAACGGTCGGCCTCAACGTGGCTTTCCGCCCTTCTCCCTCTTGCTCCACGTGAGAAGTCTGAGGAGAGGAATCCCTCAGAATCAGGTTCTGCCGCGTTAGGAGCGCCACATGTTCTTCGGTCTAACTGAAACCGGTGAATTCCATCCTGATTTCCAGAGACCAAAGACATGCCACTGGACCTGAGATTAGGCCATAAGGCCTACCCAGGTTTTGAGATTAAGCTATAAGGCCTAGGAATTTGGGGCTAAGGTTGAGATCGTGAGGAGAAGATTTCAGAAACTGAAGGAAGAGAAGTAAGGATTGCGAAACTATCTCTGGGAAAGCCATATTTACTTGTGTTTATCACTTCTCCAGAGTACAGGTGTTTATAGGGCCAATCTCAATGGCCTCAACCGTGCGATGGGCAGTTGAAGTCTTTTCGACGCCATCAATGAGAGTATCAATGGAATTGAATGCTAGGATCTCGGAAATGAAGGAAATTGAAAACGCGTGGGAAGCGGGGCAGTCTTCAAGGAGGTAACCACTCCACTTCGAGATTATCTTTTCAAAACAATTTCAATAGAAATAAAGGCAAAACTGCTCGAAAATTTGAATATATATTTGGGCCAAGCGATGTGGGCTAGAAATTTGAATTATAAATAATAGTATTGTTCATACAAAATGGGCCTAATAATAGAGGCCGAGAGTTTTCGACCCGCATGGGTTAAACGAAGTAAATGTTCATCCAAGCGAAAACTGGCATCGGCAGCGGCTCGCTCCGCTTGTCTGACCACCTCGCGAGCTTGAGCCAGGTTCTGAGATAGGATTTCAGAGGCCGCTAGGGTTGCTCCAGCAAGGGTTCCTCATGCTCGAGACGGGCTGTCACGGCGGTCAGTTGGGCCTGAAGATCTTGGATTTAGGAACGGAGATGATTTTGAGTGATCCGCAAGTCTCTAAGAAGGGTAGCCCTATCTCCTAGAAAGTCACGAGAAGAATCCGTTTGTTGAGCGAGGCCCTGATAGTGGGCCTGGGCCTGCCTGGCTTGCGCAGTAGCGACCGCTCTTTCATTAAGCCGTTGGGGGAGATTCTGTAGCAATTCGTCTATCTCAAGGAACTCGTCCTCAGTGATGGCGTGCTCGCGATGAAGAACCCTCAAATACTCCAGAGCCCGCACGGATGCGCCAGGCAGCAGGATTTCGGGACTCAAAAGACGGTGAAGTCCGTCCCTGGCTTCATCTATAACTCCGGGAGGAGTCACCTCAAGTACGCGAGCCAGTCTGTCCAATCTGGAAGGAGGCGCAGGCATTGGATTTAGGGCAGTAGCAGCTGGAGCCTCAAGAGGGTCCACAACAGGAACCGCTTCCAGCACCGGTTCGACGTTCGCCTCTCCTTCTTCTTCAGGAGAAGCAGGGGCAGGCTCTTGGTTGACCACATCTTCACCAGCTAGGTCAGCGGGAATAGCACCAAGTTCTTCCGCAGCGATAGCTACTTCCTCGACAGGACCAGGATTCTGGGTTTAAGAATAAGACAAGAATCAGGACATCATGCTAGTTAGAAAACGTACCTCAGCAGCCGGAAGATCGCGAGCGACTGCTATTGGCACGGGTTCTTGAACCTCCTCACCAGAAGCTAGGTCAGGTACTATCAGTGCTAGGACAGGCGTGGCGTCTAATTCCTCACGAGGTGCATCTGAGGGAGACAGTCTTTCTTCCACTTCAGGTGAGCTATCATCTATGACTTGTACCGGGATCAGGGCCAGTTGTATATTGCTCGCAGTACTGACAGGAGGTGGAGGATTATTGGAATCAGTGGGCGCTTGGGCTTGGGAAGCAGATGTGCCTTCACAGACAGCCGAGGAGCCTTCCCCAGTCTGTCTTGAGGATCTACGACGAACCTATAAGTGAGGATTGTTATGTGGTCGCATGGCATAAAAAGAAAATTCCAATGTGCACTTTTAGTTTTTTACCAGTTAGTCAGTGATTGGTTCATCTTCCGCCCACGGATCAGTTCGAGGGTCAGATCGAATGCGCTTGCGGGCCAACATAGCGGCGATCTGCCGGATTCACAGGAAAGGATTAGACTCGACTTGATAAGAAAACACTGTTTGTTTAATCAAAAAAGTTCTTACCGTTTGCGGGTCATCCTCATCGGAAGAGGAACCTTCCACTTCAGGCTCCATTATTACCTTTTTTTTTGCTTCCCGGACTGTCCAGTGGCTGGGGAAGCACTAACAGCGCGGCTGCCAGAAGGTGGCACATTTCCCTGGTGCAGTGAAGTTTGAGTTAAAAAGAAGAGCGGAAGAAGAAATAAAATATGAACTAAGATACTTACATCTTGAGGGGGCTCGCGAATTACGATACCAGCCCGGGCTTGCAGCAGGGCTCGCGCCAGTTGCGGAGCCGGCTCAGGAGGAGGCGGAGGTTGTGCAGCATCTTCAGGGAAGCGATCAAGTAGCTCAATATCAGCAGCATAGGGACATCTCAGTTCCCCAAAGATGGTCGCGAAGAGTTCATCATCTCGCTGGCTCCAGCAATTAACGGAAACTTCTGCCCACCATTCCTCGTATCCTTCCTCATTCCCATCCACAGCGTCGATGTTCTTAGCCCAATCGGGAAGATCAACCAGTGCGAGCATGCTTTGTACCTGCACAGGCCCAGAAGAGGGCCCAAATCTACGCCAGGAAGTGTTGTAGTTCCAAGCATTATACAGCGGGAATGGCACTAATTGGACGAGGCTGAATTGGCGAGCGAAGTCGTTAGGAGCGTAAAGCTCATAGCTAAGTTCCTCGGCAGCGATTCTGATGTCTGAACAGGAGATCGTGCGGCGAAAAGCCAAGCGCTCGGCGATCTCTGTAGCGAGGAGCGCCAGGAAGGAATCTGTTTTCAAGCGGAGCCGGGAATCTCCTGCCCAGTACTAAGTCGCAGTAGGGTATCTCATGTAGAAGGTACAGGTATGTAAAGCACTCGGAGTAAGAAGGAGATGAGTACTTTTCTTCGCGGCTGAGCCATTGACCCAAGAGTTGGTCAGCCGGTAGAAGCAGCGGAATGTCATCGCGACGAAAGTATGGGAAATAGGTTTGGATCCAGAAGTCAAGAATCCAAAAAGGGCCAGAAATGCTAGTCTCGAAAGGATGCATAGTGGCCTGGTACAGAGTCCGATAGAGGGCGCCCAACACCGGTTGCCCGAGCCCGACACTGCGGCCGTTATAGAGGGCCGTTGCCAAAAGAGTCCAAGCACCAATGGGTTTACAGGAGGAAGTGCAGAAGATGAATTTACACAGCCAGTATTCTAAGAAAGCAATTCCGCCAGTCGCGTTGTGCTCCCGGCTGTAATAAGACAGCCACATCGGATAGGAGCCGCTGTGGGCGCTGCGACCATGTTGGGCCATGGTCGAAGTGAAAGTGATAGAGTCAAATTGGCCATGCAGATAGGGCTCGCCATCAATGGGTAGGCCGGTGATGGTAAGAATATCCAGTAAAGTGATACCCATTTGGCCAAATCGAAAATCAAAGGTGTTTGTGGCGGTGTTCCAAGAACACAAAAAGGCAGCGAGCGGTGAACGATTGCCACCGCGCAGAAGACGAAAACAGAGATCAATAGTGTGAGTGATACCTGCCGCGTTCCAGCGAGCTAGATCTCGTGTTCGTGCTTCACGATACCAGGAAAGCTCCGCCGCGCTGATAGAGGATGGCCAGTGCCCTATCTTTGCTCGATGATTCTGGGCACCCCAACTGGTGAAGTCTCCAGGAGTCGTTCGGAGGACCGGGATGGGTCGACGAACGGGCAGGCCATAGAAGGCGATTGCGTCGGCCGGAATAGAGTCTCACGGCGCTGGGCCCAATCCGACATGATGATTTGGGAACTAGAGGAGTAGGGGTCTTTGAATATTGGTATGGAGGCGAATGCGGGCACCGATGCTGGTTCCCCAAGTGTGGGCGGCCTGTTCATTCAGTTCTTCTTCTTGGTCGATGACTATTTTCTTTGGGGGAGCCATTTCTGGGTTTCTAAGAAGAAGATATTGGCAGTAAGAGGGTTTCTGGGTTTTAGGAGACTAAAAGAGTTTCTGATGTGACAGGTCTGAAGTAGCTGGGGGTTTAAATAAGAAATTTTGTGAGGGAAACGATACGATAGAAAGGCTTTTTCGCAAGCGAAAGGATGCAATCCTCATTAATGATATCGTTCCAAGCGATCGGTGTGTCGTTTTAACCCCCTTCAATCAGTTACATCTTCGCGGGCCTGCTTTCGGCGCCTGGGGAAAATGTTTGAGCCCAAAAGTAATTTTGGCAAGATCCTTTAGTGGATTTAGCACAGCGGGCCGAATACCTGCGGCCCAAAAATAAGCCTACTTGGGTTTGGGTTATAGCTTCTCCCATTCCATAATCCATGAGGAAAACGAAACCTTATTGGAGACAGGTAGCAGAGATTGAATAGGAAACTTCAATCAATAATCCTTCTATAGCAAGGAACGGTCAAAACCCTAGGTATAAATACTAGGTTTCAAGGACAAAAGAAAAACCTCTCTCGAATCAATCAATCCCAGCGATTACAAAGTCTCCCCGGAGCAAACCTTCAACCTTGTTGAAACCCGGTGATCGCACGCTAGTCCTAGTCTCTCCAAGAGCTGACTGTCAGCATCACCAGATCAACCTGGCGACCGTACTTCCAGTCCTAGTCTCTCCGTGAGCCGACTGCCAGTGCCACTGCCACCGATACAACCAGCGAAGTAAGGGTAACGCCCTCGCAACCCAGCGAAGCTAAAGTCAGGCTTTAGCAAAACCTGTGCTTTCTCCAAACTTCCCAGTGATTGCTCTACTCAGCCTTCAATGTTGAGTATTGATTCGGTGACGCGAAGAGATCACATCCAAAGTCCTTATCCGTAAGGCAAGAAGTCCTTTCTCGGAAGGCTAGAGAAGAACCCTGTGGCGAGGTTGGTGCTCTCCTCGTCCACAGCGCTTGAAGAAGAAGTCAGGTCAAGGGACTCCCCCGATAACTGCACCCCACAGTGCTGGCACGCCCGCACACACGCTCAAAAGAGACAGTTTGCATGCCAACTGGTTTTGGAGCCAAACAGGTAGTAAGGTCACTCTCTTCTGTGAAATTGAAATCAATTTCTTGCATGTAGACATAGTAGTCATCAGTGTTGATAGCTGGCCTCCTAACTCTTTGTGATTCTCTAGCAATAGGCAGTTGATGTGGTGAAAGAAGATCGTGAACGAGTGGTGCGGCTGCCACCTGCGGATCAACGTGCAAATCTTGGAGTCCATTAGGGACAACTTATGGTCTATTATGGGCTCTATCATCAACGTGCATGGCTTAGGGTTCCTTTTGAGTTGGTGTGGCAGCTAAGGGTATGGTAATAATATTTTGTGTGTTGTCATCACTTGTTTGTATTTCTTCTTCCTCTTCCTCCAAATTTTTTTTTGGATTTCTTGGTTCAAGATGAGGATCTTCAAAAAAAGTAGCTCTCATAGATTCTACAATCAGAGTAAAATGTGTAGGATAATAGAATCTTAACCCTTTTCTATGCGGAGGATATCTGACGAAAAATCCACTAGTGGTTTTCGAATCTAGTTTCAATATAGTTGTCTCGGTGGAACAAGACATTTAGAATTGAGATCATTTAATAGGTGTTGGAAAATGCGCAGCTCTCTTGGCCTAAATTTTAACGAGATTCTCTTGTCCAGTGGCACTTTGGATGCTGCCAGACAGGTGATGATTGCCTAAGGTCTTGGGCTTCTAGAATGACTTTGCTTAAGGTTTTGGCAGTGGTGGAGGTTTTGTTTTAGGGCGACTCATCGATAGCTATAGCGCTCATGAGCACCATGGTGAAGACGGCGACGGCATGTGAACTGGTTTGGTCTAGGCGATAGCAACTGCGTTTTGCATCATCGAATAGTCCGACGACAACTTAAATGCAGGTTTTACTATTTTCCTCTTGATTGTGGTGTGCGGCGGCAGTGGGGTTTCCTTGATATGGGTGACGAAGCTCTGCAGCGTGTCGTGGCGGCGAATTTAGCAGCGAGTTTGATGACGAATAGTAACAGTGGCGGGATTCTTTGCTCGTGGTGGTGTTGCTGTATAGGGGTTGAAGGAACTGACTTTGGTTAAGGTTGCTGCGTGGCCTTAGGCTAGCTTGTTTTCCTTTGGGCCCTTGGGCTTCTAATTAGTTAGTAGTTTTTTTACTTTCTAATACTTCCCTACTGTTTTTAGGGAGCTATGCACTTTTGTATTTTGTTGTGCTTATTTACTATGTTGTAGTGTCAACATAGTTTATAGACTCACTTTTTTTCAGTGAGCATGGAGTGTTCAATGAGTGGACCTAATCTATGTATCGTTGTGGTACTCCTACAAACTTTTTATCTACCCTATGTGGGTAGAGGGAGGATATGTAATGGCCCATTTTGGCTTCAGATAAATGATATACGCCCTATTTAAATTTGATTAAAAAAACACATCAAGGGCTTACGATTTTTCCAAAATTAAATAAAGGTAACAAAATCTTGAAAAATCATCAATAAAAGTAATAAAATATTGATTTCCACAAATTGTTTTGAAAGAAAAAAAACCACAAATATCTGTATGAATAATTTCTAACAGATGAGAACTCCGAGTGGATCATTTCTTTATTAACTTGGTAGATTTTCCTTTGATGCAACCAAGACAAATATTTAAATCCGAAAAATAGTTGAGTTGTGTTTTGGTTTATTTGATTTTTACTTTTATTTTTGGTTAGGGTCATATTAGAATCTTTAAAGTTTCAAAAGGAAAAACAAAAAATTAGGGCCCGTTTAGGCCTCATTTGTTAATTTTACCGTCAAATTAGGAGATCCAAAGAGGAGGTATAAATTTGAGTGGTAGAAGAAAAAGAAAAAGAAAAATTTAGCTAAAATTCTCTAAACGCTGTCGTATCCACCTAAAAGCTTAAATTGTTGAAAAATCCAGGCTCTCCTTAAATCCTACCAAAGTATCCCTCTTTTCTCCGCCACCCGGTTCTACTCAACCGCTGTAGCTGCACTCGATCACCGCCTTACAGCCCCGAACTCACCGTTCGAATAAGGTACCATTATGTCTCAAGACTCATCTTGATTTTTATCTATTTATTCATTGACTGAATCAAATTGTTACTTTATTTTTCATTTAATTTTGAGTCTTAGATAGTTGGATAGGTATGCTTTGTTTCCTATTGGGATGAGAATCGAGTATTTATGGGTTTGGAATAATATACTATGGGAAATTCTTTTTAAACCAGATGTGTCGAAAGTGGAAACAAGACAAAAAGAAAGGCAACTACCAAAACAATGGAGATAATATATGGCATTACGGTTACTATCTCGGGGGAGCTTCTTACTGTTCAAGAATGTCTGTATGTTGGTGACAAGGGTCACGATTGGTTTGTGGATACCGATGCAAGTTGTCATGTTACTTCAAAGTGGGAGCTTACAAAGGGGTCATTGGATGTTGCTAAAGGAGAGCTTTGTCATTCCTTGGACAAGACACATAGCTTGGTATGCAGAGATGACTTGAGTGCAATGAGTGATACTTTTTCACACGTATAGCGCCACAGCGAAGGCCATATAAGGAAGAAAGGCGATCTGGAAAAGAAGTCCCTAGTTTCCTTTTCCAATGATGAGTTTTCTGACTAGGGAGAAGATGGTCAAGAGTTATTCCACCAAGAGGGACATGGTGATGGGTTATTCGATCAGGGGGTGCTACATGCTCCAATATGAAGTTCTGCATCAAGTCAGCTTGGGTGGACTCCCAGTAATGGAGTCACACCGGTAATCCTCCCTCATGGTTTGGAGGGGGAGATTGTTGGGTTTCCAACCCATGAGTATTTCCTAAGACAATTGTCTTAGAGTATGAGAATTGTTTACTCAGTAGGTTTTGGATTCCTACTGATGAATGGAGTTCCAATAAGGAAGGAAAATCCTTATTGATGTAGGATTACCTGTAATCCTTGTTGATTACAGAGAAGGAGAAGGCATAATTGCCTACCACCAATAGGAATAGGTTTCCTAATCGATGAAGAAAGATGATATCCTTATGGCTATATAAGGAGGGGTTCTACTCTTGGTTTTGCATCACATAGATGGAGAGCAAAGTGTATTCCATTCTCGGAGTTAGAGATTGAGAGAGGGCAAAGAAGAGAGAGATAGGAAGAGAAGAGAGAGTCCTTATTTTCTTATTCTTTCTGGTTGTACCCATTATAAATTAGTGGAAGGTTGTTTTTCTGCCCGGTGGACGTAGGCAAAAATTTTGCTGAACCACCTTAAATCTGTGTTCTTGTGCTCGTATCTTTGTGGTTGTTTCTCTTGGTGTGCTGTGTTTATTTGTGTTTTCAACTTCATGCATATATTGACCGATTCTCAACAGTATGTACACCTCCTATGATTTTTGAACAATTTTATTTCCAACCTTGTCCTTTTAGAAATCTGAAAAGAAAAAAAAAGAAAAAAAAAACTATTATTGCACAAAAGTCCTCTATCTCGTCAATGCCTTTGATTTATGGGAAGAAATATTTTCCTTGATTCATCATTGGTTTGTTTTGAATATTGTTGGTTAACAACAGAACAAGTGAATGAATTTGTAAATCTTATTAAAACATTGAACGATATGACCTCTTTGATAAGCACATCGAGAATCATAACTGAACTCTCTGGCCCATAATTGAATTTTTCTCTAATTTTCTCCTCAAATACCCTAGAGGCCAAGACCAATCACCTCCAGACTAGTTAAAACTTTTAAGATTTAATAAACCCATATCAATATCATATCAGCATCAAAATATTGCTATGTTCATCCTCGATCTATGGTTCGCCATAGTAATCTCTCTCTGAAAGAGATTGCAGACAAAGTGAAAAGACAATTCACAAAGGCTTCAAGGGGAGAACGAGGATGATGGTGGATTCGACTATATGCATGATTTGCAGCAAACGAGTCTCTCTTTGATGTAGAGGTTGGAGGTAAAGGTAAGGTGTATAAAGAAAAAAAATAGAGGTTAAAGAGGGCAAAAATTTACTAATTTATAGATGAAGGTCCAAATACTAAATTTGGATGTATGAATAGAAGTACCCATATACTATATATTAAAGTCGGACATCGGCTTAGTAATAGCACCGGCTTGAGCCGATCCGGTTTAAATACGATTTTGCTCCCTTTTTTATTAGTTTTATCAGTGTTCTAAAACTCGGCCGCCCAGGGCGGTGGCTCTCCGACTCGAGTAATGCTAAATCGGAGGGGTTGGGTGTCCGCCGAGGCGGCCTAGGCGGGCCACTAGGCGCTTGAGCTGTTGGGTGCTAGGTGGCCTGTCGACGAATCTGGAGCTGCTATAAACTAGATGAATCTGGCACTAAACAAGCTGGTTGATGGATGCAATCAGCAACATAGATCTCAGTGGTGATCCCCCGAGGTCTCATTGGCAAGGAAAATGGAACAAGACACTTGAAAAAGAACTAGTCATTCTAAGTCGGGTTCCTGCCTCCGATTTTGCCGATGTAATCTGTCAGGTTCTTTTGCAGGTGTCCATGTAATCTATTCGCGGTGAGAATGATCAAGAGTAATGAAGTGAGAGCGAGTTGTGATAGCAGAAACCAAGCGAGCATATGAGTTCTTGAGTAAGCGGTTCATAGCCATGACGGCAGAGATAACAAACTTAAAGAGAGAGAGAGTTTGGAATCATGTACGTGTCACTAATATTAACTATTAAGATTCTGGGTGGTCATAACGTCACGCGTTCGAATGAGATTGGAATATGGGAATAGAATTCTTATAGTATATTTGATTAGTTTTCATTATTCTTATTTATTAGCAATAAGTCTTCATATATATACATAATTACATACTATAACAGTAAGTTTCATATATACAGAGTGTGTATATTATTTTATATTTTGATATATTATAAAAATAAATTAAAATTACAAAAATTAAAACCGCTTGGGCTCTGTCTAAGTGTCTAGGCGCTAGTCCCTAGTCCCTTGGCTAAACTTAGGGCTGTCAATTCTGACACGACCCGATAACACGACTCGAAACCTGCACGAAATAAAGCGGGTTGAACCCGCACGATTAAAAAGCGGGTCAGCCATGGGTCAACCCGCCATGACCCATTTAATAAATGGGTTGGCCACGGGTCAACCCGCCAACACGAAGTGAACCCGTATAACCCGATTATGCTATACTTCTTCTTGAAATTTTGGACGTTAGGAGTATTTGATCATAGGATTAGACAATTTAAAATATTTTGCTTTATAATTATTGGATTGAATTATTTATGAATATATATAATTATTTATATTCTTAGTCTTGTGGAGTTTTTAGTGAATTTAATCAATTTATGCATTTTTTTAGTTAAATAGGTCGCACTGTTAACCCTTAAATGGATCATTTTGTCTAACACGACACGACCTATTTGTTAAATGGGTTAAGCGGGTTGGAAATGGGTAACCCGTTTAATAAATAGGTTGGGTTTGGGTTTAAATTTTTGACACGATTATTAAATGGGTTGGGTTTGGGTTTGTATATTGCGACACGACAAATACCTTGACCCGACACGAACCCAACCCGACACGACCCATTGACAGCCCTAGCTAAACTTAGCGATTTTTAAACCTTAAGTTTTATTTTGACAATGCCATTTTTCCCGGGTATAAAAGAGCCGTCACGAGCCGCAGCCTCACTTTTTTAGGTCTCGCCGCGCTCGCTGTCCTCCCTCTAAGCGATTTCTGTTCGATATTCATCTTGAGCCGAGGTCATCAACAGCGTGGTGCTTCTATCGATTTCCCAAGTTTGAGAAATCTCGATTGAATCAGGTTTGAGAAATCTTGTTCGAGTGAGTTGTTGACAGGTCTCAATTGGCCAAGGATCCATTTGTTCTATTTTGCCTCTCTCTTTGCAAAAAGGGGATGCTGATGGGCGTTGTTTTATTGAAACAGGAGGCCTAGTGCTTGCCTTGTCAATTAGTCGCTCAGTTTTGGTGGAAAGAAAGCCATCCTTGACAGGAGAGAGAGGGAGGGATATTCAAGAAACGAAAATCTGGGTTGCTCTTCTCAATCAAATTGTCGAGGTATAGACTCTGCTCTGTATATGATCGATTCTGGATTTTCATTGCATGTGCTCTGTATTATTTGCGTTCTGGACTCCTAGACTGATTGGTTCTCTGCTTTCCCATTTTCCGGATTTGCCGTAAATTTTGGTGCTCATTTTTAGCTGAAATTTGTTTGATTCATGAAATTTTGATGAATTTGCTTCTCTCTTTTTTTGTGTATGAGAAATTGTTCTTACTTGCTTTGCCTCCAATATTAGCCATTACTGATAGTTACAAAAGTGATTGGATTAAAAGAATGTTTGTATTTTCATATCTATTGCGACTTTGTTTTGAGGTATCAAAATACGAATCATTTTACATGCATTGATATAGTTATACCAATCAGTGTCTTTGGTTGTGAGTTTAGCCTAGTTTTAATTGTTAATCTCATTCAGCATTCCCAATTCAAGTTTACATTTTGAAGGAAAGGAAAGAAATTTTTTTGGAAGCTGATCATTTTTACTGATCAGAAAGATGTTCAATTTTTTTAGAGGAGCACGAGTTTTAGATGACTCTAAAAGAGCATATTTTTGTTTGGTATACCCTTCAACACTTTAGGAACTGGGAATGTTTTCACGAAAGACACTAACTGCACTATCAATATGTTCTTTGACTGAGAAATGCGCAATTATGTAGTACAGGTAATTTTATGCATATGGTTTGGAATTTCGGTTTTTTAGATATATGATAGTTTTAGAGAACTGAGAAGAAACATCTGGTGGAATAGTTCCTGCTTTATTTGGTGGAATCAAATTTTCGCTCCACATGTCCCCCCGTTTTCTTGAATCTGTGTACATCTCACATTTTCAAAATTCTAGCCAAAATCTATAACCTTTAAGGCTTTTGAGGACTCCATTGCTTTGATTCTTTCTTTCTCTTATGTTCCTTAGTGTGTAATATTCTTTATTTGCCTCAGCTTCAACCGCAGGAAATGTGGTAAAAGGGTTTTCGGCAAATTTAGAGATTTCGGGTAATGATCCAAATACCCAGATGCCAAAGAACCGATATTATTTTGAGAGTGGGAAAGTAAATCAGAGAGCAGACCAAAAAGTGATATTTCGTGGTTTTAGGAGTTGGAACCACCGAAATTTTGGGAGTTGGGAGTGAAGATTGGAAATGGTTTAGTTAGTCTGTTATATTGTTTAAAGGGTAAGTGGGAAAATGAGTGAAATGCGTGAGTGATCTTGAAAGGAAGTTTTGGGCTCTATTGTTTTTATTTTCGAACCATTTAATTTCATTGCCTATCTCCTCATCATTTCAAAAGTAATATGATTGGCTCTCTGTTTCCTTTCATACATATTTAGAGGTTTTATATATTTCGTAAGTTAGTGATGGATTAGCTGCTTCATTATATTACCAAATTGAATGATCTGGAGATGGGTCTGCAACATTTTGGGTAGTACAAAAAGATCATGCTTCTTTCAATAGATGTAAGTTGATTATTTTTTTAATATTTGTTTATTGGTCTCTGGTGGCTGAAACTTTGATTTCTGTAGTCCAAAATGTATTTAAGTTCCATTCTTTACAATCAGCAGTAAGACTGAACTAATGTATATTACATTTGAGAAAACTTAAGGAGGAGAGTTGTGTATTACATAAGCATTAATTACCTAAGTACATTTATTTAGGTTTCATATCATTGCTGGAATGGCTCTCATTTGAGCTTCTGAGTTATTCATGAATTTTGTTTTTGTTTCAGGAAGGGCGCTGCGTGCATGTCATCAAAATAGACTTGGGTGAGCCAGACATAATTGTCAGGGAGCTATTGTGGCCTGGGGGCTATCTGAAATTGATTGATTTGGTTCTTGAGGGTAAGCAATCACGTTACCCTATTCTAGAATTGTGTGCAATGAAAGTTGTTTGCTTTAATTTCAATACTTCTTCATAGTTTGCTGCTAAAATTGAATGATAGTACTATATCAGCCAATTGTTTTCTTATTATTAGCTTCTTTGTCCATTAGGAATATTAAGGCAAAAGCGATGCATTGACTGAAATTTAATTACTGTTAATCAGTTGAATGAAACCCCTGGCCTCCATTAGGCATAGTTAGGCAAAAATAGACAAGCTTGCAAAAAGCATGTTGACCTTTTCGCATCTGGACAAAAGATTTGGTGTTTTTCCTGATAAAGAGGAGTGCATTCAAGTACAAAAAAAATGCTGATGCCCCTTTAAGCATTAGAGAAAATTTTGTTACAGATGTCTACATAATCTTTGAAGCGTACAATGATATTAAATCAAAGTTTCACGGTTCAATTTTCATTTCCAATTTATGATGTTTAGCATATACATACACGTATGAAAAAATAATGGTTGACTTAGTAATGGTTCTTATATCAGTTGGGTGCCAAAATAAGCATTCATCCTCAATTGTGTCAAAGGAAGCGGTGATTATGACTATTCCTTTAATATGTTAAGGAAAGTCTTATCATGGAAAAGAAATGACATCAAATGATGAGGAAAATACAAAATCAATACCAAAAAGAATAAGCAAAGTAGCAAAGTAGAAGAACTAATTTCAATTGTACAATATGTGAATGACTACGTTCTGTGATCACTTTACCGAGTCTCTAACCTCTTTATTGGTTCTAGATAAACCATGAATAATGTACTGTGTTATGATTGGATATGAAAATTATCTCATAAGATCACCTGATTTCACTTTTGCAAACAGTCGAGGAGTCCCAGCTGACCGTGAATGAGCTTAAAGGATTAGACCAATTGGTGTGGAATTGGCAAGATTTTTTTAGTACTTTTGCGGGGATTTTCTTTCTTGAATTTTTCCCCACATTGTCTTAACCACCAGCCTAAGCACTCACTTAGTTACCATAGTACTCAACTCAGTTCAGTACTATGACCAATTGGTTCAGATACCAGATTTTAAAAAACAACACCGTTGTAGATATATAAAGTATCTAATGTTTGTAAATGCGGTATTATTAAGCTGAACCATATTGATAATATACCCACAGCATCGCGCGGGCAGTATTACCTAGTTGGAATGAATTTTGAGTCTTACATAACCCTTACTGGCATATTTCGTTTATAAGAAACATAGGTTTGTTTGGGAATAAATTTTGCATAAAGTCAGAAACTTTGGTGCAAGATGAAGTAATGCAGCATTAACATTAACTTCATGTGATTTTGACCTTTGAACGGATTGTCTAGAGTGGAAATGCTAGACTAAGACCTTAGAAACTACTAGTAAAATAGGATGTTCTTACTGTAATGAAGCCATTGTGGATTAATTGTCGAAGTTTGCAGTTTGGTTTTCTGATGTTACATCTTAGATGATGATTGGCTTTTTTACTATTATCCCTTTTTAGACCAACAGATGGAGTTCGTCAGCCCTGAAGGTCTTCGTTTAGATGGTCGTCGTCCCATGGAAGTATTTGTCTATCTTTTGATTTTCTTTTATGTTAAATTTTATCTGTGTTCATTTATTTTATGAGTTGATTAATCTTAGTTTTCCATTTGATTCCAGATGAGGCAAATTCGAGCAGAGATTGGTGTTGTAGCCAAAGCCGACGGGTTCCAACTACTAACCCTTGCTTCCTGTTTTTATAACTTTCTTTGATGTTGTTATTAATTCATCTTGCTATCAAATTTCAGTTCTGCTATGTTTGAGATGGGTAACACCAAAGTTGTTGCTGCTGTTTATGGCCCTAGAGAGGTTGGGTAACTTTTTTTTGGGTTTCTACTGCTGTAGTTATGTTACGAGCTAAAGTTATAGTTAACATGCACACTCATTATTTATACTTCAAAATTCTTATCACATTTCAGTTGAATATTCATTCAAGCTATTTATGATTTACTTTGTCTTTCAGGTCCAAAATAGGAGCCAACAACTGAATGCCAATGCGTTGGTAATCTATTTTGTCTAGACCACTGTCTATTAAACTAAACTAAACTAAACTTATATATGTGATGCTTGAGTATGTTAACTTAAGAGGCATTTATTAACTCTCTAAGTATATTGCTGTCTGTAATTGTTAATAAATATAGGTGCGATGTGAATACACCATGGCAAATTTTAGTACCGGAGATCGGATGAGAAAACCGAAGGGTGACAGGTTATATGTTCTATTCCCTTTCAGTCTTCAACCATTTGCGCTTTAGATGATCTTCTATTTAAGTTTAGCATAACAGTGTTGTATCCATTACTAACTTAATAATTATAACTAATCTATGAGTCCTTGATGCTCTCAGG
Source organism: Rosa lucieae (assembly GCA_024704745.1). Taxonomy (NCBI): domain Eukaryota; kingdom Viridiplantae; phylum Streptophyta; class Magnoliopsida; order Rosales; family Rosaceae; genus Rosa; species Rosa lucieae. Next base: position 25,745,241 of record CM045497.1, on the reverse strand, counting down.
AGATCCACAGAGATATCTCTAGTTATTCGCCAAACCATGGAAGAATGCATTTTGACAAACTTAATGCCTCGGTCTCAGGTTTGTCTCAGCTTCAGTCGTATTGTATTGGGAACTTTTCCTGTTTGACTTTGTAGTTTGTTCTTGTCTGAAGCCTTGTACCTTATGCATGTTTTTTGCAGATAGACATTTTTGTGCAAGTTCTCCAAGCAGATGGAGGTAGATATCAATGCTTGTATGCAGTCCTATAAGTCCTGTTGATAAAATGTACATTCAGATTTTGTAATGTGTAGGCTGCTCTTTTTCTTTCTGTGTATGCTTGCCTGATCCTCTGTTATCCAATATTTAGTAGATTCAGGCTTATTCGCTGAGAAAAAGAGGCCTTCTTATGAATCAGTTATATTTGTGCTGCAAGCTGTTCACTAGTTTGCTTTGTAGTGCTTCTGTTTAAGGCAGTTCTTGGTAAGGACTTAAGGGTCAAAAGTTTGCTCAGAGTTGACCCATTTTTATTGTTGTTTTTCCATTTTATTCAAATGGGACTGTTCCCAAAGCACTTTCTATGTATCACTTTGAATTTAATTACTAGAAAATGCTACTGGATTTGAAGCGGAGTACTTCTGTAGGGTCAAACTATGCTGAGAGTTGACCGATTGTTATTGTTGTTTTTGCACTGTATTCAAATGGGACTGTTCCGGCACGTTCAGTGTATCACTGAATTTAATTACTAGAAAATGCTACTGGATTCGAAGAGGCTGCTCACTGGTTTGATTAAGAATTAGAAGATCTATCTGTGAGCTAAAATTGATTTTTTTTTTTGTTTGGCAGGAACTAGATCTGCATGTATCAATGCTGCAACCCTGGCCCTTGCGGACGCTGGAATTCCAATGCGGGATATCGTTACTTCGTGCAGTGCTGGGTACCTTAATAGCACACCTCTACTTGGTAATATTCACTTAAATTTCTATTTTACTGAGAATATATTTTGTTGGGGTCCCTATAATGCCTTCATACTAGTATGACACAACAGATTTTTAAGACCTTATTTTTATTGGCTAGACAGATTTAAACTATATAGAAGATAGTGCTGGAGGTGCTGATGTCACTTTAGGAATTATGCCGAAGTTGGACAAAGTGACTCTTCTTCAGGTTCTTAAAATCATAATCTGTTATCTGATCTTCTCTTCCCAACTTTAAGTTACAATAACTGTATTAGTTAACATTTTGGGCATCTCATTCGGTGCCTTCTGCTGTAAACCACTCATTTGTGATATTATTCAATGCAGATGGATGCTAAGTTGTCGTTGGATACTTTTGAAAATGTAATGCAACTTGCAATCGAAGGCTGCAAGGCAGTTGCAGATTACATTAGAGAAGTAAGCGTTTTTCATTTTTTTTTTTCCAAATGACAAGTTATCCATTGTCATGTGGATGAACACTGCTTATTGAGTACTTATGACAGATATTATTGGAGAACACAAAGCAATTGCAGTATCGTCGAGGAACATAGTTTCATAGCATGGTAAGGTGATCATTGATCAAACATTCTTTGTTAATTCCTTAAGAAACATGAACTGTATGACAACAATTTTATCAAGTTCTAACAATCGCTCACAAGTCCAATTGCACTTTTTTATAATTTTCTGTTTTGTGATCTACTTTTAGCCTGGCTACTCTATGTAGATGTGGCGTACTCTATGGAAGCAAGCTTGGAAGTGAACCACACTAGGTTGCTGTACTCTTGTTTTGGATTTTGAAAATAGTAACATGGCGGAAATTGGTTAATTTCAATGACTGAAAAATCTAAAAAATTGGTGAAATATCGCCAATAATTTTGTAGTAGTGATATTTAACTGACCTACCAAGTTGATATTATGTGATTTTCTCAAAATTTCCGGAAATCTTGCCGATATCGACTAAATCCTGAAAATATTAGACTAATGTCGCGAAATTAGCAGTTCAGAAAATAAACCAACCAAAATTTCAAGGTTGGGTTTTAAAACACCAAACGAATGAAAAGCTTTTGCCACATCCAACCAAATTGACACTCGGTATTTAGGTAGCTTTTGAGTTCAGTTTGCCACCGAAGATGAACCAATTATCTGAATCTTTATATGAGTGGATGGTGGGCTGTATACACTTTTTCACCTCCAAGTCCGTGACTTGCATGATACAATGAATCGTCTTCATCAAGCTTTATGCTCCGTAGTCCCTATAGATACAAACATAAATTTGTCCACAGATTGCTACGTCCAAAATGTGTCTCAATAGTACAAAAATTGCCCCACTATTGAACCAATGCAAACAATGTCATGACATTGATATTTTTTTTTTTTTTTTTTAGGGTCTTAACCTTGTTTCCATGGAATAATAGGTTGGGGATCCAATTATAGACCACAATTGCTGGGAAAGACCAGAAGACATGGGCACAGCCAGGACTGTATATGCCGTGGACTCGCCAAATCCAGCTTCTGATGTTGCTGGTGAGACAGCTGCGGCGCTGGCAGCTTCCTCAATGGCATTCCGATCATCAGACCAAACTGATATGCCGTGGACTCGCCAAATCCAGCTTCTGATGTTGCTAGAGATGGTGTCTGCCCATTTTACTGTGATTTCGATGGTTACCAAGTAAGTACTAAATCTCAATACTTAGCTTCAAATAGGATATTAATTCGTTACTCTATGCTTAATTATATTGTTAACAAATCACTTTGGTCAATCACAACCTTTGTTTAATGATGACTAAGCATAATATAATGAGATAACTACATGTTTCCAATCACCCTTTTTTCATTTCCCCAATCTCAGTTTCTCTCTCATACATCTTAAATCACATGCAACGCATCCAAATATCACGGTCTTTATAATCTGTCACTGGGTTTTGTTAGGAAAAAAATTTATATGTGTAGTGATTAAGACTTCATTCCTACACAAGAAAACGTCCAGTTTGAACCCCCTAGTCTTCAACTATTGCTTGACAAAAAATTTTGTGTAACGTTTGACAGGACGAATTGCTATGGAGTGCAGCCTGGCTGAGGAGAGTCACTCAGGATGGTGGTTACCTTGACTACATACAAAACAATGGCAAAACTCTTGGTGCAGAGGACAATATAAACGAATTTGGTTGGGACAACAAGCATGCTGGCCTCAATGTTCTAATCTCCAAGGTTAGGTGATCAAGCTTCCCAGATTATTATAGGAATCTCTACGATATAAATGATGTGATTTCATGATGAACCTTTTCCCTTTATTTTCCAGGAAGTCCTGGAAGGCAACATGTACAACCTTGAATCGTACAAATCATCGGCTGATAGCTTTCATGTGCACATTAATACCGGAGTCATCATCCTCCCACATCGAGTACACTCCAGCCGGTCTCATCTACAAGCCAGGAGGCAGCAATCTGCAACATGTAACTTCCATTTCATTCCTACTTCTAGTTTACGCCAATTACCTTGCACGAACCTCGCGATCCCTCAACTGTGGAAACATAGATGTCAGTCCAACAACGCTTCGCCAAATCGCCAAAAAGCAGGTTGATTACATTTTGGGTGATAATCCAATGGGTTTGTCATACATGGTCGGATACAGTGACCATTATCCGCAGCGAATTCACCACCGTGGATCTTCTTTACCATCTATCAAGAATCATCCCCAACCCATTGCTTGCAAGGAAGGCTCAGTGTACTTCAATTCGTCAAACCCTAACCCTAATCCCCTTGTGGGAACCCTAATAGGAGGACCTGGAGAAGATGATGTGTATGAGGATGATCGCGTTGATTTTAGGAAGTCCGAACCGACCACATACATTAATGCACCATTTGTTGGTGTTTTGGCATACTTTGTGGCTAATCCCAGTCCAAACTAGCAGAAATTGATACTGGTCAAACACAGGTCAATGTTGTAAATAAACCACATGATCATGATTTGAAACATAGGGAAAGAAAATGAATGTCTCTCACATTGAGAGCCAAGAGTGAAGAGGCGTGTTATTGAGAGTTCCATACTCATATGTTATAGGTTTTTGAGGTTTTTGTGATCACAGAAGTAATTTCTTTGTGACTTTTTACAGATAATAAAAAAGAGTCGTTCCTTTATATTCTTGTTCTAGTTTTGAGACAATAAAATGAAGGATTTGAAGTTTAACATATATCATGCATGGCTGATTAGTGTTCTTTACTAAACTATTAACGCGGGAAATGTTTGATTCTTGATCGAGGAATGTTACAAACTTTCCTAAAGGGCAATGATATAGGGCCTCAATGAGGCCTAAGATTTGTGGCCTCAAATCCTAGGTGTCATGCCACATAAGTAAATAAAAATTTATTTTCAATTCCATATAATATATCTTGCCACATCATACTATTTCAACACCAACTTTACCCTTCTACATTTCCTTTTAGATGTTAATTAGTGGGTGAATCAATTTCATTAATGAATTTAATTAGATGACAAAAAAATATCAGTTATTAATTATATATTAATTAAAGAGATATGTCTACAGATTTTTTGATCAATATTTTTCTTCATTTTATTAAATTATTTCCTTTAATTTTTCTTCCCAAATGGCATTAATATATTGAATTATGTGTCAAGAAATAGACGTTAACTTTTCTTTCCAAATATTGATTAATTTCATCCACAAAAATATAGCATTAGTTAATTGAATTTGAGAAATACTTATGTCTAAATTAAGAGGTATGAAAAAATTACACGTTAGCAGCCATTAATTAACATTTACAATCTAAATATAAGGGAAAGACAAACAAAAAATAATAAATTCAGATTTAATGTTTAAACCCTAGCTACATAAAGAGAAAACAATGAACAAAAAAATAAATACAATCATATGAATATGTATTTTTCACCTTATATTTTCAAAATTTGCAGGAACTTAACAAAGGTTGAATTCATATACATGTGTTATACAAATCTATTAATCGAATGTACGTGCAAATCTATTAACTGAGTTACATGAAATTTTTTCTACTCTTGATTGAAAAAAAAAAATTGTTGTTTAAATCTAAGCTTGAGTGTAATGAAAAAAAAAATGAAAGAAAGCCAATTTTTTTTTTTAGAAGAAAGCCAAAATAATTTAGAGTCATTAGATTTTTGAAGGATAAGATGGTCTTTTTCTCAATAATGACATGGCATGATTTGACAAATAGGTGATTTGTGTAGATGACATGACATGACACCTAAGATTGAGGCCACAAATTTTAGGCCTCATTGAGGCCACAAATCATTTTCCCTTTCCTAAATTGCCTGTTCATGTGTATATTTTATATCTTTTTATCATTCAATGTTCCAAATTAAGACAATCCAATTACATATAGTTCCCTAGACAAGCACAGTAAGCTACATGTGGAATATTTGAAAATTGGATCAACAAGATGACCAGAAAAAATCATGAATTAAGAATCTTCATATTTATATGCTGTTGGCTCAGATCATAAAATTTTTATCTTGGCTCAGATCGATTAGGTGCTTAATTGTCCGACTCAGCATGCACATGAAATCTCCTATATATGAGTCTTGTGAACAATATACTGGCCATGTTTTTAGAGAGTTTTAGAAGAGTTTGGAGCATACCAATTAAAGACAAGAAAACTCTGACACCAATCAATCAACATTAAAGCATGGTTTTCACTTTATTAATTGATTAGTTTTCTTAAATTATACGTGTGCTTCATACCCCCTTTAAAGTGGTGTGGGGGTGGGGGGTGTTGAGAATTAGGTAGTTGTTTGGGATTGATAATTCGGTACTTAATACTAGTTGCACAAGTTTTCTAACAATTACACGTGTCACCAAGTGTACCTACAACTTACAGACGAATCCTGACCCATTTTCGTCTATGACCCATTAACGTATCAATAAAATCAATTTGATACCGGCTCTATCAGACACATAACCAGGAATTTCAGTTTGGGGTGCTAAATTTACCCTAACAAGATTTGTTTGCAATCATAATACATATATATTTGATACTAAAAGGAGGGGGGCTGCAGCAATACCTAGTCCCCTGGTTCCGCCCTGAACTCCATACTCTAGTAGACTAACTCGAACTAATGTACGATTTTACTGAGATCGTCTATTGCTGGATTTCTTACTTGATTCATATATCAATATATGGGTACATACTTTCCGCCTTTATATTTTCATCTAGAAAAAGCTTAGCCTATAGACCTCCAAATATCAGAATTGAGACAAATTTAATCAAGCAAAGGTAATCAAATTAAGCAAAGTACCATGAAACCAAAATCAATGAGTGGGGATGGATGTTGTTGCTACTTCCGTGCACTTTTCTCTTCATTCAGTTTAAGTTTATTTATTTCCACGTTCAATGAAAACAAGGTTTGAGGAAAATCTCTCTGGCATGGCACACTAGAAAGTGCATCATATCCAAGCCGCGCTTCAATAGTTGTCACTTGTCAGCGGAGCACCAACAGTTCCAATCATAGGATGAACATTGCCAAGGGACGTAAAACACCCACCACAGCTTTCAGTAAGGCCTACACGATTTAACAAACTGATGAAATTTAGTTCTCTTCGTTTTTATATATATCTGGTTCTGAACTTCTGATGTGTTAGCTGATTTAGAAACTTGAGGTCATTTGAATGAGTACCAGAAAAGCATTCATACTGACATCTCATAGGTCAAACACATATACCATGAAATCATGAATACTTAACCTTGTACAATTTTCTTGATCTTCACTATGATTTAACTGATTCAAGTATTATATGTATCTATTCATTATGTTATGCAGTCAACCATACCATATCCTTCTGATAAATTCCTCCACATGCCTGGGCAAAGGTGCAGCACCAGACAAACATTATACGAACTTGTCCTCCTAGCTCGTAGAAATAACACAGTTTGTTAGAATGTAACGCATAAGATAGAAGTAATGCGTTCAAATGTAAAACCAGATATTTCAAGAATAGAAATGTGAAGGAATAATAATTGACCTTGTCAAAAACAAGCTTGTCCAAGAGAGGTGCCGCTTTTGCTTTTGTTAGGCCCTTCTGCAGATTTGCCAACTTGCTGCCATATAAACATTAGCCATGTATTGGTAATACTTCAACAAAGTTACTTTGATAAAAATATAAACTATAAAATAAATCTGCAAATAAACACCTTTCACAGGATGAATTTACTCAAAATTGTATTATTACCCTTAGTTTAATTAGTTGGTAGAAAATCTGTAATTTGATGGCCAACCACAAAGATTTCAGCATAATTTGATATAATATGGGATCCAACTTCTGCCAATATGAAAATATAAATTTCCCCTACTGGAGGGTTACGGTACAACCCCCAACTTTAATCAATCTGATAAAATTAAGATATGTGGAAGATGCAGTTTGAACCCCTTATCAGTTACCACTAACATCACCAAATAGAAAGCAACCAATTGGTCTAACCAGCTTCATGCAGAATGACGTCCTCACATGTTTTCTTGGCAAAATCAACAAATCCTGAAGAATAAACTATAAGTGCTTTGCTAAATTTGATTGTATCCACATGATTTAAACTTTTTTCTTGGAAAACCTAGCATTTTAAACAGGCAGAGAATATATGTATGGAAACAGATTAAGGACGGCAAATTTCATAAGAGAATGAAAAAATTATTTCATATTGATAATGCTACAAAATTCAAAACAAAAATAGTCTTGTATTGGCCTTTTCAGTAACAAAACTACTAAGTCTCCATGACCAAAAATGTTCCTTGCAAGTTTATTTGCCTCTTACACAAAAATGAGGTACATTTATGCTTTAAAACTGTGCAATAGACCAAACATAGGTACAGAACTGGTGAAAATCCATCACCAGATTGCACCCCAAACAACTCATGCCAAGTTACAGGAGCTATTCTGCCTCTTGTTTATTTATTTTTATTTTTTATTTTTTTGTGTGAAAAGAAACAGCTTTTTATTGAATAAACAAAAAGCGAATTACAAGGAGTCCTCTTTAAAGATCTAAAGAGGGCAGCTAGGGCTATAGGCTTAGCATCTCGTCTATTAATACTAAATGAACGCTTAGGGGGTTATACTACAGCTGCTTGCTATTTCAAATTAATAGTAATCCAAAAGGAATACTAAATATGCAGCTATAGGCATTCTGAAGCAAATATGCAACTGCTGGAGATTGAGCAGAAATTATGTGCAAATGGAAGAAGAAGATCACGAAAAAGAATAATGAGAAGAGGTATTGGGGTGTCATTGTTTTACTGTTGATGTGTTTGTGGATTGATTTAGTAAGAGAGAGTAAGGTACTAAGGTGGAGAAGTTGAGCATAAGGCGAAGAAGGGGGAGGGTATATATTAGTGCATAATTAGGTGAAAGGAAGTCATTTTAAGGTGAAAGACCATGTCATCGAGAACAGAATAGTGTAGCTCTTTCTTGGCAGGTAAGAGGAATAGATAGGTAGGGAGTTTTGCTAGGCAGGGCAGGAAAAATATAAGGATATGTGAATGAAGTCAGTGGGGTATGAGTGGAAGAACGATGGTTATGATTCTAAGTGCATGCTTATTGTTTGGTGCAAACTTTACAGAACAAGGCTTGTATTTCATGTCCTCATAATATAGGCAGTTACAGTACGACCAATTTCTGCCATACTTTGATTTTATGAGACCCTCTGATATAACATCTCAACAGAAAAGAAATTATGCCCAACTACCATAAGATTTCAAAGTTAACTGTAAATTTCAGATAATCTCCCATGTAAATCAATCAAAATCATATGGATGTGCTTAATAACGTATTTAGAAGTTCTTCCATATCAGAATGAAATGGGGCTGTGATCATTAACTCTACAATTATCCAATTACACATGACGACATACAACAAAACATAACAAAATTATGAAATAGAATTGGAAAACAAAAATTGGAAATCAAATAATCACCTTATAGAGAATGTATGCTTATCCGGTTGAGCATGACTATGATTTGAAGCTAATTGTGGCTGCGACGGCAGAGGTTGCAAATCCCTAGGTGGGTTTTCCTGCTGAGATAGCATAGTCGGAAGATTGTAAAATGAAAATGGGGGGAAAAACCCAGTAGAAGGAAAGCTTGTATTCTAATCTGGTTAGAGACAAAATTACTCTGATTATGAGTATGCGAACAAAAACAGCAATGAAATATGACTCGATACCCAAAAATGAAATATGAAATATACCTTGGGAAGGAGAGCTCTACCATCTCCACAACCAGGTGAATAAAAATCCACTACAACCAATCTATCACCAGCATTATGCAAAGAATCAATGAGTTCTTAGCAGAATGGATCTCCACCATGTTCAGTTTTAGGGTTTTCTCCCACCATTTCATAGCTTTGCTTACACATTGATGCTTGAGCCTGAAACCGTATACATATCCAAGATTTCATGGCTTGCACTGCGAAATTGCAACTGCCTTAGAATTCAAAAGAGCAATAATTTTTTTCCCAAATAAGAAATTCACCAAACTTTGACATCCCAGGATTTTGTATTTTATGTAAATATCTGATACAGGTGTTATTACAGCATCACAGTAGGCCAGACCTGTATAAATGCAGGAGGTTTAGACATCCTTTGTTCAAAGGCCTTGGAGTCCCACTTTATTGAAAACTCCAATGCTATGTCAACTGAACCTTCTTCTCCAATGTGGGAGGCTTTGAAGCTATGTTCTCAACAAACTATCATTTAGGAATTTAGTTAGTCAGTTTCAAAGCAGTTAGGGATTCATAAAATTCCATCAAGTGCAGGTCAATAAATAATTACCTTCTGATCCACATAATAATCCAGAGTTCACTTATCTCTCTTGAAATAGTGGCCTAATGTCACAAAACTCTGGTAAATCAGAAAATCTAGCTGCAGTAACCATTAGTGATGCAACGGCTTCCTTAGATTCCTCAGAGCAGTCCCTGCAATGACAGTAAGGGAGCAAAGTAAACATTATAATGAATAACCTGTCCTTCTTTTAACTCATTAATGAAAGAAAGGTTTCAAAAAAAAAAAATCATTTAACCACCTATCTGATGTACATTATTACATGATTCCGTCTGGTCAACAGAAAAACTGTAGTAATGACAGAATCATCTAAAGTTTCAAATATTCGTGGCGTGAATATATCTACACCAGAACCTAATCAAACTTCATTGGATGAGTCTTTACATCTAGTACAAATTTACATGGCATATACTAAAATCAATCAACCAACCTGACATTTAGAGAATCTAGTAAACTAAAGTAATGCCATACTGCAACAGCAACATAATCTGACACTAAGATTAGCAATCCAGGAAACCAAACTAATTAAGCCAAAGTAAGGGCTTTTTTCGCTTTTTTTTCTTTCTCACCAACAATTCTAAGGCCCATAAGCGAATGTATATATTAGCAGTTCAATCTGAAATCAAAAGAGCAGCTGCGTATTAATAGAGTAGCAGCATACCTTTGGATGAGGAAATAAATTCAGAAAACGATGCCATATAATCAAAAAATAGAAAGACATTGAAAGTGGCTATCGGACGAGAAAACGTCTACAAGTTCATCGATGAGTTTTAGTGAAGTAGATTTAGTGCATTAGATCAAGCTTCTAAATATTCCTTTCACTGATGCAATTTTGCATTTATTAGTTACATGGAATTGGGCATGGTAAACTAGTTCAACTCTATCCACACATATGGAGAATGCCTACAAAGATTTGATATTACAAAGCAATTTTGAAACTCCAAAGATATCAAAGAAAGGGAGAATTTGAAAATGTAAACCTGTATTCGTCACACTGGTCCATAGACAATGCTATGCTGCATTACAGCTTTTCGTTTTCCAGTTGTGCATCAGTATATAATTCTTTGCAGTCAGTCCTCTGTTTGGGACGATAATTGTCCCAGAAGTCCTGCAATAGCAATTTTTGTTCAGATGTCAGTCCTTCATTTTGCTACAAATGTCAGTTATCATCTCTGAAATGAGGAAATTTTCACAAAAGGAAACGATACCTTATAAAGTTCATCACCAGGAAATTTACTGGTGAGGTTCTCTGCACGGATTAGCTTCATACAAACGTCTTCATTGGGTGGCATTACAAGGTGGACCCCACAGCTTTTTATGGGCTTAGAGAGGTGATATTGATAAATAATGACTCGACACGTAAAAGGGGGCAATGGACGCATATAACCAACTCGCCACATTTCAAGGAAGGGAACATAGTGCAGCCACACATGATCCGACTCTCCTGAATCAACCCACTGTGTGCCGAGAGTTGAAACACTTACTTCATTGATGTGAATAAGGACCTGAAAATGAGGATGTTGCAGCTTTTGATTAAGAGCAACACAGAGAGCCAATCCTGTGTTGTCCCATTTGAAATTTGCAAGTGTTTCAATACAAAATTCAAACCGTCGATGCCGCATGAAATCCATTTGACAGCTGAACCACTTTGGAACCTCGCTTCTTGGAACTGGAAATGTAATTGTGAAATTGGATTGCTGAGAAGATAGGAGTCGAGAGAAGAGATCAGCGTCCACCTCATCATCATCATCATCCTTGTTTGCCATCTGAACCAAATTTTGACAGAGTCTCCAGCAATTAGTCAAGTCCATCTCCTCAATCATTATTTGTGATTCTTTACGCTCCAAAATGTTTGACAACTTCGAAATTCTTTCCAATGATACGCAATCACTCACATCCAACCGGCGAATACTTGGTGGAAGCTCTGGAATTTCTACGAGCCTCGTGCAGCCGCTCAAATTGAGTACCCTCAAGAGGTCAAATTGGTTGATGCATTCGGAAAGAATAACAATGGCGCTTCCTGTTAAATCAATTTCACGTGCCCAATGAAGGGACGCGAAGAAATCAGTATTAGATAAAGTGGCGCATCCACTCGCGGTGAATCGATCTAGTGCCAAATTGTGCGGCTCCATTGAACTGCATCCTTTGTCATGTGAAACCTTTGAGTAAGTTGGAAGCACTTCAGAGTCCCCCTTATTTGGGAATCTTACGAGTTTTGGGCAGTCGATCAAACGAACGTCCTTCAGATTTTGCAATTCATAGATGCTGCAAGGTAGATCTGTGAGGTTTCCACAATTTTTTAACTTCAACGATTCAAGGTTAATTAGATATCTGATGGATGAAGGCAATGCTTTGATGCCAGTGCCGAATAGACGCAAGGATTTCATGTATTTCATCTCTCCCACAATTTCAGGAAAACTTCCAGCATTCTGCAACCGTTTAGATCCAGTCCAACAAGCTTTTTGAGGGATCCAACGAAGGGTGAATCTTCTTTAAACTTGTACAGTAACTTAGATCCAGAAACTCTAAGTTTGGGCTTCCAGACAGGTCTGGGCTTGATGCTAGGAATTCACATTCTTTCAAATTTAAGGATTTCAGATTTTCCATACTCTGTCATAGAAAAAATTAAATGGAAAATTGGTAAGGTGTAAAGATTTTAATAAACTAAACTCTTGAAAAATACCTTGAATCCTTCTCTAAAACGTGAGATGCGGCTGCAAGGCATACTAAGTCGAACTAGATTCTTCGTATTAAAATTGGAGGGCAAAGATTTCAGTGGACAGTCAGGCCAATCAAGTACCCGCAACTGATTCGGATAATAATCAACCTTTCCACAAAACCGTCCATTGACGTTTATAAAAATTTTAAGATTTCTCATCTTTTTGAAGCATTTAGGACTCAAGCGTATCTGATCTTCTTTGGGCATTTTTACCAACATGCCTTCAATTTTACTTGTTCCCTAGTATGGAAAAGGCAATTGTATTAGCAAAACAAGTACTCAAATAATAAATTGCAACTGTTTGATTTTTAATCTTTCTTTAACAATTGAAAAGAAAATCATAGTACATATTATCCAAATATTGGTTGTCAAATTAAAATAAATAACACACATAGAGAATCACCCTGACCTGATTCTGTGTGTGTGTGTGTAAATCTGAGCATATGAGAACTACTTACCGTGTTTTCTGTTAGAACCTCTTGCACATCCTTGTGACACCACAATCTGCTTCGTTCACCGGGCTCTGTAGACTCTTGCAAAACTTTATCTTTTCCCATCCCTTCCAACAAATCATGCATGCAAATCTGACCATCTCCACCAACATATATGAGAGCCTTTTCTTCGAGAACTTTAATACTATGCTCGGGGTTGATGCGGTCACAACCTTCAAGTATTTGTATTATTTCATTTCTCTTCCAACCTTTGAAAAAACATGCAATGTCAAGGAAAACTTTTTGCATTGTATCTTGCAGTCCATCAAAACTAATTATGAGAATATCTTGAATGCGCCTAGGAGGATTTTTTTTAAAACCATCTAACATAGCTTGCCATTTATTTATAGAGGTATCACATAGATATGAACCTAAAACTTCCAGTGCAAGTGGAATGCCTTGAGCATATTTAACAACAGTAGTGACCAACAATTTCTCATTATCATTTAAATTCTTATTATCCTTGAAGGCATTTGAACTGAAGAGCTCAAGAGCTTCATAATGACCTAGTTCATGAACCTGGTATATTGGTTTCACTTGATGAGCAATCAACAAATGCTTATCTCTTGTTGTTATGATAACTCTGCTGCCGTGACCAAACCAATAAGTTCTCCCAGCTAATTTCTCTAACTGGTCCAAATTATCCACATCGTCAACAATTAAGAGAATCATTTTATATCTCAACTTCTCACGCAACAAAGTGATTCCTTCATGAATGTTGTTTATTTTCGATTCTTTCTGCCCCACAATGCTAGAGAGAAGAATATTTTGTAGGTTGACTAAACCTCCATGTTGCTCTGAACCTTCTCTAACATTTGCCAAAAAGCAGCTACCATCAAACTTATGGGCAATTGTATTGTGAACAGCTTTAGCAATTGTTGTCTTCCCTATTCCGCCAATTCCCCATATTCCTACCATGCGTACATCACTTCCGCCAACATCTAACATTTCAAGTATATGTCCTACCCGAGAGTCTAGCCCAACTTGGCACTTTGGCATATCCAAATAGATAGGTTCTTTTACTTGTGCGGTAATCTCTTCAACAATTTTATCAATAAATTCATATTCATACCTGCCGTGTTAAAATCAAATGAAACATTTAATAAAATAAACCTTGCTACTTCAGAAAAGAACAGTATTGTATAATAATCACACACCAATAGAACAACATAAAACTTTTACTAGATTAAGTGCATGCATAATATACCCGCCCGAGAAATGCCACCCAGATAAATTTGCTGCTTCTGAAAGAGCTGCTCTCCATCTTAACACCTTGTCCATGTCATCCTTGAATCTGAGTTCATGCTCTGCAACTGCCTCACCAAATTTGCCTCTTTGGTGTCTTACGTCCGATGGATCCACTTTGTAAAAGATTGGCCGAACCATTTGCTTCTTTGATCTTCTACATCCAAGGATATGAACTAGCTCATCCAAACACCACTTTGAGGATGCATAGTTTTCGGAGAAGACGATGAGGGAGAGCTTTGATCCTTCAATGGCTCGGAGAAGTGCTTGTGATATTTCCTCTCCTCTTGTAAGCTCATCGTCTATGAAGGTGTTGATCCTGTTGAGAACCAAATACCTGTGCAAATGACCTGTGAAAGCGTAGCGAGTATCCTCGCCCCTGAAACTCAGAAACACATCGTGTGTGTATGAACGGGTGGAAAAAGGAACAGAAGAGAATGAGGAAGAAGCTCTCAATTGGATGGCCATCGAATCTGGCTTTTTGTTTGATTTCAGGCACAGCTCGCTGATGGAATGAAGAAGGAGCAGAAGAGGAAGAGGAAGAGGCTCTCAAAAATAGGTACACTGATCACTGTAATTTCCTGCTAGCTTCGATCAACGTCAATATGAAGTCAAGGGCGTGTAAGATGAAACGAAACTAACAAGAAATGGAGAAGAAGAAAAGGTAAAGTGGCAAAATCAGGAACACATTAATTGTATGTGTATGAACGGGTGGAAAAAGCAGGAACAGCTGTTGTTGTTTGAGTGCTGGTGAAATGATTAAGGGGCAGAAGAGGACGAGGCTCTCAGTAGGTGAGTTTTTCCTGTAAGATGAAGCGAAACTACCAAGAAAAGAAGAAAAGGTAAGGGTAGAGGACCGATGAGTCCAGTCACCACCGAAAGAGCATCTTATACTGAGTGGGAGATATTTTGCCAATGGAATTATTGGTTTAGTTTGATGGGTATATGCAATTGCCAGTTGTCACCGACTAGCTAGCTCTTCATTTAGAGATAAAACTGTAAAAGAATGAAGAAAGAACATGACAACCAAGTGAGATTGGTTTTTGAGAGTTTGGTAAAATGAGAGACGACACATTAATTTGTATATCGACCGGTGGAAGCAACTGCAATTTAGTTCATGCACTAGAAATTTTACCCGCACTTGGATTTGGTGTTATCAATGAATTAAAAGCCTTGATTAAGCTAAAGTAGACCTTAGTAACAGGGACATCATTAGTTTGATTAAACTTCAGTGCTACCAGTATACTACCAGTGCTATTTGACAACAACCTGGAATCAAGGTTCTAACACACATTTGAACATTATTGACCATATATATGCAAATAACATAAATGCACTCCATTCTTCAGCATTAGTGGTCTTCAGACCTAGCAACTCTCATAATAAGGTACTCAATTTCCAAGTTTCGGGAAAAAAAAACAAAGCATCAAGGACTCAGGAAAATCAGAGGAACTCATGCATTATAATTTATTCAACCAAGTTGAAGCTATGACGAATGGTGGAAAACAAACTTCTTCCTCTTCCTCTTCTTCTAACCATGATGTCTCTCTCTCTCCATCTCCATCTTCTTTCGAAACATGACAAGCTCCCAAATCTGAAAGAACACAGCTTCTGAAGGTCTTAGCCAATCACGCAGACAGGAGATAAGAGAGCTGTTGTGGCAGAAAGAGGAATCAACCCCCCTTACGCCAAGGTATGCAGTAAAAGAACACTTTCCCAGCCTTTTTCTTGTTCTACACTTTTGTAAGAAGAGACACTTCCAGGTCACCTAATCTTGTAAATATCTAATACAACTGCAAACACAAATAAACAGGTGTAAACAGCCAGAAACTATCTCCCTACTTCATCAAATAACCCATATAGAACATTGTCACATTGGTACATTATCATTCTGTTTCTTTCCCTCTTGATAATTTAGCAAGTAATTAAATATTCTTTGCATAGATGATAATATCATGGTGTCATGTAGAGTCAAAAACATATTGATTCACAATTATTTGGAAACCAAAAGCAATCAGTTGCCCTCTAACATGAAAATACATAATGATTAAGCATAGGAACCACATGTTTACAGAGTTTTACTGCTGGAGATTGTGAATAGCAAAAAGAACAGTGTGTTTGCTTCATCTACATCTCTCAGCCTTATTTAGCACGTAAGTTATGAAAGGTATATCAGATCGGTATTCAATTTCAATTACAACAGAGAGACTCACAGCTTTGCATCAAAACTTTAAATGATTACAGGCCTGGGATTTGGTGGGAAAAAGATGAGAGCTATAAGCTAAAAGACACATCGTTGGACTCAATATGGTTAGAAGAGAGCAGATACTAAGGCACATCAGAGCTTAAATTAGAGAAAAGAATTAGTTTACTTTATCCATTGCATGCATAATTCTAATGCAAAGCTGCAGAACACATAAAACTCTTGCAGATTAATCATTCTTCTGCTCAAATGATACAGTGAAATATGCTGATCGATTAACAAAAGATGGCCAACTCTATTTCTATACAATTTCATATTTGATGTGTCGTTGTTGGAAGTGATAAACTTTTTGGGACTAATATTGCCTTCCATGCACTGTAAGTTCTCAATATATTTTCAAATGTTCTATTTCAGTGATGACGCCAATTTGTCTTATTTCTGCACCTTAATTGTGAACTTAAAAGAAAAATGCCCAAAAGGAATAGCAAATATGCGGCTATAAGCAAATAAGCAATATGAAGCAAATATGTGACTGCTGGAGATTGAGCAGAAATTATTTGCAAATGGAAGAAGAAGATCATGAAAAAGAATAATGAGAGGAGGTATTGGGGTGTCATTGTTTTACTGTTGATGTGTTTGTGGATTGGTTTAGTGAGAGAGTAAGGTACTAAGGTGGAGAAGTTGAGCATAAGGTGAAGAAGGGGGGAGGATATATATTAGTGCATAGTTAGGTGCGTGAAAGGGAGTCATTTAAGGTGGAAAGACCATGTCATTGAGAACACAATAGTATAACTCTTTCTTGGCAAGTAAGAGGAATAGAGAGGTAGGGAGTTCTGCTTGGCAGGGCAGGAAAATAGAAGGATATGTGAATGAAGTCACTGGGGTATGAGTGGGAGAGTGATGGTTATGATTGAAGTTCATTGCTTCTTGCTTGGTGCAAACTTTACAGAAGAAGGCTTGTAATTCAGGTCCTCATAATATAGGCAATTACTGTATGAGCAATTTCTGCCATACTTTGATTTTATGAGACCCTCTGATATAACATCTCAACAGAAGAAATTATACCTAGCTACCATAAGATTCATAACTTAGCTCGAACTAAGTTATGAACAAAGCATAATTAAATTAGTTAAAGCTTCTAACAATTAACAAAACCCAAGTTTCTTGGCCAAATTTTGACCAAAAAATAAAACCATATTAGCCAAACAATGATTAATTTCTCTGTAAAAATAAATGAAAATGTGTGATTAAACCTGTCTTTCATTTTAAATGAATTGGCTTTACATTAAGATGTTTTGGTAAATAGATGTAACAAAGGCAAATTATTTTCAACTATATTTAACTTTTAGGATGGGTAAAAGACTATAGGTGTAATTTCATGTTTCAAATTGTGTTCCAATCCATATGACATCAAAAGGTAAGATGTGTTAAGTTAAATGTCAAGAATATTTATTTTGTCAGCGTATATGAATTTATCTTATTTCACTACAAATCCATATGCAATGAGTTTGCTCAACATTTTATCTACACTATTATTAAGAGGAGTTTGTCAATCAAAACAGAATTTTTTTTTACAAAATATTCCTCAAATATTAGAAAACCTTTGAACTGAAATATTCGAGAAGGACATAAAAGTCAATTCAAAAAATAAAAGAAAAATAAAAGAAATTTAACAAAAAAAATTCAAAAAAACTAAAATAAAATAAATAAAAGGAAGACTGGTTAAGAACGTGGAAAGAGTCTAGTACCTGCTCGCCTCCCAGTCTTTCACGTTCAAAGTGATTCAACTACTCTCTCTCACTCCATGATATGTACATATATATATATATATATATATATATATATGTGTGTGTGTACACACACACAGAGGGAGGATCAAGAGAGGACATCCTTACTTTAAGAATTTGAGGATTTTTACTTTTTTACACTAGTATATGATCTAATTCAATGATTTTAACCATTTATCGTTTAGATTCCTATGCAAGAATTGTGTTTATAAAAAATCAACCAAATCCATAATCATTTGGTCACTCAAAACTGTGTAAACAAATGTAGTCTGTTAGATAAAATTAAAACAAACATTGTGCTAATCAAATGGAAAACGTTTAACCGATTTGGCTAATTTTTTGTAGGATTCATATGTGTGTAGGTAACTAAAGAATGAGCGGTGCGATTATTAAAAGGGAGCTTCTTTTCATACCTTCAAAATTGGTATTTTGACCTCTTCACTTAATAGACCTCATACTTACTTTTACAAATAGCTAATTTGCTATCTACACCTCCTTAATTTTCCCACAATGCCCATCGTCCAATAAAATAAATAAAAGCTCCTTTTTTATTATTTTTCAATTCATACCTCCAAAAATCAGTAATTGGAACTCGTTCAATTTTTGAAGATTTCACAATTCTATTTTACCTTAATACAATTAAGCTGAACAAAAAAAAAAAAAAACCTTTAGTTTGTAGTCCTCTCTCTCTCTCTCTCTCTCTCTCTCTCTCTCATATATTATCGTTTGTCATTTCATAGAGGTTGTTTACAGCCTTGTACGTGTGAACTTTTTCAGGAAATTTTCAAGCTTTTATGATCTTATGGAGGTTAGATAGCTTATGTTTCTTTTTGTTGAATCAATGAAATAAAATGACTCTTTCTCCCCTTGTGAAATCTTCTTTCCACCATCATTCTTGCTAACAGTTCCACAATTTTTTTGTTTCCTTATTTTTTATCAATTTCATAGCTAAAACTCTTTTTTCATATGAAACCTATTTCCATTGATGGGTGATCAACCACAAAGTTTAGAAAATTTTGACAACATAGATAATATTTGCCGATGTAAATTTTAAGGTTCACGTTGGAGGAGAAAGTTTTCTCCAATTAAAGATTACTATTGTACGTAGAGGTAAGAAATTTTCTTTTTCTTCTCTCTTTTGTGTCTTTATTGGTAATTTAACATGAGATGACAAAGTCAACTATTATTTGAAAAAAGAGGGAGGTCCAAATGACAATTTTAGAGGTATGAATAGAAGCTCCCTTATTAAAATACATCCTAAAAATAAAAACATCCCCACTTTAAGAGTTTAAAGACGTACTCTCTTGATATATATATATATATATATATATATATATATATATACAGATCCTATCCAGAGCGAGGCATCGCTTTGAAATTTCAGAGCGAGGTTAGGGTTTAGGGTCACTTTTCGGTCGCATATCCACATCTCAACCGTTCATTTTTAGGTACTATGTATAGATCATCTCTGCCAAAATTTCAACGAAATTGATGGTCTTTAAGGTATTCAACTCGCTTAAACCAATGGACGAACTGAATCTGTCCAACCTGAACCGTACTAGCTTTAAGGCAGTATCAATGCCTTAACGACCATCAATTTGGCTGAAATTTTGCAGAGATGATCTATACNTCATAGTACATATTATCCAAATATTGGTTGTCAAATTAAAATAAACAACACACATAGAGAATCACCCTGACCTGATTCCGTGTGTGTGTGTGTATACATAAATCTAAGCATATGACAACTACTTACCGTGTTTTCTGTTAGAACATCCTGCACATCCTTGTGATGCCACAGTCTGCTTCGCTCACCGGGCTCTGTAGACTCTTGCAAAACTTTATCTTTCCCCATCCTTCCAACAAATCATGCATGCAAATTTGACCACATACAACATATATGAGAGCCTTTTCTTCGAGAACTTTAATACTATGCTGAGGGTTAATGCGGTCACAACCTTCAAGTATTTGTATCACATCATTTGTATTCCAACCTTTGAAAAACAAGCAATGTCGAGGAAAACTTTTTGCACTGTATCTTGCAGTCTATCATAACTGACTATGAGAATATCTTGAATGTGCCTAGGAGGATTTTTTTAAAACCATCTAACATAGCTTGCCATTTATGTATAGAGGTATCACATAGATATGAACCTAAAACTTCCAGTGCAAGTGGAATCCCTTGAGCATATTTAACAACAGTAGTGACCAACAGTTTCTCATTATCATCTAAATTCTTATTATCCTTGAAGGCATTTGAACTGAAGAGCTCAAGAGCTTCATAATGACCTAGTTCACGAACCTGGTATATTGGTTTCACTTGATGAGCAATCAACAAATGCTTATCTCTTGTTGTTATGATAACTCTGCTGCCGTGACCAAACCAATCAGTTCTCCCAGCTAATTTCTCTAACTGGTCCAAATTATCCACATCGTCAACAATTAAGAGAATCATTTTATGTCTCAACTTCTCACGCAACAAAGTGATTCCTTCATGAATGTTGTTTATTTTCGATTCTTTCTGGCCCACAATGCTAGAGAGAAGAATATTTTGTAGGTTGACTAAACCTCCATGTTGCTCTGAACCTTCTCTAACATTTGCCAAAAAGCAGCTACCATCAAACTTATGGGCAATTGTATTGTGAACAGCTTTAGCAATTGTTGTCTTCCCTATTCCGCCAATTCCCCATATTCCTACCATGCGTACATCACTTCCGCCAACATCTAACATTTCAAGTATATGTCCTACCTGAGAGTCTAGCCCAACTTGGTACTTTGGCATATCCAAATAGATAGGTTCTTTTACTTGTGCGGTAATCTCTTCAACAATTTTATCAATAAATTCATATTCATACCTGCCGTGTTAAAATCAAATGAAACATTTAATAAAATAAACCTTGCTAATTCATAAAAAAACAGTATTGTATAATAATCACACACCAATAGAACAACATAAAACTTTTACTAGATTAAGTGCATGCATAATATACCCGCCCGAGAAATGCCACCCAGATAAATTTGCTGCTTCTGAAAGAGCTGCTCTCCATCTTAACACCTTGTCCATGTCATCCTTGAATCTGAGTTCATGCTCTGCAACTGCCTCACCAAATTTGCCGCTTTGGTGTCTTACGTCCGATGGATCCACTTTGTAAAAGATTGGCCGAACCATTTGCTTCTTTGATCTTCTACATCCAAGGATATGAACTAGCTCATCCAAACACCACTTTGAGGATGCATAGTTTTCGGAGAAGACGATGAGGGAGAGCTTTGATCCTTCAATGGCTCGGAGAAGTGCTTGTGATATTTCCTCTCCTCTTGTAAGCTCATCGTCTATGAAGGTGTTGATCCTGTTGAGAACCAAATACCTGTGCAAATGACCTGTGAAAGCGTAGCGAGTATCCTCGCCCTTGAAACTCAGAAACACATCGTGTGTGTATGAACGGGTGGAAAAAGGAACAGAAGAGAATGAGGAAGAAGCTCTCAATTGGATGGCCATTAGATCTGAGTTGTTGTTTGATTGCTGGCGAAATGAAGGGGCTCTCAATAGGTGCGCACTGATCACAGTTTTCAACTTCATTTTTATTTTAACTTTTGCCTCTAGACAAAGTGGACTGATGAGTCATGTGACCATCGAAAGAGCATTTCACATTGACCAACGAATGGGTACAAGTGACCGACCAAACTTGAACAAAAAAGAAAAGAAAAAAGGAGTAAAAGACCGACCAACCAGCTCTTGATTTAGTGGTAAAGATAAAAGAATAAAGAAAGAAAGCTTTTTAGATTTTAGGAATATTAACGTTATCTTGTAGAGAAAGATATTAACCTTATCTTGTAGAGAAAGAATAAGATAAACAAAGTAGGTTGTTTATACATAAATAAGTAGCCGTTACAAGGTTGCTCAAACTTGCCTCCTGGACCTTGCCGAGCTGCTCAGTTTGCTTTCATCAAGTTATCAGATAGTTCTTCTTTGTTATTGTATTCAGTCCCAGTCAAATAAGAAACGATTGAGAGAATGAATTTTTCTAATATTTAATTACACTCATTTGTGGTGTATATAAAGTTATAAACAAATTACAATCGTACTGCAACGTACTACAACTATTATGTACTACTGTATTACACAACATATACGTAGTTACAATAATATATTCTCTTGTTAGTCTATTCCTAATAGGAAACTATAACTCACACTAACAGTCCTGATGAGCTTTTCAAGCTCAGCTTTAATTTAATCCAGCTCCACATAAACGCTATACATGTTCTTCTGCATTCAACATTATTGTTTATTGCAAAAAGACAAAATCTTAATCTGCAGGCATAACAAAACTTTAATGTGCAGCAGTCTTATACAAATAGTCTTAAATCCTCCGACAGATAAAACATATAATGACCACTTCTATCGAATTGCAAGGACAATTTAGTAACTCAACAAAACAATACACCTATCACTTCTGCATTTACCAAAATCTAACTTATATGCCTTTTTAAACAGAAAAACATCATCAAATGCATAAAATTAACTAACAGCTCAAGCATACACGGCTGAATCTATTTAAGCATACCGGCCACGGGCCAAGAAGAAACAGATTCTAATATGTCATACCGACTCTTACAGTTCAATGTCTCAAAATTAAACTAAATCAGTGAAATTGATATATATATATATATATATATATATATATAGACACACACACACACACACAACCAGTGCTATTTGACAACAACCTGGAATCAAGGTTCATAACACTACATATGAACATTATTTGACCATATATATGCAAAATAACATAAATCCACTCCATTCTTCAGCATTTAGTGGTCTTTAGACCTAGTAAATCTCATAATAAGATACTCAATTTCCAAGTTTCAAAAAAAAAAAAACAAAGCATCAAGGACTCAAGAAAATCAGAGGAACTCATGCATTTTATAATTTATTCAATCAAATTGAAGCTATGATGGATGATGGAAAACAAACTTCTTCCTCTTCTTCTAACCATGATGTCTCTCTCTCTCCATCTTCTTTCGAAACATGACAAGCTCTCAAATCCGAAAGAACACAGCTTCTAAAGGTCTTAGCCAATCACGCAGACAGGAGATAAGAGAGCTGTTGTGGCAGAAAGAGGATTCAACCGCCCTTACGCCAAGGTAGCCGTCACAAACTGTGGCCTGATGCAGTAATAGAACACTTTCCCAGCCTTTTTCTTGTTCTACATTGTAAGAAGAGACACTTCCAGGTGATACACCTAATCTTGTGAATGTCTAATACAACTGCAAACACGAATAAACAGGTGTAAACAGCCAGAAACCATCTCCCTACTTCATCAAATAACCCATATAGAACATTGTCACATTGGTACATTATCATTCTGTTTCTTTCCCTCTTGATAATTTATCAAGTAATTAAATATTCTTTCCATAGATGATAATATCATGGTGTCATGTAGAGTCAAAACATATTGATTCATAATTATTTGGAAACCAAAAGCAATCAGTTGCCCTCTAATATGAAAATACATAATGATTAAGCATAGGAACCACATGTTTACAGAGTTTTACTGCTGGAGATTGTGAGTAGCAAAAAGAACAGTGTCTTTGCTTCATCTACATCTCTCAGCCTTATTTAGCACTTAAGTTATGAAAGGTATATCAGTTCGGGATTCAATTTCCATTAGAACAGAGAGAATCACAGCTTTGCATCAAAACTTTAAATGATTACAGGCCTGGGATTTGGTGGGAAAAAGATGAGAGCCATGAGCTAAAAGACACATCGTTGGACTCAATATGGTTAGAAGAGAGGAGATACTACGAAGTCAAAGGGCACATCAGAGCTTAAATTACAGAAAAGAATTGGTTTACTTTATCCATTGCATGCATAATTCTAATGCAAAGCTGCAGAACACATAAAACTCTTGCAGATTAATCATTCTTCTGCTCAAATGATACAGTGCAATATGCTGATCGATTAACAAAAGATGCATTTCTATACAATTTCATTTTTGATGTGTCGTTGTTGGAAGTGATAAACTTTTTGGGACTAAATATTGCCTCTTACATGCACTATAAGTTCTCAATATATTTTCAAATGTTCTATTTCAGTGATGACGCCAATTTGTCTTATTTCTGCACCTTAATTGTGAACTTAAAAGAAAAATGTCCAAAAGGAATAGCAAATATGCAGCTATAAGCAATCTGAAGCAAATATGCGACTGCTGGAGATTGAGCAGAAATTATGTGCAAATGGAAGAAGAAGTAGAAGAGCATGAAAAAGAATAATGAAAGGAGGTATTGGGGTGTCATTGTTTCACTGTTGATGTGTTTGTGGATTGGTTTAGTGAGAGAGTAAGGTACTAAGGTGGAGAAGTTGAGCATAAGGTGAAGAAGAGGGGAGGATATATATTAGTGCATAGTTAGGTGAAAGGGAGTCATTTAAGGTGGAAAGACCATGCCATTGAGAACACAATAGTCTAACTCTTTCTTGGCAAGTAAGAGGAATAGAGAGGTAGGGAGTTCTGCTTGGCAGGGCAGGAAAATAGAAGGATATGTGAATGAAGTCACTGGGGTATGAGTGGGAGAGTGATGATTATGATTGAAGTGTATTGCTTCTTGCTTGGTGCAAACTTTACGGAAAAAGGCTTGTAATTCAAGTCCTCATAATATAGGCAGTTACTGTATGAACAATTTTTGCCATGCTTTGATTTTATGAGACCCTCTGATATAACATCTCAACAGAAGAAATTATGCCTAGCTACCATAAGTATTCATAACTTAGCTCGAACTAAGTTATGAACAAAGCATAATTAAATTAGTTAAAGCTTTTAACAATTGACAAAACCCAAGTTTCTTGGCCAAATTTTGACCAAAAAATATAACCATATTAGCCAAACAATGATTAATTTTTCTGTAAAAATAAATGAAAATGTGTGATTAAACCTGTCTTTCATTTTAAATGAATTGGTTTTACATTAAGTTGTTTCGGTAAATAGAAGTAACAAAGGCAAATTATTTTCAACTATATTTAACTTTTAGGATCTGTAAAAGACTATAGGTGTAATTTCATGTTTCAAATTGTGTTCCAATCCATATGACATCAAAAGGTGAGATGTGTTAAGTTAAATGTCAAGAATATTTATTTTGTCAGCGTATATGAATTTATCTTATTTCACTACAAATCCATATGCAATGAGTTTGCTCAACATTTTATTTACACTATTATTAAGAGAAGAGTTTGTCAATCAAAACAGAATTTTTTTTTTTTACAAAATATTCCTCAAATATTAGAAAACCTTTGAACTGAAATATTTGAGAAGGACATAAAAGTCAATTCACAAAATAAAAGAAAAAGAAAAGAAATTTAACAAAAAAAATAAAAATAAAAAAATTCAAAAAAACTAAAATAAAATAAAATAAAAGGAAGACTGGTTAAGAACGTGGAAAGAGTACTGCCCCAAAACAAAGTAACTACTCGCCTCTCAGTCTTTCACGTTCAAAGTGATTCAACTACTCTCTCTCACTTCATGATATATATATGTACACACACACACATAAAGGGACGATCAAGAGAGGACATCCTTACTTTAAGAATTTGAGGATTTTTATTTTTTACACTAGTATATGATCTAATTCAATGATTTTAACCATTGATCGTTTAGATTCCTATGCAAAAATTGTGTTTATAAAAAATTAACCAAATCCATAATCATTTGGTCACTCAAAACTGTGTAAACAAATGTAGTCTGTTAGATAAAATTAAAACAAACATTGTGCTAATCAAATAGAAAACGTTTAACCGATTTGGCTAATTTTTTGTAGGATTCATATGTGTGTGGGTAACTAAAGAATGAGCGGTGCGATTATTAAAATACATCCTCAAAATAAAAACATCCATACTTTAAGAATTTAAAGACATACTCTCTCTTTATATATATATATATATATATATATATATATATATATATATATACTAGACTCCAAACACACCCTATGGGTGTGGATAATTAAGTGGGAAGTTATTTCACATAATATGGAGAAAATTGCTGCATAATTTTTTAATTTTTTTTTGTTAAATTTCTTTTGTTTTTCTTTTATTTGTGAATTGGTCATTTTGTCTTTCTCAAGTATTTCAGTTCAAATGTTTTTTAATATTTGAAGGATATTTTGGTAAAATTTTTCTGTTTAGGCTAACAAACTCTCTTCTCTTAATAATAGTATGTATGTATATATATATATATATATATCCAAACACACATAAGTTACAACCACTCAAGGAATTGGTTACGCATCTCAAGAGCAATTATGTCAATTCTTTCTCAAATGATTGTTGCGAATTGAAGACGTTGACGTAGAGGTAAGTGATTGAAATTTCTTTTAAACTTTTTGGTGATATATCGAATGTTATTAACATATTGTTCGTTTTCTTTTTGGTAACTGCTTTGATTTTCCATTAAGAGAATTTTCGTTGAAATTCTTTGTTTGTATGAATTAGGTGATGAAATTGATATTGATTTTTGATCTCTCTTTCTACTATTATGAAGATCTCAATTAAAAGAATGCCAATTTTATATCGCACGCGCATTGCGTGTGTTGGTTGCTAGTTTATATGAATACAAGAGATAATTGATCAAATAAGCATTTCTTAAAGCGTCATTTCAAAATTCCATATTTTTATCTAGATTTTCCTAATTTCTTTCAAATATTTACCAATACCGAAATTTTCTCGATATTTATATCGATATTTCTGTTTTCTAACTTCTGTGTCATCAATATATCCTCAAAATCTGATATTTTGGCCCTTAATCCCCATACGTTTAACATCAACACCCTCCCCAAAGAAATTATCTAAAGAAATTGATGTTGCAGTAATCCCAGTTTATTTAATCTATTGAAAAACTAATTGTATGCCACTTGTTTATAACAACAAGATGTCTGATGACTGATCTTTAACATGAATAATATCATAACAATCGTAAAAGCATCAAATCGGCGGGGGGCGGTTGACAAATTGTCTATCTCTAAATTTAACTTGAGAACTGCGGCGGGGCACTTTCCAATATTAGCAGACTTGAGAATTATTGTTGAGAAATGATTTTACCATATACGCCATCACCCGCTTCCACCAACAGTACCCAAAAGTTGAATTGAGGCATGAGGCAAAGTAGACAAAACTTATCTGCTTAATCCACAAAAACGTTGATAAACCAACCATGCAAATATTAGCCGTTTTCTGCTCGGTCGTAAGCATTGGATTTATGCTTTGGTGCAAATGTGAAACCATCTGGAACCTTCCCAAGCAACATCTCAGAGAGCCTAACCTGCATACGGAAACAAAAAACATGTATCAAACTACATCACCTAGCAAGTTGGTTCAATGAATTTGACAACAGAAAGAAAGAGTAAAGCAGTACCCAGTCAGCTGCAGAATCAGAAGCCATTAGTGTCTCAAGGTCATCACGTCCAAAATAAGATGGTGGGCGCCAGCTCAGTCTTTGTGGGATGACATCTAGAAGACCAACAGGTACATATCTACAAGTGTAGCTAAGCCATTCTAACAGAAAACGCCTAGTTGTCTCGACACCTGGGACATATGACAGGATAAAAGCCCATAAAATCAGAAATTTTGATAAGCACAGACGTCCCAAAACATAAGTTGGGTGACAGTTTTGCTGAATAACCGTATAAAAGAGTATATTTTTGTAAAAGTAGCTAAGCATACTTTAATGGCACAGCTGCCAAGTATAATACCATATAAGAACATTTTAATAAAACTGTAAGTCATAGCTGGTATGCTAAACATACAAAAAATACAAACCTTTTGTGTCAGAGCCCCAATGTTCAAGGCCACAACGTACATAATCCTTCAAAATATTAAATCGCTCCCCAGAAGTGATGTCCCAGTGCCTCTGCTCCTTTATTTCTGTAAAAATCCAAGGCTGAAAACACAAGGAGGATTTAGTACACTAAGGTTCTAGGTTCCAAACTCAAGTCAGAAAACTCAAAGCCATGGACTGTCTACATACACAGACAAGATATAAATTCTAGTCATCTAATAAAAATGTTAATATAAGAACAATAACCAAGTGTGTGTGTTGGGTTGGGGGGTTAACAAAATTCATACCTTAATTAGTGCTCCTCGAGCAATCATGCATGAAGACAGTTCAGGGCACTCAGCCTTGTGCTTGTTCCAATCTACATACGAAAATACATCTCCATTTCCAAGGACTTGCAAAGAATCAGGGGCTTTTTTAGCACACTGGTACACATACTCCCAATCTGCAAGCTTGCTGTAGCGTTGCTGTCGTGATCGACCATGTATTGTTACTGCACTGGCTCCCCAGTTGCCCATGTCAGCAATAAGCGAGTCAATGCGATTTTTCCCCTCAAAATAGGCTGTGCGGACCTGTAGCAAATAGCAGCAGTTAACATTTCTTGAACAACCTAAGGCCTCGTTTGGTTTGCGGAATTGACAGGTTGGGAAGGGAAACTTTATCCTTTCCTGTGTTTGGCACATCCAAGGAAGGGAACAACTTTCCTATATGAAGGGAAAATAGGGAGGATTCATTTTCCCTCATACTTTCCCTGCATTAATTGCACATTAATTCTTTACTCTAAAGATTACTTCAATGGTTGTTATTACCAAATTATCCAAGAAACTTTTTAATCTTGAATTGTTTGTGTTTTGATAACAAGGATACTATTGGAAAATTGATGTTACCTATTTTCCTATTCATTCACAAACCAAACATTGGAAAGGAAAGTAAAATACATTTTCCAATTACTTTCCCGGCGTTTCCAAACATTGGTGGGGAAACTAGTGGGAAATTTACTTTCCCATGCTCATGGAAAAACCAAGGAACCAATTTCCTTTCCGGCAACCAAACAAGGCCTAAAGACTCAGAATTTACTTGAGACGTCAAGAAGAAAAGAACAATGAAACTAGAAATTTCACAGGAAGCAGCTAGTGCATTAGAATCATTTTGGAACCAAATAATTAAACAAAAATATCATACAATCTTCATATAAACGTGGCATATTGAAAAAAAAAATTAAAAAAATATGATGCAGATTGTTTTGTTCACAGTTCTATATAACTGCCATAAAAGATTAAAAGTTACCTTGATAGTCATAGGAATGTCAACTGTACCAGAAGCTGCTTGCACAATGCCTTTCATTCGCATTGGTTTTGTTAGAAGAGCTGAGCCAGCACCCTTGTTCACAACAATATCTATTGGGCACCCCATATTTATATCAATGAAGTCTACGGTACATTCCTGTTCTATAAGTTCAACAGTGCGTGCTACAGTGTCTGGATATGCCCCACATATCTGAACACCAAACAAATCCTCAGATGAATGTCTCCTCAGCAAGGCCCATTCCGACGCTTGACCCTATGACAGTTTCCAATTAGATTATGTAACACATATTATACAAATTCATGCATGCGAAGCTAATATGTATATACAATGCAAATATGAAACTAGGGCAAAAGCCTAGCCCTCAGCTCTACTAATGTGAATTAAAACACCTTCATCTGTCTGGAGATAAAGAGAAACAGGGCTGATTCTGACTGACACTCTCTACCATGTGAATAATGAATGCTTTCATGCCGATTGTCATACCTTACATAGCATAACTGCACAAATGATATGTGGCCATTTCTTTTCCTAGAAAATCAAAAGAAAAATGAAAAAGCATGCTTCCCCTTGCACTAAAGAATTGTACATCAAAGGATGCTGATAATTATTTCAGGCAAGTTACCTATGACGTAACAGCTTCACTAGCCACGCTGTGGCTACAAGCCCTAGATAAAGATTTTAATAACTGTATACTATTAAGTCCTTCAAGCTTGTGTTATCATGTTAAAAAATGTGTTTTCAATACACACACGCACACCATTAATAACTGTACCCACCAACTTTTCAAAAACAAATAACTGTACCCATCGATTGTAGGATATTGTTAACATCATGGATCATCAGAGGTTGTTGGTCACATTGACCACACAGTGAACTTCATGAGCACCGAGTTGCATCACAAAGGTGGAATGTCATGTATATTCAAAGAAAGATAAAGACTGCTCAGCAGGAAAAAAGCATAATACAAACCTGCAAAAGATTTGTACACATTGCCATTTCACCACATGTTATATCTGCCCCTAAACCTTTGCAAACCCTTCGAAATGGAAGATTTCCGACTGTGGTCAGAGGTGCAAGGTACAACTTTTCTCTGAAGTCAATAAGCTTCTTTTCACGTGGGTGTGACTTTAAACTGCTATCATTCTCTGAGAATTCAATATTAGCTGCAGCTTCTGGTTCAGGTTCTGTGCAGGTTTGCCCAACAACTTTTCCTGCAGCTCTCACACCTGTTGCAGAATAATCAACACTTACATTGAATGCCTCCAACCATTAGGATGTTAGAAAAATGCAAAGAACGAAAAAAGCCAAAACCTCCATAATCTGCTTCACCAGAACCAAACTCCTCTTCAATTACAGATCTTGACTTCTTTGAAGGCCTAGAATCTGCTTCACCAGAACCAAACTCCTCTTCAATTACAGATCTTGACTTCTTTGAAGGCCTAGAATCGTCAGATGGAAATGTTTCATTAGCAGCTCCCTCTTCTTTCACTTCAGCAGACAACTCCATTTCATCAGATGGAAACTTTTCATCAACACGTCCCTCTTCTTTTATTTCAGCAGTCAACTCCACTTTATCATCTGTGTTACTGGGAAATTCACTACAGCCATTTCCATCAGTAACATCACAATTCTTTGAAACCACCGACCCATTCTCCTTTGACATGGCAATTATTTTTGAATTGGCATGCCCCTGCAAAGATAGGTCATAGAATTTATTTATGTATAAGAATAGTTCACAGAATGGTGCATTAAAATCAAACAAAAAATTGATGTCCGTATTACTAGTCGTAAGAGGAAAGGGAAACCATGAACATATGAAGACATTTCATTAGGCCGGGCACAATTATCAAATATTCTAAGTTCTCTACCATAGACATTGCCACACTTCAGCCAAATTAGTGGATAATTACAACATAACAAACACTTCCAAATGTCCAACAGATTTAAGTGTAGAAGTTTCATGTGTCAAAGGATTTAAGCATTTTTATATTTTTATAGGAAACAATAAACTAAATAAAGAAAAGTGTAGACACAGGACAAGGAGTCCTCTGAATTATATCAAGGCCAACGCCAAACAACTAAAACCAGACCACCCTAAAGGAACAAAACAACAAAAGGAAAAACTCACATAGTAGCTCTTGAATCTAAAAGTACAGTAGAGAAAGAGCTTTTGAATTTGGACCTATCTTCTTCCAACCAAAGAATTTAAACCCTATACACAGAAAAGCATTGCTGGCTGACCCAGCTCAAAGTCTAAAACTAGCCTCTGTAAAAACCTTTGACTAGGTCACTGGGCAATGAACCTATAGATTCCATACTTTCACAATATTTTCAAACACATAATGCCAATTGGAGACATGAAAGACATGTCATCTCGTCTGAACCTATTACAAATATTCACCTCCCAGTTGCAACTGTCCAATCTAACACTCTTACCTTAGGAGATCTTCTCCAAGACATGAGAGGGAATTAGCAGAAGAGAGGGTTTTCCATTAGGTGCCTAATGTAGATTTTCAGGAGAAAGCTCGGGATGATTCAAACTTCCACATTCTCCTAGAAGACTTGATCACTATATTTCTAAACATAATACAAAACATGAAAGTACCCTCCAGATCATTGGATGTCCTTGGAACAAAAATCCAAACTCAAAGAGATTCCCAGAAAATCTAGCAATGAAGTATTTAAGGTACTACCATAAATGATAGGGGCTACAATAAAGAGAGAATATAGATGTTTTCCCACCCAGCAGTCTTCCTAAAACCTGACTCTCCACATTTCCACCTTGAGGTAACATAGAGAAAAGAAACAAACAAGACTTCATGCGATGTCTTTTTATGGACATGAACTTACTCCTAATGACAGCATGCCATAAATTTGAAACCTCCATAACCATTTTGCAAGCCAAGCTTCATTTTTCCCCACCAAAACCCCCCACTTCTAAGCCACCTTTTCCTTTATCAGTGTCACCACTTCTCATTTTACAAAGTGATCCTTTCCCCTGACAATAGCCCTTTCCACAAAACATCCTCATCAGCGTCTCCATTCTTCTAGTCACAAAATGGGAATTCTAAGAAGTGACTGATGGTTAATAGGGGCTACTTTGAAAAACTGCAGTTTTCAAGATTTTTTTGATTTTTTATTCATGTTTAATTATTCAATCCCTGGCTTCTGCAAGCACAGTGATAGCCCACAATCTCATTACATATCAAATACTCTCTCATATTCTCTGGCTGGGGTGTTAATGTATTACATATTCTTCTGACAAGCAACCTAGATAAAGTATCATGATAACAAAACATAACAGATTAATCAGATTAGGATTATTATCTTAGGAACAATGCAAACATAGCAGCAAGGGATCAAAGAACAAAGTTCCTATTCGTACAACCTTACATAAACATGTATTCACACAATGGAAGAGAGAGAGAGAGAGAGAGAGAGAGAGAGAGAGAGAGAGAGAGAGAGAGAGAGAGAGAGATATGTTGGATTAATACCATGAGACCAAGAGCCTTAAGTTTGGTATCAGCCTTGGTGAACTTCATTTTATTTTTCCACAAAAGCTTTTGAACATTTTTGCTTAATCCATTCATCTCAGAGCTTCTTCTACGAGCATTCACATCTCCATCTGCAACACCATTTCTATGTGTACCCAAGAACCTACATGACAAACCATAAGGGCATGGCTCATCAAAACCATAAAAGGACATTCTCCCTCTATATCCTCAGGTTTCTGCATTCAAAAACAAATAATTAGTCTCATAATGGTCAAATGGCATAACATTTTACAACACATCAAACGAGTCAAATACTAGACAAGCATTCAAAACTACCTGAGCCTTATAGGCTTCTATGTCGTGGCTGTAGCGGCACTTATCATTATATGGACACCGACTAACATCTCCTTTCTTTGCTACCTCTGGACAGATACCGAGGGGCGATTTCTGTACCTGCAAGAAGAAACTTGACAAACTTTAATCCTTTCCATTGCTTTAGGGTTAAGCCTTAAATGTTGTTAAACACACCAAAAGAGAAAAACCATAGGTTGGCAAACAAAACATATATGACGATTTGCTACCAGTTCTAAGCGTTTGACCTCTTTCTCCTACACTACTCTAAGCTCATCAATGACCCAAACTTTCATCTTAATTCTTTGTTTAACCAAGAATTCAATCGCATATAAATCCAATAACCAAGGTTTAGCAAAGAAAGGATTATCGAAGCATAACCTCGCGGCGTTCACGCTTAAGCTGCCGCTTGGACTTCTTCTCCTTCACTATGTTCGACTGTGCAGGCTTCGCGTTGCCCTCACAGACGGCGTCGTTTTGATCCTTAGAGCAAGGTCTGACGGGAGGAGGGCGAAGGTACTGTTTCTTCACCGGAGCGATGGACTTGGCTACGAGCTCCTCCGGCGTCCTCTCAGCCGCCGCCGCCGCCGCCACGCCGTTGGAGACCTCTGGGCCCGTTCCAGTTGCTGCAGGAGTGTCGTCGCCCATTGTGCTATGCAGTTGTGGCTGGAGGGCTCTGGCGCATTGAGAGTGGGAGTGAGAGCGAGCAGCGTACGAGGGTTTAAAAACAAAACAAACAGGTGAAGAGTGAAACGACGTGCAAATGGGTAATGAGATTAAACTACTTTTTGTTTACATGGGTATATTTCTTTGCTCTAGTTTCTTTTTGGAACTTCTCCTTGCAATTTATTTCTTCTTCCACAATTGGAGTATAGATCTCCCACCTTTTTTGAAGATTTTATTAGAAAATAGAAACAAAAAAGAAAGAGACATAGGAGAAAGTTATGTTATTTGTAATGATGTTTTTTCGTAATAGAGTTATCTTTCTGGTATGTCACCGCTATGTCAAAACAAATGGAGTAGTCATTCGTACACTCTTTGCTATTTAGTGTTTGTAAGAATACATCGATTTTGTGGATACTCTTTCAGAATGTTTACTTTATGCTTATTGTAATTTGGAGTTTAGGATCTACGTCCCCGCCCCCCCCCCCTTTGTATTCTGCAATTTCATTAATCAAGACTTGAGGGCAACCGCACCAGGTCATTTCAAAAAAAAAAAAAAAAAGACTATGGATGAATCCATTGAAAAAAAGAAAATAAAAAAATGAGCCGGCTAAGGCCTAGTTTGACATTGCTGTGCTACGAGAAGAAGCGCTTCTTCTGATATTGTTGTGAGAAGAAACAGCTGGGTGTTTGGTAAACTGTTTTTTTATAGTGCTATGAGAACGAAAATCAATTTCTGAATGTTTGGTAAGTTGTAAGTAAAAAGTGATGTGGCTTGATATAATTACCAAAATGGACATAAATGCTAAAAATACTACTAAAATACATAATTTTGTTATCTAAATATATAACCATACCAAATTAAAATTTGTCTCATGTGTTATATCACATTACAAATATCCTTCATAGGATGAGAACACTACGCATAAAACTTTTTGATAATACCATTCTTCTTCTATACCAAATCAAGAATCTTCTTGGAAGTTACTGAGATTAACAAAATATGGAATCTTGTTGCAATAACAACTGCTTCAATTTCTCCTTGTTTGCATGTTGATCCCGAGTAAACGCCATAACCAGGATTTTTGGTCATTGAAAGTGACTCTCCAGTAAGCCCAGACTACAAGTGAGAAAGACATGGTTTAGATATTTATGGCATGAATGATCCACATGAGCACGAATATGAAATCGAAAAAAAGATTGAACCTTTCAGTGATAGCAGAGAGAGAAAGGGAGAAGTTCGATGAGCAACGAATGTTGCGATGTATTTTTTACAACAAAGAGGGGAGGAGAATGAATGTCTGCCTCGCGATGAAGATCAAAGCTAAACCCTATTTGTTTCAATGTAATTTTTGGAAAGAAGGAGGACAAAACTGGTAGTTTGACATATTTCATTAAGTCTCTACTGTTGCTCTGTGTTTTTCCCCAAAGCCGCTCCAAAAGCTACGAATTGGTAGGTTATCAAAATCAGCTTTAGGGAGAAGTTATTTGGACCAAAAATAGCTTTAGAAAATTTAACCAAACGCCCTACTCTAGGCCCAAAAGCAGCTCAAGAATCAATCTCAAACTGGGCCTAAGTCTTTCTTTCCCCATTACTTGAATCGAGATAGTAGTAAAATAAGAAATATCAAATAACTATTTTTGTGAAAATTCAACTACTACTCTTTAATATGTATAGAAGGGACCTAACTTATATGGTGCGATTGCAAATTTGGTTTTTTTTTTATTTTTTATTATTTTATCAAAGATGGGGTGTCAATCCATTAATAGTAAATGAAGGAAACATTATACAATGACTCACCCGACCAACCAGGCTACGACAAAATTAAGTCATAAAAGAAAACCCTAAAGCAAGAGCCTTAGAGTAACCTAACAAAATGCAACCTTAGAGTGAAGTTCCAAGTAACAAAAATAACTTGACACTACCAAGGAAGGCTTCAAACACTGTAAAAAACTTTCCCAATTTATTCATGATATTAGCGGAGCCCCTACACAGAGGGGTTGTCCCCAAGACTACCAATAGCAATAATTTCTGTAGGGAAGGCTCCGAACATAGTCATAAACTTTCCTCAATTTATTCAAGACACCTAAAGGAGCCCCACACAGAGGGGTTGTCCCAAGGCCTAAACCCTACTACCAACAGCAACAACCTTCATGACTTCCACCTGAGGAGGAGATTCAACCATATCATATAACTTTGCAGTGCGCTTCTTTCTAGGCTTCTAAGGACTAGCTTGCGTGGAAATCTTCCAAGCCTTCAACCTATCAACTTTAGGGTTCTTGGTATTAATCGCTTCTTCCTGACCTTAGGCTAATGCCAAAGTCAAAGCTCTCAGGCTCTTGGTATTAATCGACAGTATCCTTCTATTAAGAGTCTGTTCTATCTATCTATCTATCTATCTATCCACTTAACTTTTAAGTCAAGTAGCGAATGATGTTTGGTAAAATTTATTAAAACAGCTTCTTTCAAAAGTTACATCATTAAGTTGCTGCACATAGAAGTTGGTAAAAAACAACTTTCATAAACTAAAAGCTATGGCTGCTTATAATTTAAGTTAACTTATCCCAAACTGGGCCATGATGCTGCTGAAATAGCCTCACAATTTAACCCTGCAAAATGTAGTTGTTAGTAAAGGATAAGCAGGGATCGATCAGTCCGGGAATTGTAGGGTACACCTACACAAAAAGGTTAGTTAACAAATAAATGAATAAAATGGGGGTTTTGAAATTTGGTTACTAATCTACTTAAAATAAAAACAAAACAAATAAAACTATACAATGATCGACTTCCGTAACCTAGACCACTACCACTCGAAAATTACTAAGTGTAAAAATAGAAAATTCATTTCAACATGCTACAAAAACGTGCCCATCTTAAATGCTAGATAAGAGCCCAAATGAAAAGCTGTCACAGTTCAATCCATTTATCTGATCCGTTCTTTGAATCAACTCACACGTGCAAATTAACCATTACACATAGCAATTAACACGTAATTTCCAGAATCATTTAACCATTGAAGCATGGTTTTTACCACTCTTAACAAATGATAATTACTCTTGGCAAATTAAGCAAACACACAAGAACTCTCACCGTTATTCTAGCATGCAAACTTATTAACCTAATTCTAAAAATTACCTAAACACGTAAAAGGGCATAATATTGTAACATACATCATCAAAGAATTCTCAAAATTAACTTAATAATAAACTGAAAATCTCAAAAATATTAATAAAAATATTCTGAAAATTTCATGTCTCCAATTACACAACTTGCAAATCCAAACACACAAAACCGAAACAAAAATTATAAGTAGAGTCATAGTTACACTTTGAAGCTTTCCTCAGTGGCTTAGCAACAAGGTGATGAACTCGTCTCTGCTATGGTGGTGGAGCGTCATTGACTCAGCGCCTAAGAACTTCGTAGATTGATGGAAGGATGGTGGTCACGGTTTTGTAGGTGATGGAGGTTTGAGGAGTGAATTGGGCAGAGTTTCAAATTAGTTTTTGGCCAGGAAGTGATCTTGGTTAGGAAGTGATAGGCCAGAAAGTGATGCTCTTGGTGTTGAGAATGACTGCTATTTATAGTGGAATTATCCTCTCTTGTGATGCAATCATGACCATTCATCTAGAGGTGATTTCTCCTCCAAATTTCCTTCATTTTCTCTTGACAAAGTCATGAAATTTCTGATATCTTTTCCCTTGATATATTCCCTAGATATCTTTAGAGTTAATCATGCAATGCTCCTTCTTTTCTTTGAATAGTGACCAAATACATCCCTTATTCCTCTCCTTTGAATTGCACTAATTTCTTCCAAGAATTGTGCACACAATAAACTCCTTTCCTCTCCTTTGAATTGCACTAATTTCTTCCAAGAATTGTGCACACAATAAACTCCTACAATCAAGAAAAATCAGAATTTAATTAGTGTTATAATCAATAGAAAATAAGATAATTAGGAAGAAATATTGACTATAAACACTCCATTTTATCTCCTCGAATTCTTCCTGATTTATGCAAGTTTTCTTCTCTTTTAAGTTTTCCTTGATTACATGTCAAGAGTTCTTAATGTGATGGACTCCTAAATTCTTTCTTTAAAACAAGAAAATCAGAAATAGGAAAGTCCAAAGGAATAAAGTTTCCCTAAAACAAAATAGGAAATATTTCCTAAAATGAA
This sequence comes from Rosa lucieae, assembly GCA_024704745.1. Taxonomy (NCBI): domain Eukaryota; kingdom Viridiplantae; phylum Streptophyta; class Magnoliopsida; order Rosales; family Rosaceae; genus Rosa; species Rosa lucieae. The sequence continues at coordinate 25,707,214 of CM045497.1, read as the reverse complement.
AGAGGAAAGTTTCTAAAATGACTTGTCCTTAATTTACGCTCATTCCTGCTCTTTTTCACCTCGTTTCTCCATTTTCGACTTTGAAGTACCTAAAAACAGAAACTATGTTATAGTTAGTAATTTTAAAAGAATAACTTAGCCAAATAAGGGAAAATACATATTAAAAACGTCACACTTTGTGCTCCTATCAGGCCATAGTCGTATTCACATAATTAATTAATCATTCAGTTGTGCTCAATAATTATCTCTCTCTCTCTCTCAGCTCGATTGTAGTTCTAACTACATAGGCCTAATTTGGCGTATCTTATAATGTGTTAAAAGCTGTTTAACTTTTAAGTTAAGTACTGATGTTTGGTAAAATTTAAAAAATAGTTTCTTTCAAAAGTTACATCATTAAGTTGTTGCTCATAGAAGTTAGTAAAAGAAAACTTTCATAAGCTAAAAGCTATAACTGTTATGATTTAACATATCTCAAACTGGGCCATAGTCGTGTTCAGGTAATCAATTAATCCCTCAATTTTTTTTTGAACCAATAATCATTCATTTATCTCAAGCCAGAATGTGGTATGTTAGCGCCACCCATTAGACAACCAATGCTCACTTATTCAGCGAGCCTATGAACTATAAACATACATAGTAAATAGGCACAAAAACAAAACAAAAGTGTATAGGTCCCTAAAAAAATAGGGTATAACCTAGAAAGAAAAAATCTATCTAAAACATTTGGAGCCCAAAACAGACCCAATAGTAGCCCTAGGACCAACACTTAGCCCAAAAGACAAAGGGAGGGCCCAAGCCAATAGACATCAGCCCTACAGGATATTCAGCCAAGGCCCAACAGTGAAGTCCAGCCCATCATCACTCCACAGCGCAGAGCCATCGAGCTTCACGAAGCCATCGCTGCCTGACTCCAACGTGCCCAACGCGAATGCCTCCAGACTTTCTCACCGCCCGGCGCTAACACCGCCTGACGCCATTGCTTCCGATCTCGCGCCAAACCCAAAAGCGAGGTATGGTCTGTACCACAGTCTGAACCCGATCTAGGCATGGGCCGCACAGCCGTCGTTGTCAGGAGTGAAAACCAGCCGCCTCCTTGTCGTGAAGCTTCATCCCCAAGCTGCCTCGATCATAATAGGTACAGCTACCACCATCAAAACCACAAGCAAAGACCCCATAGGGCTAGACCATGTGTCGCCCGTCCGGCAGCATCTCTACGACGTCCGGAAGACGCCGGAGAGCCACCGGACGAGGGCTAGAGATGACTTCACCATCGCAAAGCTTTAGGGTTTTGGAGAGTCTTTCTTTCTTTCTACTCAATTAATCCCTCAATTGTGCTCAACAATTACATTTTAATTTCTTAATTTATCTTGTGATTGAAGGATTAAGATTCAAAAGAGTAGTAGATAAAGTAATCAGGGATAAGATTCAAAGGCAGATTTATTCTAATTTTTGAGATATGAATCAAAAAGTTAAAGGCTTCAAACATTAGCTGTAGCAAAATGCTAGGTAAAAGGACGAATTTCTCTGATTGGTTAATAGTTTTTTTTTTAAAGACAAATAATATCTGACATGACCCGTCCCGGATTTCACCCTAAAATCTGAAGTGGCCTTGCATGACCCATTTTAGAAGAAACTCTACAGAAAATTCTACTGAGTCACTCCTAAAAATTAAGTGGCTGACCATATTCCTAACCAACCCCATTGTGTCTTTTAAGCCGTTCAACACGTGGTTTTTTTTTTTTTTTTTCCTCTAGACATCTGATTATGTTCCTTTCTTCCCTGTTGACCAGTTCCAATTCTTCAATACCTTAGAAGCCATGACTCTTTTGCGTTGATCCTTCAATATATGTGGACCTCCCCGATGACCCACTGCCTGTGAAGGCGGAGAGCACCTCCTCATCGCCGGTGAAGGCAGATGTCCATCTTTCTACAGCCTCGCCGGTGAAGGCAGTTTTAGTGTTGGTTGAGAGAGACGAAGCCCAAAGCTTTTGTTGGTTTGCTTTGCTTCAATTAATGGGTTCTTCAATCGCGTTGCTTCAATTGATGGGTTCTACAATTGGTGGTTTAATTGGACTGTGGAACTGCATCGTAGAAGTGGAATAGATAGGGAGAAGAAGAGTACCTTTATCAACTTTATCAAATGCTTAAGCTAAAAAAAAAAAAGTACAGGTGTTGCACAATGAGAGAGGTTGGTTAGGAATGGCTGACAGCCATATATGGTCAGCCAAGTATTATCCAAAAATTGTAATTACCCAAAAACTGTAAGGACATTCAAACACTTCTCAACACTCCAAACCATACTCCCACAATTCACAACCAACTGCACAACCAAATAATATGAATATATAGCACTGGAACTTCTCAAATTTACAAATAAATGATAATCAAAGGAATCTAATAGTTCCATAGGATATGCAAGATATCAGGGTAGGATAGATAAATCCTATTATGCGGAAGCAGTGACAACTATGCCTCGACTCCTAGTACGCCCAATCTTAACTAGTCTAATATGCAAACTGGGTATTTGAAACCGAAGGGCCCAGAGGAAAGTATTTGAAAAACACGTTAGCGTGAGTGGACAAAAATAAATATTCGCATAACTGAAATCAAAAGAAAACTTTAATACTTTCCCACTTCATTCCTTTAAAATGAATAAATGATCGATGCATGCAATGTTTAAAACAAAATTTTCTTAAAAACGAACCAGCCCTGCTGGTTAAGTATAAACTTAAAAACATGGGGATGGAAAATTCACCATATAATAAAGAGAACCTCCCAGGCTAAAGGCTCGACTGCAACCCACAAGATATTTTGAGAAGAAGCAATGTGCTAGCTAGTAGTAAAATATGACAACCCCCAAGTATGGCGAAGGAAAATAAATTTGAAAACCAACATAAAATACTTCCCCAAAAATCTCAAAAAGGGAGAAAAAGAAACACAATTTACGGTTCTCAACCGCACTCGGAAAATCAAAGAAAACATCATGATCAATAACATACTCAAACAATGAGATTAACAAGCTCGTAAAGTAAATCATAATCAAACTAAAATTGTGAGATATAAAAGAAAATCACAAATTCAATCGAAAATCTTATTTTTGAAAAATCTTTCGGAAATCTCATATGTAACGACTAATATAATATATTTCAAATCCAAAAATCATATTGGAAAATACTTCATCGAAATTCATTATAAATCATAAATCGTACTTAATTCCAGAATGTTCCTTTGAAAACAATTCATAAAATGCAAGTCATGACTGAGCTCAAATCCCAAATGTAAATCGAACACCATAAGTCATGACTAAAAATCGTAATTTCAATTCCGGACATAGGAAATTTACCAAGGTAATTAATTTTTCGAAATCCAATCCAACATGCTCAATATCCTTTCAAAACATATACTAAATCCATATCTGAAAATCATGACGGAAAATCTAATCAATAAACCATTTCCAAAATAAAATCCAATATGCCAAGAAGATAAATAAAAGCATTCATTTAGAAAAATAGTTGCACGGCTTTTATTTCAAACAAAAGTTCACTCATAGTATACGACATTAAGCAGTCAGGCGCAAGGATCCCTCGTCGAGCAATAACTCAGTACGTTGTCTGTATATAGCATTACTCATGAATAACCAATCGGAAGGTCAAAAGTAAGTTTACGTTAAATAAAACCGAAAAACCCTAACTCGTCGACTCTCCAAAACCTGAAGCTCGAGTTCTCCTTGGAATTCCCTCAAACTTCACCACTATCATCGTTTCCACAATTCTAACGTTCTAGAACATAAACGAAGGAAATCCAACGGTCAGATTTTCAATCATCGACATTCAAAAATCTAAAATTCAAAATTCTCCTATCAATACCCAACATCCACCAATTTCCACCCAAATATAACAACACCTTCAGATCATCGAGCTCTAGTTAGCTAGCCAAGGCAGAAGGTCAGGAAGGCTGACACGTACCACCATTCCGACCACCGAATCAGGTAGTAATACCTAGGCCAAAAAGAATCCTTACAATAAGCCCAACAACATTTTCAACTACAACAAAGTCGAATTTTGACCCTAGAAGCAGGAAATTACCTCGACTCGAAAAAGGAGCCAAAATCTTCCCAGCTTCGATTCTCCTTCCTCTTTTCAAATCAATCCAAGCCGCTTGGTGGATTTGTTGTACGTACAATGAGCTTCAAAATGCGGTTGGTTTTGTTGCCCGAGGTGGCCAGAATCAAGCATTTTGATCGGGTCAGCCGTCGTAGTTTTGCAATGGCTTAAAGGTTTCATACTTCCTTTTTCGGGGTGAATCAAGGCAAGTGAAAGGCGAAGGCGTTGTCGGTATGAAGAGGTGGTCCCAAAACGACCGGTGTGGTGGTCTGGGGTTACCGGAAGGCGGCAAGCCCGTTGGATTTTCATTTCGGGTCGTACGAAGAGACTTTCTTGATTAGGGTTTGCATAGAAACTAATAAATGGAAACTTGCCTTGGTAAAAGGTGCTATTTATAATAGGATTCCCGAAACATTAAATTTTGGTTTTTGGACCATAACTTTTGCGTATGAACTCCGATTCTAATGCGCTGAGTGTCCTCGAAATTTGTTTGACGTCCACAACAACTTTTGTGAATGAAGTTCTCTCAAAAGACACACGGAATAAAAAGTCAACTTTTAGTGAACCTAAAAGTTCGAAACAAAGGTATAAGTAACGATATTGGTTGTTTACTGAAAAAATAACTATTAAATCAGTAAATTATGGTATGAGATGTAGTATCATACCCGACTGCTTACTAGAAATTTTCATAGTCTACAACCCGGCTTCACTTTGATAGAAATTCTTTGAACTGGCCTATTTGTCGCATCTTTGAGTTTCTCACATTGGCATATTCTTATTTTTGACTCCACATTGAATGGTGAGGTATCCTAAATGAACCTTTAGCTCTGATACCAATTATGGATAAATGAAACTCACGTGGTCTGCTCATGGACTAGTCATATAATATTGATATTATCACACTTAACCACATTAACATCAACAAGTGTGGAGTTTTATTCCAAAATGATTCAAAAATATTTATGCAACCACTTATATTTCTTATGTTGTCGTGTCTCCTTTTCAATGTGGGACTCCCTCTCTCTCTCTCTCTCTCTCTCTCTCTCTACACGTTATTGGTAAGGTAAGAAGGTGTTGGAAAATAAACATGCTTTTAATTAGTTGTTATTTGGTCTTTAATTAGTTGGTTAATGTTTGAGTTATATGCATGAGATAGTGGACATTTCTGTTATATAAGTTAGTGGGGGTCAATAATGGTGTAGTGGGTGTTATGATAGAGAGTTATGCGTCAATAGTTAAACGTTGATCATAAACATTATAGAGTCTAAAATTATTTTTAGAGTTTTATATATTGTATGAGCTTGCATATAATCATAATTGCATTGTTGTAAAATATTTCTTCTTCCCATAATATTGTTATTGAGTGTGTTTAATTCTCCATCTAGTTCTAATAAATCGATATAAGAACTTGAAATAAGTTTGTGAGACAGTGAGAAACCACCAGAAAATGGCGAATGGTTCAAATAATGCCTCTTTCCATAATCTTTTTTTTCTAATGAAGGAAAATCTACAACAATTAGAGTGTTTCGATGAAGGCTTTCATAGGTAATTTTGATGCTTAAGAAGTTATTGAGACAAGATTCAAAGTACCCGAAAATGAAGTGGCACTAACACAAGCCCGAATGACGCATTGAAGGATTTAAGGAAGAATGATAAAAATGTGTTGTGTATCATCCATCAAGCTTCATATAACAATACATTTGAGAAAATCACATAAGCTTGGGAGATCCTCAGTGGCAGAATTATTGTTAGGTCTACAGGGGTTCCAACCCCCAAAGAATTAAGCCGATACTTGTATTTGACTCATTCATTGCTAGAATGACAAGAATAAAAAACACAGAATTCCAATAATGGATAATACCAATCAATTTACAATTTTCCTAATATGAACACAAATTCAATCGAGGATTCACAGGATGAAGCATATGTACCATTCCCGCTTCAAACCAGATAAATTTCGATTTCATTTGTCTAAATCGAACAAATTAGAGCTATGTTCATTCCACCCAAACCAATCTCAGTGGTTCCAAGTTCGGCTACATATATTGGCTTCACACACGTGCGAGATTCGCTGATGAGAGCAATATTTGCTATGTTTTTAAGAATAAACTCTCTACATTTTTACTTAGTTATTTCCTTAACATTATCATTTCTAACTTAGTTTTCGTTTTTAGGTACTTTTGAGTCTAAAAAGGCAGACAAGGAAGAAATAGTGCATAAATGAGAAAGAAATGGAGAAATGAAGTTTTCTCAATCCTACTAGGAGAAGGAATCCCAGTTGAAGTAGGAATCCTAAGTCAACTAGGAGTCAAGCCCGGAGAAATGATGAGAAATTGTGAATATACAGAATCCCAGTTGGATAAGAAAACACATTCCTGCCAGGAAAAAGAAACCTAACATGACTAGGAGTTCTGTTACACAATGAGAGCTTCGAAAGGTTCCAGAACATCTCGGAAATGAAGAGTCCTAAATGGACTAGGAAACCTGTTGACATTAGGAGTCCTATGATACTAGGATACCTAGGAAGGCTATGAGATACTGTGGCTTCAAGATGACTTAAGAATGTGCAAGAAGGTTGTAGAATACAAAGATTGCGTTACAATAGAAGAATGGGCTTTGAAACGTCCAAGTGAAGAAGCCTGACCCAAAGATTGAAACATGTGACTTGTATGTGAGTTTCTAGAATGGTCTTGGTGTCATTGAGAAATCTTCAACTCACAATTATTGCTTTTGCCGTGCAATATAATAGGAAAATATCAAGGAATTTTGGCAATATCAAATTGGGAGAGTTGGGAAGAATCTACTTCGTGTGAATTATGGAAAATAAAATAAAAGAGAATAAATATCAATTTAGGTTTCCTGATTGCATATGAGTTGAATGAAGATCAATTGAGTGAAAATGCATGATAATTTCGGCAAAGAAGATTACATGGAAGATTCAAAGTTGTTCTCTACTTCTCATGGAATATTTTAATTGGTTGAATGATGTCATTGAAGTATAAATCAACCTTGATACCTTAGCATGTCATGCACTATATATAGGGAGCATTGTGAGATGTCAAGCACCACTACTAAATCCTAAATCAAAATCGCAATTTGCTTCCCTTTCTTCTCTCAAGTTTTGGCAATTCTTCCAAGTTCAAGCATTGAAGCGGTGAACACCATTCTCTTCCATAGCAGTGATCATCCTCCATTCCATGCATCCTTGCCATCTATCTCCACCACCTTTGAAGCTTCTTGAAGATTTAAAAGTGTAACCATGGACATTTTTCTTTTGTTTTCGGTTTTCAATGTTTGTAATTCAAAACAGATTTTTGTTATGATAATTTGGATGTTAATTTCAATTACTTGTGAGATTGAAAGTATGTTTTGATGTTTAATTTTCAAATACCATGAAGCCTGTTAACATTTTAGGGTTCTTTGATAATTTGAAAATTTGCGATTTCATTATATCATAACTTGTTTGTTGATTTTGTACTTCAATCCCATCGTTTACTTGTTGATTAATCTTTGGATGCATAATTTGATTGATGAGCATGTAATTGAATCCATATGAAGATTTGCTAGCATTCTAGGTCTTAATAATTCAAGTGGAAAACTTATAATTTTTTAGGTAAATCAACAATGAGATTTGCATGATTTTTAGGTAATTTACAAATCCACTCCGATATTTATGTTGTTTTGTTTCCTTCATCAATTCACAACAAGGGTTGTAGAAAACTTATAAAAATGAATTTCTTATTATGATTGAAGTTTAACAAAAAAGTTACACAATTTTTTTTCTTTTTGGTAAAATTTTTATATTAGTCTCGACCCAATAACAACAAACACACACACACACACAAGTTAAGATTCTTGGTTCCGACCACTGGAGATCATTAAGAACTTCTACAAATGTGTTGACAAGGTGAAGAACGTGTTGCTCCAAACTCTTCGATAAAAATATCAAAAGGAGTTGGAATCAATTTTTGAATGGTGAAGAAGATTCCAACAAAGATAAGACCATGTTCTGTCAAGTTTTTAAAAAACGATTTTCTCTTCTAGCTAAAACTTTACTATGTTCTTGAGGCTTCTAGTGGTATACTTTACAAGAGTATGATCCGAAAAGAGGCCAGAATGAATCATCCAATGTCATCCAACCGTTCCATATGGAAGATATTTATTTTTTTGAATAAGATGAGCATCTTGAACCACAATAGAAGGGCTTTTATACATTGTCAGCTTAGAGTATAATGAGATGTATTAGACTATTCTATGTCTATATAAAAGATGTGATGTCGATCTGGTGAGCTGTAAATCAATAAATGAGAAAATTAAGAGAGAATCAAACCATTTTATTTTATCTTTCCAAAGCATTTGTGAGGCCCTCCATATTCTGGTACATTGCTATTAGTAAAAACACAAAAAGAATGAGGAATTGACTATACAAGTCAACTTTTAATAGCAAATATCAAGCATAACACAAAAAGCAATTCTTATTGGTATGAACCAAAGTCTTAATAAGGAATGTATCACTGACCATGAAGTTGGCTTCTAAGTTCTGCCATTTGGTTCTTTTGGAAAGCAAGTTCAGCGGATAACTCATGTATCTGCAGACCAACAAATATCAAATCCTTGATAAGACAATGAGCAGATAATGTAGAAAATTAAATAACCCCAAGAGTGAAACAATACACATTTGTTAAAAGCACATAACTAGGACAAATTCATTGTAATTAAGCATGCACATATTTGAGATTGAAAAAAGACACTTATTGATGTCAGTCTCCTCAGTGGTAGCAGCCCCCTCACGCTGTATCGGTGGAGGTGGGGAAAGAATTCCGAGTGTGAGGTAGACGTCGAAAAGGTGGCGGTCGGAAGTTCATTAGTAAGTTGGACTCCGATAACACCAAACCTTCTCCCTCCAAGGAAGGCTTGATGGGGAGCTCTATATACAATCGTCAGAACAATGAAAATAATAATGGCAGCTTCCACGGTGTGCTCAACTTTCAAACTCTAGTTTTTCAAAAAAGCATATTCCAACAATTAATCATCTTAGTAGCATAAAGATACAGAGAAATTGAACATATTATGAAGTTATTCCCCAACTGATCACTCTACAATAGAAAATGCATTTAAAGACGTTCGAAAAACATCATGGAAAACTTTAGATGATGTCAAAAAAAAATCATCTAACAAGGAGTCATTGTAAGTCACTTACACTGACATTCAAAAAACGTCCTCTAATGTCTGTACGGACACTAGAAAAACGTTCTCTAATGTCTTTAAGGACATTAGAGAAGTGTCAAGTATCCTCTAATGCATATTATGTCACTTGAAAAGTGTCATAATATCCTTAAATCTAATAAAAGGGTCATCCAATGTATATTAGGACGCTAAAAAAATGTCCTTAGATCTATTATAAAACACACAAAAAAAGTTCTTGAAACGAAAAGAAGACATCTACATACAAATCATCTTTACAATCCCAAAACAAATGTCGTGGTAACTATTACTCCTTACAATATACTTGACCACCAAGCACATTCCAATAACTAATTCCTAGTTATAAGTTCTAATCTTATGTAATCCTAGATGCCAATAGACATACATACATGGCCTCATCTTCAAAATTTTAGTAGAGTTCATCCAATGTCATCCCAAATTTTTATCATCAACATCTCAAGGACTAGCGACAATGGTGCAATGATGATTACCAAGAAGCTACCATCAAGTTTTTAATCTTGATTGTTAAGGTCTGATGTGCTAAGATTCTTACGGAAAAGAATTACTGGAGAAAAAATTAATTACAAACGCTAATGTCATTAAATTGAGTCTAGTCTAAATTGCTCAAATAATTGATATTGAAGATTATCAAAGTTCTAAAAACTTTGAAGAAAATCATTTGGTCTTTGAGTGTCAAGATGGACTATTGTTTATAGGTATTTAAGAAGTGCACGAATTATATAATTCATTTGTCAAGCGGTCATGTAAAAAGTTATCCCCAAACTGTATCTTTGATGGGTCGCCAGCTAATCGAGACATACATAATTGTAGCCAACTCAAGAGATCTAAAAGTCGGGATATGATGATAAAGAATATAAACAATCTCAGTGGCTTGATATAGAGTTATGGAAAAAGACTCACACATCGACTCATAAAAATTTATGTATTAGAGTTTATGGTGTGCAAAATATTTAAAGGGTTGCTTATAAATCGCCACACAGACGAGGATCAAAATATTCAGAATTTTTGTAATGAGGCACTCGGAAAGTGGATGTCATTTACTCTTCAATGTTCTTGAATGATTCACAATGGAAGTATATTTAATATACATTGATTTTTGAAAATGCTACTGTAAGAAAAACATTTATCTTTACTATGAGAAGTATTTACAAGAATGTTTCTCATATGTCAACACTTGATGCATTCACTAATAGAATTTCTGATCTAATGATTGATCTTGTTGCCTTTCCAAAACGCTAAAAAATTATTAGAGTAAAATGAGTCTATAAGGCTAAGAAGAATGCAATTGGAGAAGTGAACATGTATAAAGCAAGGTTGGTGGCCAAGAGTTAGAACCAAAGACTTGTCATTGACTATGATGAGGTCTTTGCTCCTGTTACTAGATTGAAAACCATAAGATTGATTATTTCTTTGGTTGGCCAAAATAAATCAAAAACTTCTCAGTTGGATGTAACTTCTGCTTTCTTGAATTGAGCGTTAGAAGAGGAAATCTATATCGATCAACCCATGATTTGGTGAAATCACATGAAGATAAAATGTTTCGGCTCAAGAAAACTCTTTATAAACTCAAACACACACCAAGAACATGGAATAATACAATTGACAATTATTTTTCAAGACAATTGGTTCTAAGAAGTGCCCACACGAACATGTGTTTATGTGCAGGTGAATAATGATGATGATATGTTGTTGGTTTGCTTGTATATGGATGATTTAATTTTTACTAACAACAATTTAAGAATATTAGAATATTTCAAGAAATCATTGACTAGAGAATTCAAGGTGAACGATATTGGACTCATGTCATATTATCTTGACGCTGAAGTGAAGCAAATGAATGAAGACATTTTTATTTCACAAGAATGAAGGAAGAAATTTTTATTTCTATTCATTAACAAATGATTTGAAGCTTGTGGGTTATAGTGATAGTAATTGGCTAAAGATATTGTTGATAGAAAGAGTACCGCTAGATCTATTTTTCACATGAGAGATGAAGCTTTCAAATGTTCTTTAAAGAAGTAACCTATTGTGACACCTTCGACTTGTGGGTAGAATATGTAGCTGCAACATCATGCGTTTGTCATGTTATTTGGCTAAAAAATTTGTTGAGAAATAGCTTATCTTGGATGACAAGAAAGCTATGGAATTTGCATTGACAACAAATCTACAACAACTTTGACCAAGATCCAGTGTTCCAAGAAAAAAGAAGATACAAACATTTAGCAAATTGAGAGATTCACTATGAGTCGTTCAAAAATCAAAAAGTCATGTTTAAGGGGGGATGTTGGAAAATAAACATGTTTTTAATTAGTTCTTATTTAGTGTTGTGTTTTTTATTAATATATATATTTTAGAAGAAACAAGAACGCATTCACTAATCGAACTTAATTTCAAAGATAACAACCAAAAAACTTGGAGGAAAACTAGAAGAAAAATTATAAGGTCTATTTCGATGAGCCCGACCAGCTAGATGATGAGCAGCCTTGTTCTTTTCTTTGTAATTTGTATATATGCTTGAAGTGGCAGTTGGGTAGATGAATAAGAGCTAACTTCAAATCTTTATAAAGAAGTCTTAGATTTGGCCAAGTATCATGATGATATACTAAGGCACATACCAACTAAAGACAATCAAATTCAAACCCAACTGCCGAGAAACCCAAATCACAAGCCAAAGAAAGAGCTTCAAAGCCAGCAAAGACTTGGATATGTGCAGGAGAAGTAACTTGAGGAATGTTCCGGACTCATCCACCAAAACAGTTACCATTGCTATCTTTAGGGTGCAATCACTCCAACACCCCCTTCCAAAATAACAACATCAAAAGCTTCATCTGAACATATACTTACCCGACTTGAAGGAGGCTTCTGATCTGCACCTTACATCATCATTTTGATTAGGGTAATTCTCTAGAATGGTTTGCGGAGTGCACGTCTTTCCAACCCACAACTTATGATTTATACACTTCCAAATGAACTATAGCATTACTAAAAGCTCTGACCAGCTTGAATTAGGAAGTAATAAAGGTGTTGATGACTAGCCAAACCTGGAAAGAGAGGAGGGATTATGCTCTGAGTAATTAAGCAATCATGAAAGAGATGCTCAACTATTTATGATGCACTTTCACACAAAATGCAACATGCTGGAACCTCTGCTTGACGCTGCAATAGATTGGATCGAGTATGTAGATAGCCCTTTAACATTTTCTGAACACACAACTTCACCTTATTAGGAATTTTAGTCCACTGAAATTTCTTCCAAAAGGAATTATACAAATTGGAAGAGCCAATAAAACCCTCTATAAGTCTAAGAACCACATCTAATGTCACTGTGTAAGCGCTATCCACCGTTTGAAAGCATGAGCCCTCAGAATCCAACTATCATCCCAAATATCAATGAAACTTCCATCACCAACATTCCATCTCAACTCCGCTTCAAGAACTATTTTTGCAACAAAAACACTTCTCCAAGTGTAGGAGGGGGCAGCATCCAATGATGAGTTCATAAAAGAAGAAGAGTGAAAATAATAAAATATGGTGCTTTATAAATAGAATCCACTAGCTATGAGGGTTTTGAATAATTTTCTAAACTTGTTTGGCCAACATGGCTAGATTAAGCATAGAGATTACCAAGCCCCCAAAACCCATTTTCTTTAGGTATTATCTGATCCCATGAACACCAATATTATATCTTCCAATGATTGTTAGTATCTTCCCACCAATAATTAGCATACAACTGTTGGAACTCCTCACAAAAAGTTTCAGGTGATAAAAAACAATTCATTGTATAAAAAGGCCATGATTGTGAAATTACCTTAATAAGTAGCTCTCTTCCTGCTAGAGTTAAAAGCTTTCCTCTCCAACCAGAGAGTTTTTTCCAAAGTCGATCACAGAGGAAAGAGAAAGATTACTTCTTGCTTCAACCCACATGAGTAAGAAGCCTAAGTACTTTTCAAGAAACAAACCAGCTCCACTCCCAGAATTCTAGCCAAATCCTCCTGAGCAAGCAAAGAAAGATTTTGACTAACACGCACACTGCTCTTCTGAAAATTAATAGCTTGTCCTGAAGCCAATGTATAAATATTCAATAGCTCCTTAATCCTATAACAAGACTTTGGTGTCACTTGGGCAAATAGAAACTACCATATGCAAACAAAAGATGGTGAAATACAGGTGACCTTTGACAAATGCTAATACCCCTAAGCTCACCAGCATGATGTATGCACTTCATCAAAGGTGAAAAACCTTTAGTACAAAGCAAGAAAAGATAAGGAGAAATGGGTTAGTCTTGATGTAGTCCTCTAGATGGAGGGCATGTTTACTTACTTGGAATGGGAGGGAATGATTACGAGGTAGAAACATTCATGCGTTTACTAACACATAAAGGAATCGGAATGATTCCGGGTAAAAGAATTCCTGCGTTTACTAACACATGAAGGAATCGGAATGGATGTAGGTCCCACCTCCTTATCAGGAATCGATTCCTGAATACTCAGGAATTCGATTACGAAGGGGGGAGATGAGTTTAGGAATCATTCATCCGGAATCAATACCGATTCCTTTCTTCTCCCATTCCACTTGTCTCCGATTCATGATTATTTTCCATTCCAAGTAAGTAAACGTGTCAGGAGTAATAAAACCTCTGGGGCTTCCATTAATCAGGAAATATTTGACTAAAATAACGTATTCCATGACCAAATTAACCCAGGACTGTGGAAAACCCAACTTCAAAAGAACAGCTCTTAAGTAGTCTCACTCCTTGTGATCGTATGCTTTACTCACATCAAGTTTAAGAGCTAGCCGACTAATATTCCCGTTATGCTTTGTACGAAGAAAATGAGCCACCTCATTAGCCACCAAAGTGTTGTCTGTAATCAATTTATCGGAAATAAAAGTACTCTGGAAATAAGGTATAATACTGTCTAGAATAGGTTTCAGTCTACTTGCAAGCACCTTTGCACAAATCTTGTAAATCACATTACACAAAGCAATGGGACAAAGCTGACTAACCTCTGTTGGATTCTTAACCTTTGGGATGAGACATACATGAGTGAAATTCCCTAGCGAGGCATCTGACCAGAAGATAAAAATTCTTTTACCACAGAAACAACATCAGGACTAGTTAACACTCCAATATTTCTTACAGAAAAAAGGATGAAGATCACGGGAATTGGAGATTTAGTAGGATACATTTGGAAAAAAGCATTATAATTTCCTCATCTATGTAAGGGGCCAAGAGAGAGTTGGCCATCTCTTGAGATACACTGGCTCCATTTGTTCCAATGAGGCACCCCCCGAAGTAAAAGTAGAGGAAAAGCAATCCAACAACACACTCAATATGTCAATAGTTGCTAGGGAGTCTTGCCACTGCCCAAACTTACTAAACAAACCTCTGAGTTGATTGCGCTGCTTCCGGTTTGAAGCTTTCTGATGAAAAACCTTATGTTCCTATCACCATCTTGCAACTACGGAGTCTTAAATCATTGTTTCCAGTACAAATCTTCTTGATCAAGTAACACTTTTAAGCCTCTCCTGCAACCTTCTCTTCTCAGGAAGGTCTGCCAACTGAAATGGCACAGATAGAAATTCTTCTAGCTTTCAGCTTACTCTCCAGGTGCAGTGCACTAAAGACCTCTCTCTTCCAATTAGAAAGTCCTATTCTTGTGTTCATTATCTTCCCCACAAAAAAAAAAAAAAAAAAAAAAAGAAGAAGGGAGGCTAAGTTCCAACCCTGTCCATCTGCCAGCTTTGTCGAATAGCCTCCTCACAAGAGACCTCCCTCGTCCACATTTCCTCAAACCGGAACCTAGAACGATGATCCAAAAAGCAAACAGGAGGCAAAACCTTTGCCTCCACAAGAAACAGGCAAATGAACGGAGCAGAGAGGGGAAAGGTGAATCACCTTAGCCGCCCTGAAGGTCCCTAGCCAATTTCGAGTAGCAACAACCCTGTCAAGAATACATTTGAGTATGTCAAGTGAACAGAGTCCCAGTAATACCAATTTCCTGGAGTGAACAATCATCTAGGGTTGACTGAACCATCCATCTGCTATACTGGGAGTCCATATGATTCTTCACAATTCTCTGTGGAAGAGAAACCCCAGAAAATATTTACTCCAACTTATCATACTGAGAGTCTAGATGATTCTTCACAATTCTCTTTAGCTGGTTGCTGCGAATTGCGAAAGAGTGGTTTGATATAAACGTTAAGGAGGCCTCGATTCATCTTGTTCGAGCAGATTACAGTAATTAATATGAAACGTGGCTTGAGAGGGAAAAAGAACAGCCAATCATATTGAGTAAATTTAACTTGATTAAACAAAGATGAAATTCCAATATCTACCGGAATCAAATTGAAAAAACACAAGTAATAACAATATAACTTTGTATACGACCTCATAACACAATCCTTGCAACCAATGCAGGTTGAATTTATGATTACCACGCCTTAGTGACTTTGTAGGAGACGAACTAATGAATGAATGCATCGAATGTAACAACTATATAATAAAAGCCAGACATTGATAAAGATTCAAAGCCAGACAGCAACCGTCCCTCCAGGTCTGGTCTATTGATTTGACTCGGGCTTTGAGGTTGTTGAGCCATTCTGCTGCAGTTGCTGAGGTGTCTGTTGCTGTTGTTGCTGTTGTTGTTGCTGCTGCTGTTGTTGCTGCTGCTGCTGTTGCTGCTGATGTAGGTTGAACTGAGTCTGAGGTGACTGCTGCTGGAGCTGGAACCTCTGGGTGTTAATCATGCTCTTAGAAGGGCGAGAATCCCCATTCAGATCTGTTGTAGCAAGCTTCAAACGTTGGACCTCTGATGTTAGGGCTTCATTTAGAGCTGTCATATTCATCAAGCAGCATCTTTAAGCACTCTAAATTTACCATAACAGGGAATGAACCATAGATAGCAATCATAGCATTGATGCATTGGGATAGGTAATGATGACGGCAGATCCGAAATAAAATGGAGGACAACGTTTGAAGCACCTATAATTTTGTTTTTGGAGTTCCTAAATGCAAGTAATCATCACCTCAAACATAGAACTTAAAAATGTTATGTACTCATGTGATTAATATATCCCTTGGTATCTAGAACACTGTGGACTATTATGATTTACCTTTCTCCATCTGAAAAATGTTCACTATAAAAATTGAATTTTAGATCACCTAGCTACTACTTTGTTCTCCTTTGCTTTAATTTTAAAAGCATTCACCTCCTCCTTAAAGATGTTCAAACTTGATTTCCATTATTGGAGATAAAAAGAAAAAGAAAAAAGAATAGAGCCGGAGAACATTTTAGATAACCAAATTGAATACAGTTTAGGTCTATTGTCAGCACATATAATATCTTAATTTTAAAACTCTTATTTGTATCTAACACTGGGTGCGCGTGAAAATGTATTGTGTAAATTGAGAGTGGGAGAGAGCTGGCCAAGATTAGTTGGTGCTTATAAACTCTGAAGGATTGTTCACAGAAAGCTTTACACATTAGAGCTTCCAATGGTATCTAAAACACTAGGTGGAGTTTGCTAACCAACCAATCCAGTTGCTCAAGCATCTATATTCCTTAACCATATGACCAAAATTATCCGGGCAATCCTCCTTCTAGTGCAAAGTGTAACCCTCTGTTTTACTAGTATATAAGCATCGGAAGCCTAGATTAGTAAAAACCTCTTCCCACATTTATTTCTACAAGTTCAAAAAAACTGAAAGGAGTTTCAAAACTACTCTTTTCAAAATTCAGACTCCCATCAGTTTGTCCCAAGACTCCGAGTTCCAACTTGAAAAGACAGCAAGTTCTTTCCTCAGAATATCATCCAAAGTGATAAACTTCTCAGGTGACGTACTACAATTCCTGCTTTTATAAAATAGAACGTCTGGGAATTTCTAATCAGACCATGTATCCAGTTATTATAAAAGCTTTTAAATTCCTGAACAGCTATTGTTTTATCAAGCTAGTCAAAAACCCACACCAACTATTTGCAAACTTCTCAAACAATGTATGAGAACAGATTCTTACGGATAAGTACAAAGAAATTCTCATGGACAAACTAATATAATTTGCTATCATTTTGGATTAGATGAAGAGGAATTAATTGGGGGAAGCAACCACCAATCCACCAACTATCAGATTATCAGTATGAATTAAAAATAGAACCTCGGTTAGTGATGAAACAAAAATGACTGAATATGTTGATAAATCCACATGCATGTTTTCTACATATGAACTGAATAACCTAATATATGAACCATTAAATCTAAAAGAAGTTGCTACATACCATCTCTGAGTTGAGCCTGTTGTTCCATAGCTTGAAGGCGAAACTTCAACTCATTATTCTGGTTACTGAGACCAACAGAATCTCTCTGCAGGCAACCAAAATATGACAAAATCAATATAGCAAGAGAATTTGAAAGAGTAAACAAAATTACTGCAGTACAAATCCCCACCTGTAATAGTGTAAGCTGTGCAGACAGTGTTGTTGCTTCTGTCTGTAGAGTCTGAACCTTGTGTTCCAACTCTGAAATGTAGCGCATCTTCCGTTCTTTGGAACGGGCAGCTGATTGACGATTTGCCAATATCCTACAAAGAGATTCATTGTTAGAATTGCAGGTAATTTATCCTGTAGACCAGGGTCAACCATTAGAAGATGAAGATGCAATACCTTTTTGCACGCTTTGGATCGGTCATTGCAATCTCGGCAAGCTTTTCATTAGCCATAATTTTCTTCATTTCAGCCCCACTGAACTCACCGTTTCCAAATTCCAAGCTAAAGGCATTTGAATTCGTATCAATTGAATTGCTGGGGGAAAGTTGTCCTGGCCGAGTTCCTGGTGAAGGCGGTAGTTTAGGTGACTCATCACCAAATTGCAGCTTACCCATAAAACTGTCCATGGAGACACTTCTGAAGTGTCGAGTGGTCGGCGCAATATCTCCCCCCGCACTCCTTTTAATCCCTTCCCTCATATCAGTCATAATATTCAGTCCCGGTCTATGCATGCCTCCACTTTCATTAACACTGCTTTCCACTTCATTATCACTGCTGTCACAATTTGTCTTAGTCCCACTTGCTCTACTACTGTCCATATCCTCACGATTCTCGTTACCATTCTTGTCATCAGTCCCCGAAGAGTTCAAAGCATCAATGCTATCCAAATTCATATATGCAGAAAACAAATCATCCACTACTTCCCCTTCAGACTTCCTCTCACCCGTCCCTTCCGCATTGTTATCGCCAGCTCTTTCCCAACAAGATTCCTTTTTAACCAACTGAGCTGGCTTAACCATCCCTGAATTTTCTGCACCAGACATTGACAGGTCCAAACCACCCGAACCCCTCACGGGAGCAATGGGGGGTAGAGATTGTTGTTGCATCATGGTAGAAAACCCAAATGGTATATCACTATTAGACCTCCTATGAGCTTTGCGAGGGGGCAAAGTCTCACCGACCCTCGAGAAATTACCCCTGGAAAAAGGTGATGGGGGCAGCAAGGAATGTGAACTTGCATCCCTATCCTCCATTGACACATCGACAGCCACGGACTCCGACATGGAGGTGGATGGGGATTCACGATAGGGCGATGGGCTCAATGGGGGCAGTGAATCAAGGGAAAAGAAGGCTGGTTGAGACAATGATCGCGAATGGGTGGGTCCTCCTGGGCTAAAATTCTGCGAACCCATTGTCTGGTTAATCGGCCTTGCCACCGGGATCTGAGAATAAGGCGAAAGTGGTGGGATGTGGTTTGGGTGTGAGGGTGGTATCCCCGATCTTTTGCTGCTGTCCCCAGTAAAGCTCTGCGCAAAATGGCGTGAGCGAATTTGTGAAGTGCTGAATTGGGGTATGTTCAGTTGGTCCATAGACAAAGGCTGTTTCAGAATTGATGATGAAGATGTTCCAAAGGAAGATTGAAGCCTTTGCATCATATCACTATTAGCTCCTCAGTGTCACCCATTTTGAATCCCACCCCACAACAACAATGAAATTTTCTTTCAAAAAAAAAAAAAAAAAAAAAAGCTTCAATCTTTATCAAACCCCACCTCCAAAAAACCTCTCAATAACACAATCTAAGCTCAACCCACTTCACTCCTTACCCAGAACTCAAACAACACAACAACACACCCAAAATCTGCACACCAACAAAAAAAAAAAAAAAAAATCAATCCCCATATAAAATCTTTAAAACAGTGAACATTTCCAACAAAAACGAAAGAAAACCAATTACAAGTTCTTTAAAAACAAACAATCCCATTAGCGTACCTTGTAGGCGGTGATCATCAGTGCAGCAATGGCTGGGTGGGTGGAAGCGGAGGCAATATAAAAGGCGGCAGACGGTGGGGGTGGTGCGTCAAAAATCAACGCCAGAATTGGAGGGGGGGGGAGGTACTCTCAATTATTTAGTGGCGGAAATGACGAAGGAAAGTAAGCGTCTTTCTTCTCTCTCTCTCTCTCTAAATCGTCGCGCTTTTGTTTTTGTGTCTGCCTCTCTCTCTCTTTCTCTAAACGAAGACGAAAGCAAGCAAGCAAGCGAGTAAAATAGTTTACACGGATTTCATGCCCGCTACTACGCTACTACTACAAATACTCTAGATTACTACAACAACAATACTCCGACGCGTGAATTTATTAAACAATTTTGGTTCCATTTCGGGTGCATTTCAATTTCATTCCGACCTCATTTGGCTCCTTCCCTATGTCACCGCAGCTTATATAGCAAGGAAATATGCTTCCCAACCAAATTCGCATTCAATTATTTTTCAATTCTTTTCCCTTTTTTGGGAAAATTCCCCTCACCGCTTCACGTGCGTCAAAGCGCGTAAACAGTTGTTTTAATTTGCCAATTTGGCGTGATTATTTTTCATTTCATTTCCTTTTTTATACATTTGGCGATAATTACGAAATTAATGACATTATATGAATTTAGAAAAGAATTTCGGTTATTATGGTAAGAAAAGAAAAGATTACTATGGTTTCTATCTATCCATGGTAATTGTATCAATTTCTTTATCCATAAGTTATAGTCTACAAATGTTATGCTAATGATTATGTAAGTTACGTTAATTATAAAGACTTACGTACAACAAGTATGTATCGTATACTTATTAACTATCACATATTATGATATAAACGGTAATTATCCATTAATCAAGTGCAAAAATGGATTTGTTTGATTCTTTTTCGATCAAATTTGTTAATCTGCGGTAATCAACAAGTACGTATCATATACTGATTAACCACCACATAATATGGTATAAACTAAGTTCGAAAATGGATTTGTTTGATTCCTTTTCTATCAAATTTGTTAATTTTCGTTAATTAGTTTGGAAGTTTGATAGTATATTAGGTGATTTTCGAGCCCCATCAAGGGTGGGAATGGGGTGGGGTTTTTTTTTAAAAAAAAAAAAAAAAAAAAAAGGTGATTTTGATAAGTTGCTCTAACTATGGTTTTCCTCTCACAATATTGAATGAAACTTTATGGTTCTTTGCCTCCCGTTTCGATTCCTAGCAAATCTTAACCGCCGCCATGGCCTAGGGCCCCATCAGTGGCATGCAAGTGATGCAACGCCGTCGCCAACGCCAAACAGGGTTTCACTCTTTGTCTCTTGTCAGCTTCTAGAGGCAAACCAATGTCAATTGTTTTTTACGACTCCTCATCTGAAATCCTCCTTTTTAGAGGCGTGTATCGAACTCTCTCTTCCACCGCATCAAACCACAGTGACGTCAGAAGGGATGATGGTGTTATCGTTGTTGAGTGTTTAAGGAGGCTAACAGAAACGATCGTGGGTCGGGTTCGACCGTTAAGAGCACTCCTTAAGGCTCTTAAGATCGTTGCTGATCAACTAGTGGTTAAGGCCAGCATTTCAGGCTGAATTTTTTATTTTTCGACTTGAAACTATGACAACAAGGGGTTCTGCACCTTGTGGAAGACTGGTGGTGGCGGGGCTCCGAGCTCGTGCTACTATGGTCTGATCTACCAGATCTACGGTCCGGGCTCTCTGGGCAGCAGGGTTCTTGAAGCACCAACTTGCTAGAGTGGTGTCGTTCTCAAATGCCAGCGCTTGAAGCAGAACGAGTTGGGTGCCCAGATTATTTGGGTTGCCCTAACCTTGTTGGGGCCCAAGTTGATTTGGGTGTCCAAATCAGTCTGGGGGCCCAAATTAGTTGGGGAGCCTCAAATGTTCTAGGTGTCCAATGTAGCTCGGAATTGGATTTGGGCCCAAGTGTGGACAAGGCTAATGGGTTCGGGCTCCCTAGGGTTTCAAATTTAGGATCCAGGAGGAAGGACACAGCCAAACCTCCTTGGAAGGGAAGGAAAAGATTTAGTCTTTCAATGAACTATGCCTATATATATATATATATATATATATATTTTAGAGTAATAGTCAACCAATTTATTAATAATAAACATAACAAAAATTACAACTTATAGATGTAGAAACTACATCAAAATATAAAATAACAAGAGAAATACTAGATGCAATAAAACATCGGAAATAAAACCTAGCAAGGGTACGAAGGGATGCAATTAAGCATTTGATGAGGCACCAGACCGAGTCTGGGCTATGTAAAACGGTACCAATAGTATGGTCTACCATACTTCCACGCAAAGATATACGTCGAATAGAGGGTAACCTTCTATCAAGGTAACCGCAGGTAGTGTGACCGACCTTACCTACTCCACGCAAAAAAATGCTCTGAATAGAGAGAGCAATCTTCTACCTAAGTAACCAAAGAAGCCAATCTAAAATGCAGAAGAATTTAGGGCCCATAAAAAGTCTCCCGGGTCCCAAATACGAACCCTAAAAGCATCAGGCTCAAACACCATTCGCAGGAACCCAAGTAGGCAGGCCCAACCCCAAACCCTACTAGAGCAATCCAACAGAGCATAGGCCCAAGCCCAACTTTGGGCACCCAAAATCTTTCTTCGCACCCAGGCCATCCCCGACCTTGTGCCCGGCCGCTGCACCGCTGCCCTTCGTCGGAGAAGAGTCATCCCGGCCCCATCATTTCCCCAGCAGAGGTCCAATCCGACACCATCAGCTTGACGCCAATGCCTACAAACTGACAACCTGCCATCCCTCTCCGGGAAAGTTCCTCTGGCACAAAGTCGGACTGATTGGCCCCATCTTTAAGCAGCGGCCGTCGTGGCCTCTCTGATCCTCCACTGCTCTCCACCGCCAGCAATCCGCCTAGACGTCTAATCAACAACCCGCACATTATCCAATTTTTCGCCTCAATATGCGTACCGCCGGGTGCCATGCCCTTCAGAAAAGGTTTCAGGCGTTCAGCCAAAGTTCTGATCTAGCCGATCTTAGACGGCTCCTTCAATCCTTGGCCAAAGCTCTATAACAATTCACAAATTCCGATCTCTTGACCACCAAACAGCCCCTGTCGCATGGCACTGCCAGACAACAAAGACAATTCATCTGATCCCAATGATGGTAACGGAAACGAGCCCCATTAAGGATGAGGGACAATTCTTGAGAAGCCAGGCTAAAGGCGGCAAACTCCCAACCCAACCCTAGCAGAGAGGCTCTGCTAGGTCTCATGTATTATTATTATTATTATTATTTTTTTTTTTTTGTTACAAAGAGGTCCAAAGGACCTAGGCAGAAAGAAAACTAAATAAGATGAGATCCAACTTGGGCAAAGGTTCTAACTCTATCAATCCCAGCAATGTCATCAAGCAAAGCCTGGATAACATGCACATGAGGCTGGTTCATAAAGCAGGTTCCTCTAGAACAATTTAAGCTTTCCTTGGCTAGGATGTCAGCAACTGTATTCCTCTCCCTGTGTATGTGTTGGAGAGTACAAGAATCAAATAGCTGCATCATGGACTTGCAGTTAGAGAGAAGAGTCCCAAGGGGATGAGTGTCATACAAATTCAGCTGCATGAGGTGGACCACAATTACAGAGTCACTTTCAACTTCAAGATTTTTGATATGGAGTTCAAGAGCAAGTTTTAGGCCAGTAAAGAGACTCCAAGCCTCAGCCTGAATAACTTCACAAGTCCCAACATGTATTATTTAATGAACTATGCCTATATACTATGTCCTAAATTTTTTATAGTTATAGGTTTGCTTTAAATAAGTGAGCGGTAAGTTCGAATATAGTTGGTATATTCCTAGGTACCACTATGGCCTTCATTACGAATCCTTGTTTTGTCCATTGCAAGGCAGTGAGAGGCTATGTAATGGTCTTCTTAGCAAGAGTTTATTCAATGAAATTATCATTTATTCGACAACAACAAAAATATTGAATAAAATTTAAGTCTAAACTCATTTTGACAAAAGTGATCATAATATAGAGGCTGCTTATCTTAATCTATGTATGATAAGAATATCACCGAACAAGAAAATCACCACAATTATTTCCTATCTTTTTGAACAAGATTGTTCAATTTTTATAGATATATTTTTCATTGAAAATGAATGATTTATTTACTTAAAAGATGAAGTTACGAACGATCTATACTTTTTTTTTTTTTTTTGAAATAGGACGTCAAGCCTTTCATATATTCAAATATAAGTGATTATATAACATGACCTACTTCCGAAAGGGCCACATCAATATCAAGCCATGCAGGCTACACTAAAGCAACCAAATAAAATCACTATGATAATAGGACCAAGAGCCACGAACCTAGACAACGTTAGGGTAAAGAAAAGAAAAAAAACCCCTAACTTATTCCCCGGGTTCAAGTAAAAGATAGACTAAACTATTCAAAAGAAAAGTCCAAGGCTTAGTGACAAGCCCAAGAGCCTGAGGACGAATCCCCAAGCCAAGCACTGTCCCCTTGCCAACGACACCTACAGGCCACACCAACGCTACCGGACTGTCGCCACTACTAATAGCCCCTCATTCAACCAGCAACACCATCTACCACGGTTCTGCCACCGAAGACAAAGCCCCACAGCCGCAGTCCTCCTTACCCAAAGCTGTGCCTGAAAGCTCACAACCACTCACAATCAATGGATCCAAACTCGTCTCGGATCTGTCGTCGCCGGACACAATCTTCGTACTGCCTATGACCCAATCAGCGCAACCAGCATTAGACGATGTCCTCCCAGTCAAGAACTGATCAATCCACCTTGACTGAGCGAGTGGGAGAAGCCACCAGCGCAACAGCCCGCACTAATCCACCACCATCTTCCAAACCAACCCCACCGCCCCAAACCACAGCACCTCAGCTAGACAAAAAAATGACAAAAAGGAGGAGGACAAAGCCAACCCATATCGCCAAGAGGAGGCAACGACGGACAAGGTGACCCAAGAGGCCAGCAGTCCCAAACCCATGCACGATTAGTTTGATGGCTAGGTAAAACCCTAGCAGAGAAAAAAGATGCAAACCCATCAAAATAAAATATGGTTAGTCATGCACTCATTTTCTAATACAAATGATCTATACTTAAGGACACAACATATATAATTAATAGTTAAGAAACCGCACTTACTCGTACCACTGATGCCCAAAAAAAAAATCAATAAATGTAAACACTGGAAGTACTGTAAAACCTCTATAAATGAATATTGTTGGGACTATATTATCGATAAAATAAATAATTTGGTCATTTATCGATAAATGAATATTTAATAAATTAAAAAAAATTCCCAATTGAGTTACATAAATTATTTAGACCAAAAATATTACATAATTTAGTCTAGTTTATTGAGCTTACAACCATTGCAATTATTTTCAACATTGATGGAATCATCTACTGATGGAAAGATCAGTAAGTGGTAATCAATATGTCTATCGAAGATGATCCAAGATTCAATTGACAGCTGTGCTTAACCAACTGTTTCTCCAAAAGTGGCAATTCAAGTAGTAGTATCCTTGAATAACTACTTACTATAAAATGAAAAATATATATAATATATATATATATATATATATAAATCAAATATCGTGCATACACAAAATTAAGGATGAAATTTTATTCTGTTTAAATACAAGGAAAAAGCAAAGGACTATAAAGGATATTAATTTTGAGAAATAGCTAAATGAAGAAAATAGAAAGGGTTAAAATTTTCTTGATAGGTGACAAGAAACCCTAACACTATATTCTCCCTAACGGCGCTCACACTTGCGCTCATCCTAGCATCGCCACCATCTTACAATGACAACAATGATGGATTTTGCCATCCAAATTCCGAACAACTTCGTTTATCACCATCCTCTGATCATCCTAGGCATACATGGTCCCCTGCATCTTCTAGGGACTGCGATGGTCGGCTTTGGCCATGGCGGCATCTCTTGCCCGTCAATGGCAGACAGATTGCTTGGTTGCTCCTAAACCCAGACGATGGCCTGCATTTATTGACAGAATCATCTGATATAGCCAACGAAGCCGAAACCCAAGGGGGATACTATTCATTCCATCGGAGACATCATTGTCGCTCGTACCCTTCCCGTGGAGGCCATCAATCTAGTTGCTGCAGCTGCTTGTATGCCGTCTATCAGGTCGGTTCTTCTTGGCAATGATAGGGTCTCCTCTGCGAAGTCCATGGGTGGCGACACTATTGATCATCATGCTGCGCTCGTGGATTGGTCATGGCCGGAGTTGCAGATGCTGCTGAAGCTGCAAATGGAGCACAAAAGAGTTTGGGTATCTAGATCAAAGAGCATGTGGTCGAGATGTCTTTGGGCTCAAATCCAAGCCCAGACCTTGGGGAGTTCGACGAAGGAGGTGAATGTGTGGCTACCCTCGAATTGGTTGGCATGGATGCTTGGCCGGACAGCGCCAATATTGCTTATGGCGGCAAGAACAACTTGGAGGCAGCTAGGGTTTATTCTTGATGGGCTTTGTGGGCTGATGGTTGGGCCTAGGGCTGTGGAACTGGTTTTGGGCCTGCTCTCTCTTGGGTCCAGAATAACTAATGGGTTTCTACACCCATTATTTAGTTAGTCTTTTTTCGAATTTGCTTGCCTATTACTATGCATTATTGTCCATAGTTAAATAGGCTTTCTTGAATAAGTGAGCATGGGTACCGTCAAATGATCGGACCTAATCTATGTATCGCTGTGGTTTTCCACAAACTCTTTATCTGCCCAGAGATGGTAGAGGGAGGATATGTAATGGTCCTTTCTGGCCTGAGTAATATTAATATATCGACATGATATTCTTCAAAAAAAAAAAAATAGGGATTATGAATTTTTTTTATTTTATCTTTTATGTATTTTCTCAATTATTAATATTTTTATGTGCCATTTCCTTTATATATTTCTTCTATTATTAATTTACATATTTGTTGGGTCCTAAAAATTGTCTATAAAATTTATTATCTGATATATTTAGCTAAAGTATTATTTTAGTACTCTGGCCCGAATTGGGACTAAAGAAATTTATTATTTAACCTCAGAAATTATCAAATATTCATTTATTGAGATTTTACTATATCAAAAATAAAAGTGATAAACTCATTGCTAAATTTACTGCACACTTTTCTACTAGAAAAATAATGAAAAAAAAAAAAAACAAACAAACAAACAAAGAACTCATGTAGTGAGAGCACACCAAAGAACCCAAATTGATGCAGGAATGTAACTGGTAGACAAGCTGTAAAAATCATTCACAAACTGATCTAGACATCGTTAGAAGAAATAATTTTTTTCTCTTTTAAGTTTATCAGCTATAAGTACGACATATTTTTATTTAAATATAATCATTAATTACAACTAAGAATGTACAATAACTAGTTTGTGAGTCAAACTCGATCAAAAACTTCCACTTACAAAGTAAGCGGTAATGTTATTAGACCAAATGATGTTAGGCACAACCTAGTTTTTAACGTAACGACTTTACCTTAAGGACTTTTGCTTATCGGCAACAACAAAGTCTTCTTTTCTTTGCTCACTATCTCTAAATTTAAATATTTTATTCATAGCTTAATTTAAAAATTTGAAACACAATTTGTTGTATCATCCCTGACTTTAAAAAGTAACCATAAACTAAAATAAATTTCTTTTTGGTCATTTTAAGAAACTTGATGAATGAACACCTTTTTTTTTCTTTTCAAATGGGTTTAATATAGTTAATTTCTTTTTATTTTCATCAAATCATTGTAATCTTTTTTGTTCCAAATTTCTCACATGTAAGAGTTGATGTTGTTGCTACTTTTTTATTTTTGAAAGCTTTTTAGCTCTGCCTCCTTAAGTTAAATTTCTGGATCCACCAATGAGTGTTGTGGCCGTCCTCCTGGTGCTAATAATAAACCAAAAACACCCATGACTGCTGGAATAGAAAGAATGAAAATCCTAGGGTCCAAGGTACCCACGTACATAGTAAAAAGACAGCAACAATAGAGCATTTGAGTTTAAATATTTTAATTTAAAATTTCAGGAATCTGTATTTTTGTAATTAAGCTTAATTACCTTATTGCTAGATTACTTTTTTTTTTTAATTATTAAAATGACAACTCCAATAAAACTAGGAGATTAACTCCTCTAAAAGTACATCAAGAATACAACTGGGAGTCTCTAAAGCCCCAAAACCAAGAATTAGAAGTAGGAAAAGCAAAACTAGCTAATTTGTGAGACCACAGTATTGACTTGACGGTGAGCATGAGTGAAATAAGAACCTGATATCTCTGGGAGATAAAAGGTAATGTCATCATACACACGACCAATGAAAAAAGTATGAGAATAACTCTCTACTTAGTAGCAGGAAGGAAATATTGCTAGATTACTTCATTGA
Source organism: Rosa lucieae (assembly GCA_024704745.1). Taxonomy (NCBI): domain Eukaryota; kingdom Viridiplantae; phylum Streptophyta; class Magnoliopsida; order Rosales; family Rosaceae; genus Rosa; species Rosa lucieae. The sequence goes on along the minus strand of CM045497.1, from coordinate 25,679,196 downwards.
TGTTCTTTTGTGGTACTCAAAAAAGGATAATAGACTTTTAATTTTGATACTTTATATATAGCCATCTTTCACTATAAAAAAGATTAAATTTTCTTTTTGAATTTTTTTAATTAAAGATTAAATTTTTGTTGGAGACATCATTGAGTATGAAAGTGTAATGCAAATTTGTGTATGATGTTACCTACTCCCAAGATTAGGAGGTCAAGTTTTAGTAAAGGGAAAAAGTAAGAGTATCATACCCAAGGGATTGAGTAACTCTACCCTAAACTAGATCACTGTTAAAAGAAACCTAGGAAAAACATGTATGTCTACCTTTTTACAAATTCACAACCTTAGCCTTTTGGAAGCTAAAGATCATGAGGATGGTATTTACAATTGTGGTAGTAAATGGCTAGGTTGATTTTAATATTTACGCAAACAAAAATAAAGTAAGCAAATAAAATAAAATTGAGACTTTGATCAATGAGATAAATAGGAGCATAGGTTTCACACGTAGCCTTCTTCATGCATATAATGTAACCCATTTTCAAATAACAATATGCTTTGATAAATTTCCCCTTATTGCTTTGGTGAAGCTACCAAGAAACCAACTAATCATGCAATTTAACAATCTCTTTTGAAGTAAAGCTAAATTATATGACATCTTCCTGATCCTAAATGGTCTATGGTGCTGTGAGCCTAAATTCTTCAGGAACCTAAACTCACAACATCATGCTTTAATTTCAAGGTAAGAAATTCAAGCAACTTGGTTCTTCCCGTAGGAATAAGCTAAGCCACCACCTATTAGCTACACATGCTCACGGAATCAAGAGTTTATCAAGTTCATATTTCCGATTCATTAATTTCCTAAAGCATGCTTCTAGGTGATAAATCTATAAACACACTTAGGATACATGAAAGTATAGTAGCAAAAAAATTCAAAACATGCATAAACATTGAACCACATGGAAATTTACATTATTTGCACATAAGTTTGGTTAGGGCTCAAATCCAACTACTCACAACACATGTTATTACAAATACAAACCATGAACATCAAATTAAAGAGAGAAGGAAGAGAAAAGAGAAGAACTACCAACCTCCAACCTAGCTCTCAAATACGTCAAATAATGAGAGAATTGCTTCAAGGTATGGGATTTTTGATTTTTACAACCCAAAACACCATACACATCCACAATGCTCAAGAACAAAGAAGAACAAAGGCTTGGATGTGTGAAAGCAAGTGTTGTGATTGATTTAGAGTGTGTAGTAACTTCGGTTTTGGTGAAACCCAAGTGCCTACACACATGTTTCTCACACAAACTCAAAGAACTATGTACAAGGTATGAAAAATGAACCTAAAACTAGATAAAAGAGAGATTTTGATGCTCCAAAATGAGGGAGCCAAGGGGGTGCACGGTTTTGGGGAGAGAGAATGGGCTATTTAAAGGCCAAGGCAATTCAAATCAAGGGTGGAGATCAAAAGAAATGAAGGGTTAGATGTAATTGACAAATGTGTAAGCACAAAATGTGGATCTAGTTTTTTACTCCACATAGAATTGACATAGAAATCCCATAGATATTTTGGTGGAGGAGAAAAAATAAGGGTAGAATGGTCATTGTATAGGGGAACAAGGTAATAAATGGGAGACAAAGTGTAAGGTGTAAGAATGAGACCACTTGTCCTCTTTCAAATTTTGAATTTAAAAATAAGTTAGACCTAAAGTCTTCCCACCTAAAGTCTCTAACCCTAGTCAGCTCTTCCTTGTCCTACACACATGTTCTAGGCCAGCAACTCAGCCGGAAAAGTCCAGAATCCTGCGTTGACCACTGTTGACCCATTTTTTGTCCGTTTGCGCACTTTCTTCTCCTTTCTTCCTTCAATTGAATCTCCATCGAGAGTTCGGAATTGGCCTTTGACTTCTTCATATAAAATGTTCCTCCATGAGTGTAGACCATCCTGGTAAAATTCAGAGCTTAATTCATAGTAGTTTGGCTGGAACTGTTGCCGGAATCCTTACAGGTCGCTTTTTGCAGTTTTCGTCTTCTAGTGCAGAAACTTGAACTGATCATTTGAAGGCCTTCCACTCCGAACTAGCTCTTACACTCTCCATATGAAATGATCCTTAGGATATTTTCAGCTCATTTGGAGTTCATTTGGTCAGGCTTTTGCCCCTCCTTCCATGCCTACTCGGTTTCTCCTAGCCGGAGTAGGAAAATGTGCTAAAGTTAAGTTTTTATGGCACTTTCAAGCTTCTCCATCATTTCCTAGCATGATAAGGAAATATAATAAATATATATAAATAAACACAAAAGTTAAGCAAAAATGCAAGATTAGGGGAATAATTACTAGGTAATTATGGACCTAACAATTTTCTTAATATAAAGCTTGTAATAGTAATTTCAAAAAAAAACTTGTAATGGTAATTAATGGGTAATCTATCCAGCCGACAAATGTAAAATAAAATTCTATAAGCACTTGAAGGTCCAACTAAATTTTTACTTTTGTCCCCCACGGCCCCACAATCCATCCTTTTGTCTCTCTTTTATATAAAAAGAATATGATCAACTTTAGAAGAAAAATGATCCACCAAGTACTCAACTAGCTAGTAGCCTGGTACATATGGGTACAATCGTACAAATTGGTGTGAATGTGTGTGTTTTAGAACATGATTAGTCACGCGTGATGCTGCGGGTCTCTTTCTTTTTTGTTTTTATACATAATAAAGTAGCGATTATAATTCAAAATTTGTTGGCTTACGTTCATAGCGCATATGTATATAAATCTGATATAGAAAAGACATTAACCTATCTGAAGGGTAATACTTGTTTACAAGCTTAAAAAGTTTATTCTCATCTAAACTATAATAAAAAATAAAAAATAAATGTCATTTTTTATAAGTGGTGGGTTGTCTTGTACGTGATGTTTATACATATAAGGTATAATTTTTTTTTTTAATAATAATTGGAGGGACACTTCCAGTAAAGAGGAAGCAGAACATGGGTAGAATGGTCGAGATGTTTGTCCTTTGTGAATAGGTTTTAGTATTGTTATAGGGTGGTGCTATTCACACACCCCCTCTATTTTTCTATTACTTGAATTTAATTTTTTTTACAATTAAGTTTTTTTTTTCTTTTCTATTTGGCAATTCAATCATCCCCAAACTCTTTTGATTCCCCATTTTTTTCCATTAAAAAATCTCTAGCATAGATAGAACTCTCTAGTATGATGCTTTGAAGTTCAATCAAAGCAGAACAAGCAACTTTAGACCCATCTTTAGAGACAATTTTACATTTAATTTGCAATGGAGACATGTAAGAAAAATATGAGTTCAGTGATCATTCAAGTCCCTTTGAATCCATCATTCCTAGTAAGATTCTAACTGAAATTATTTGGTGTATTTCAATCCATTGAGCAACTATAGAACTTTACAACAACCTAATAATGATAGCCTTATGATTATAGACATGATTTGTTCTACTATATTATGCTAGAATACGAAAGATTTTGCCATAGGAAAATTATACAAATATGAGTTGAGGGGGGTTTCAGAGATAAGGACTGGTTGTTTGTGGGGGTGGGGGTGGGTTTCAGCAAGGGATTGTATTTTTAATTGAGGGTTGATTGGTTTTGATGCTTCTAGTTACTCTTGTTTATTAGCTTTTATTTTTATGAAGCAATATTGTGGATTGGTACAATGGATTTTGTTATTTTCTACCAAATTATTTGGGAAATTCATGCTCCAAAATACATTATTGAAGTATTTGTGCTGACAGTTTTATCATTTCTTCTAGTTGAAAGGAATTAAACGTGTTGACATAAGGATAGCTTGCTCTTTGCTATTGTAAGTTCATGCACAACTTTTTACTCTCTGGTTTTGTAGCCCCAACTATGGTTTATGCATTTTATTTTTATATACGTACCAACTTTTTACCATCTATACATTTTAGTTCAGTAACTATAAAAACTACTCTAAATAACCAACTAGTTATTGTATTGACATTCTCTTCACAATGTTGAATTAGGTCCAGTACCTTTTTACCTAACAATCAAACTATGTAGAGCAAAACCATATTTATTGCTAAAAATTAGTGTTACTTGGAAGATCTTCGTATCATAATGTCCTAGTAGCAAAAAAATTTGATTTATTGTAAAATGATGGTTGTTTCATGATTGACTTGTCAAATAGAAAAAAGAAATAAGAAAAAGAAACATAATTGCAAGGGAGGGTAGTTAGGGTAATTTGTAAAAGAAAATTAAATTAAAGTAATAGAAAAATAGAGGGGGTGTGTGAATAGAGAAAATAGGTGTGCGAATAGCACCACCGTAGTTATAATGTCTTTACCTCAATAAATTTTTCACCTGTAACTGCAATGGCCTGAGGGCAAAAAAAAAAAAACAAACACTTGACATACTACCAAATTTCTTTATATTTAATTTTAACTTAGGTAAATTTTAATAAACCAAAGACATTATATCTATACTATTATTAAGAGAAGAGGTTTGTTAGCCAAAATAAAAAATTTTGACAGAAATGACCCTAAAAAATTGAAAAACTTTGAGAGCTAATTAAATTACAAGGATAATTATGGCATTTACAAAAATATTTTTATTAAAAAATAAATAAATAAAAAAAGCCACAATCCACTTTTTTCTTTCATGATCTTATGTCTGTAATAACCGTTTTCTTTATTATTTTCTGCAGAAAATAAAAATAAATAAATAAAAAATACTTGCACATGCAGAGCATGTATAAAGAAATGCTAGTTGTAAATAAAAAAAAACCAAAAAATGAAAAAAGAAATTTCAAAGCAAATAACTTCCCACTCTCTCTACCGTTCTTTATTCACCCTTTCTTTTAGCAAGTTATTCATAAGTGTCTTTATAATATTTATATTATCAATTAAGCCAATATATATATATATATATATATATATCACTACTAGAAAAACGTGTACTTTCACACAGATGGATTCTGTGTGAATACATTGAAATACACACAGAAATCTGTGTGTACAGGTAGTTTCACACAGTACAGTCACGGATTAAGAATTTGTACATGTTGCGAGCGTTGCTAAATCACTTTCACACGGAAAGCTCGTCTGTGTGAAGTATATTAGGTGGGTCACGTATGAATCCCAATTATATTAACTTCCAAATTTACAAACATTTGAATTTTTGTAATTTTCAGATTATTCAAATATTAGATATTTATTTTTAGGTCCTCCATTTATTTTCATGTTGTTTTAGGTCCTTCATTGAAGTTTTGCAAATCTGGAGATCTTTCCTTCATCGTTCTTCATTGAGATTTTGCAAATCTGGGAATTTTTCCAGGGGCGGATCCAGGATTCCAAGTTCGGTGGGGCTTGGACTTTTTTTTTGTTTTGTTTTTTTTTTAATAAAGGCCGGTGCGGCAGCCCTCATGCCTTGATAACATTGATTAAAGAAACCGTCAAATACAAGGGGGGGACAAAGAGCCTAAACCCCTGATTACAATAAGTAGCTAGAGAACATCCTGAAATACTATCATGAGTCTCTACTAAAAACTTGTACTCAACAAAGCACCAATTAGCAAAGAGCGCCCTACTGGCGACTCTATTTGCTTTAACTGCTAGAAAGCAGCGGTGACACAATGGAAAGAAAACTTAATCTGCAACCCGACTGTAGCAAAGCATAATCACCGTACGTACAGCTCTCCCATCATGATGCCACTGAAAAATACATCCAGTGACACTTAGTTTCTCCCTACCACTAGGAGACAGCGACCATTTAACCAAGCCAGGAACTCGCCGCCTACCTAGAGCAGACACGTTACTGCCACTAGGAGGTTGCGACCATTTGACAAAGTCAGGAACTCGCCACCTACCTAGAGCAGACAAGACACACAAGGTGCAAAGACCGGCACAAGGCCCACTTCGCTCTATCCAAACATGGTAGAGACTTATTGTCAACAAAACAACTAAACAAACAGAACAACTAAACTGTAACCAACAAAAGACAAAGCACAACCAGCAAGAGCCTAAGCCCAAAGTCCCGGCCCAATCACCACTCTCCCCAGTAAGGACCTCTAGCGCCACAGGCAGCCATCGCCGGCACCATACTCTCTCTCCACCGCGCCGCCGCAACGCACCATCACGCCACCGCCTGGCCACACCACACCGCCGCATAGCATCTCTAGACCCCCGGATCGAGTTCTTTTGACCACAGCGGCAGGACCCCAAGGCGGAACAGATCCCTTTCGGGATTGACTCTGTCCTGAGTTTGAAGCCGCTGCCATCGCCCAGATCTCCGGTGCTTTGATGACCCCAGAGTTCGCTGCCGGCCAACTGCGCAGTACCGCCGTTCCTCACATGCGCTCTCCCACAACCCGCGAAGGACAGATCGAGATCGCTCTGTCCAACTAGAGAGACAACCACCATCCACCTGCCTTGGGCCACGTCTCAGCCAGAAACCCTCGCTGGAGTGCACAGAACCATCACCGGCCCGTCCGACGACGACTCCCCAAGGACGCGCCGCCGGACGGAGCATCACTCTCGCTCAAGGACACCAGGCGCGTGAGGCGCGTTCTCCAATCCTCTACTTTTTTTTTGCTTTTAAAAGATTTTTGCCACTACAGCAAACCAGCTATCAATGCTATTCTTTGCCAGACCTGGGGCTTGGACTTCTTAACAAAGTGAAGGAAGAAAAAAAATAGGCCCGCCTAGTTTGAGCTTTTCTGGAGAACTGTGTAGCAGCTGCTTGTGCACCAGCTATGGCTTCATTGATACTCGAAGATCTTCCCTCTTCAGATGTTCTAGATTGATCAACGTTTGCAGATATAGCCCAGCTTCAAGGAAAATGGATCTTGTGGATTTGGAAGTGGAAATTTAAGCGGGAGAGGAACTTCAACCAGGTAAGACCTCTAATAGCAGCTTCATATATCTGAAACATGTAAATAAGTTAGGTCTAGTACAAAATAAGCACCCAGAAACAGAAAGGGAGCAAATTTTTGCACACAAAATGCACCGTCTTTTCCAAGTCGAACGGTATTAATAGTTTCTGCATTAACCAAAACCAGCACAAACACAGTTTATCCTTCAAATCAAACAGTAGCCATATATTTTATCCTTCAAGTTACACACCTGTGGCTACTCACAAAGCCAACACATATTGGTCTGTGCTTCTAGCCGCACCTGTATATGTAGCCAAACAGTCCAAGGTTAGTCAGCACACTTTTGACACCCCTGAAATCATTAGCTTAATACATTAAGAAATTTAATGGCTTAACTAAGTAATTATACCCACCTCTTCAGGGCTTCAGGTACCATCTCCCAACCAGCTAACTCTCCGTGTCTAACACATCCAGCTACTTCAACACACCCTATCTCATGCACAAAACCATAATTTGTTAAAAGATACCGTCATGAATCATACAAAGCTACAAACTGCAATTGAAGAAGAAATCAACATTAAATGGAAATCAAGTTATCAAACCCATATCTAACTACCCAATCAGTATCATTACCTCAATTAAAATCAACATCAAGTTATCAAGATCAAAAATTCAAAACGAAATTGAACCCATTTCTAACTACTCAATCAATATCATTACCTTAATTAAAATCAAGATCAACATCAAAAGGAAATCAATGCCATTTGAAATTGAACCCATTAGAAACTCAGAAGAGAAGAAGAGGAGGACTTGAGGAGCCGAGGAGGAGAAGACGAAGAGGGGTTGCTGGTTGTAGCCTTGCAAGTTGCTCGCTGTGTTCCGTTTTCCGACTCGGAAGTGCTCCAAGTCTCCAACCCCGAGTTCGGCGGTGGCCAGTGGGGCTTGAAAGGCTGGAGGCAGAGCTCGGAGACCTGAGATTGGTAGCCTTCTTGCTTCTCTATCGGACTCGAGCAGGGTGAGGATGTCGCCCTCCCGGATAGGACCATTGACGTTTCTCATGATGAACCGGTTCTGGTCGTCGAGAAACTTTACTCAGACTTGGGTCACCTAACCTCTAGATCCGGTCTGACCCATCACCTTCACCACTAGGGTGTGCTTCACAATCGATTCCATGCTCAGATTTGGGAGCTCAAGACGAGGGTCTGGATGAGGAAGAGGCGGCTTGGCTTGGTGTCTGGGTATGTATGTTAATATCCCAGCTCGCTATCCATTCTTGAGAGAGAAAATCGGAGAGAGATGAGAATGAGGGAGATGGAGAGAATAGAGTCTTTACTCTTTCGATCGGAGATGTAGAATTAGAATTTTTATTATTATATTTTTACACAAATATCCATGTAAAATATTAAGCTGGTATAAGAATTTTATTATTTATATTTTTTACACAGATATCCGTGTGAAATTAAATGGGTATTATAATATTTATTTATATTTTTACACAGATATCTGTGTGAAACTAAGTGGGTATTATAATATTTATTTATATTTTTACACAGATATCTGTGTGAACTAATATTTCACACTGAAAACTATTTGAATTTTTAATTTACCATCTGACAATCTTATAGGAATTTCTAAATTTAACTTTATTTCACAGGGATTCTGTGTGTAAATTAACTTATAAAATATTGGGTCCCAATCTGAATCCTATGTGGCCACAATAGTCAATGTGAAAAATATTTACACACGGATTTCTGTGTGTACTATAACACTTTATACACCGATATTCGTCCGTGTGAAACTCTGTGACAATACCATCCGTGTGAAAGAACCTGTTTTTCTAGTAGAGTGTGTGTGTGTGTATCCCTTATAAGGCCAACGAAATATGAGAAATGTCAATATTTATAAAAGATCACCAGCCGCATTGATTTTTATTAGTACAAAACCACTGCATCCAAACAACTATTCTTGTTAATTAAAAAAATACTATCGAGGAACAAAAAGCTACCACTGATAAACGAAACAGCTACTGCCGACGAATCAAAAACCTACTGTCAATGAACTAAAAAGCTATTATAATTCTTCGACAATAGCATTTCGAAAGATGTCAATAATTTTTCAAAAGATTATTGTGAATGCCAGTAGTTTTTTTTTTTTTGAAAAATAACAATAATTTTATAGTTAATTGACAATAGAGTTTCAAAAGATGGTAGTGACTTTTTTGACAAATGACAATTACTTTTTGAAAAAATAATAGTAACTTTTTTTATTTATCGATAATAGCTTTTTAATTATTCGACAGTAACTTTTTTATTTGTTGGTAGCTTTTTTGTTCGTTGGAAGTAGTTTTTTCCTTCTTTTTTTATCGTTGGCAGTACTTTTTCAATTAATAACAATGATTGTTTTAACCATGACAAGTGATTCAGTGGATGAATTGGATCCCTCACAAGAACATTCAAGATGTGGAACCCTCATGTCCTCTGTTCGAACACTGGGTTAGTTTAGTGTTGTTTACTGAATTATAAACGTGGCCAGAGAAGGGCTGTAATGCCCTGTTGGCCGTCTAGGGCCTAACGGATTAATTTCTGGGTATAGGCAGCATTTGAGATATGGGGAACAATCCGAAAAGAGGGTGTCACAAAAAAAAAAAAGTTGTTTTAACACAATGGCATTTTTGTAAATAATAAAAAATAAAAAATGTGGTGTCATTTTTGTAAATAATGATATTTCTTATATTTTGATGGATTTAGAGAAAAAAAAAAACATAATTAGATGACCTAGAGAATAATTTTTTTTGAATAAATATCATGTCGATATTATAGAAATTTCTCAAGCCAGAATAGGCCATTACATATCCTCCCTCTACCGACTATGGGTAGATAAAAAGTCTGTGAACAAGCCACAATGATACATAGACTAGACCTATGCATTTGAATATTCCCATGCTCACTTATTTCAGAGAGCCTACGTACTAAGCAAGAAAAGCAAAGCAAATAGGCAAAGTTTAAAACATAAAAACTTAAATTTTCTCCTTGCCCTTTAGGGATCTGCTTGAAGAAAGACCGTGAGGAGGAGCTTCAGAAGTCACCAAATGCCAGCAGTTCTAGGATACGGAGAAGCCGGTTGCATCTATACAAAGCCCTTCTACTGAGGGATCCCTTTTTTTTTTTTGGCCATTTTAAGGGATCAATTATTAGACCAACTTTTCGATCATATATCAACATCTCCACCATTCAGTTTTTCAGTCTATATGAGTAAATCACTTTTGCAAATTTTCAGCTAAATTGATAATCGTTAAGACATTCATAATTGTGATTTACAATTATAAGCTTGAACGGTTCAAGTTGGACAGATTTGGTTTGTCCATTGATTTAATCTAGTTAGGTACCTTCACGATCATCATTTTGGTTGAAAATTTGTAGAGATGATATATTCATGGAATCCTAAAACCTGAATGGTCAATATGCCAAAATGTAATAAAAAAGTGGGTCCTTCAAGAAATCTCTTAATGGAAGGGCTATATAGATATATATATATATATATATATATATATATATATAGAGAGAGAGAGAGAGAGAGAGAGGACCGATTAGAAGCGGACGTCCGCAACCCAGAAAAAGTGCGGACGTTGCTCCTCCGGGATGCATCAGGCATCGATGGCGACGTTTCTGTTGCCAGACGGCATAGCCATCAACGCGAAGGCGAAGGTGATCAGATTCTCAGCGATGCGCGGCGAGCTCGCTTGAAACCATGGAAGCACCATCAAGGTCAACTTCGAACCCTTCATGGATGAGTTCAGCAGCAAGAAGAGGGTCGGCGCCTGATGCAACTGGCACGAATAGCTGCCCTTCAGAGCCTGATGCAGCCCGGAGGAGCGACATCCGCACTTTTTTTTGTTGCGGACGTCCGCTTCTGAATGGCTCTATATATGTGTGTGTGTGTAGAGAGAGAGAGAGAGAGAGAGAGAGGTTGCGGCTCCAAACCTCCTTTGTTCTTGCAAATAATGGTTCTTCAATTTAATTTTAATCAAATTGAACAAATTGGACAATCTGATCTTTGAAGACATATGAATACAATTAAGGAAGTCTTACTAATGAGGACCACTAAAATAAGACTAGTTGAGAACTTTTGTGTTAGACTTATTTTTCAATCACATTTCGGCAAATCAACCGTTAAATGTTTATATATTTATGTGTAGATCATTTATGCAATTTTTCAACCCAACTGAAAACCGTTAAGACATTCATAATTGTGATTTATCAGTTATGAACATGAATGGTTTATGTTTGATAGATTTAGTTAGTCAATTGATTTGATCTAGTTCTCCCAAACCATTGATTAAAATGTCTTCAACTAGTTCTCATTTTAGTGGTCCTCATTAGAAGGGCTTCTATACAATTAAATCTCAATTAATTATGTATTTGGTCTCATCTTGGTAATTATTAAATGAAAGAGTAGAAATGCTATAAGTTTTAAGTTAACTGCTGCAATGAAAAATAATATGTTTCAAAATTCATATTTTTGTATTCCAATAAATTGATGTATCATATTCATATGGATCTTGATATGCAAGGCAGCAAAGGCGGGGAGAGAAGAGAGAAAGGTTGCCGTTGGGGAGTGAGAGAAAGAGGAAAGGGGGGTAAAGAAGCGTAATGAGGGAAAAAGTCCAGAAAAGAAATTGATGGATGTGTTTTAAGAAAATAAGTGTGTTAATAAATGTTTTCAATAATACAATAGAGAACATTTTTCTCAATAGTGTGTGTTAATAAATGCATCTACGTAGACTTTGCCAAAAAAAAAAAAAAATTTCAAAGTTGCACATGCAGAATATATGTATAGAAAAGGCAAGATTTAATTAGTGGACAATTTTGGCAATTCAATGGAACAAAATTTGGCTGACTCTTATGAAATTGTAACTAAAAAATAGAGTATTTAATACTATATTGTTATGAAATGAATGCAAATAATTTTATGATCACCTGACGTATCATAAGTTATCTCATGTGTATGCATCTAATTTTTAACCCCATCTCGAAGCTTGCACGTAGATGCATATCCTTGTAGTGTGTTGGTTGAGATTTAAATATTTACATTCAGAAATATATGAATGCACAAACAAGAATATGTTAGCTTCTATGAAATTATAAATAGAAATAGGGAAGTGAAATCCACACTCCATGTTTTCTTTTTTAGTAAATTAAATTTTGTCTTTACTAATTTGAATTTTGTTTTTTATGAGAATTTTGACAAAATAAAAAAAGATAGAGTGTTGATTACAAATTAAGAACCGTGAATTTCACTCCCATAAAAATATTTTGCATGCCCTTGACAATCATTAGCATTTCATTCATTGGCTTAGCTTTTAAGAGAAAGACAAAGAATGACATTATATAAATAATGATAACCAAAAATTCGGTATCACTTTTACAAATATTAAAGATTCTAATACTTTAGTGGCCTTATAATAAAAATAAATAAATTATTATGTCTCACTATAAGTAACTTTATATGTAATAGCGATGCTTGCTGTCTCGCTCACCGATCTCTTCAACATTGTCTTCAACCTCTCCAACGACTCACCCGTCAAAGAGAGCCTTTCTAAGCCGTGTCGCCGGATTCCCTCGCCGCAGTCTCGAAACTCCGTGAAATACGGAGTCGGCTACATATGGTAGTACTATAGACATTATCTATCTAATGTTGACTTGCAGGTTTTGCAGCTTTCACATACTGACTGGCCCGCCGACACGTGTGAGAGCGCACATGAGTGTGATGGCTTTTGGAGACACGTGGCGATATTCTACACCTTCGTGAGAAAAAAGGAAAAGATATAACAGGACCCGCACCATAATAGCAAAAGCTTGTCAACAAGGAAAGGTCGACAAGGGAACATTTATGAACATGCAATCCAAATTTAATACAAAAATGGGACTCCATTTCTCTCAACTCAACCCCACAATGTAAAACGACATGTTGTTTTACGTTGGCCAAAATGTGGGGGATTAGTGGCGTGATTCATGCCTCTGGTCTTAAGGAGTGCAAGTGTGTTCAATCTTTGATTCATGCCTCTGGCCTACAAACCATCCAGTAGTTTGTAGGCAACGGTTTGTTGAAAATGGATTGAGAACTGTAACAACACTCCATGTGGTTTTAGTTTGTGCCTGTTCTCGCACAAGTTAGACATGATTGTGATTTGGATCAAGACTGACCAACTTCAAAAACCACAAGGGTGTCATCAGGTAATATTCAATCAACACAACGTACATCATCCCAAATCATGGTGACCATTCTTCACCTTTAGCCAAAATGTAATCAGAGCACTCATTTCTTTCACATCACCTCAAAAACCGGGCTGCTTTTATTATTGGAAGCTTTAGTCCCTCAAGTTTTCTCCTGTTTTATCACATGAAATAGGAATATCCTTGACTGGAGGCAGACATGCCGTAAAGAGGTACAGTCCACGTATGCTGCGGTACTAACAGAATCCCCTTCCTAAGCAGCATTGAAATACTAGGATTGGTCACAGCTAACCATGGACATGCTCTTTTATCAAAACAGATTTCCCTTTGCTATCATTCAGTAATATCAGTACAACCACATGCTTATGAAGATAACAGGAGAGGGAGAGGGAGAGAGACATGGAGACACGAGAGATGGAGGCACGTAGAAAAGAAACATACTCTTCCCAATTCCAAAACATTGTTCAATGACCTACTTGATTGTTATGTAGCGATTTGTCCCATGTCTGGCCCAGTATTCCTTCAGATCCAGTGGTACTGATAGATCATGGCCTTCTGCTGCTAGCCGACTGAGCAATCTAGTAAAAACACTTCCACTCATTTTCCGCCCACCCATCCGGGCGTGGCGCTTATTTGGCATTTGGGGTAGTGGATACATTGACATATTGGTGGTGCAGCAAGATGACTGCCACCCACCATTCCCCCATTTGTAGCACTGCCGTGGCATTCCAGTACATGAGCAAACTGGCACAGGCATTGTAGTCTCGTCAAATGAGACAAGATTCAAGCCTAAATCCTGAGTATCCCACTCAGATCTGTACTTTATCCCATCAGTGGAAGCCTGCCTATTCAAATCTTCACCTACTTTCTTTCTTGACGCCTTGGATGCCTTGGATGCCTTATTCTCCTTTGATCGCTTTGTCTGCCGTGACTTGATAGCTTCGGCGGATAATACTGAAATTGGGAAGGCTTCAGTTATAGGCACATCTTTTGTGCTGTAAGGACCATCAGCCATGTTAACTGGATGATTTGAAGGGTAGTGCATACGCTTAGATCCACGTTGAACTCCACCACCCAATGGGAAGTTCATGGAGTTATCCCGGATATGAAAGGCTGCAAAGGCATTGTCTCGTTCCATTAGGGCAGTATCACGCTGAGCAAATGCCTCATCGCGCTGTCGGAGAGCCTCATCTCTTGCAGCAAAGGCTTCATTCTTTTCAGATATTGCTGCATTTCGTTCTCGAATTGCAGAATCCCTCTCAGCAATAATCGACATGATCTTCTTGTTCATGACTAAGGCATTCGGTTCCTTTACTTGCTGTTGAGCCGTCATGTTCCACTGCACATTTCAAATTTAAATCATATAAATGGATCTCAATGGCAGAACATAAATATTACCATAAAGTCGTAGTACATGCTTCTTTCTTCTTACCGGCGAGGGTGCCCCTCTGTAATAGTCCTGCTTGTGTCTCCCATTTTCATGTTGTCGACCATCATCCATTTTTGAACTATTCGCAGCAAGTGCTGAAATTAGTTTAAGGCCACTACAAGCTTGTTAACTTTGGGCATCAACAATCATAGACAGATCTTTCAAATCCAAATGAGAAAACCGAATACAAAGGATTAAAAATTAAGTTATATATATAGATGGAGCAAAGAAAGTCTCTCCAGAATTACAGTTAATTGTCTCATTTAAGAAACAAAGAAGAACTCTGAAGTGTCTTCAAATTTTCTAGAATTATAGCAAACTGGAATGCACATACATGCCTTTGGCAAAATCAGCAACATAAAAACCGTAAAAGCCATAAATCACAGAAAAGTTTATTTCCCTAATAGAGAAAGACATGTCTTGTGAGTGTAAAATGTGCATGCATTACTGAGAAGCAGAGACGATATAAATAACAGCCCACAACACATCAACAAGAGTTTTATGTTCTCTTCGTCAGTTTTATCAAGAAGCACATAGGTACTGAATCTAAATATAAACATGTTGCCAAACTAGGTTGAAAGTTGAAACTAACCAAGTCTTTTTTCTTTGGATAGATGGGGGCACAAAACAGACCCAAAGACAAAGAGCCTTATTTTAACCGAAAGAGCCATATATTTATTTGAAAAGAACAAAAAAACTATATTTACTGGATGATATTGTAAACAAATCAAGTCATGTAATAAAAAGTATCTCAAATGGCACGACAAAAATGAATCGGAACCTCTGATGCTAGTTAAATTAATAACTACTAATAACATTGCCACTCGATTCCCTGGCCATCTAGACACATAATGGTGCTGTCAGGTACACAAATCAAACAATACTCTTTAAAATATCTTAAATAGAATGAAGAGTTGTTAATTTGACATTACTTCTGCAGCTTACTTCATGAAGAGAGTGCAGGTATGCAATGCCACTCCATATGCGTACTGAAACTTTAGTTGCTAATAGCATCACCACATAATCATAGAGTGCATGCAAACATGAACTCAAGAGTAGGATAGGTTTATTCTCTCTCTCTCTCTCTCTCTCTCTCACACACACACACACAAGTTTTAACTTTAGATCCCATTCCAACCACTTGAACAAATTGCCGGATTGCCTTGCCATAGGTATCAGATGCTGCAGATTACAATAATAAAAATGCAAACTTGAAATTAAATGCATGGTGGACTTAAGGACATATCTTGAAGTATGGCTAAGGCAAAGAGAAGAACAATGATAGAACAGTACTCATAGAGCACGAGTTCCTAAAGAACTTAACTCCTGCGTTATTGTTCTTTTAGAAACTGTAAGATTTACATGAAGAGAAACCAAAGGCACTTGATTTACCTTACGTAACAAAGAAGAAAATAAGAATACTTCAAGAATCAATGTATCCTCCTCTCTTGAGATTTTCTGACAGTACAGTGGCAGATACCTCCCATCCTTAGTAGATCTATAGTTACAGGTCCCAAATAAATAATCCAAACATGGCAATTTGTTGTGCATTTAGCACATCTTTGATCTCCTATCTGAAATGCACCAAAAGAAGAAGATAATAGAGGAAGAAAATGAATTAGTTCAGACATATATATGCAACATATTCATATGCTCAAAACAAAACACTGGGTATACAGGATTCTAGTCAGTATTTTAAAGAAGCCAAAGAGAGAGACAGACAGACAGACACACACACACACATCTTATTGATGTGACAATCTAACAATGTGATATCATAAGCTATGAGTTTCACTAATGGCTCATTTGATGGTGCAGGAAAATAAGATACCCTCCAGCTGTTTGTAAAAAAGGAACTAAACAAGTTCAAATAGAAACATAAGCAACAATTACTTGAGTCCATTGCCAAAAGATTTGACATCCTTATCTCTCTATTCATCATTCTCCCACCTTTCTAATCTAACTGCAGAGTCCATTGCCAAAAAGATAAACCATAACTCTAAAAATAACTACCCATTTTACTAATTTCAATTTAATTCAACTACAGGCAGATATGATTACTTAAGCTAACTCAAGAAACAAATCCTGATTCTACACCCAATTGTTCACTTTTATCATGGCTTATCTTCACTCAATAGCAAAACATTCTCTTACAGCTCTCTCAACCTCTCTCTCTATACATTATGAGCTCAACATATAAACGATTTCGACCCGTGTCGAAATCAATGTCTCTAACACTACCTCTCCAGTACAATTCATATTTTCAATTGCCTAAACCGAAGCAACAGAACTCAAAATCTAAAATTTCATTTGTACCCCCACACCATTTCACCACCTCTGTCAAAGCCTAAAATTCGATCACAACTACCCTAATCATGCATGCATAATAAATAAAAAAAATCCAAACAAAGCACGAGCTAGAAAGAAGCAAACACAGTGAAAAAGATAACCACTGTGTGAGTGAAACTGCGAAAGATGCCTTTGTAATGTGCTAATGATTCAGTCAACGAATGACGAAATCCATCAACTTGATTGCAGTTTCAGTGAAAAAATTAGGTTTACAGAACCACAAGTAAGCTTCGGAATTCGGAAGGAGGAGGAGTTGCGAGAGTGAAGCTCTGACAAGAGATAGAGAGAGAGAGTGAAGAAGCAAAGCACTCACAGAATCCGCATCGGCTCCGATCGATTCGCCCGATTTCCAGATTTTTCCTTTTTTATAATTTTTTTCTTCAGAAACACAGAGAGAGAGAGAAGAGAGAGAGAGAGGTGCGCGTGCTTTGTTTTAACTGCCCGGTCACAGCAACGACGTCGTTTCGAATAGAGCCAAAACGCGCCGTTTTATCAAAGCTATTGCTTTTTCTGTGCCAAAACCTCGCGTTACGTCTGGTATCTTTCTTCTCTCTTCCCACCAGTCTTCATCTCTAGCTTTGGTACCCAGCTTCCGTTTCTAATTTGTCTTCTTCCTTTTTAGTTTTGAATTCTCCCTCAGCAGAGACTGGTCTCTGCACCATGGTCCCTGCAATCGTGGTGGTCATTCTTCAAGACCCAGAGCTTTCGCTTGATGGCTACTCTGCACTTTTCGACTAATTGAGCCTCGGTTCCGATTTGGGTTTTTGGCTACAATGGAGGTGGGGCTTGTTGCGCTGCTCAGAACTGCGTGGATTGCAGCGACATTGCCTTTACTCATAGCTTCATTGCCCTTTTCTTGGCTCAACCCTGTTCATAAAACCGTTTTGGCGTTTGCCAAGAGAGGGAAGACCATGTCTTCTTCAAGGGTACGTGGTTCATCCCAATATGGGTATATCAGAGAATTGCAATTCCATATTGAATTGTTACTGCATTTGATCCTCTGCCAACCTAAATCACTAGGTTCTGATTGCTATGTGAATATCTTTTTATGTGTATTATATCTAATGAAGATCATCTTTTAAACTTACAGTATCACCTCTCCCTCGTTAGTTCGAATTTTAAGTGTAAAAAGAATCAATCTACATTTCATCATCTACAACTAGTTCAACTTGATTTCACTTAAGGTTTCGGTAAGATGAAATAGTTTGTCTGGTTCGTGTAATGAAATTCCTCTTAAATCCTTTCTGCCTCTTTCCATTGTCATTGTATGTATCACTAAAAGGTTATACTCGTAACCATTATTCTTATGTCTGTTGTTCTTATTCTATGAATCTTATATGCCATTTCGCCGGTATATGTTTGTTTTTATCTATCATTTCTTGTGTTAATAAGGTTCTGATCTGATACATTGATTAATAGCTTCTGAGCTATGGAAAACCACGAAAGCATTTTTATTAGTCAAACTTTGGTGCTGGGTTGAGTAGAAGTAGAGCCTTTCCCGCATTTACTTTTACCATCATTTCCTGCATTTGCTTTATGACAGAGGGAGTTTTGTTAAATTTGGGATGTTTATTGGTTGCTAGCATCCATTGTGTGTAAGAATACTTAATCTTATTAATGTATTGAGTCTTTCAAGAATTGTAGCTAAGTGAAATCATATGCGTCTGTTTTTTTAAATTTTTTTATTTTATTAATTCATTGATACTAAGCTTTCGGTTTCTGAACCTAAAATTTCTTTTCATTTTCTTGAGTTGTAGAGATTCACAGTTCCTCAAAAGTTCTTCTGCCATTTCTATGTGCTGGCTGTTGTGTGGACAACCCTACTTCTTGTTACAACTTGGATGTATGCATATAAAATCGTGCCAATGTATGTGGACCCATTTCTTTATCCTACATTCGCCAGCCGCTTTACTGGAGGTTCACATATCATTTCCTGGCGCAAGTCTCCATCAGTTCCTATGGGTTATAGATATAGCGTCTGGCGTTCTGTCATTTTGCTTTTGTTGATGGAAGTTCAAGTTGTGAAGCGGCTTATTGAGACAATATATGTATTCAAGTATAGCTCCACTGCTAGGATGCACATCTTTGGGTATCTGACTGGCCTCTTGTAAGATACTTCAGAAACCCTTTTCTTTCTAGTCTTCTTTCCATGATTGTTTTTGGAATGAACTACAGATGCTTGTTTTATGCATACATGTATTGATCTGAGCATGCATCTGATTAACTGCTTTCAACAAGGTGTTAATTTATGACCTCCGTGATCATACTGTTGCTGAAAAGTATTTACATGAAATTCCTCTTCTAAATATCGTAAACTGATGCAGTATCAGAAGTTGACATTCATATATCCTTTATAACTGCTACTTCAGATTTTAATAGATTAAGTCAGGCTCAAACATCCAGGAATTTCTTCTTGCTGTTAGGACATAGCCACTTCTAAATACTTGACATTGCTTTTATAATTGTAAAAGATAGTAGTTACTATATCTCTTGAAAATCCTAACTCCTAAGGGAAAAACCATTGTTTTCTGGAATGAAATATATAAATTTGACCGGCACATAATTGTCAGTTTTTCCTTGTTCCTTGACATTTTTATGTTGACGTTTGCTGATTTATGTTCTTTCCTGAGTTAGTTTCTACACAGCTGCACCCTTGTCACTTTGCTGCAATAATTTTCTGGAGGTCTATAACTTTTCCGTTAATGGAGTGGCTGAATTTATTGTGAAAGGCAAGAAGAATGCTATGCAAGATCTGGATTTTGATTCTTTGGAATTTATTAGTTCTTTTCTGAAGCTTGGTTGGCTCCAGTGGATTGGTGCTGCTTTATTCTTTTGGGGTTGGATCCATCAGCGCCGCTGTCATGAAATTCTTGTATGTCACAGTGCTGCACAAAGATTATGCATTTCAAATATCATATGTGATGGAGTCTTACGTGCATCTACTCTTTTTGACAAAGGAAATAGCTTGCAGTGTCCTTGTATTTACTTTTATGCTGACTGACATTCTAAATATTTACAGGGCTCATTACGAGAACACGGTGAACAAAATGTATATGTGATTCCTCATGGGGATTGGTTTAAAATTGTATCATCTCCACATTATCTTGCTGAGATAGTAAGTTTCTCATCATTCTCACCAAGTCTGCTTAAGGTTTATCCCATTATCAGGACTGACCTAAAATTTTTCCTGAGGCTTGATTTGTATTTTCATTTCTTCTGATGATGGTGAAGGTTATATATGCCGGTCTTGTGGTTGCTAGTGGAGGAGCAGACCTCACAATCTGGTTACTATTTGGATTCGTGGTATGTTTTTTCTTTTCGAAGAGTATATGCAAGACACATACAAGCACACAGGCGATACACATTTTCTGTAGATCTTCTTTCTCCTTGTGCGTTATTCTGACCCTGTTAAAATCTCTTAAATCTTTTATTGTGCCTTTCAGGTGTCAAACCTGGTGTTTGCAGCAGCAGAAACACATAGGTGGTACCTTCAAAAGTTCAGAAGTTACCCCAGAAATCGGCGTGCCATTATTCCATTTTTATACTAAGCGAAAGTGTAATAGCTTCTGTATAGGTGATTTGAGTGTAAAGCTTCATGGATGCTTGGACCATCATTCAGAGCAGCTTCGTTGTTGCTCACCAATAAGTTCATAGAAAGGTCTAAATGTTTGCCTTCACAGAGAAATATTCTTAAATATGTAAATCAAGATGACACAGCCAATTCCAGTCAATGAATAAGCAGAGTTTTAGTGAGAAATGTTTTTTTTAGTGTGTAAATGAATGAATGATAGGAATCCATAAATACAAATGCAAAGCGCTGTGATGTATTAATTTCTACCATAAATTTGGGTGGCCTGGTATGTAAATATACTCCGTCCTATACACCAATCCTACCCTTGATTGCATTATAATAATTATTTGCGTGCGTTGCAATAATAGTGGTTAACTGCATTCATTTCTGGAGCCAACGCTTGCCTTTAAAAGACTGCATTTCAGTTCTAATCTGTTCGGCTAAATGGAGATGGGGCTTGTTGGGTTGCTGAGAATAGCTTGGATTGCATCCACACTGCCTTTTCTCTTAGCTTCTGTACCCTGTTCAGGGCTGAACTGGCTTTATGAACGTCTTATGGTATTTGGCAAGCGAGGGAAAATCATGCAATCTTCCTCGCAGGTAATTGATTCTGTAGAGGTTTATTTTGTTACTCATTTCATGTTGAGTTCGTAATATTTCATTAGTTTTTTGCATGCCTTATGCGTTTGAATACAGTCTCTGAGACTCTGTACTTATGGAATCTTCTGAAATTTGTTTTGTTTCTTAGCTCTTTCAAAATCTACTTTCAAACTTATCAAGCTGGTCGGTTTTCAATTGTAGAAATTCTCAGTTCCTCAGAAGTTCTTCATTCATTTCTACATAGCGGCTGTTGTGTGGACAGCTTTACTTCTTGTTACGACTTGGATGTATGCATGTAATGTGGTGCCATTCGAGAATCACTCTACTGGAGGTTCACATATCTTTAGTGTTTGGCGTTCAGTGTTTCTGCTTTTATTGATGGAAGTTCAGGTCCTGAGGCGCATCTTTGAGACACTATACGTATTCAACTATAGTTCCTCGGCTAGGATGCACATTTTAGGATATCTGACTAGCTACATGTAAGTTATTTTCATTAGTGATCTTCTTTCAAAGATTAGCTTTTCGTTGAGCTCAAGACACCGGCTTTCCCCATACATGTATTTATCTGCATCATGCATCATAGCTGCTTTCGACGAGCTGTCAATATATGACATCTTTGATGATATTGTTGCTGAGGCAAACACTTGCATGAGATTGCATACTGTTTCAAATTATTCTGTTTCATTGTAAACAAAAAATAAATATCTCAACTAATAAAGCAGCAGAAGCAGGCTCAATTCGCATTTGCTTTATTAACTGCAACTTCAGTTTTCCACTGATGGTTAATTATGTATCAATTGCTGTGGTATTCTAAATATTAGACATTATTTCAATAATTACAAAAGTTTGTAGTTTCATATCTTTATGGAAAGTCTTAATTGTATTCTGGATGAGAAATGTCAAAATCGCATTGCAGTTATTTGTCATTTTTCACTTGTTCCTTGAAATAATTACACCCGTTCACTGATTTATGTCCTTTTTCTGAGGTTAGTTACTACACAGTTGCACCCTTATCACTTTGCTGCAACCATGCTCTTGAGGTCTATAAATTTTCTCTAAAAGGAGTGGCTGAGTTCCTTTTCAAAGGCAATACTAGTATGCTAGAATATGATCGGTTGGAATTCACAAGTCCTCTTTTGAAGCTTGGGTGGCTCCAATGGACTGGTGCAGCTATATTCTTTTGGGGTTGGATCCACCAGCGCAATTGTCATAAAATTCTTGTATGTCTTTTACAAATGCTTTAAGCCATATGAAAGAACAAAAAATTTAAATCTTCTTTGCATTTACTTCTGTACGTGTATTCTTTGGTGTCATTGCATTTACTTATTGATGACAGAATTTGAAATTGTTACAGGGCTCATTACGGAAAAATAGAGAACAAAATGATGCGTATATGATCCCTTATGGTGATTGGTTTGGAATTGTTTCATCTCCACACTATCTTGCTGAGATAGTAAGTCTATTCCTTCCACTGCATGCTTAAGGATATCTACTGTCATCAATGACTTAAAGAAAATGTTTCGGTATGCTTGATCTATATTTCTGATTTGCTTTCTGGTGATGATAAAGGTTATATATGTTGGTTTTGTGGTCGCTAGTGGAGGAGTAGACCTCACAATCTGGTTACTACTGGGATTCGTGGTATGATTTTACTTCCTTAAGAATATGTATGCATACAAACAGCAACCACAACGAAACACGTCTTCTATAATAAACTTCTTTCTGCATGCATGTTCTTTACTCTGATCCTGTTAAGGTCACTTAACCCTCTTACTGGGTATCTTTCAGGTGGTTAACTTAACGTTTACAGCAGCGATTACACATAGGTGGTACCATCGGAAATTCGAAAATTACCCCAGCAATCGGTATGCCATTATTCCACTTGTATACTAGGCAGAGGCACATAATTGCTTGCGCAAAGTTGATTTAACAAATTACCACTAGAGTTGTTTCTACAATAACTACTATGAAAATTTTCACATAAGACTCGAGGTGGAATGACTTGGAGGATATGTGAAAATTTCTAGTAAGGTGCTCGGTGTTGACATCAAGTGAGCCTAAACCCTAATAATCACAGAATAGTTTAAGTACCAAGTGAGCCATGTGGGTGCAATCCGAATCTATATGCTTTCCAATAATTCAACGAAATCCCATTTTATCTTATCAGAAATTCACTAAGAGCGCGGAAATGTTTTTTTTCTTGTTGGGTTTTTCTTTCGACGGCTCAATTTACTCAAACCGCTACTTTGTATCAGGTTTGAGGTTATTGGTGATGTCAAAAATTGCCACCAAATTGAATATTTAATCATCAAGTTTGCCATGCCATTTCTACACACCCAAGAGTAATTCATGCCATTGCTGCTCTTAGGTGCATGATTCAGATCCTCATCTAGGCGCAAGCGATGATCGTTTGATTTTGAAGGGCAGAGAAAAGTTCGAAGGAAATTTAACATATTTTTCCAAAAGCTATATTAAAGATTGAAACATATTCCAAGACTAGAGAGAGTAATTGTGAGACAAGCAAGGAACGAACATATACACTAAAAAAGGGCCAACAACCACATTTGAGAGTTGGTTCATTGACATATTTTTGAGCTTTGAAGAATGGTTTAGATCAGTCTAAAGTTTACAAGTCCAACGAGAGTCAAGTATCTCCAGCACTCGGTTTATTCTTAGCAAACACAAGGGATTTACTCTCATGGGTAGAATTACAGAAAACCTAAGCAAATAGATCAACGCCCCAAAACTTGGCAGGTTGATTGGTCCGGAGTTTCCTGTCCACCTTTTTAATTAGGTCCATGTCCTCTTTGGAAATCTCAAAGTCAAAGACTTGAAAATTCTCTTTCAATCTCTCGAGTTTTGACGTCTTCGGGATTACAACCGTGTTGCGTTGAATGCCCCATCGAAGAACAACCTGGGCCACTGTCTTTTTGTATTTCTCAGCAAGATTCTGACAGAAAAATGATTGTTAAGGCCTTAATAGTTGGTACTGAAAATGATAACCTCTACCCTTCCTGGTAATTCAACATAAAACTAGCTATTCATGCATGCGTAGAAATCAACTGACCTTGAGAACTGGATCATCCAGAGCTGAAACTGAACCAAACCATTCAGTGTTGGCTGCAGCACCTCCAAGTGGAGTGTGGGCTGTGACAGAGATGCCGTGTTTCAGACAGAATTTGACAAGAGAATCACGCTGGAAGTATGGGTGAGTTTCAATCTGATTCACAGCAGGCTTCACTTTGGAATAGGCTAAGCAATCTCTAGTGAGAAAGATGTCATAGTTGCTGCAATTAATTCTTCCATCAAAGCACAGCCAAATTCAAAAGCATCGACAAATGAACAAAACTCAAAAGCTAGAATACCAAGGCTCATGGCATATAATCTCCCTAAGCTAGAACAAAGATATGACAAACATTTCGTTTTCACATTTACCCAAAATCTGAACTCCAGGTAGCACAATAACAATCCTTACTTTCCGCAGGGTCAAATAGCAAGAACAAAGAGATGTGTTGGTATACTCAGAGGAGGTTCAGCGAAATCATTTTATACGTGTTAAGAAGAACAAAAAGATGCTCTTCATTCTTTGTGACTCATAAATAATAGCAGTTTCAATACACTAATGTGTATAAAACAAAATACAATAATGTGGCACAGCTCAGAGAATGAAGATTGTTGGAGAAGTACCTACAAATATTTCTGTATAATTCCAAACATATAAATTGATCAGCAGAGCATCTGTCACGAACAGAGAGAAGGATAACGACACAGTTAACCCTTTCCCACATCAACTAGTACAATTTCCTAAAACTGAAATTATATACGTACAAATTTATTACCATTTCAACTGCAACACAGACTTGTATGCGCACATGATTGTGATGTTTCACTTTTCTAGAGATATTCATTTGTATTTTCCTGATTTGGTCTCCCTTATATAAACATAATGAACCAAGTTGTGTAGTATATGCAGTTATGCACACAAACATAACTTGCACATGGCAGAAAAGGAATGTGAGGTCATAGATCATCAGTAATACTTCAAGTACTCAGCCAAGAATTTTATAATTACCTGATCCCAATACTACGAACTAAACCCAGAGAAACCAGATCTTCCATAGCACGCCAAGTAGTTTCTAGAGAAATGGTTGTGTCTATCTCTAGCACCCCATCCTCATCCAAAGCACTGTCAGTTGCACCAACTCCTGCATATACGTAAATAAAAACACATTAAAACTAAAAAGAAAATTGTTCAGAAAACCAAATCAATATAATGATTCATTGCTTCTCTTCAGTTTAGTCATCTAAAGCTACCATTAGTTGAGCCCTACCAGTTTCAGAAATGGTCAATAATATGGTAACCATCACAAAAGACTAAAGAAATAAGGTTGTGTCTGATACAATGGAATTTGTTTGCAGGAGTAATAACTCTTCCCAAGTAGTAACCAGTCCCCACGTTTAATTGTTGATTTGTCTCCTACAAGTCCATTGACCAACAAAACCCTGTACTGTGCTCATCAATCTCTCTCCTAAATAGCTTTTCTTGCCTTCCTAGTCAGACTCACTATGGCTGTCAGCACATGTCCTTAAATTTCTGAAGTTCCTTTCTATTTCACAACACATGAAATTTAACATTGATACGAGTCAGACTCACTATGGCTGTCAGCACGTGTCCTTAAATTTCTGAAGTTTCTTTCTATTTCACAACGCATGAAATTTAACATTGATACGAGTCAGACTCACTATGGCTGTCGCACGTGTCCTAAAATTTCTGAAGTTTCTTAAATTTCTACAAGAACATGAAATTTTATGAAGGCATATTATCCAATTATTTCACGTGTCTAATGTAATTTTTATTCTTTAGTGTATATATTTTATGGTGTGCTTTGTAACTATACATTAAGACTTGGATGTGCATGACTCTACAAACTGCAGTACCCTCATTTGACTTACTCTTAAGCAATATGTTATTGTCTACAAAATGAGAAGACGACTTCCATGAAAGCA
Organism: Rosa lucieae; assembly: GCA_024704745.1. Lineage (NCBI taxonomy): Eukaryota > Viridiplantae > Streptophyta > Magnoliopsida > Rosales > Rosaceae > Rosa > Rosa lucieae. The sequence goes on along the minus strand of CM045497.1, from coordinate 25,653,156 downwards.
CCATCCAAGCTTGGTAGATACTAGATACCAATTGATAGCAATTAAACTTTTCTGCTTTCCTAATCTTCTGATTTTTAGAAATCCCATATTCCTAATGTAAAGCAGATTTTAAAGATATGCAGCTCACATTTGAGGGCATAAACTAGTGCAATACAGAATATAAAACACAGAAGAGGATGAGAAAAAGTAGAAATAACTCACCGGTGTGCTTCGTGGCAACAGGAAAGTGAACAAGGTACAGATCTAGATAATCCAACCGAAGCTTCTTTAGACTGTCTTTACAGGCCTCCACAACATGTCCGTGATCTGAATTCCAAAGCTGCATTATGGATGAAGAAACAGGGAGAACAAAAATGTCATGTTCTAGAGCATGCAGTATACACACTAGTCAATTCAAGCAGATTAACACTACTCTTGTTTAAAAATGAAACTAGCCTTGGTGGTGATGAAGAGATCCTCTCGCTTAACAAGCCCAGTGGAAAATGCTTCTGCTAGTGCCTCTCCAACTTCTGATTCATTCTTGTAATCAGCTGAAAGCAGAATTATCTTGTCAATGTACATCACATACATCCAAATAGGTAACTTGCAATACTAGCAACAACTAAATTAGTGCCATATGGGGACACTGGTAACTACGTATTTAAATCTTCAGGTGCAAAGTTGACTTCACTAATTGGTGATGCAGAACAGAGCAACAGTTGGTCAGAGTATGATTAGGGTGTGTTTAGGAATGTTAAGAGATTCAGAAAGCTGAATGGTCTTAGAAAGTTAGAAGCAACAGAGGGTTTTTAGCTGTAGAAGGAAAAAATAGAGCGAGGGAGGTTAGGGGAGAGACAGGTACCAAGCCTTTTAATAAAACTTTGAGTTGATTTCATTCCAATCTGATTTGGGTTTACAATACGTAGCCATATATATGTTTAAAATGCATAACTTTTAGACTCCTAGAACAGCAGAAAACTCAATTAAAGACTTACTGATAACAACACCCTTTAGTACTCACCCTAAGACCTAAAGAGACTCTTAAACTACCACGGAGACTTTAGGGTTGGACTTAGTGTCTTCGGCTTCAAAGAGGATATTTCTTTTCTAACCAAAGTAACTGAAAACCTGGTAGCAATAACTGAACTACATCACAGTCTAATTCATACTCAAGAGTGAAGCCTAACCGGTAAACCCTCTTCCCAATTCTCCAATAAGGATAAACCCAGATAGAAAATCCAAGGCAAGAGAAAAACAAATGAATTAAGGAACAAACTAAGTCAATTCTAAGAGAAAAGAGAGAGAAAATGAGATTACCAGCGCAGTCAAAATGGCGATAACCAATGTTGATGGAATTGATGATGAGGTCTCTGATTTCTTTTCCTTCCATGCGCCAAACACCAAGACCGATTACTGGCATTTTGAACCCGCTGTTGAGTGTTATCGACATTTTTTTCGACTGACTTCGAGGCTGAGATGCTGCTTCCGCCCTAGTCAGTAGTGGCTTTGCCTCTCCCGACTCTATTTAATGAATTAATACTAGTTCCGTAAGCAAATTTTTTTCATTGAACACATTCCAGGATTTTCATATTCTTATGTTGTCTTCTAATTAAACAGATCAAGAAATATTGGTAGGAAACTACTTTGATACATAGGGATAGACCGTCTATATTCAAATTAAGGTTTTAAATTTCTCTGAAACTGTCGAAAATTTTCATCAAAACTTCTTTAATTTTGAAGTACCGAAACGAAATTCATATGCTATATCATTTCCGTCAGAAGTTTCCCAAAATTTTCCCAAATTTTCCACGAAATTTTTAATTTCTGAAATATTTACATACACAATATATATTTAAAAATTCACACTGAAATTTTGTCCGAAATTTCTCTAAAATTTTTGTTAAATTTTTTTGTCACCTCCAACGAATTTTTACTTAATACTTTTATAGAGAAAATATGAAATTTTGATTTTTGATTTTTTTTTTTTTTTTGCAATCATGTTGAATACAACAAAAAACCTTTTTGTTTTTATCTGCTACAAAGTTGAATTCTCCAACCATAACATGATTTCCTTTTTGCTTCGTCTCAAATATTGTATGCTTCATATACTGTAACATCATATTAGGTAATTCCACAATATCTGATATATGGATTGCATGTGGAAATGGAGCAACACATACACATACAATAACCATGTGATGAAGTACGAAAATCATTTCCAAAATTCATGTAATTGGGAGCAGTATTGTATGATACTAAATGAAAGCAGTTCAACCAACTAGATCGAACCACATCATAGTAGATTTTATATTCCTTTTGTTGTACTAGTTCATTTTCATTCACGGAGTTTTGGTTTTACTTGCCCGGCCCCACCCCCTTGTAATTTTCTAATTATTAAAAAAAGTAACTCATATTTACATTATCAATATACAACACATTATCAATAAAATAAAAACACTAGTTTAGCAATCTACTACAGTACTAGTTAATTACTCGTCCATATAAAATATCATAATTATATTATAAATGTATAATTTTAGAGATGTTACATTGTAAATAGGTTTATTATAGGTTAGTTTTTTTTTTTTTTTTTTTTTTTTTTGAGGAGGGAATATAAATTACAACATAAAGCCCCTACTACAACAAGAACTAAACTGATCAAAATTAAAAGCAGACAAAGCTGAGAACGGCAACTTTTTGGACCAAGTGATAGGAGTAGAAGATCTATGACCCATATTTGTAACAGCATCAGCAACGAAGTTGGCTTCCCTGGGAACATAAGAGAAGGAAACAGCTTCAAAATTGCAAGCCAGACTCAGGATGTTTTTCACAAGAGTACGAAGACGCCAAGGAGGAGCACATTTTTTGTTGATAGAGTCTATAATTAACTTGGAGTCACCTTCGACTAGAGGTGGCAAACGGGCCAGACCCATTTTAAGCGGGCCTAGTCGTGCTTCGTGCCGTGCTTGGGCCGCCCCATTTATTATCGTGTCAGGCTCGTGCTGGCCCATTTACTTAAACATTAAGCCCAATCCGGCCTATGGCCCGAGCCCATCTAGTGTCGGGCCGTGCTCATGCCGGGTCAATAAAGGGCCGTGCTCGTGCCTACCCACTATAAAGCATGATTTTAAAATCTTAATTTGAACAAATAAAAATTAATTTTATTTAACTATTTAGAAAATTAAAATAAATTAAGTTCTACAATGTTTTTCTTAATCTTAGCTTTTTAAGATTAGATTTCTAATAATTTTTTATATGAAAAAAAAAACTCAAAATATATTGTTTTTAGTATATTATTATGAGATTAATCTATACTATTATTAAGAGAAGAGGCTTTGTTAGCCAAAATAAAAAATTTTGACAGATTTAACCCTGAAAGATTAAAAAATTTTGAAAATAAATTAAATCACAAGGGAAAATATGACAATTACAAAATGGATTTTTATTAAAAAAATAAAAAATAAATTTTCCCATCTCCACTTTTCTCTCCCACTATTTTCTCTCTGTAATAACCAAGGTTCTAAAAAACGCTAGGCGTTAGTCGGCGGTGACGCAGGGACTAGCGCCTAGGCGGGACTGGCGGGGACTAGGGTGGTTTTTTTTTTTTTAATTTTTAAATTATTTTAATGACATATAATAATATAATGACATTTTAAAGTCTAAAAATTAATTATAAATATAAAAATAGTCAAAATATAGAATAAATTAGGGTTTATGGACCGCCTAGGCTCCGCCTAGAACCGCCTAGCCCGCCCAGTCCCCGCCTAGCACCGCCTAGCACCACCGCCTAGCCCGTCTAGGCGGCCACCTAGTAGCCCAGCGCCTAAGGGAAACGCCTAGGCCAAAATCGGAGCGGTTCCTTGCCGCCTAGGCCGATTTTTAGAACATTGGTAATAACTGTATTTTATTTATTTTTTTTAATTTTCTTAAAAAAAAAAATCTATCACACATGCGGAGCATGTATGAAGAACCGTCTTTATTAATATAATAAAGATTTAGTATCTATTATTCTTTCTTTCATTCTATAGTTGTATTATTATGAGATTAGTCTTTATTAATAAGCATATATTTAATATTTAGAAAAAATACTTATGTCAAAACAAGGATATATAATGTTTTGTTTCACTATTTTGACAATATAAAATAAAGCATTGGTGGAATTGTCATGAGATTTTAAATAAAAAGGTCTCATATTCAAATCTCATCATTGTAGTTTTTTAATATTTTTAAAAACAAAATGAAATTTTGTGTTTGTAATGGGTCGGCCCACAATATGTCTTGCTCGGGCCGTGCCGGGCCCATTACGGGCTCTGGCTGGGCCCGTACGGGCTCTGGCTGGGCCCGGCAGGGCTAATGGGCCAATATTCTTAGGCTCAGCCCGACCCGCTATTCTAATGTGCTCGGGTCGTGCCGGGTCACTAACGGGCTTGGGCCCTGCCGGGCGGCTTTTAAGCTTGCCGGGCCAGTGCCATGCTCATGCTTAGTGGCCCGTTTGCCACCTCTACCTTCGACATAAAGCTTTCGACAGTTAAGGAGGGAGGCATGATAAAGACCATCACGAACAACACTTCCTTCAGCAATGGGGACAGAAGCATGACCAATAGCTCTCACACCAGCAAAAAGGGGGGAACCATCATGATGCCTGATAACAAAACCAGCAGCTGCTTTCTTATTGTTGACAACAGAACCATCGAAATTGAGCTTAGCGAAGCCAGCAGGAGGAGGAAGCCAGCGAATAACTTGAGAGGTAGAAGCAGGACCCTTGAAAAGGCAAGGGTTATTCCTTTTGTAATCATCACCAATGGATGCCGCAGCATGAACCACTATGTTAGGAAGAGAGGGAGAATGTCTGAAGATGAGGTTATTCCTCGCCTCCCAAATTTTCTAGCAAAGATTATGGGGGTTACGATTTCAATAGAGCTATAGTCTGTCTGTCATTATAGATTATGGGGGTAACGGTGGAGGTTGCTGGAGACTCATAAGTATGTAGTTAAAGGAGAATTCCTTGAGTATTCTTCTTTTATTGTCTAGATGAGACTTGAATTGCTTCTTGATGGTTAAGTTAGCAAATAGAACATTGTCACAGCGGTGATTTATGTTGTCCTTTAGATGGAAAGGTTATGGAGTGTTAGAAGGAATCATGGGGAATCATGGTTACATGGTTTCCTTTAGCTGATGTGTGTGAGTTGTTGATTGATGTTCATGAATTACTCATACGAGCTTTCATAAGCTTACTGGGTTTTGTTGTGTGGAAACCCGGTGCACCATTCTTTTGGTGTAGGGGTTAATCCTGCAGGTTATGGTAATCGTGGTTGAAGCTGAGGTGGCTTGTTGGCAGCTGAACGGGTAGGAAGCAAATTTTGTTGGCTTTGCCATTGTTATGACTTCCGCTATGTAGTAAACTCTGAGGAGCATTTACGTTTTATTTTGTGATGACAATTTAATTCATAAGTTTTGTAATATATGACTCTGTGGAGCGGGTCAATATTTGAAATTGTGGTTCAGGGCATCAATATGTACTTGCTGTAAAGGGAAGACGTCTCCATGTATTTTGTATTGATGGCTGAACGATCGCGCATGTATAATTATGGGGTTATATATAGATTTTATTTGTGATAAAAATCAGGGGCGTGACAATATTGTACTTATTTACTTATCAAGATGCAATGAACCAACAATGACTAGTTTCAGATTCAAAGTATCTATACATTGAACCAACAATGATGATCACACGGACACTAGGGAATTGAAAATTTTGTGGTCATCTACCATTGGATTTAATTTTAAGGGTTGAAATTAAAATAGGTACTATTCATTTTTAAAATCTCAACTCTTGATATTAAATCGAAGGGTGCGTGATCACAAAATCCTTGGTCACTTGGTTACCGTTTAAACAATACGCATTTAACCAGTTAAGAATTCATTAAATTGTAGTTGATATAAATATTCAATGTATTATTTAACTTATTTAAAGTAAGTGCATATAATGTATTGAATCAAATGCTACTCATAATTATAATCCTCTATCAGTAAAATTTTGCAATTGATGAATTTGACTTTTCATAAACTTTCAAATATTTAATAATTAATGAATACTAAACATACATGATTACATTTTTTTTTTTTTTTTGAATCAATCCATCAATGATTGTATTACTAAAACTCAAGCCAGATTGGCCATTACATACCCCTCCGCTACCATTCAAAGATAGGCAAGAGGTTGTGGAGGTAACACAGGGTACATAGAACTAGATCACTCATTAGACATTCAGTGCTCACTTTTTAAAGCAAGCCTATTAACTATGAAAACTCTAGGACATAGTAATAGGCATAGTTCAAAACGAAACTAAATTTTCTCCTTACCCTTTGTGCTAGGTCTAGGAGATTTCTTTGGATACAAGACACTTAAAACTTCTTCAGCTGGGACTTTAATTCCTTGCTTTAGACGGGTTCTTGCTTCTAGACCCTAGAGGCCGGCCCTTCTTCTTCTTGCCCCCCGCGTGCTCTATTTTTGCAACCTCAGTTGGCATTGAAGCGAAAGGAATCATCACTTCATTTGGGACAAACACACCTCCTGGGGTCTCAATGAGTCCCAGCGACTTGGCACTAAACTTGGAAGAAAACTCGGACATTTTGACCTTCTTTGCAGCAGCATCAGTTTCTCTTTTCTCTTGCAGTGTGGCAAAAAATCACGTGAGCTTCTTTGGGGAGGTGAAAAGGGATGAAGGTCTGCCTCGTTTTATGGTTTGCTGCTCATTTTCCACCGACACTACGCCATGGATAGGGGCTACGCCAGCCCTAGGCTGGTGGTGGACAGAGGCGGTGCCCTAGGCAGCAGCGTCGGTCACACTTAGTCCAGGAATCAACTTTTGATTCATGCTTCATTTCACTCGAGAGAAAAGATGTCCATGTGAAGTCTTTAGTAGACGGATCATCATATCATGACCAGGATGACCTTTCCTGTCGTGACAAAGCCAATATGTGTCTAAATCCAAGAGATCTTCTCTCATAACTTTATTGGATTTAATAGCTCGAATAGTGACATAGAGTCCACTAGAGAGACACATAAACTTCTCTAAGATGCGCCTTTGTTCGCAATCATTAGAGGTATTGCAAAGGAACTCATTTCCGTTCTCTACATGCATTTTCGCATGGAATCTGTTGGCTATCCATAGGTGCAATTTGCCCTAAGAGTGTAGAGAGTTTCTGTGACAGTAATCAAGGTGTCATTTGGCAAGTGAAACTTGGGCTATTTCATGTTCTTTAATTAATACTGATGGCCCAGCCATCGTAGTCACAAAGTAATATGCTCATAATTAAAATGGAGTCATAATGAAAAGAACTCGAAATTTTATTCATAAGTCAACGGATTTACATCATTGTCTCTTTAACCAAAGAAAATCTAATCCAAAATGCTAGCTAATGCAAAACAGTAATAGTCGTCTAACTTATTTCGGTAATTCCAAAAATAAATGTGACCAGGTGAGTAAAGAGATGTTGGTGGAGCAAGGCTCTCTTAAGTACCACTAATCTCATAACCTTCCTAGACATCACACTTACTTTGGGTGAGCCTACTTTGAAGAAAGACTAAGCCATTGACATTTACTACAAAGTATATTGCAATTGCCTATTACATTTCTTGGAAAAATAAAGACTTAAACAGAATTGGCGATCAATTGATCTCAGCCAGATTTGTAGTCTTCAACCCTTCACTCTAGATCATCTTCTTGATCTTCTTGTTCCACGTAGTGAGCTTCTCTTGCTTCACAATATGCTTTGTAGGCGGTGACTAGTTCTTCACGAGCTCTACAAATGTGTGCCCAATGATCAGACACTCCATATCGAGAACATACATCTCTTTGCTCAAACTCCATTGACTGAGGAGCTTAGCGTCATTTAGATGGCTCTTAGTGTTGGTGGGGCCACCAACATGGCCAGAGGCGTTGCCTCCCTATCTCTTTCCACGTTTACCTCTTCGGTTCCGTGTTCGCCTATTTTGGCGGTTACCTTCCCAAGTAGAGCGATTATATGGACTAGAATATCCAGAAGTATCCCTAATATTAGGGTTTCGCTCTTGGCGCCTTCTCTTAGGGGAAAGTAGAGAGAGTCTTCTTAATCAACATCGCATTTGTGATCTCTTTACCATAGAGTTCAATTAAGGATTTAATGCGAAGTGCTTCCGAGTTGTAGTCAAGAACTGACTTGAAATCACAGAAGCGGAGGCTATGCCATCTCACTTCTAGGTCAGGAAGCAAGGAGTCACGGACGTTGCCAAATCTTTCTTTGAGTGAGGCCCACAGCCTTCTGGGGTCTTCTTCATTCATACACTCGTACTGGAGCAAATCATCCATATGACGAGTCCTTAGGATGATGGCTTTCGCCTTATTTGCCTCTATGACTGCTCTATTTGCTTCCAAAGCTTGAGCTTGCTCAACAGTTAGCACGTCTTGGCTAGACTCGAGAATCGTATCCAGGATTCCATCGGCTTTGAGATGCTGGCGGACATCACGAACCCACCTGTGATATTCAGAGCCAGTTGTTCTCAATGAAGCAAAATCCAATTTGTTCAGGTTACTCATCCTAAAAGAGAACAAGAAATTAGGGTTAGTTTCGGAGCAAAAAAGGCTACCACGAAAACAAATAAAATTTCTGAGCGTAGTCGCTTCCAAGAAATTGGAAATTTCCGAGCCTAGTCGCTTCCAAAAAATTTGATTCCAAGAGGGGTTGGATTAGATCGAAACAATGATGTAAGTGGTTCATCATAAATTCTCTACAAACTCTAAGTTTGGAGATCTCAACAAGCTCCAAGCTTGGAGTGAGCACGAACCCCCATAGTTTGGCTTAATTAGGTCTCCCCTATGATGAAGAAAGTGGGGTAGCAGAAGGAATGTTGCAAGTCCCCAAAAAAGAAGAGAAATTGAATTAAAAAACTCTAAAAAAATGGGAACGTTTAGTAAAAAATACCTCCCTTGAAAATTTGACTGGAAAAAGTGGTCAGAAAATGGCCGGAAAAGTTACCGGAAAATTTATTGACGAGCGTTGATCGGAGGGATGATGTGGCACTGATGCTGACGTGGCAGTGGGTCCTGCTGCTGATGTGGTAGTGATGATGTGGCAGTGGGTCCCTATGCTGACGTGGATGTGGGTCTCTGCCTTAGGCTTTTGGGCTTCTTTTCCTGTCCTTTTTTTTTTTTCTTTTTTTCTTCTGCCGGTTTTTGGCAGGCCTATTCACCTATTTCTGGGCCTGTTTTTGGGGTTTTGTTTCCGGTTCTGGAATCCTAGGGTTGAGGCGCTACTGGTGGAAAAATTTGGTAGCAATCGGAGGTCCGGAAGGGGTGAACCCTTGCAGGGATCCCTCTTTTTTCTTCTTGGAGGGCTGGTTCGATACTTCCGGTGGCTAGTTCGGTAGTTTTCCGGCCGGTTCTGGTGGTTCCGCCGCCGGTTCTAGCATCCTGGGATTGAGGGCTTTAATATATGCAGCGGTGGTGGCTAGGGTTTGAAGGCTACGAATTTAGGGTTTCAGGGTTAGAGGTTCGTGCTGATAACTTGTTTAAGGAAAAATTGAATTGGGAGAGAATTGAGTCGTACTTTCATTGATAATATGAGCCTCTTTATATAGAATATTACAAGCATAGAGATAGAGTTGTACATAGAAACATAATCGTACATTGATTAGATATCTCCTAAGATTCTCCGAAAATATCTCTAATATAAACTCTATTTCAACTAGAGCAAGTAACCTCAAGTTTGGGCCAGACACATATTCTGGATTTACTTGAACATTATCTTTAAAATAAAAAACTTAGTCTTTTCAATTATTTAATTACTCTATAAATCTTAATTACATATACATTTCTTAATCAAACAACATGCATAAATCTCTTTTCCAATTAAAAAAAAAAAACAAACACAAGGTATTGAGTTTCAAGAATTAATTTCTAATCAATAAGAAAATAACATGAACTATTCTATGTTTTTTTATAATTTTTTTTTTCTATTTTAGCTGTGCAAAAAAAATATATATGAAGAAATCATTTTTTTAATGTTTATTTTTTTTCTCTATTTTTTGTACCTCATGATTAATTATTTAAATATTTTTTTAGTTTTTTTTTATTGCTAGCTAGCTCTTTTTTTTCTTTTCTTTTATTTTGTAAATATAATAGATAGACTTAGATTTAATTTATTTTGTTTTTCCATACCAATGTGTGTTTAACATTTATATCATACATTTTTATGTCACATGATCTTACTCATATTTTTAATTCTTATTGAATATATATATATATATATATATATATATATATGAAAGCTTTAATGAGTATGTAGTGAAATTGGAAAATGAAAATAGATAAGGAAAATAATAAAGAATACAATCTAATATTATTGAATTGGAAAGTTTACATTAAACAAATATAATATTTTTGGTATAATTATTGTCCTTAATAGTCATTTTATATTAGGTTATATATGTCATTTAATAATTGATAATAGAGTGACGTCAAGTGAGCAAATTTAGAGGTCTCAATAGAAACACTCTTCTAATAAATAGGTTGAAAATTCTTAGAATTCAAGTTAGCTAAACATATATGTCTAATCTTAAGGTCGTAATTAAAAAAAAAACAATATATTAGTTGGGATAAAAACTTTAAACCTCTACATTTAAGTTAGATTGCAAGTAAAACAGAAAGTTACCTTTAAAATAAAAAATTTAAATTACTGAAAAGTAAATTTAGGAAATTATATAAAGAAAAACTCATTTAATAATGCTGTGGAAAATCTGCTACTGGACCCCGCCAGCTCTTTAACAACTCAGGTGAGTACTGATAAAAATAGTAGTAGTATTTGATTGATTGACCATAGGAGTATTTGGGATTATGATAAAGGACAATACTTCGCTGACCAGGGATGGTCAGCCAGTGCTAACCATGGCTATCGTGGCTCTCTCAAAGCCCAACACGTGTGCTTTTTTTTTTTTCCCTCCATCTGAATGGAGTGAATTCCTTCTCTTCCTCCAGCTCTCTTCTTCCTTCTCAAATCCTAAGGAAAATCCACAATTGCTATCCAAACCCGAACACTCTACTCCAAGGCCAGCCCCGGAATCCAAACTAGAAATGAAGAAAGAAGGCAAAGATTCGGCGCGCAGCAGGCACCGACAGGGAAGAAACTGTTCGCGGTGGCCGGAGTCGAGGCCGGAGTCGAAGAAACTGACACTGATGGCAGAACCCTTTATGCTTCTTCTTTCTTGTTTGATCTCTTTCCCTTTGCTTGTTTCTTTGCCCACAGACCCTTCTTGTGATTATGATCATCACCATCCATTGATTTTGGATTTGGGATTTGATGAGGGACAGTGGAAGAATGGATCTGATATTCTGATGGCCGAGGAAGAAGAGAGATTTCAGCTGTTTGTGTTGTGGTTTTTGTGTGTTTGGGGAGAACACGTGTCGATCTGCGAAAAAGCCACGTCGTGGTTGGTTAGGACGGGCTGACCAGGGCTGGTCAGCCAAGTATTATCCTATGATAAATAACATAGCCATAAATAAATATACAGAAATAAAGGATAGTGATTAATTCTTTTTTTTGTTTCCTTATTTGCATGATCGTCAAATTAGTTTTGATACTTGGTTGATTAAAAGTCATCTTATCTTCATTTATTGAGCTGTTCATTCGAGTTATCATTGGTTTAGTTTTAATTATTGGCTTATGAATTATATACTACATAATTTATTAAATTATTGTTATACTTGTATTTATTTACAAACAAATTTTTTATAATAAATTATTTCCGATAATTTATACTTCTATCTGGACCCCCCGGGTTTAAATCCTGGTTCCGCCCCTGATTAAGGTATTTAAAGATGAAGTTAATCTTGCTAGTTAACTTATGTTTGTCAGATTTAGATTATGGCAGTAATTCTTCGAAAAACGAAATCCAATATTTTATCCTAGTTGACAATAATTGGGTGTAAATTAAAAAGAATTAATAGGTGAGTTTTTTCCATTAGATTTTTTTGAAATTACCCCGGAAAGAAAGCGTTTTAATGTGATCTCCCGACACGAATTTGTTTCTGGGCTATAAAGTTTTTGAGATACGTGTGATCTCGATCGAAAAAAAAAAATTGAAAAACACAATGAGGGTGATCGATAGTCTGCAATTGAGAAGGTAGGAAGAACAAGATCGAGGTGCAGATCGAGAAAAGATTAAGGGGCAAAACTAGAGTTGTAATGGTAGAAAATATATTGCAGGAGATTTAAATACCAATTAGGAGGTATATGAATAAAATCACCATTCTTTAAGATGTTCTGTACTAGCATGAACATGCATGCATTAAGAAAACCTTCCAATTAAAAGGTACATAGGCCTTCTTCACTTTATTCATATTTAATAATAGAGTGCAAATTCAGAATTGACCGGGTACAAGACTCGGTTTATTATTTTCCAAGAAGGTAGTTACGTGGTACTTATGCATAGACATCGAGGCCCCAACTCTTGGAAGCCGGATTGGTCCTGTATTTCCTATCTATGGTTTTGATGAGGTCCATGTCCTCTTTGCTCAGCTTGAAGTCATCAAGAACTTGCAGATTCTCTTTCAATCTCTCAACTTTTGAGGTCTTTGGAATGACTGCTATATTCCTTTGTATTCCCCACCTGAGAACAATCTGTGCTGCACTCTTTTCATACTTCTTAGCCAAACCCTGAAATAAAGATAGAATGCCACCCTTTTCAATCAGTACTTATATGTCTACTGTTATGAAGAAAACTGTTAATTGATTACTACATACCTTAAGGATTGGATCATCCAAACAAGAAATTGAACCAAAGTCCTTAGTGTTGGCCACAGAGCCTCCTAGAGGGGTATGAGCTGTAGCGCATATTCCGTGCTTCCTACAGAATTTGATGAGAGATTCGCGCTGGAAGTATGGGTGACTTTCAAACTGATTTACTGCAGGCTTTATTTTGGAGTAAGCTAAGCAATCTCTTGTTAGAAAGATGTCATAGTTGCTGCATACATATAATAGTCATATATTATGAATTTTCCTTTGTTAGTGGTACAATTCCAAAAAAAAAAAAAAAAACACTTATGTTATACAATATCATGATTTTAGTTTTATCTAATATTCATTAAATGATCCAACGATTTCCAGTTTTATTTTTCTTTTTTTTGGCACCTGATTCCAATGCTTCGAACTAATCCCAGAGACACAAGCTTTTCCATATCATGCCAGGTACTTTCCAGGGATATCGTGGTGTCCATGTCCAGCATCTTATCCTCATCCAAAACACTACCAGTAGTACCAACTCCTGTGAAATTTATATGTAGAATACCCGAAAAAATCAAAGCTAGCTCAACCTAAATAGTTTTCTGTTTAATGACTTAATTAATTTGTTATTATTAACCAATATGTTTGTATTAGAGAAAGAGAGATTTAGGCAACAAATGTATATACCAGTATGAGTAGAGGCTATAGGAAAGTGAATCAAGTAGAGATCTAGATACTCCAACTGAAGCTTCTTCAGGCTGTCTCTGCAGGCCTCAACAACATGTCCATGGTCTGAATTCCAAAGCTGCGGGCATGAAATACATAAGGACAAGGTAATTACTCGATCACTAATAGTCTACACAAAAATAATTAGTAGTTAATTAGCAATCTAATTACTGAAGTTTCCAACTAGACTGGCCTTCGAGGTAATGAACACATCCTCCCTCTTGACAAGTCCAGACCGAAATGCTTCTGCAAGCGCGTTCCCAACTTCTACTTCATTCTTGTAATGGGCTGCAACATTATATGGGCAACTTAAAACTCCTCGATCAAATTCCGATTGAGGAGAATATATGTAACATAGTGAATAAACAGAGAAACAAACGTATGTTAAAAACGTCTAGCTTGGAGCTGGCAGGCCAAGTTTCGAGTCTACCATTAAAGATGATTACTGCAAATAATAAGCTGCTGTAATTAGGGAACAGTACGTACCAGCGCAGTCAAAATGGCGATAGCCAAGTTTTATGGCAGTGATGATGAGAGGTCTGATCTGATCTTTTTCCATGCGCCAAAGACCCAGACCCATTAGTGGCATCTCGAACCCACTATTCAGACTAATTGCCATATTTCTTCGAAAACCAATTAAAAATAGCTAGCTAGGGCTAGCGAAGCTTCTAAGTTCTCTCTCTCTCTCTCTCTCGTCTTCCTTTTCGTTTGGGGTAGCTACTGCTGCTCTGCTCTTGACTTTAAATATAGCTGCATGCATAAGCATTTGCGCCAGTATTAAAGAAAAGAGGGAACAACAATAAGAAGGGAGACTGAGACAACACTGGAGAGAGAAAACAGAAAGAGAGAGATACCACACACATGTTTAATGTTTGCAAAGATCTGCATACAGTTTAGTATATGGAATAAACATGGTGAAATGTAATAAACAAAAGAGTTTCTATTGGGATCTCCTAATTTACTTATTAGACTTCCCTTATTTTTTTAATTATTAAATGAAATATATGTCCTTATATAAAAAGACTATTACAGACAATAAAATATTAAGCAAAATATATATATTTTTGTTCTCTCTCCAAAGCTTTATAAGGATATAAACACAATTTATATTACTTTTATTATTAGTTTCCATTTTCAAATCTCATTTCTCATTTTCTTTGTTCATGAAAGCTTTCAAGAGAAAAAAAATTCAAAAGAAAATGCATTCAAAATTACTTGGTGAATTATACAAGAACAAAATTGCAATATGAAAAAAATTAGATAAATGACTTTCTCATTAGTATAACAAGATCATGAAATGATGGATAGAGAGTCATCGTGTAAACTAAACCAAATCAACATGTAAAGCTATTTAAGAAATAGTCTTAAACTTTGACCTAGCCCGGCGTTGCTAGGGTTTACTTTCTAGTGATCTAGAAAGCAAGAATTCTATTACCATGGATTTGGAAATACTTAGTTGGAATTGCAGAGGGATCTGCAACGACACAACAACGAGAGCATTGAAAGATTTGATTGCTCAGAACCGTCCTCAAATTGTTTTCATTTGTGAAACAAAAGTCAGTCGTCTCTCAGACTTTAACGCTTTGTCCACTGCTTTAGGGTTTCCCAACTCACGGGGAGTCTTGAGAGATGGGCATGCGGGAGGCTTGGGTTTGTTTTGGAGTGACGAAGTGCAGGCGAAGATTGGAACAGTTTCACAACATCATATAGATCTTTTCATTGACGGCGGTGCAGGAAATCCTTATTGGAGATTGACTGGCTTTTACTGCTATGCACGGACGTCAGAACGTGATCGTTCTTGGTAGCTGTTACGTGATTTGAGAGATTTGGATGCACTGCTATGGGTGGTTATTGGGGATTTCAATGAAATCCTCAATAATGATGAGAAGAAAGACGATCCGATTAGGGCAGAGAGATAGATGCGAGGGTTTTGTGATGCTCTAGGTTACGGTGATTTATTAGACCTAGGGTTTCATGGCCCTCAATCGACATGGTGGAACTTCAAAACCCAACTACATCTGGATAGAGCAGTTTGCACTTCTTCCTGGTTTGATATCTTTGGCCATGCTAGACTATAACATCTGCCGCCTAGCGACTCAGATCACGTCCCTATCCTGCTTCATGCTAGCACAACACCATTACCAAAGAGAATAATCCATCATAGATTCAAGTTTGAATCTTACTGGTTGCAGAATCATGTGTGATGTTGTTGTGAGGACGGCATGGGCTACTGATGTTCCTGGATCACCCATGTTTCGCGTGACCAAGAAACTTACCTTTATGCGGTTAGAGTTAGATAAATGGCAAAAAAGGGCGTACAAGGGCAGACAAATGCAGATGCTTGATATTAGAGCAAGATTGGAGGAACTGCTTGATGTTCATTTGTCTGAGGATGTGACGAGAGAGAAGAAACAACTGATGAAAAATATGCAGTGTCTTCTTTCACTGAAGAAAGCTTTTAGAAGCAACGTTCCAAAGTGCATTGGTTGAAAGAGGGAGACCGAAATACGAGTTATTTTCAAAGGAAGAGTGTTAATAGGAGGAGAAAAAAAATACTCTTGGTGGTTTGTATAATGAAGATTGCGAATGGTGTGAGGAGGATGAGGAAGTGGAGAAGGTGATAAACTCTTATTTCTGTAGTATGTTTACTGCCTCCGAGATTGATATGGAAGCGATGAGCAATTCAGCCTTGTGTTTCTCAAGAGATGAATGTTCAGTTATGTGCACCATATTCTTAGGAAGAGGTGAGATGTGCTTTGTTCCAAATGTATCCAACCAAGTCCCCTGGGCCGAACGGCATGCCTCCCCTTTTTTTTTTTATCACTATAGGGAGCGACATTACTGAGGCAGTACAAAATTGCTTACAAACAGGTCAGTTTTAGAAGCAGATTAATTTTACACACATATGCCTCATCCCAAAAGTGCCTAATCCGGAACATATGGCTAATTTGAGGCCAATTGCATTATGTAATGTAATTTACAAGATATGCTTGAAGGTTATTGCCAACAGATTGAAGCTTATTCTCCCAACGTTGATATATCCATTTCAAAGTGCATTTGTACCGGGAAGGCTAATTACAGACAATATACTTGTCGCTAATGAAGTAGCTCATTTCGTGCATAACAAAAGGGATGGCAGTGAGGGTTTTATGGCTCTGAAGCTTGATTTTAGCAAGGCCTATGACAGGATGGAATGGACTTTCCTTCGGAGGGTGATGGAGAGATTTGGTTTTGCTTCCAGCTGGATTGAAATGATAATGCAATGTGTTAGCTCTGTAAGGTATTCTTTCTTAATCCACGGTAAACCTCGAGGACTTGTTATACCTAGTAGAAGACTGAGGCAAGGTGACCCTTTATCACCTTATTTATTTCTCTTTGGAACAGAGGGTTTTTCAGCTTTGCTTCAACAAAAACAGGAGTTAGGTTTTCTATCCGGCATTGAAGTTTTCCAGGAAGCCCCAGCAATTAACCATTTATTGTTTGCTGATGACAGCATGCTTTATGCCCACGCCTCTTTAGAGGATTGTTATCAGATCCAAGAAGTGCTTGAGACGTATAGTAGAGCCTCTGGTCAGTTGGTTAATTTTAATAAGAGTTCTGTTGTTTTTAGCAAAAATGTTTTGGGGGTTGAGGAAGTGGAGTCTCATGAGAAATATTTAGGTTTGCCAACCTATGTGGGAAGGAAGAAAATTTCTACGTTTCATTACATCAAAGACAATTTGTCAAAGAAGCTAACAAATTGGCAAGGAAAATTGTTGAGTGGAGTTGGGAAGGACATTCTTATTCGGGTGGTTGCTCAAGCTTTACCTACATATGTTATGAGTGTTTTCCAACTCACGAAGAATTTTTGTGATGATCTTGAGCAAATGTGTGCTCGGTTTTGGTGGGGTAGTACTTTGGATAAGAAAAAAAAATCATTGGAAGACTTAGAAAGCTTTATGCACCCTAAGGAGGAAGGTGGACTAGGGTTTCGAAGTTTATCTAATTTCAACTCTGCATTGTTAGCCAAACAAGCTTGGCGTGTGGTAAACAATCGGATTCATTGGTAGCTCAGATCTACAAAGCAAAATATTTTCCAGATTCTAATTTCTAGTTGGCTGAACCTTCTACTTCTCCTTCTTACTCATGAAGGAGTTTGTTTTCTACTAGGGAGTTTTTACGACAAAGCTCTTATTGGCAGATTGGTAATGGCTTGTCTGTAAACATATGGTTGGATTGTTGGGTGCCTGGAGTTCCAGAATACAAACCGGCTGCTAATGGTACTGCTTCGTTGGAAGTTAGCAAGGTTAGCGATTTGCTTGATCATGCAAAGCAGTGGAATACTTGTTTGATTAGAAGGGTGTTTACAAGGGAAGAGGCATAAGCTATTATGAGTATTCCTCTAAGTACAAGAGTAGTTGAAGATATAGTAGTGTGGAGGGTGGAGAAGAGTGGTAAATTTACAGTTAAGTCTGCTTACCGTTTTGAGTTTTCCCTCTCACATTCTAGAAGTCCTTTCCAGTTATCAGTGGGTGTGAGTTTTTGGAAGAAGATTTGGAAAGTGGTCATTCCTAATTCAGCTAAAGTTCACATTTGGAGAGTTTGTCACAATATTTTACCTTCCCTGGAAAGGCTTGCTTCGAAAAAGGGTGGTCCTAGACTCACATGTTTGTGTTCTATGCTCTACTAACTTGGAGACTACAATTCATTTATGCCGAGATTGTTCATTTACCAAACAGGTGCTTCAATCCAATGGTGTACTATCACAGGTTTATTTTAACCCTTACTCTGCTCATCTTGATATTCTTGAGTGGATTAGTTTTTGTGCTCATGAGCTTTCAGTTAAAGACCTAGGGGATTTGATCTATCTACTTTGGGGCATTTGGAAGGAACGAAATTGTAGGATTTGGGACAATAGAAGTGTTACAGCTCCTGGGGTATTTATTATGGCAATGTCTAGGCTGCATGCTTTTAGGTTTCATAATCTGAAACCATTGGTTGGTCACACTGTGAGGACAGCTCGCTAGTCTTCTCCTCCTACAGGATGGTGCAAGATCAATGTAGATGGTTCATATAATCATGCGACCAAATATGGAGGTGTTAGCTTCATAGTAAGGAACAACTTGGGCAGTTTGCCCCGAGCATGTGGAGCTGCTAGGATGCAAATTGGCCTTGCATTTTGCTGTAGAGCAGGGGTTTGTTCCTGCTATATTGGAAACTGATGCGCAAGTAGTCCAGAGACAATTGATGCAGTGTGATGACCCTAATACTTTTGCTCTGGGCCGAATATATGATGATCTAAGTTTGCTACTTGAGTCTCATCCAAATTTAAAAATTGTGCATGTTCATAGAAGTGCAAATAGGGTGGCTCATCTTATGGCTACACATGCTTGTACTGATATCCATGATTGTTTTTATTTTTCTTCTCCCCCGTTTCTGCTTGCTGCACTAGCAGCTGAAGCTACCTCTATGTAATACTTCTTTAAGGTGCAATAAAATTTCTGACTTCCTTTCCCTAAAAAAAAAAAAAAAGTGTGAAGCTGTATATAAGATAAAGCTAAATAAAAATAATATAATGAGCAAATTTAATTTATATCCTAGCTAAAACTGTAGCAACCATAAAGCATGAAACATTTGGCTTGAAAACAATTATGGTAATTTTTTTTAATTAGTTACCAAGCTATGATTTTTTCTAATAATTATTTCAGTTTTTTTTTTTTGGTAAAGAAATAATTATGGGAGTATTAAAACTCATTTTTAATGTTCGGAACATTTCATTTATAAGTAAGGTTAAGTTAGGTATTTAAAAGAAAAGAGCATGAGAGGACAAATGAGCAAATATGGAAGTCTCAATGGAAAAACTCAATAAACAATTACGAGTTATATTCCATCGTAATATTTTTTTAAGTTCTCATACATGTCATTTGTGGACTAAATTTATCTGAAAACATATTTGGTTTCATTAAAATTACGATATTTGTCATTTCCTTATTGCACCATAACTACATCCACCTGTGGAAATTAACCCTAAAACGAAACAAAATTGCAAACGGAGAGAGTTGTAACAAAAATCATAGGACGCAAACCTACAATATCTCATGCATTCATTTTATGTTTAAGTGTAGTTGGGGCTTTAATATTCAATGTAATCGTTTCCAATGTCTTCCATCTCTCATGAATCATGTCCACCACTCTTTCAGTAACACCATACCTCCAATCATAGTCCATGTGTTTCTTCTTGCTTCTCTTTCTACTTTGGTTTTTCCCATAAAAACTCACCATTATTATTCATTCCAAATACATTCTCCACCCTTACTGATGTTCTGCCAATAACCCACCTCACGAGTTCCTTTCTTAACATGAGTTCATGAAATATTTATGTGCTCCATAAAAATTCATTCACATTCAAGACCATAAGCAGCCATTCAAGCATAACTTCGCTTCTTCGAAAATCACTTACTAAGCTCACTTAGGACTTTTAAGACTGCATTTTTTTTTTTGGAAACTCATGTCTTAAGTTTAATTGCTTAAAAATTTGATTTTATTGCGCACCTTAGTTAAGGTGGAGATAGTAGCGCATCCTAGCTACCATCTTCTTCCATCTCTGTTTCTGTCATCATGGGCTATTATGAAGTATTTAATAGTTATGGTACAAAAATAACACAAGTCATGGCAAGTTTTTGATACACACACACACACTAAGGGATCCCTCTTTTTGGTCTTTTATAGGGATAGGGTAGGCATTAAACTAACTTTTTGATCACATTTAGGCATCTTAACTGTTCAGTTTTTAGGTCCTAATGTGTAGATCATTTCTGCAAATTTTCAGCTAAATCAGTGATCGTTAAGGGATTTAAAATGGCGATTTAAGATTATAAGTATGAACGGTTCAAGTTTGACAAATTTGGTTCGTCTATGGCAAATCTGAACCCAGAAAAGGACGTCCCTCCAGAAGAGGACTAGAACCAGGCCTCGATGTCGAGCCTCTGCTTGCCGCTAGACCTGTAAATGGACTAGATTTGGATCGGATCGACCTAAATCCAAATCCGTTTACTTAAAAAAAAAAATTTGATCCAAACCTGCTCCATTAACCCGGCGGATCGTTGATAGCTCGATCCAAATCCGTATCCGCTGGGTTAATGGATACCCGATCCGCTAATCCGACCTGTTATAATTTCAAATATTTTAAAATTTTAAATAGTAATATTAAATTTATATCATGATACCTCATAAGATATTAATAAAATATTAAAACAACATGAAAAGTATCACCAAAAGTATAATTACATTATCAAAATTCTTAATGCTTCTTGAAATCTTGGGTGATAGACTGACCCTTAGATTTATGCAAAAAATTTGTATTAGAAATTCTTCATATTTTATATATATTTTTTAAAATAATAATATATTAATAAAAATAATATTTTATTATTACAAAAACGGGCCGGATCAATAACGGATCTGATCGACCTAGATTCGTATTTGATCTGTTAAATAAACGGGTTAACGGATTCGGATCATTAACGGATCAACGGATCAAACTTCGATCCAAACCCGTCCAATAGTCACGGATCTGGAGCGGGTCCGGATCAAAATCCGGTCCATTTATAGGTCTACTTGCCGCTGGAGTCATCGATGAAGAGTTTGAAGTCGACCTCGATGGGTTTCCATGTTTTTAGGTGAGCTCACTGTGCACACCTCTAATTCCGATCAACTAAGCCTTCGGCTTGATCTTGACCCCATCCGGGATGTCTAGAGAGTTCGTCCGGCAACACATCGCCTCCATCGCCGCCTGATTGAGACCGGATGAGGAACGTCCTCATTTTTCTGGGTTGCAGACGTCCTCTTCTGATCGGGCGTGTGTGTGTGTGTGTATTCAACTGTATCGGCTACTGCATGCACCTACAAATCAGTGTCTGAGTGGCTGGCAAGATTACCAGATTACCAAATATGGATAATCAATATCGATCATGATGTAACATCTGCGTCTTACAAAAGATATTTTGACAAGCTGTAGTGAAATATAATTGATCAAGCGAGCTAACTAGGGGAAGTTTGCAGGTCTTTCTTCCATTTGGACCATGCAATCAGGGGTGCCCTAGAATTTATACTCATATCACTGGTGTGTATCTAGCTAATAAGAACAACAAACCCTAAGTGACGCAGTCGGAAGTAACCTGAGTTTACAAGCAATAAACCCTAAAAAGATAAATCTGGAGTCCACCAGAGAATTTGAGAAAAATCTCTCATTTTGTTAAATTTGATATGATAAACTTATCTTGATACATGGCATGCATGATGATGCTTATATAGGCATCCAAGTCATAATCTAATCATAATCTAACAATAAATCCTAAAGAATCCAAATTAAAAATAAAACTTAAAATCTAAGATAAAAATAATCCTAAAAAGAATATAAAACTAGCCTAAAAATATTAAATCCCAAATCGGACAATTAAAACGACATATTTTTGTCTAAATCTATTAGGCTCATTAAAGTGAGTCTTGAAGATCTCGTCATTCCCATTATGAAAATGTATCATGCGTATCAAACGGACATTCTGGCCAAAAGTTGGTCTCAATCTAATTCACAATTAATACACGACTTTTTGCAAGAGAAACCTGAAAAGTTCAAAACCAAATCTCCTTGAATATTCCAGCGGCTAGTAACCTCATTACTCGTGAGTTACCTATTTTCCTACCACTCTTCTTGATTATACACCGCTTCTTTACTTTTATGGTTTTTCAGCTAAATCAAACATATTCTCGTCCTACATGACTAAGGCCCGTTCTGACAAACTTCAATCATTTTTACCTGCTTCCCATTCCCCATCAAAGTCATTGGTCGACATCTTCGTCCTCTTCTAAGCAACCATTTCCTGCAGTACACTTGCACTGGTCTGATTGAACCACAATAATATTGATGCAGATCTAGCGAGTTCTGCATGCATGTGTTATTATTACTCACATCCACAGAAATTGCTGACACAAAGTATCTAAATGTTGGGGGCACATTATTAATGTTCCCATTATAGCTTCCGGACTAGGCTCTCTTTGGCTTGGTTGGGTGGTTTTTTTTTTTCTTTTTTTAGAAAAAAAAATCGTAGTCTACTCTAGCCTTACATATTATTTTGAGAATCAAATTCATAATTTTTACAATATTAAAATTATAATTTACCAACAGCTTACTGGCATAGTTAGTATTGTGTTTCTTTTCATTGTTCCATTGCTCTATATACCCCGAACCCTAAACCCTATATAACATGCCTCATAAAGCAAGGGCCATGCTAATAATCCTCCATGTAGCTTTTCCAAACCAAGTCTGTGCAATAGGCCTTACATATACCCACATGTCTGAATTATCAAGTTGTGTTTATAAAATGCTAAGAAATAAACCAACACATTAATGGAGCTTGAGTTTAATTTCACTAATCAAATGATAAATAATGAAGAAAAAACAGAACAATGGTCAAAGATGCTAGCTAGGGAAGATGAAAGAAGATAGTGATCGACTTGGTTCTTTCAAAGCTTATTACAACAGATGATAGCTAGAAAACCAGGCTTCCATGCCGAAATATCTCAATAGCACTGTAACAGCATCCTAGTTGAGACAGTTTTGAATAGCATTGGCAATTCATCACGGTGATTTGGGGAGCAGTATTGTACAATATTTGCATCATTACTTCCTATTTCACTTTACAGATTTTTTTACTTTTTAATTATTAAAATTCAAACAAGCACAAACCTCTTTGATCACGATAAACCTTCAAAGCTAAACACCACATCATTTCTATGTCAAACAACCATTACACAAACCATGGCCAATTAATGCATCATTCGTTAGAGGCACCGAGCCCCTGCAAGAACGTTTCAGTTTCCACCACTCGTCAGTCTCAACTCCCAACAGCCTTCCTTTCGCTATGAAGAGCATCAAACCACAATAGGCACAATTGCTTTCTTTTAACTTTCCTCTGTATGGATGACTGGTTTGATACTGTCACACATTGCATCGAGCAGTTGCATAAAACTTGTCAATTAGTGGCACCTTAAATTTAAATTAATGCATCAAAAAAAAAAATATTAAACTCTAATATCAATATCTATAGTACCTACTAGCTATAGATAGACCTCAAACAATGTAAAACTCACTGCTTGCCTTCCAGATGGAAGCTAGTGCATTACCTTGCTTTTGTGGTTTCGGAAACTCATGAGCACAAAAAACCCACCATTTCATTCTCATGTTTGCCCTCATTACGAAACAAGCAAAATTTATAACATACCAACGTAAGGGATAAAATAACTTACTGTATCGTATTCTTAGGTCCTTCAGAGGATTGTGAAGGAAATGTCGTCTTGTATACAAGATATCGTAATGTATCCTTCCTTGAGTCCATGAGCAGAGTGTGAAGAAAATTGTACACATCAATTAAGTATCAAGTTTTCTTGCATAAAAGTAATGAGAAAGTTAACAACTCACATTCCAAGCACTTAGAGCAGCACTGTCCTACAAATAGATGGAAATATATATGCCAATAAACAAGTTAAGCATGCTAACTCGATCTGCATCCTCACAGAAAGAACATGGACAAATCAGAATACATACTACTGAGAATGAACATACAGCCCTTTCAGGAAACATACCATGTTATAGAATATAACGTGGACAAGATTATGAACATACTGAGAATTGTTTCGTTCACTATATGTTGATCGACTATTCAAACTCTTGAACAAATAACCAATCAATTCAGCAATGCAAAATTCTTCAAGAATACATAAATTCTCTTATATTTCAAAGAACTTCTTAAGTATCTTAACAAGCTAGGTCCTAACCTAGTTAGTTTTGGTAAATTTTCTCATCATACATTTACTGTGGGCTTAGACGTTGATTCCCATGCTTACTTTACCATAGCTACCCTGATCGTAGCTATCCCTAGCTGAGGTTCTTACTGTGCACATAGACTATATATATATATATATATATATATAATATTTATATATATATATTTGCTGCATGTGCTCAATCACTGCATCTTAAGTCATCAATGGATCGTCTCCTAGACTCCTGGTTTAAACTTTGGAAAGGAGATTGGGCAAATGTGTAGTACTTAACTAAGGAGATTTTTGTTGATATGTAAAATCGAGAGCTTACAAAGTTCGTTCATTGGGATACTGATAAAAAATCATCTATTTTGGAAGTTTCAAAGTTCATGAGTACTAAAAATCGACAGATTGGTATTCTAATTTCTCATGCAGAAATGCTTTATAACTTTTCAGAACATCTATCCAAAATAATGAGATTGAATGCCAAAGACATGGGCAACAATAGACAACCTACTCTCAACCACTTAATCACTCACAAACATTGCATGATAATATCTGCATTGAGCTATGCTCTCAACCAACCCTTTATCCAACATCTATCCGTATGTATACTTGCTACTAGTACTAGCTATTTCGTCACCGATTACAATCCAACTCCATTTTTTTCCGAATGCTTCTTCTTCTTTTCTTTGCTTCAATACAACCATAACAAACACAATGCATCAAAAACTTCAGTCTATCAAACTTTCTCTGCCTCTTCTCTTTCGATCTCTCTTTAACATGGAGAAGAGAAAGCTGAAAGACAAAGATGAAGCAATATTATTGCAGCACCCACTTGTGCTTTTCCTTATTCTGGTTTTGGGCTTTGTCATAATGGATCCTCTACAAGTAGGCCCACTAGGCGGCCATGAATTCAAGCCCGTCAAGCACAGCATTGCGCCATACAAGAAAGTCATGGAGAGGTGGCCGAGGGACAATCTGAGCCGGTTGGGACTCGGGAAGTTGGAGTTCGAGGACGAAGTTTTTGGGCCTGAATCTTTGGAGTTTGATGCATTGGGCCTTGGGCCTTACACCGGGTTAGCCGATGGACGCATCGTGAGATGGATGGGCCCGGATGTGGGTTGGGAGACATTTGCGCTTGTAACAGCAAATTGGTATATACCCTATCTTCATCAAATTATTTTTTCTTTTTCTAAGCTAAAATAAAAGATTATGAGATATAACCCCTCATCCTCATGGCATTATTGTTTCATTCACTAATCGCATTTTTTTTAAAAAGAAGAAATATACAATGATACATTGCTAATGATAGATGATATATTTGGGAAAAAAAAAATTGCAAAAATGAAAGGTCAGAGCAGGTTTGTGCAAAAGGCAATGAGTCCACCACATACAAGCAATGGAAGCATGAAAAATGGTGTGGTCGTCCACTAGGGTTAAGATTTGACAAAGTGACTGGAAATCTGTACATTGCGGACGCTTATTATGGACTTCTAGTTGTTGGACCTGAAGGAGGACTAGCAACTCCTTTGTCGACTCAAGACGTAGAAGGCAACCCCATACTCTTTGCAAATGACCTTGATATCCACACCAATGGTTCCATCTTCTTCACAGATACTAGCACGAGATACAACAGAGTGTAAGCAATACCTTTTTCTTCTTCTTCTTTTAATTCAAATAAAGGATAAGGTGAAGTTAGTTCCTCAGTGACAATCCATGCTCGAAACAAGACTCGCCCTTTATCCAAAACATGAGAATGTGGCAGTCTTTGAGAACTCTCCGCCTGTCCCCTTATTGTATCTTTAGTAATAATGGGAATTTATTTATGTAATTGCAGGGATCATTTCCTTATACTATTGGAAGGAGAAGCCACCGGTAGGCTTCTGAGATATGACCCTCCCACTAAAACAACTCATGTTGTCTTGCATGGTTTGGCCTTTCCAAATGGCTTACAATTTTCTCAGGACCAAACCTTCCTTCTCTTCACTGAGACCACCAACTGCAGGTACCTAAGCACTTACCTATCTAGTTAATATTAAGTTATGTTTTACTAAACTTTCATCTCCATCTCTCTCTTGAATGGCATGCAGGCTCATGAAATATTGGTTAGAAGGTCCAAAATCTGGAACAGTGGAACTTGTTGCGGACCTTCCAGGATTTCCAGACAATGTAAGAATAAATGAGAAAGGGCAATTCTGGGTAGCAATAGATTGTTGCAGGACTCCAGCACAGGAGGTCCTCTCTAATAATCCATGGTTAAGGAATGTCTACTTTCGCTTGCCAATCCGGATGACCTACTTGGCAAGAATTATGGGAATGAAAATGTACACACTGATCTCGCTATTCAATGACAAGGGAGAAATTTTGGAAGTTCTTGAAGACCGAAAGGGGGAGGTTATGAAACTTGTGAGTGAAGTTAGAGAATCAAAGGGCAAACTCTGGATTGGAACTGTGGCTCATAACCACATTGCTACCGTCCCTTACCCTTAGCTATATTATTAACCTACTCGATCATTGGTTAGCCCTCCTGATAGATCAAATATATATCTTGGTGTTCATAGCTAGCTAGTTTCATCAACCAAATGGTGCGAGTCTAATTTATTCAATGCGGGTTTATTTGTGTAATGACATTTAAATTTAAATAACTTCAGGTTTATTCGTGGCTTGTTTTCTTTTCTTTTATCATCTGATCTCACTCTGACTACATACCAAGTGACTTTACAGTTTCTACTCTATTGCTTTATAACTATTCTATGGTGAAAATTTGTGGTTTTATAAACTTCCAAGGATGTCCGTTAAAAAAGGCCAAAAATCCCAAAAACTAACCTGCTGTAACAACCCAATGGCCAAAATTGCCACAGCACCACCACCCCTAAAGAAGCCTCCGGGAGATCATATTACTGGGTGATCTCCTTGCTTCTTCTTTTGTTGAGGGAGGAAATTTCAGGATTGTGACAGTAATAGTGATGTTGGAAACGTGGGTGTATATTCTGGTGCTGTGTTTTTATGAACCAAAATGTGGGTGTATATTACAGTTCTTCTTTCTAGAGAGTATACATAGAAGACTAATGCCTTGAACGTTCAAACAACCTGCATATCTTCTAATTTAATAGCCAGATAAAGCTGCTACCCTATTCCTAGCCCTATAATATCTGATTTAATGCAGCCCTATTGACTAAAGTCACAGTCTGTTAATGTCAGAAAACAAGTAAATGCAATTACTTCATCTTAATTACAATATAAACAAACTTGTGTGCTATCCAGCAAAGGAAACTAGCAGCTCTTCCTACATACAAAATTTAAGTACCCTTACAAACCAGAAGCCAAAATTAGTGCTCTTTTAAAATAAGTTTCCATTACTATTCTCAATTGCAGAATATAAACAGTCAGCAGTAGCAGAGCAGAACTACAATAAACACTAACAAAAAAGATTTATGCATAAAATCTTCACTGTACACTCGGAAGGAGTGCCTTGTGAAGGATCAAAGCCTATTAAGCTATAGTTGACAGTGGAAACACACTTAAAGAAGATGAAACAGAGCAATGATCAGAGATGGTAAAGAATGAAGAAGATAGTGACCTGGTCCTTCAAATAAGCCTTCACAAATTTTGACTTTGATATCACAGCCACGTCATAGAAAACCTCACTTCAATTCTCTGTGAGAGTCCCAAGCCTTGTAACAGCATCCTAGTTGATGAAACAGTGAGAACAATATTTTCATCATTACTAAGTATTGCACTTACAGATCATGTTAGTTATTCTGATACAAACAAGCTATTTCGGCATCACATATACCTTGACAATCATTCATTACAGACAACTAGGAAAGGGAAGAGAATAAAGAAAATGAGACAGTTACCCCATGTTATTCCAAGATCTTAAGCAGCACTATCCTAACACTGCAGTATAATTCATACATCACTTTTTTTCCAAAGGAACCTCTTTGACCAATCCTAAATTTGCAAATTCCTACATAAAAGCTAACAATTGTCCTCAAGAAAAGTAATAGAAAATATCTATATACACATTTCTTACTGCAATTCAGTGTAAAAATATTTATTTATTTCAGTAGGAAGAAAACTTTTAAGTTTTAACCAAAGAAGGATGGGCTGACGCCTGACGCGAAACAACCATGAAATACTACCAGAGATATACTATAACCTGGTATGTTTCCTGAAAGGGCTATATGTTCTATAATCAACAACTACTGTCAGGACACTAGAATGTTTACTGCATGTATTTCATTAAGATATGTCTGAATCATGGTTTTGTTCTGTTCAGTGCGATCCAGGGTCTTTATTTCAAAAGGACAGCTAACTAAGGTCAAGAACTGTGCTGGGTGACTAACTAAAGCAGAAAAATATGACAGAAAGGATAACAATACCATGTACAGACTTCGTCGTGAAGAAAGAGGGCCTGAGAGTTCCCTTGCAAATGGGTTGCAGAATGCAGATAGGGGCCATTTATATAGCTCATTTCAGCTATGACAGTGCGACAGTTAGTCTTATGGAAAACATGATTGTGTGTCAGGCACTTCATTTACATGGGCAGAATTGAAGCAAAACTAATAAATTGCTGAATAATTTGGGCAATTTAACTTCGTTGCCAAACTCAAGTTTAGGTACCTTGCTGCAGACATGAAATTCCCAGAAAATGTTATATGTTGAATGAAGCAATTTCTTAGTTCCAAAATTAACTTTATTAACTCTTAGCTTTTTAATCTCCTAATGTACGTGAAAAGTTCACAACTTTTAATTACCTCAATAACATCTGCCATGATCTGTTATCTGTTGTAATTGTCATATCTTGTAATTCATGTAGGACGTTTCTATTGCCTACAATTGTTACCATTTATCCTAGCTATATATTACTTTTTCCTAAATACACAAAACATGTTAGAGGACTAGGATAACGGATCATCGTTACTGAATCTAAGACATAATATAGATGATAACTAGATACTTTCTCTAGCCGTGTCTCCACATTGAAACAAATAATCACCACCAAGGTACAGTGCAAAGGAATGGGATTTCTTGAAACACGATTCTGTAAATCCTGGATAGCCATTACAATTATACACACCCAATTGCTACAACCAATGGTACAGTTTCTGAATCATATGCTATAAACAAATGAGCGATAAAGTCCGGTTTCCCTTTCAAAAGAAATTTACTATTAGAAATGACCACTCACTGACCTGAAAAAGCTTGGCATATATTCCCGAATGTGAGGTCGATTGACCAACTCATGCCCGTGATAATTACATAGAAAACTATACAATTTAAAATAAAAAATTAAAATAATAGAAGAAACCAATTGATGAGACTGCAAAGCACAGCACACACATAACTGCAACTAAAATGAGGACAAGGGAAACAAAAACTATATTAGAAGCATTGTTTTGTTTGCTAAAGGCAAACCACAAAAGTGGATAATGTCTACTCTATTGCTACACTGGCATTGTAACCGTGAGGCAGATATCTTGTCCGCAGTATGTACTCTTAGTGTTCTGCTAATTGTATGTGATAGGGAGAAAAATCAACAGATATTCAATGAATAAAAATTCAAATAGGCCTTTGTGGCCACACTTTCATCCTTTTGCAAGCCAACAGAGTCTATATAGTCATCATGAATGGCACTTATCAAGGGTAGCTCACTGGATCCAGATCTCCTCCTTTCTCTTACCGATGAAACAAAACCCAAACAAAGAACGCAGAGAGTAAAAGAACATACAAGATGGCCATTGAGAACTCAATGCATTTGACCTGGAAACATATGTCAGTTGCACTCAACTCACATAAAAGTAATTGACAGACACATCTATCAAGTATAAAGAAATTAGTAAGGGCTCCAATACTGCAACGAATTACCAACACCTACGCCCCCCCCCACCAAAAAAAAAAACTTATATATCCCAATTCCCTAGAGAATGTTCTCGACAAATTCAAGCATAATAAGTATATGGATTGCATTGATTACAACCTCAATAGATAGGAGGGAAAAACTTTCTTGTGCTGAAAATCAAACCATTCTGTACAAGTGCAAATGATAACATTAGAACTTGCATAACATTATATAAATAAGAAAAACAGGGGCAAAGATTCTAATGTCACATGTCGGAAACAATAACCACTAAAGTTTTCAACCCCTTGTCAGATCCCTTTCTTTGAAGAATGTCAGAGTATTAACTCCTAGCTTGACTAATAAGTCGGGTTATGAAGTATGAAATTTAACTTCACATTGAGAGTTATATAACATAGGCCAAAAAATTATATGAAACTAGGGGGGAAGGCTGTTACTTGAGATTTAGAAAACAATTAATACCAAAAGCATTGGATGAATACGTATTAATCAAAGAATTTTGAACAAACAGATCAAAATCTAAACCTCTATAGATTGCCAACCCGTGGACCAATGCTCCCATGATCAAGTCCTTCAAATTAGTGCAAGCTTTAAGAGCACTGATTGCACATCTGATTGTAATGAATGACCACTGTTTGGAACATCTTCATGCCAATTCGAGCTTCCTCTAAATGCACATCTCACACCAAGAGATGACATCTCTCTCAGACATTTCATCAAACAACTTGTGTGCACTTTCCATGGCATCTCCTTCTGCATACGAACTCAACAAAAAGTTTTGACTGAAGGTACTAAACTGGCCACCTTGAATCATGTAACCGTCTACTTTCACTCTCACTCCCTCATACTTGGCTCGACAACTTCGGGTTGAAATCCAGCAACAGAAAACCGAGCCTTGTTAAACCACCATTACCCTCCTGATCGACCAAAAGGCTCCCATAATGCAGGATCTAGGTCGCCGTTTTTGATGTAAAAGTAAAAGTCCATGCAAGGTGATATACCAATGGAACCGTATGATTCAGACCCAGTTTTTTTTATCAAACGCCCATGTCCAGACTCCAGAGGGATAAGAATAGGCTGTTAGTTGAAGTCCGCCTTTTTCAATTCATGGGAGTAGCGGAAGACTTCCCGCTAACTCTTTCGTCTTCAAATTCTTGGGGTTAGTAAGTTACTCTTCAAGATTAGAAAATCAAATTGGAAAAGACTGAACCGCCAACTTAATTGGAAACGCATTTCCAATATGGACATGCAACAGAATGATCAACTTGTTTGTTCCTATCTTCTCTCTTTCGTTAGATTTTTTTTTTTCCTCCTTTTTTTTTATTATTATTATTATTTTAAATAAAGGCCGGTGCGGCCACCCTTAGACCTTCATTGATGAAACAGATGAATACAAAGAGGGGGGGGGGGGGGGGGGGGGGGCATTAGGCCTAAACCCCATATGACAATATATCTCAAGAAAACATCTCGAATGATAATAGGAGTCTCCACTACTGTAATGTATTCGAACATGCACAAAATAGCAAAGAGTGTTATATTGACTACTCCATTTGCTTTACAATAATTGTAGCATATTGGAAAGTTAAAGTAATGTCATAAAACCAATAAAGTAGCTTTCCCAATATACTGACGACCAAAAATAAATTTGCTGACATGACATATCATCCTGCCACTAGGAGGTTTCACCCAATCCATTATCTGCCCTCTCGGATACTGAGTATGCATCCTAGTACAGAGTTCATATGACCTTACCAAGAGTTGGCAGACCTAAACTTGAGATAGATTTTCCCGTATACCCAAAAAGCTCCTGTATTTTTCCCAACTGCCCAAAACTTTTGTATTACACTGTTGAAAAAAGACTAATAGGGATGGTTTTTTCAGAAAAAATGTCTTTTGTATCCTATGTTGACCCGAGGTTCTAGCAGTAATGTTCGACCAAAAAAAACTTCGTTCTAGACGACAAAAATTCAAACAAGACTAGCCTTCAACATGCCCAAGTTTTTCACCTAACTGTTACTTTAACAGGCGGAATCACTGCTGCTTGGTCTAATTTTTGGTTCTAAGACTGATTTTTTCCAGATGAAAAATACTATTAGGACTTTGGATCTCTATAGGATGCATGCATTTGAAAACATGAATGACACTGATGATTATGACAACAACATCTATAATTATAGAAATATAATGCCGACTATATTGGTTGAAGAAGTGGGTGAGCAACCATCTGAATTTATTCAAATATACATACATGCTAAACATTCAGAGCCTCATTCTCAGGTAAACAGCAAAAGGCTGTTTAGCTATCCATAAGAATAAGAACAGATACTTACTTGTTATGAAAGCACACTACTTTAGAAAACACACTGCTACTATGGCTTTCGTACTCTATGAGAGAAGACTCTTCTGCTCAATTTTTCGATGCCTTACAAATTAAACTTAAAGCTCCTTATATAGAGAGGGGAACTCAAACTAGAATTCAAAATATAAAAATGTACAGGACAACTCCGTGAACTTTTGCTTTTCTGAGTGCTCCTGCTGGTGGAGGTCGGATGGAGAAAAACAAAAGCAGGTAGGTGAAGTGTTTCTTCTAGTAGGTGAAATGTCTTCTTTTTGAAAGCAAAAGTAGCTTTTAACTTTTTCAAAGGTCAAAAGTACTACAGATACTTATTTGGCTTTTCTCCTCTTTCACCTGTAGCTTCACCCGTGATGCTACATATTTTCGTCTGTTTCTGAATGGTGACCCAAAACAAAGGAGCTGTCGTCTTCTTAGGCCATTCTAACAGTAGTAGCATTATCTTCGACATCAGTATCGACATACATTTTATAGTGGTTGTCAGTTTCAAGCTTTTCCACCCAGCGCATGCATGCCATTGTCGAATCTATCTCTTTTCTGGTGAGAGATAGGAATAGGTCACTGCTGACTATGTCAGGATGATCGTATGCAGTGATAATAATTTTTTCTCCTGCTGCCAGGAAGGTATTGCTGATATCTTCAGAGATGATCTTCTTGATATACTCTAGGGCCATAGCCTTCATCCACGGGATGCTTGAGTTTGGTTGGCCATTGTACCCTGCACAGGCTGGTTGAAGATATTTCCTTTGAATAATTCTCACATAATGGTATGGAGGAATATATTCAATTTCTCCGTTTGCCTTCTGACTCCATTCTGGAGGAGTGGATCTGAACTTCAGACGAAGTATACAGTCATTTTTTCTAATGTTTTTGACTGTGTTGACAATAATAGGTGGCAAACCTTTCAGATCAGCATTTGTTTTGGTCCACAGATTATGGACAAAACCATTTTCAACAAGCCAGAGCTTGTGTTCTTGAGGATGTTCACTCTGAACATTGACTAAGTATCTCCCAACATAAGATCCTGAAACGATAAAGAGAGTTGGAGGAACTAAGTCTTATGAATTATGTCTTCCTATCAGATTGTGGAATTCATGCCAATCTGATTCATTGAGTGCCATGACAGGGACCCTAGCACTTTCTGGACTTTCAAGGAAGTGAATTTTCTCTTTTCTTACAGCACTCTACTGTGTATGCATTTCTTCAAATTGTGGCCTACCATTTTCGTAGAGTTCTTCAACTAGTGCAAAAAGAGCTGGGAACATCAGACCACTGCTTCTTTCTTGAAAGGCAAATAAAAGATTATCCAGGATTGCCTTCTGGTGATAAGCTAATCTCCTGCCAGTTCTAAACACAGGAGTATCAAAAGTTCTTAATTCATAATTAAAAACATTTAGAACTCCAGTTGGAGTTGGTCTGCTTTTTGGCAAAGCAGCAGCCATCAACGGTCTTGATGAACCTTTACCGTCTGCTGTTTGAGACGGGCTAGCCAATCCTTTACCCTGGAATTGATCAGTTGTGGCCAAGCCTTTTGGGCTTAGCAGAAACCTTTTAAGGATTTTTTCTTTGGTTTCTTTAGGATCCTCTTCAGGTTCCTGTTCTTTCCCAGTCCTTCTGTTTCTGGGATTACAACCTTCGTCATCTTCTCTTTGGCTGAACATTGCCATTTCTCTGGTCAATGCGTCTAGAAGATAATTTTTGTTTCCTGCAATTAATTCAACAGTATAATCATATTGGTTAAGAAATAATTGCCAGTTAGCTAATCTTCCTCTATCAGCAGCTTTATCGAGTTTGAAATTTTTGAAGTTCTTTACTCTAGCACAATCGGTGTGGACAGTAAAGGGTTTTACAAGAAAGGCTGGAGAATTTAAAATTGTTTTCTTAACAGCCAAAATTTCTTTTTCCCCTGTGGGATAATTCAGTTCTGAAGGGCTGAACGTGCCACTACAAAATTTGCAAATCTTTTCGATGTTAGTTCCAGGCGTTTTTGCCAGAACTACACCAGACCAGTAATTATCACTCGCATCTGTTTGGAGGATAATCTCATCATTTTCTTCTGGTTGTTGAAGAGGAGGGAGGTTTTTGCAAAGATTTTTTATCTGCTTCACAAGCTTTTCATCATCTTCTGTGAAGTTCCATTTTCTTTTGGAACTTGTTTTAGGAGATAACATTGCTGTTAACCCTGAGATTTTAGGGATGAAATCTCTCCCATAATTTATGACACCAAGGAATCTCTCTAGACTCTTAGCATCAGGAATTTTGTCTGGGAATTTCCAGATCTTTTCAAGGATGTGGGGCTGGAGCTTTATGACTCCATTCTTGATGTTTATCCCTAGGAAATCAACTTCATCAAGGATAAAGAAGATTTTCTTTTCGCCTTGGATAATTTCATGCTGAACTATCAGCTTTACTACCTCATTGAGGTGTTTCATGTGTTCTTCTCTGTTTTTGGAGAAGACCAGGATGTCATCTATATAGACGACGCAGAACTCCGCTACATGCTTGAAGATGTTGTCCATCTTTCTTTGGAAGATTGAGGGAGCTTGCTTCAGACCAAAAGGCATTACTAACCATTCATAATGACCTTGTGGTGTTCCAAATGCAGTGAGAGGAATACTCTCAGGATGCATCTTGACCTGCCAGAAACCCGACTTTGCATCGAATTTCGAAAAGACTTTAGCTCCTCTGAGCTGGTTGATCAGCACTCTGACTTGAGCGATCTGATAGCCGTGTTTGACAGTCTTTTTATTGACATCTCTGTAGTCAATAACCATTCTAGCTTTTCCTCGTAGATTCTCTGCATGATTTCTTACGTAGAATTGGAGCATGATGAGGGCTAGTGGAGGGTTGAATTAATCTCTTTTTCAGGAGATCTTCAATATCACTTCCGAATTCTTTTTGATCTTCCTCTTTGTACTGAGGAATGGCTTTGACATGACAGATGGCATTCATGTCATGCAATCTCAATTCACAGACCACTGGGTCCTTTTCCCAAAACTTTTGAGGATTTGTATCCACATTCTGCTCGAGTAGTTTCTTGATTTTTTCAAGAATGGGAATTTGTTGAGACTCAAGCTTGTTCTGAAAGTGCTTGAGGTTGTGCTCATGGATGAAACTAGCTTCTTCATCTTCACTAGTTTCTTCTTCTTCTGAAGATTCTGATTCCGCAACAAGTAATTCTTCTTGTTGTTTGATTTGGAGTATGGGCTCAAATTTGGGTTTGTAGGGGGCAAGATCACCACTATTCTGTTGCGATCTCTGATATTGAGTAGTAAAACCTGGACCTACTACACTTTTTGCTTGTGTGAGTCGGTCTGCCCAGAACACCCGTTCTCCTTTTCTGAAGCCTATTGCTTCTTCATCCTGAATGAATCGTTGTTGGAGAATAAAATCATTTCCCAACAAGAAATCAGATCCTTGGCCTTCAGATTGCCAAACATTCTGGATGATAAATGTTCCTCCACCAATGGTGATATGAACATTTTTTGCTACTTTCTTCATGGTGAGATGGCTTCCATCAAATGTAACACCAGTAGCTGACTTTTTCTTGTCTTCGTTCCAGAGTTCATCTGAAATTGCAAATCTCCTTGCAACAGTAAAACCTGATCCATTATCTACAAAAGCATGTAGATGATATTTCTTGTGATCAGGGAACTTGAGGCCAATCTCTATGTAGTTGCTGTATCTACTTGTAGAGACGACTTTCGATTGGTGAAGCTCATTTTCTTGAGCTTGTTCCTGAGGAATGAATGGTTTACATTCTTCTGGAACATTTTCCTGATTGGGTGATTTATCAAAACTAGAAGGTTTTGTATCATCCCAGTCTGTAGGAATTATCTTTTTGCTGTCTGGATCACTGAACCAGGATGGAGGATCATATCTGACTTTGTAATCAAACTTGCCGGATGGTTGGCCAAGTAGATCCCATGTTTCAGCAACCTTTTGTCGTTCTAAAAGATGAACAGTTTCTGGTGGTTTCACCAGTTCTTCTTTTTCTGGTATTTCAACCAGTTCAATATCTTCATCGATTTGTTCTTCACCGATGATTTCTTCCTTTTTTGAGGAGGAAGGTTGTTCCATGGTTTCCTGGAACAGAGTTTCAACTTTTTTCGCTTTTTTCTCAGCGAAATACTTTTCATATTCTTGTTCAACCAATTGGCTGACAAGACCATTCTTGGTTTTTCTTCTCGCTTCAGCTATGAAGCATTCTTTGTGATAAGTCTTCTTAGACTCTTCACAAAACATAGGGAGACCATTCTTTTCATGACATAAGCAGTAGTCACAAACGAATGAACCAGGATTCACCTGATAAGAAGACATGAAGGATTCTGTCTTGCTTTCTTCCCAATTTTTGATTTTCAAAACATTCATTTGTCTGGATTCGAAGTACTCTACTTCAGAATCGATCTCAGACTCTTCTGATGAAGTTTCTTCTTCTTCGGACCAGGCAGAGTAAACTGACCTGTCGTCTTCTTCATCATCAGAATAAGCTATTTCGTAACCTTTCATGTTTGCTACCTCTACTATTTGCTCATATTCTTCAAAGAGAGCTTTAGTAGATCTTTTACCCTTTTCCGGGCATTCATTGGCATAGTGCCCTTCAGCTTTACACAGCCAACATCTGCAAGCTTTCTTGCTAGGTTGTTTATGCTGATGAGTATTCTTCTTTTTCTTGAAGAACTTCTTTTTAGGATCTTCATCCTGTTGTTTCTTGTAATTGGAACTTTTCTTGAATTTCCAATTCTTCTTCTGATTACTCTTTTTGAATTTTTTAGAGTAATATTGTTTTTTTTTCTTCTTTCTGTGGAATTTGGAGTCCTGGCATCCCCAGTTTGTGGGCATATCCAGTATTCCGTAACAGAAATTTTCAACTCCTCTGAGTTGCTTCTTGGCCATCTTAG
Source organism: Rosa lucieae (assembly GCA_024704745.1). NCBI lineage: Eukaryota > Viridiplantae > Streptophyta > Magnoliopsida > Rosales > Rosaceae > Rosa > Rosa lucieae. Next base: position 25,615,772 of record CM045497.1, on the reverse strand, counting down.
CTCTAAGATTGGCTTTGCATTGCTCCTTCAGTAGTTGCCGGATTCTGTCGGCAATTCCTCCAACTGAAAATCTTTCAATTGGTTTCTCAGCTATGCTTTCTCTCACAGCTGTTCTCCATGGTTCAGGGAGCTTTATGTGCAACAGATTAACTAGATCAGTATTCTCTAGTTCACCAATTGTACAGTAATATTCCTGAAATTCATTCAGGTACTCTTCGAAATATCTCATGTCACAGATCTTGAGAGCATAGATATTCGACTTTGCCTTTTCTTTGGCTTTCTCACTCAGATTTGAGAGATCTCCACAGAACGGATCGTACAGGGGTACTGCAAAATCATACGGAGACTTTGAATTTTTTATCTCTTCAAGCCAGTCTCTTCCTCTGGCAGTTTCTTTGAAAGATAGGTAGTACTTTTTTGCCACTCCAGTAAGAGTAGTTTCATAGTACACTTGCAAATCTGGTGCTTCAAATTTGCCAAGGGTGAGTGCAGACGCCATCATCAGGCTATCTACCCATTGGTCAATGGTTTTTCTTTTGTCTAGACTCTTGTCTAGATTCAGCCAGATGTCGTAGTTCGTGATAGGAACTCTTGGCAGATTGTCCTCTGGGACAAATCTTTGGGAATTTCTTTCCCCTTTTTTACCCGTGGGGGCTTTCTGAAATAGGAGTTTTGTTTCCCTTGTTTCTTTTTTTATGAAAGTTCTGGAGCTCTCTCCTTCTTCCATTTCAACATCTTGATAAGGAAAGACTTTTCTTGTCTTTCTGCATTTGAACTCTTTCATCTCTTCGATTAGTTTTTCTAATCGTTCCGGATTTTCACAATTCTCAGCTTCTTCATAAAGATCATAGAGCCTCTCAGCTCTGAGCATATGGACTGGTCTGTTCAAATCAGCTTCCAGGTCTTCTTCTGTTATTGGCTCTTCAATAGTGGGTTTTGTTCCACTGCCACTGGCTTCTCTAGTGCTGTAGCTTCTTCTCAGAAGACTGCTGTTTATCGTAGGACAGACATCACTTTTCCGGTGATTGTTGAAGTTGAGGCTGATTTCTCCAGTTCTTCTACTCTCGTAGATCTTTGATTTTGCTCTTTCCGACTGCTTTTTTGGACCGGATAATTTCCATTCAAGAGGAAAAGTTACCTCATTCCAAGTAACTTTGTGGATCTGTTGTGAATGGTTCTTCTGATTGGTGAGGAATCCAGTAGTAAGACCTGGGATATTTGTTATCCTTGTCTTGGGGGCTACTGTAGTACTCATCAATTTATAGTATATTCTGTATACTATTGCAAGTTCTTGCATATCTTCCTTCATGGATATCCCATCCGTCTTGACTCTCAGTCTGAGACAGTGAGCTGCATCTTTCAAGCTGGTGGTGAAGTTGGGGAAGCAGTTGAAATACGCCACTTGATCGCATAAGGATGCTTCTAGTGTTCCCAACAGACTAGCTTGAAAGTCTGTTAACCTGTTGTCCTGCAGAACACATAGGACTGAACAGTTTATACCTTCTCGAGCAAGCAGATTTATGCCTACTTGGACTGCTCCAATATGCATAAATTGATATTTTTTTGCTTGAGCTCGGGCAACTTCTGTTGGAGTGATCAGTAGAAGGTCAGTCTCTCCGCCTGCTGTTGCTGGGGTTGTAATCTCCAGTAGTTTAAAATAATGGTTGTCCATTAAATCAAACTTTCCTCTTTTGTAGATCTGTTTGAAATCTAACTTTGGGATTGAGGAATTTTTTACTTCTTGTTCAATCTCATTGAACTCAAATTCTTCAGCATTTAGGAGTTGTACTCCTTTCTTTTTTCCAAAGATGCTTAACATCTTCATTTCTCTTTTTTCTGTATTCTCCGGGTTTTCATACCGGATACTAGTCTGACTAGTAGATGGTTCCAGAAAAATCATGTTTGGAACACGATTTGGGTCTGGTTTTTCTAATGGTTTGAATCCATTAGTCTTCTTTTTTACTGTAGGCACTTTCTTGTCCTTCAGTATAGAATCCAGCGTTTTTTGCTGTTCTTTGATTTTTCTACTAACACTCGTTAGTTTTTCTTCTTCCGTTTTGGGAAAATCTTTGATATAATCCAGTTTGTTTTCCAATCTTTCCAATTGGTGGATTATAGCAGGTAATTTTTCTAGATGAGTTTGACATCTAGATACTTCTAGTAACAGCTTCTGATATTTCTCATCAGAAGATTTTGGTAGAGAATTTATTTTCTCTAATAACAATTCTGACATTGTCCCCATTAAGGAGGGGTTCTCCTTGAGCTATTTTACAAGCTCTGATACCAGTGATGTGCGGATCTAACCAATGCTCAAATAATTAAGAGGTTTTTGTTCCTCTTCAAGAACATATAAGAGATTATCAATTTCTTGTTCTATTTTATAGATTCTGGTCTGAAGTCTATAAATGATGTCCCAATAGTTGGGTGATTCCCTATTAAGACTATCTCTATAGGCTCGTAGTTTTCTCAATTTTTCTCTTTCTTTATGTAACTCTTTGCTAGTATTTTTACAGATGGCAACTAGTTCAAGTCTGTCAACTATCGAAATTATGAATAGTAAATCGTACTGTTTACCTTTGAATCAGAGGATGACTGTTAGCTCTGCATATATATTCAAATAGCAATTCTGATAGGCGCACCACGTTTCTAAAACTTTTGTTAAACAATAGAATAGACAGCAAACCAAATGAAAGAGACAACAGCATAAGCAGACTCTGACTCTGACCACAGAGAAAATTGCTGGAACAAGAAATAAAGGGTACTAATGGTAGGGATTTTGAAAAGATGGGTAGGTAGGAAAGAAAATGAGAAAAGGTTGTGTAAGGGAGAACAAAAATAATACTCTGGGGTGTATAAGAAGTATTTTCTCGGATTTGGGGTGTATGAGCATTAACCCTTATTAAAACTACATAAAACATAATATAAACCCACCAATAGAGGCCCAAAGATTGAAGCCATGATCCATTCCAGGCCCACGACCCATGTTGTTCATGACAGAAACCTTTCCCGGTCGGAATGGCGGCGCCAGAACCAGCAAATCACCATGCCAATGAACTGGAACGCCATTGATATCGAGGTAGCAATTCACCGATGATCGTCATCCTGGCCAGATCAAGGTAAGAACCATTGCCAGATCAAGGCAAGAGTCAAGCCTCCTGACCTCGACCGTAGCCGGAGCACCATTGGAAGATCCACGAACCATCAGCAACTGTTGCCGTACCGCCTTTGATTTCAGGATTCCTCCAGAGTGCCACCTCGATTGTCCATCACGGCCTCCCCCAGGCTTCCTTGACACCAGCGATTGCAGACTGTCCGTCGGTGACAGACTGGTATATCTCCACCAACGCCAGCTCATCCTTATCAGACCTAAACTCCACTGTGGGCCTTCACTGGTGGACTATGAAATCCTACCTACCAGTCTGACAACGACGTCCCGCCAGACGGAACATGAGAACTGGAGCGGTTTACTCTTCTTCTAAAGCGAAACTGCTGAACAAAACGGGAACTGGCAGTTTTTCAGAACCTTCGTTTTTTTCTCTCTCTCTTTTATCAAAGCATAAAGCAAGCATAAATTCACTGATATTATATGTGGTAAGTTGTAACCCACACTTGCGTGCATGTCTTTTGGTAACTAAAAAAAAACTCAATAATTTCATCTTTTTCAAGCAAGAATGTTAGATCCGCAAATACAAAATTCATCTTAAATTGAAGAAAATAGATAACTATCTTTGTATATACTAGATTCTATCAAACATAGGAGTCATTTACAGTGCATTAATCACTACTAGAATTATAGCCCCAGACATCGGTCAAAAACCGATGAGAAATAAAAACCCAACCGATGTCTTTGTGGGTGATGAGAAAGATCCGGAAAATGCAGACATCGGTTTTTAGCCGATGTCTAATATTCGGGTAGACATCGGTTCCTTATAATAAACCGATGTAAAGAGGTTTAAATGATAACAAACTTGCATGCTTTACTATTGTTAAACCCACATTTTATTGTATTTAAAGCTTAAACAAATATAGATTATATAACACAAGTTTGAGTTTTAACATCGTTATTGATTTAAGAACCGATGAGTAATACTGTTACAGATATCGGTTTTCATTTTGGAACTGATGTCTGGAACTCGGTAGTATATCGTTTCTGACAATGAACCGATGTCTGGATAGTTTAGTAACATCGGTTTTCCTTTCGGAACTGATGTCTGGGACTCGGTAGTATATCGTTTCTGACAATGAACCGATGTCTGGATGTTTTAGTAACATCGGTTTTCATTTCGGAACTGATGTCTGGCACTCGGTAGTATATCGTTTCTGATAATGAACCGATGTCTGGATGTTTTAGTAACATCGGTTTTCATTTCGGAACTGATGTCTGGCACTCGGTAGTATATCGTTTCTGATAATGAACCGATGTCTGGATATTTTAGTAACATCGGTTTTCATTTCAGAACTGATGTCTGGCACTCGGTAGTATATCATTTTAACAATAAACCGATGTCTGGATATATTAGTAACATCGATTTTCATTTTGGAACTGATGTATCTGTATTACTGGCATCAGTTTTTATGGCTAAAACTGATTTCAACTTTATATCTAAACATCACATTCTATAAAGAGGATGATGTCCACAAAATAGAACTGTGATTATAAATTGCAAATTGGGGTATTATATCTGACATTCATCATCCTTAACAGTTTACAAAATGGGCAAAATAAAACCCCAATTCATGCACCTATATACTACAAGGCTAGCCCTAGCAATTAGTATTCTTGTTTGTTCATAATTGCTACAAAAAAATTAATTAAAAGCTAGCCCAACTCAAAATCAAGAAACTGGTCAGAACCTACAGCAGAGTTTGTAAGTAGTCGGCTACTTCAATGCGGACCTCGTCAAGTTGTTGTTGGGTAAACCCTTTCCGATCCTTTACCGCTCACTACATATAACAACAAACTGGGATGTAAAATCTCAATTTCTTAAAAGCACACCAGAAAATGGATGCTCTATGTAGAATCTAGCATATTATAATCAATTCAAAACTAAAACTAGTATGCAGACATCGAATTCATCTGTTCAATTCCTGGCATTGGTCTTCTTAGCACACAAAAGGAAGCAAACTGAAACCTTTTCACAAACCCTAAACACTGGATTACCATATCATCTCAAAAACCCCAAATTCACAACAAGAAAAGAGAACCCAACAAAGCCCCACACATCAATTCTGAAACAGAGAGAGAAAGAGCACCTGAACACAAGTGTCGGTCATGTAAACGCCGTCCAAGTTCCCCGAGGAGGAAGAAGAAGAAGAGGAAGGGGCACACCTTAATTGATTTCAGCTTATGATAGAAAGGCAAGGCTATGGAACTTGTATATATGAAATCAAGAATCAATTTTTGCTTTAGTTAATTAGTAGATGCAGATTAAGAAACCAACAAATGAACAATAGAAAATGGGTTGGAAAGAGCAAACAATAGAAACCAGTATAAGAACAATAGAAAAGTTAAGTTGTTTTTCTTATTGAAAAGAGAAAGTTATTACGATCAAGAGCGCAAGTATTAAACTGCACCGATGTGCAGTTTTCTCCATACATGCTTGAAAAAAAAAAATTACTGTAAGCAATTCATTTCTGTAAATTCATTGTTTGATATGCCCTTGAATTGAACACATTCTCACCACAATTTAAGGTACTTTATTTCAGAGTTTTGGTAGCAAATGATGTGATAGTGTCGATATGTTGCTCTTGCTCCAGCCTACTAAGATGATTAGATGATATTATACTAATTACCAGGTAGAAATGTCGAAATGAGATCTAAGCCCAACTCAGTTCACTTTTCAAATTATTCTTAGATCTGCCTTATATCTGGTAATCCTAGTTCTTTTCATCGGTTACAGTTTGCTTTTATCGAAATTATTGCAGCTACAAATATTTGCATTTGCATTCTATTCTGTGTGCTTAATTTCATGAGTTGATAGAGAAACAAATACTAAGAGAAAAGGAAGAAGTGAAGAACAACAAAATGAGTTTTATCAGATATTATTTCAACAAACAAGATACAAAGAAATATACATGAAGTTTAAACCGGCATTGTCTATTAGAAAACAATGACATAGAAGTGCACTTTAGCTAATATTGAGAATTTGAGCCAACTGCAAGTAAGCCCATATATCAGACAAACAAGAACAAGAAATCTATAGCTTGAAAAACAAAATATCTATACAAGTGAAGACAGAACACAAGAGAGAGAGAGAGAGAGAGAGAGAGAGAGAGAGAGCAACCTGATGTAACAAATTATCTTCAACAATTGCTAGAGCACCAAAGCTATTCCCAACATCAATAAAAGTCGGCAGTCCACCTGTTGTATGGCTTTGATTCTTAAAGCAGAAAAATATTGAAGACTTACAAATCTGAGTACACAAATTGACATAAACTATCATACATTGATACCCAGCAATTCAAAGGAAAAGGATCAGATTGAGAATAATTTAATAAAAAACGGAATCACCCAAATTTCAAACTACTGAGCAGAATACAAACGCCCAATAAATACCAGAAAGGAGCAAAATTTAAGAACTCACATTTTTGATACTTTTCGGACATAGAAAACTCTTGCCATGCCAAGTCCAGAAACAGCAGAAAACATTGCAGTGTATTTTTGAATATTTATTAGTCATTACTCAAAAGTACCCACTCAAAATATGATGGTATCCGAATCTTCTATCACATGACCCAACTTTCCTTGGTCCAATACCCACTGGTGGCCTGGTCACAGCAGCAAATTTTCAAATTCCATGTATACTGTAATTGCTATTATTTGAATATAATGAATAATGATAAATAAACTATATGATGTGGCAGTTGAAGTGGCCTTAAACATTCGACAATGCTAAACTTACTAAATGATGTTAGACAAATGTTTAAATGCCACATCAGCTGCCTTGTCCGGTTTTAATTGTGGCACACTAAAATGTGGTATATTCAGCATTTGTACTTTGAAAATACTGCTCTCTCTCTCTCTCTCTCTCTCCTCTCTCTCTCTCTCTCTCTCTGTGTGCTGTATTATGGGCGCACCAATATCGTAGGTAAATACAAATGAGTAACATAATGAGTTTCTTACCTTCCCTAAGATTAGGGGGATCAATAATGTGAGAAAAAGACTTTTGAACAGCTGCTTAGTTGGAACAGATAAACCAGCTCCATCAGCTATGAATTTTGATACAGAAAATGGGACCTGAAAGAGAAATGCATCATATGACGTAAGCATAATCTTACAGAATCACAAGAAAACTAAAACTGAGGCTACAAGACATACGGAGGCAAATGCATTTTTATTACAATAAGATTTAGATTCGAAAGAAACATATAAATGCAAGTATAATATTGTAGTGATTGACAGCAACTTTGAAACTCACAATCAAAATTCCCAACAGATTAGAGATGACAGTCATTGCGAGAGCAAGAGCAGAATTGGCCCCAGCTAGCTGCATTTGAAGTTGCAAACCTTTTGTTAAAACCCCAACACCCTAGTAAAAACTGCATATAGACTAGGCGAATTACAGAAGTCTTCAAATAAGATTGTAGACAAAGGAAGCATACCCGAGTAAGAGCCACTCCACTTGATAACGTAGTTGGCATGCAGCAAAATATTGCAAGCCCTTCATAAGAAATTACCATGTGAATTTTCAAGCAAACTTCAGAATGAATAGATGACTCATTATCAAGATTCTATAAACAAGACAACAGACATAAAAAATCTCGAGCCAAGCCAGAATGTTGACAGAAGTTAGAAAGAGTTGAAGCATTTAATCAAGGAACCCAGAAACCCCAAATCAAGCTGCTGAAATGTCCAATCTTTTTGTTGACTTGAAGACATGACTGAAAGAGGACCGTGAAAAAAAAAATGCTCTACAAGTCTCTTTCCAAAAAAAATACAGATGCTAAACTTCCTACCAGACCTAGTATAGCCGATGAATTACAATATAAACTACCTGCAATTTATTAGAGCCTAACTTTGTTCAATAGTCAATAACACATTCTCAAAAAAAAAAAAATTAAATAAATAGTCAATAACAAATTGTGTCACAAGTCAAAATATTGGTCTGAAGTCTTTATTAGACTAAAATGTCCATGCCAAGGTCGGGATATTCACCATATAAAGGTAAACTGCATATAAAGATCTGTTTATATTTTTTTTTTTTTGGCTAAATAGGAACAAAATATTGGTCTACAGTATCTAATATTTTACCACTTCCTCTCCCCAATGGTCTTTAACCACACCTAGTTTCCTCTCTTCTTTTCAAATTCAATTTACTTAACTTTGAGAGTAGATTCATGGACCCTCAAAAGAAAAAGGTGACAATGGTCCAGAAAACCAAAAACTCCCTAAGGTTAGCCTATGTCTAGTGTTATACTAATGTCTATAAGAAGTATTCTTCTATACACTAAATCTAGGAGAAGCGTGATCAAGTGACTGAAAGGGAAAAGAAAGGGATACTGCTTGGTTTCTTGCAGAAATTTGATCTTTTAGGAAAGTAAACCAAAGCATATGATGTTTGTGTGCTTTGATTTACCTTCCTGTGTGCTTCAAACCATGCATATATTGGTGACTTGAGGTAATTCATTGGAGCATACATATCCCTTCCGTTAATACTGATGAAAAATCAAAATAGTACACATTTGAACCAGTCTAGTTTAACATTCTAAACTCAAGCCCTTCACACACCCATAACAACATTACACACTCAAAACGCATTCAAAACAAACCAAAACAAAAAAATCTTATCTACCTCTGGTGGAGCTTCCAAGTTGGTCAAATGAACCACTTTCCTTCGGTATCGACTTCATTCACCATAAAATCAGAATACCTGGATAATTAAACCGACAAAATTTCACAAAAACCTGCAATGGATTTATTCCAGTTTAATCTCTGTTAAGAATTCACGTTAAAATAGCACTTATTCTGAAACAAAAGTGCAAATGCATATACAACATAGCATATAGAACAATGATCCAACAGTCAATATATATCCTCAATCAGTAACATTATAATTTAACCTTAAAGGAGTAATTACAAGACTCGGGATGATGTTGATAGCATGATAAACGATTCAAATAACATTTTTTTAAAGATGATTGGGGTTCTTTGTGAGCTAAAATCAATCAAGATGAAATGAACTATGAATGCAAGAATGGCATCAAACAATAAGCTTCGGAAATATAGGCACTCACCGGAGTTGGAGTATCAGTCTTGCAAATGGGCATCGTGGCCTTCATTTCTCCAAAGCAAAGAGACCTAAGTAAACCCAGTCAAATCAAACAAAGACAATATCAGTGTCACTAACAATCACAAACAAGTGAATTCTTAGATCTTGAACAAAATCCTTCAGAGACTAAAAAGAAATAAAAATCAAAAGAGACAGAGAGAGAGAGCAAGAAGAACCCGAAATCTGCAAACCCAGAAACAAAGAACAAAGTGTGGAGGCCATTTGGACTAGTTGGGGTTCGGATCTCAGAGCAAGGATGTGCTGTCTTTGGACAAGAAGCATCGGCTTGCGGCCAAAGAGAGCTTGCCGGCAGAGGCGATGGCGCCGGTGAGGGGACGGAGGAGGTTAATGAGGGAGAGACAGTAGCCACGGATCTCAAGCTCGAGGTCTGGAGAGGGAGGTTGGGTCAGAGAGCGAGGCCGGGAACTCAGGGTCAGAGAGCGAGGTCGGGGACTCTGGGTCAGATCGAAGGTGGCTCCAGTCAGCTTAGGTCGGAGAATGAAGTCGGGGACTTGGAGCACGTCAAGTTGGAGAAGGATGTCGGGAACTCAAGGCAGGGCTGAGGTCGGCAAGGTGAATGAGCTGCTGAGTCTCACAGTCTTTAGCTAGCTAGGGTTCGAAAGTTTGAGAGAAAGAGATAAAAAATAGTAAGTGTCGGGGGAATGAAATAATTGGTCCCCGCGTTTCTCAAAGTTTAAAACTTAGTCCCTCCGCGTTTTTTAAAATTTTTCGAACGAAACTTTTCTCATCGGTTACTTTCGTAACCGATGTCTATAATAATCATAGAAATCGGTTTTTTCACAAACTGATGTTAGCACGATTTTTAACATCAGGTGCAATCCTGACCGATTTAATAGTGGCGATGTCTAATGACATTATTCTAGTAGTGAATGTATCAATACATCAAGTAAACTAACTCAATACAAAAATAGACTAATTCGAGATTAAACCAAGTTAGTCTTCTAATGCATGCAATCAGTCTACCTCCATATTGAATCCATATTACTTGATGTATCGGTACCGAAACATAACAATTATGCATCCAATGATCGGATCGACCACCTGAGGTTCCCATCGACAATACCAACATGTAATCTGGGTGATGGCCCAGTCAAACATTACCCAAAACCGACCAACAAGGAATTACAAATGCTTTTGAGTACGCCTCTTAGGTGCCCAGAGGACAACTCTTCCCAAAATGAAGAACACACCCCAAGGGTCCTCGTATAAAAGACATATTCTCTCATCATTAATGGTAAGCACTTACTCAACACCTAAAATAACTCTGTCAACATCAATATTAATACTTAGGCATTGCGGGAATAAACACCGGCCCATTCAATCTACATCTTAATGCAGGTCTACTATATATTTTTTTAAAAGGGGTTTGGAACCCAGCCTAGAGACTCAGCCCCAAACCAGTCTACTATATTTGATACACTATATCTGTGACTTCTCTATACCCTTGTAGGATCAGACAAAAACAAAAGGAAAAATTATCATTTTGGTTATCCAATTGTAACTCAGTCAATATTTAATTCACTGTACTTTTAATAATTTCACTTTAATCACTCAACTTAAATCGAATGACCAAAACATTAGTTGCTTTCTTTAATAACCTTGTTTGATCCCCTTGCTTAGCATAAGCTCTGAAAAAAATAAAAATAAATCTGTTTTAGAGAAACTGAATTTGAGAGGAATTTGCTGTGTATTCTCATTGATAATAGGGGCCTCTTTATATAGAGGATTACAATGCATAGAATCTCAATCATACAAGGAAAGTAATTCTACATTGATTAGGATTCTAGATCCTTCTAATTAAATCCTATTACCACTAGGTCAAGTAACCTAGAGTTTGGGCTAAACACAAATTAGGTTTTCCTTGAACACTCCCCCTTGTGTTGCCCAAACGCGGTGCTTCTCTCGTTGCCTAGTTAAAAACCTTGCCGAGTAACAAAAACCAAGTGGGACAAAAATAACCTCGGTCGAAGGGAAAAAGAGCACAACACACCCTTCACGATTCGAGGCAAACATGTAGACATCTCCCCCTGATGTCTGTGCCTCCCCCTGATGACTACGATCATGGGAGTTCAGATAATTTCCGCAAGTCAATTCTTGCCACATGTTTCTCGAACGTGAATTTGGGCAATGACTTAGTAAACAAGTCTGCCACATTGTCCTCAGATCGGACCTGGTTCACTTTAATCTCGAGGAGTGTCTGTTGTTGCTGATTATGCTTGGTGTTGTCGCTTTTGATGTAGCCTTGCCTCATTTGTTCAAAACAAGTAACATTATCCTAAATGCTCGTAGGCTCATCTGTGGTAGACTTCAAACCACAATTGTTCGAACATGCGTAATTATGGATCCAATCCATATACATTCACGAACCACTTCGTGAAGAGCAATGATCTCTGAATTGTTCGAACATATAGCGACTAGGGTCTATTTTGTAGACCCCCAAGATATCACGGTCTTTTCCCATGATGAACACTTAACCAGTTTGGGAGCGACCTTTGTGTGGGTCAGAGAGGTACCCAATATCAGCAAAACCTTCCAAAACACTTATATCGTTTTGGGATGGGGATAATGGACGCTGGCCAGTGTTGGCGGCGTACCTGGTGTGTGATGGGTCCGAATCCATCATCTCTTTGTAGGGATAGAACAAGCCCGTATCATTCATACATCTCAAGTATCGAAAGATATCTTTTACACCAATTCAATGGCGTCGCGTTGGCGCAGAGCTATATCTAGCTAACAAGTTCACAACATATGAGATGTCCGGTCTTGTGCATTGAGATAAGTACAATAATGCGCCTATTGTACTAAGTAAGGCACTTCTGCCTCTAGCACATCTTCGTCATCATCCTTTTGACGAAGAGGATCCTTTTCAGGATCAAGACTACAGACGATCATGGGGGTGCTTGAAAGCTTGACCTTGTCAAAATGCCTAAGCATCTATCGACACGATGCTCAAGTTCTAAACTGAGACATAATCGTGTTCTCCCAAAATCCTTCATCTCAAACTCGGATTTCAAGTGTTCAGCGGTTTCCCTTAACTCTTTAAGGGCTTCTAATGAAGATCATGTCCAACATGAACCGCGATAGAATCTGAAACTTGTTATAGAAACGCGTGGGCATATCCCTTCCCAATCAAGTAGTCACTTTAGTGAGCGTTTCAACCTCTTTGTAAACGCGCTCCATGGTCTAGAGCCACTTGACTTGGGTAAATGAAGTTCGCCATGAACCTTCATGTATATTCCGTATCTAGATCCCTATAGAGATACGTAGTCACCACATTTGTAAGCTGCATGTTCAGTTATTCGGAAACTATCAAACTGACAGGGTAGTGGAGTGCAATGACATCCATTACGAGAGAATATGTCTCATCGTAGTCGATTCCAGGGCGTTTTGTGAGAAGCCTTGCGCCATAAGGCGAGATTACCATCTCTTTTTCTCACTACGCTTTCTAACGAAGACCCATTAGTCAAAAGGTTTTATGTTAAGAGGTGTTGGCATCTCTAGCTCGAAAACCTTCCTCTTCGTTAGAGAATCCATCTTAACTTGGATCGCATCTTTCCATTTAGGCCAAATTTCTCTACGTTGGCATTCATTCATCAACGGAGCGTGGTTCGATATCATCTAACTCAAAAACTCATGCTCAACAAAATACGCAACTACATCATCAATTCTGATGGAGTTTCTATCCCACGTCTCATGTACACTAGTGTAAGTTTCATAGAGCTCTATATTCTCAGGAATAGGTTCTGACGTTGAGGCGTCCCCCAATGATAACCATAACCCGGAAGAAACTCATGAGACGGATTTTTGAGTGTCGATGATCGAGGATTGGTTTGTGCCAATGTATCCTTCGAACCCACGGGCCTCCCACGCATCCTAGCTGGGGCCATGGCCTGTAACGCCAGAGTGCCACTCTCTTTGGAATTGGCCCCATGCCTACCTCCATGTAGGGTGGTGCTTACGTCCTCTCGTAGGGACGTCCTTCCTTGCAGGCATGTTTGCAGCATATTTGTGTGATCTCGTCACTTTAATAGGGATCAAGATGAGACATAGTGGGGACAGACTACGACAATTCCTGTCGTTCCTGTTGAACATTCGTGTTCTTATCTCCCCCTAATGACGGGAAGACTGTCTCATCAAAGTGACATCCGCAAATCTAGCGGTAAGGAGATCGCCTAGCAAGGGCATTTAAGTGGCGGACGATTGTTGGAAGCTCAAATCCAACGTAGTTGCCCATTCGTCTGTAAGGACCCATCATAGAGCGCTGTGGCGGCGCAATTGGCACATAAATGGCTCACTCAAATGTGCGTAAGTACAAAAGACGTGTACCCAGTCACTAGCTGTAACGCAGAGGTACATTGAGTGGCGGTAGGTCGTAGACGAATTAGCATAGCTGCATGCGATATTGCATCACCCCAAGAGGATGCAAGAAGATTGGTGCGCATTACCAATGTTCGGACTACCATCATAGTCGTGTCCGCGAGACCAATTGGGTGTGTACATGGGAATGTGATGTCCAACATCAAGCCCATTGTAATATCCATCGAAAGTCTTCGATGTAAACTCAATAGCATAGTCAAATCTAATTGACTGAATATGATGATTTGGGGAGTGAGCCCATTGTCATATGATATGTGCTAGGAGTGTAGCATAAGTAGCATTTATAGGTGGACAATGACACAACACGTGACCAGCGTGTTTGCGTGTCAACCAACATCATAAAATATGTAAGCGTCCGCAAGTTGGTTGAATCAATCCACAAAATCCCTACGGATTCTTTGTAAGAACAGAATGAGTAATTTCATATCCTTTGTATAGGACGGTCTCAGTCCTAATTTCCCTAAGAAACAGGCTTAGTAAAACGAGCGAGAGGCTTTAGAAGCAACCAATGAGAATTTTGGTTAAGCCTGAGCGTCTGAAACACTATTTTGAAGCAAGTTGGTGATTGCAGCATCACCTAGGGCGCCATCACCATGATGGACGCTATCCATGGTGTCATGGATAGGGACTACGCCAGCCCTAGGCTGGTGGTGGACGGAGGCGGTGCCCTAGGCAGCAACGTCGGTCACACTTAGTCTAAGAATCAACTTTTGATTCATGCTTTGTTTCGCTCGAGAGAAAAGATGTCCGTGTGAAGTCTTTTTGTAGACGGATCATCATATCATGACTAGGATGATCTATCCTGTCGTGACAAAGCCAATATGTGTCTAAATCCAAGAGTTCTTCTCTCATAACTTTATTGGATTTAATAGCTCGAATAGTGACATAAAGTCCACTAGAGAGACGCATAAACTTCTCTAAGATGCGTCTTTGTTCGCAATCATTAGAGGAAATGCAAAGGAACTCATTTCCGTTCTCTACATGCGTTTTCGCATGGAATTCGTTGGCTATTCATAAGGTACGATTTGCCCTAAGAGCGTAGACAGTTTCTGTGACAACAGTAATCAAGGTGCCATTTGGCAAGTGGAACTTGGGCTATTCCATGTCCTTGAATTAATATTGATGGTCTAGCCATCGTAGTCACAAAGTCATATGCTCAGAATCAAAATTGAGTCATAATGAAAAGCACTCGAAATTTTATTCATAAGCCAACGGAGTACATCATTGTTTCCTTGATCAAAGAAAATCTAATCCAATAAAAAGTAATATGGCAATCACCTACATCTCTTGGAAAATAAAGACTTAAACAGAATTGGCGATCTATTGATCCCAGCCAGATTTGTAGTCTTCAACCCTTCACTCTAGATCATCTTCTTGATCTTCTTGTTTCACATAGTGAGCTTCTCTTGCTTCACAATATGCTTTGTAGGTTGTGACAAGTTCTTCACGAGCTCTACAAATGTGTGCCCAATGATCAGACACTCCACATTGAGAACATACATCTCTTTGCTGGAACTCCATTGATTGGGGCGCTTTGAAAGCATCATTTAGATGGCTCTTAGTGTTGGTGGCGCCACCAACATGGCCAGAGGCGTTGCCTCCCTCTCGCTTTCCACGTTTACATTTTCGGTTCCGTGTTCGCCTATTTTGGCGGTTACCTTCCCAAGTAGAGCGATTATATGGATCAGAATGTCCAGAAGTATACCTAAGATTAGGGTTTCGCTCTTGGTGCCCTCTCTTAGAGGTGCGACTATAATTGGATTCTGGAATATGTTCTGTTTCCACGGATCTCGAATTATAGTTCTTCACAAGGATATTGTCATGCTTTTCAGCGACAGTCATAGCTCCAATGAGCTCATGAAACCTTGTGATCCGTCTTGCATTTACATTGATTCGATAGCTTTTAGCAACCATCAATGCAGAGACGGGGAAGGTAGAGAGAGTCTTCTCAATCAACATCGCATCTGTGATCTTTTTACCACAGAATTCCATTAAGGATTTAATGCGAAGTGCTTCCGAGTTATAGTCAAGAACTGACTTGAAATCACAGAAGCGGAGGCTATGCCATCTCACTTCTAGGTCAGGAAGCAAAGAGTCACGGACGTTGTCAAATCTTTCTTCGAGTGAGACCCACAGCCTTCTGGGGTCTTCTTCATTCATATACTCGTACTGGAGCAAATCATCCATATGACGAGTCATTAGGATGATGGCTTTTGCCTTATTTGCCTCTAAGGCTGCTCTATTTGCTTCCAAAGCTTGAGCTTGCTCAACAGTTAGCACGTCCTGGCTAGGCTCTAGAATCATATCCAGGATTCCATCAGCCTTGAGATGTTGGCGGATATCACGAACCCACCTGTGATATCCAGAGCTAGTTGTTCTCAATGGAGCAAAATCCAATTTGTTCAGGTTACTCATCCTAAAAGAGAACAAGAAATTAGGGTTAGTTTCGGAGCGAATTAGGCTACCACGAAAACATATGAAATTTCTGAGCGTAATCGCTTCCAAGAAATTAGGAATTTCCGAGCGTAGTCTCTTCCAAGAAATTCTATTCCAAGAGATATTGGATTAGATAGAAACAATGATGTAAGTGGTCGATCATAAATTCTCTACAAACTCTAAGTTTGGAGATCTCAACAAGCTCTAAGCTTGGAGTGAGCACGAACCCCCACAGTTCGGCTTAATTTGGTCTCCCCTATAATGAAGAAAGGGGGGTAGAAGAAGGGAGGTTGCAAGTCCCCGAAAAAGAAGAGAAATTAAATTTAAAAACTCTAAAAAAAACGGGAACGTTTAGTAAAAAATACCTCGAAATAGGTCGCCGGAAATTTTGATCGGAAAAGTGGTCGGAAAAAGTTTCCTGAAAATGGCCCGAAAAGTCGCCGGAAATGTGCCGGGAAGTCGCCGGAAAATAGTTGACTGTTGACCGCTGACCTGCTGACGTGGCAGTAGGTCCCTGTTGTTGACGTGGCAGTGGGCCCCTGTTTGCTGATATGGAAATGGGTCCCTATTTGCTGACGTGGCAGTGGGTCAGTGTGCTGATGTGGCAGTGGGTCCTCCTGCTGACGTGGAAGTGGGCCTGCGTCTGTGGGCCTCTACCATGGGCTTGGGCTTCTGGGCTTCCTTTCCCTTTTTTTTTTCTTTTCTTTTCTTTTCTTTTCTTTCGGTTTTCTGCAGGAGATTTAGTCAGCCGGTTCACGCACTTTTAGGCCGGTTTTCTCACTTTTTCTTCCGGTTCCAGCATCTTTGACTTGAGAGTGTTCTGCTACCAAAATTTGGTGGAAATCGGAGGTCCGGAAGATGGTGAACCGGTGGAATATTTGCTGCTAGTTGTATAGAGCTTCTGGTGGCCGGTTTGGTGGTTTTCCTGCCGGTTCTTGAGGTGGGGCTGCCGGTTCTGGACTCCTGGGATAGAGTTCTTCAAGGTGTGAGGTGGAGGAAAGAAAGGCTTCAAGGTTTTGTATTCGGATTCAAGGTTTTTAGCTTCTTGAATCAGGGTTTGGCTATTTATTTCAGGGTTAGGGCTTCGTGCTGATAACGTGTTTTAGAGAAACTGAATTTGAGAGGAATTTGCTATGTATTCTCATTGATAATAGGGGCCTCTTTATATAGAGGATTACAATGCATAGAATCTCAATCATACAAGGAAAATAATTCTACATTGATTAGGATTCTATATCCTTCTAATTAAATCCTATTACCATTAGGTCAAGTAACCTAGAGTTTGGGCTAAACACAAATTAGGTTTTCCTTTAACAAAATCATATTTTTGGGTCATGAACCGACATATTCGGGTCGGGTAATACTTGATCCGTGCGTAGATGGTAAGTTATTTATAAAAGCAGTTGGAGCTTTTGTGTCGACTTTCTCCTGCGGAAGAAGCACAAACAAAACAATCAGTGAGGGAGAGAATAGATCAGAGAGAGCCAAGATCCAGACGACGTCGTTGCAGATCCACTCCCCACGATGTCTTCTACCTTCAGCGGCGATGAGACGGCGCCCTTCTTCGGCTTCCTCGGCGCCGCTGCAGCCCTCGTTTTCTCCTGTAAAAACCTCGATCTCGCTTTTCTCACAAGTTTTTGACTTTTTGATCTTCTTTGGAGTTCATTGATCGATTATCTGTTTCATTATGCTGCGAATTGTGTTTGATTTCCTTGGAGTTCATCGCTTGATTATCGAGTTTAATTCCTCCAAGAATTGGAATGAAGCTTGATTCTGATCAACTTGATTGTTCCTGATGATTAACTTGGAACCAGAAAAGATACAAGTAACTTGATATGATTAAAATTCTGAGGTCTAGAGTTGTTACTCTGGATTTTACTAAGATTCTAAATCTGGTCTACAATTGATATGTGCATTTTTTTTTTTTTTGTTTTAGTGAAACTTGTGTGAATCTCGATGCAGTTTTTTTTTTTTTTTGTACTTGACATGAGAGGTCCATTGGTTTGTTTTAGGTATGGGAGCTGCCTATGGCACAGCAAAGAGTGGGGTAGGTGTTGCATCTATGGGAGTCATGAGGCCTGAGCTGGTCATGAAATCCATTGTTCCTGTTGTTATGGCTGGAGTTTTGGGTATTTATGGGCTTATTATTGCTGTTATCATCAGTACCGGGATTAATCCCAAGGCAAAGTCATATTACCTCTTTGATGGTTATGCACATCTCTCCTCTGGTCTTGCTTGCGGTCTTGCGGGGCTCTCCGCTGGAATGGCAATTGGTATTGTTGGTGATGCTGGTGTGAGGTATTATCTCTAACCTTTGTTAATATATGTGCATAAACCGTAGGTTTTTTAATGGCATCATGAGAGTAAATTCTGATCTAAATCTGACATTTCTTTCTTTTCTAGAGTAGGGTAGTATTGTACTTAGTCTTTTAATCAGATGACCCACACAATTCAGATTACCCATCAGAGGATAATTATGGCTGCATTTTTGTCCTTCATCATATATTTACAGTAGTCAAAAAGTAGGGCTACTTGTGGGAATCACAATTCTGGTGTAACTGTCATCTTTTACCCTTCTCCATCTGTGATTACAGAATTTGTAGGCTTCCTTCCAAATGAGGACAGATAAATCATAAGTAACCCTAATGCAAATTGGGATAACCAAGGATAGAGAATCTGTGAATGTTGATTGCAATATGAAAATTTCTAAGTCCACAGCAAGAGTATATAGAAGTCATTGTCTGATAAAGGTGAAGACTAAATCAGAGATAAGGGCGTAGGTATGACAAAGTAGCAATTGTAAACTATGCGGGGGATAGATATAATTTATTTTTCTGCAATATGAAAAGTCTAAGGAATTTGTGTTACCATAAAATGGTAATAGTTGCAATCCTTGTTACCTGAATGCGACCCTAATTTATCAAATGTATGTTTCACATGTAAGATTATGATATCATTTTCCAGAAGGAACTATCAAGAGTGGTCATTTATAGAGCAGGAGGATTAAAATTATAAGTTGGTCAACAACTAGGATTGTTTCACAATAATTATGGGAGGATTAAGGATTAATGGAAAAGAAAAATCAAAATTTGGTGGGAAAATTATCATTTTCATGGTCCTGTGATGCTAATTTTTGTTAATTTGGGACTTGGGAGAGAATGGGTAGTAAGTGAATGACTTTGAATAACTTCTGCATTTTACTTGAGGTATGTTTTCCATTTGATGCATCATGCATGTACTTGATTTGGATTGATTGTATTGAATAGGAGTGTACTAGTTTTTACATGGTTTACACCATGTTGTGCACCGTTGAAGTAACTGAGCTTGTTTTGCAGAGCTAATGCACAGCAGCCAAAACTCTTTGTCGGGATGATCCTCATTCTCATTTTTGCTGAAGCATTGGCACTGTATGGCCTCATTGTTGGAATCATCTTGTCCTCCCGAGCTGGCCAATCCAGAGCAGACTAAGAAGTGGCTGTGCAGTCTAATATTCTTTAATTGCAATATGCACTTAGCTGGGGAATTTTTTGGCTGCTCTCAGGTTGCTGATTGGTTATGCTTGCAGATTCCTAAAGATTATGTTTGTGTACGTACCTGCCTCGTCTTGTAGGATTGAATTTTTTTTAACAGAATAAGCTCTAAAACCTGTCTATGTTTTTTTTTTTTTAATTATGATTGATTCTGCAGCCAGAATTACATCTCTGGAACTAGTGCATGTATTGATCCTTATCCGCCAAACTTGAGTACATACTTTCATTGTGAAATACCGCATCTCTGTATCTCTGATCCTTAACATACGCCACTACTATTCGTAGGCTTTAAATGGGAAACACTGCCATGAATTGCACGTTATGTTTAGCATCCTGGAATAACTAGATGAACTCAATTTTAAAATATAGTATGGATCTGCACCATGCATCTGAAAACCTTCACAGCCTGTCAATTTCATCCATCGCACCATATATACTTCTTGGAGTTTAACAAGTTACCTATTCTCCTGAACCAAGCTAATACAAGACTTTAGCTTCTGCAAATGTAAGACAAAACTTTGCTACTGCAGATCAATCATTCTCGTAGAACATCCTCACTTTTCCTTGAAAATCAAGGAAACACTAGGAATTAGAGAACAAAGACGAGAGTAGATGTGAACTTATAACAAAGACGAGACCTCATTACGGTAATAAAGAATTGGAGAACATTATAGGAGTTGCCACAACTAAACTTTGGAGTCTCGTAGAGTTGTGTCTTCTTTGGTCAGGAGTCCAATTTCAAGCCTATTCATGACCTTGAGTCCTTGAGCTAAAGTGGTTCCATCAACGTAGATGCAAATGACTAGTGTATTCAGCAAATACAACAACAGAACAAAATTGCCCATTCCTCCTCCTAAGAGGCACCTTAGATTATAAAAGTAGCCACTCACCAAATACTTCAACAGAACAAAATTGCCTATTCCTCCTCCTAAGAGGCACCTTAGATTATAAAAGTAGCCACATCCTATTAGAAATTAAACCAAGCCTATTATGAATCACTTGGTTCTTTTGAATTGTATGGAGTCCTCTAATTTGCTAACGTTTTACATTCTAAGCTTTGGTGTATTAGATTAGTATTTGCTTTATTCTATTTTTCTAGTTCTGACTTCCTCAGGATTTGAGTTAGTTAGTAATCCTCAAGGTATGGAGTTAGCTATATATAACTATTTCTAATGCAAAATTCAGCTCCAACAGACTAGTTATAGGTAAGTTAAATTTAACTATAGCTAAAATGGTTAGCTATATTTAGCTAGAGTATCCTACATAGCTAAAGCAAAAGTTATATTTCTCTCCCTTCTTTTGTCCACATGTCAGTTTACGATTTGGTAAAATATAGTTATTATTTATAAATAGCTACTATTGTTGGAGCAACATTGCTAAATCAATAGCTATATTTCACAACTTTAGCTAAATTTAACTATAAAACAATTTCTACTGTTGGAGATGCTCTTTACAACTTCTATATAGGGAAGCAAAAGTCAAACTTTTCCATAATTTTTCTTCTTTAACTCCAAATTGATTCCCTATTTTACAGCAATTTAAGTTATTCCTTAAAATTTTAAATATTGTTGTAAATTTAGGGAATTTTCTTTTCTCTTCCCTCACTATCCCTAAAATAGGGATGGTTATAGGAAATCTGTTGGAGCAAAAAATTACTCTCTTTTTTTTCCTAAAATATAGAAAAATCAAAATATGAAGAAGTTGTTGGAGTTACTCTAAGACAATTGGTAATTATCTTTTAATGTTTTGGAAATTATTCTATGCACCGACGGTGCAAGTGAACCCTTATAAAATAATCTCAACCATTGATATTTATTATCATCTTTATTTTTAATAAATAAAAAGTGTATTTAATGCAATCTAACCATTTATTTGTGTTGGTGCAAGTGCACGGCGGTGCTCTGAATACTCCCCATTTATTTAATGTTTCTAGTCTAGAAGCTCCCTGCAAACTTTTGATAATCCCTGTAAGTTTGTGAATCTCGATAAATAAGTTGTTTGTTTTGTTGTTGGTGGATAAGAGCAATTCTAACAGCTTCCCTATAATTTATGTATTGTAGGGAAACAAAAGTCAAAGCATTAGCATATTTTGTCTTCTCCAACTCCAACAGATTCCCTATTTTACAGCATTCTTTAAAATCTCCATATTTTTCCTTAAAATTTTAGAGATTGCTGTAAATTTAGGGAATTTCGTTTTCTCTTTCCTCACTATCGCCAAAATGAGGATAGTTATAGGGAATCTGTTGGAGCAAAAAAGACTCATTTATCCCTAAAATAGAGAAAAAACAAAATATGGGGAAACTGTTGGAGTTGCTCTAAGTCATCTAGATTAATAACCACCACAGGTGGTCGAGTTGGTAAGAGCCTCCAGGTGTGGAACCTCCACACCCGGGTTCGAATCTCGCCGACGCTTATTGGAGTTAAATCTCTATATATTCTTGGTGGTCAGGGGGGGAAGCGTTCTGACAAGATTCCCCGAGTACGGATTAGTCTCTGGGCCTAGGAAGCCTTTGAGGACACCATGTGATTGACAAATCAAAAAAAAAAAAAAATTCTAGATTAATAAAGTTCTCTCCCTCAAACTCTCTACTTTCTCTCTTGGTTGGTTCGTGTCTTGTTTGAGTCATTTAGTTCGTTTTTTTTTTTTTTCTAGTGCCAATCTACCGCAGTAACTTTTGCTATGATATTCTTGAGATTTTAATCTCATATTAGAGCTCAAAAGAGTGAAGGGTTGTTGTTGGTTCAAGGATGGCACCCAAGGTCGAGTTCTCGCAGTGGCCAATGTCTAGTCAGTGAATTTGATGGGAAAGGCAATTTTCAACATTAGAGAGCTGCAATATACTCTTATCAAAGTGATGTAATACAAAGAGGTTGTAATAAACCGATTCAGAGATTTTGGACACAAAGCAAATCTCACCCAAAACGAAAGAAATGAGCCAATTAAAAATCAAAAGAAGGATAAAAGAGCCTTGTTGTACATATATGGAGCTATTGGAGTAAACCTCATTTGAACTAGACATCAGCATTTTCACTCAAGCTGATATTGTGAGGAGTTTTTGAGTTCACAATATTGTATTGCTCATGTTTCCATTTATCTCTGATCAATCTTAACTTGACATAGTCATATGATTTGAATTATACATGTTTGTGAACTAAGTAGTCTTAGTGTATAAGTTAAATGAAATCTTGTTTTGCATATATTTGGTCACTGTGGGAGTTTTACGGCAGTGATTCTTCACATTTGACATAGTTATTTGTGTTGATTCATTCATGTTTGTGAG
Source organism: Rosa lucieae (assembly GCA_024704745.1). Lineage (NCBI taxonomy): Eukaryota > Viridiplantae > Streptophyta > Magnoliopsida > Rosales > Rosaceae > Rosa > Rosa lucieae. The sequence goes on along the minus strand of CM045497.1, from coordinate 25,592,858 downwards.
TTTAGAACATCCAACAATTGGTTCAAAAGTTTATGAGAAGATTGGACATGCTTCCACCACAAACGGGACCTAGAATTGTCTCATTAACTGCCTATGTGGGGCACAACAAGATGAAAAAGGTTCGATTGCAGACTTTACGGCAACAATTTGAGCTTCTTCAGATAGAGAAAACTTAGAGCATCTCTGACTACTTCTAACGCATCATGTCTATTATCATGTGAAAGCCAGTAGGGAGCTTATAACAAAGTCACAGCAATAGAGGAGTCACAATATTTCAATACTGTGAAGGTAGATGAAATTACGGGTTCTTGCTAAGTCTATGAGCAGAGAGCTAGCCAGAGACTAAATGAATAGTCAGAGATTGGAATTGAAGAAGCGTTGGAGACTCAATTGAGCTTGAAGAAGGAGAGAAACTCGGCGTACTACAATGAATACTACAGTGAGGGAGGCAACTGCAGTGAGACAAATCAAAGAAACTAGAAGTCAAGCTACAAGAGATGATCAAATCACCATTTTCGAGCACATAGAGAAATCCAAAGTTTAGTGTTTCAACTGCCAGGAGTATGGCTATTAAACAATGAAGTGAATCCAAAGAAACAGATCAAAAAATGATGAGTTACATGCCAAGATTGTAGAGAATGACAATGAAGAAAACTTTTTGTTGACTATCAATGTTGTAAATGGTCAAGAAAAAAATCAAACGATTTTTGGAGACAAGTTGTACCAACCATTTCTCTAGCCATAAGGACTTGTTCGTTGAATTAAATGAGTTCATGAAATTGGAGATCACACTTGGCATTGCATCAAAGATGCCAGTGAAAGAGAATGGCAAAATTTCTATCAATTAAGTTGAAGGAAAGGTTGAACAATATCATATATGATGTGTATTCAGTACCTAGTCTTCGCCACAATTTGCTAAGCTGGGCAGTTGTCAGAGAAGGCATATGATGAGAATTTTCAGAGGAGTTTTTGCTAAATACAACTATGAACTATGGAATTATGTTCGTCCTGTTAATGCTAGAAATTGGTTAGGGCTAATTCAACAATCATCCTTGAATTTTCAACGCTTCTCATTTAAGGAACGATGAAAGTTCAAAATGTGTATATAGAACTCCCTGTAACGTACTCAAACCTATTAATATAGGTTTATTTCCTAGAAAACCATGTTACTTGTATATTTCAAACCTATTAATATAGGTTTATTTCCAAGAAAACCATGTTACTTGTATATTTCAATGCAATTTCTGGCTCTGAGTAGTAGTCGTCGATTTTGTCCTGATTTTTGGCTCTAGGCCGAATATGAATGAGGCTCTACTCTGCCTCCCACACCCTTTGCACTCGGTTGCGTACCCAATGAAAATGTTAACAAATAAACAAACGGTAGGAGTGTAGGACAAGTATGGCCTAACTACAGTAAATGGATGGGATGCGGCGAAGCTGAAACGTGTGGGTGGGGAATTAAAAATGCAGCAGAGGTGGAGTGAGCAATTGATTGCGAAGTATACCCAATTTAGGTTTTAGGCCATTTGATCTGATGGAGTACCAGACTCCTTTTTAAATGAATCTAGAAGACCAATTATTAAATTATATATGACTACTTGTTCTTCCGCGACCACTGATGTACTAGACGGTCCATGCACCAAACTATAGTTTTGTCATGATTGATAGATTGGAAAGTATTGAAATTTGCTCAACGTGAGATGTGATTCATGCAATAAACGTAATTAAAGAGGACTTTGAGATAAGCATTTTAATGGCGCCATATCCGATCTCATGGGGAATAAGGGAAAACATCACCAATGGTCACTGAGTTATGACTTATTCGACACTTAACTCACTGTATTTTCAACAATATCACTTAACTCACTCAGTTTTACATCCGTCTTTCACTTAACTCACTGTCGTTAATTTTGCCGTTAAAAGCTATTAAAATTGACGATAGATTTGTCTAAACACTAAAAAAATGCATTTCTAACTTCTTTTTTTTTTTTTTTTTTTAAAAGACAATTTCTTTTCAAATTATATTTAAGTTAAAAAAATCATTTTTTATTAGCAATCTCATAAATTAAAAAAATTGAAAAAGTCTAATAAATGTAAATTGAGGGTATATTTGTCTAAACACTAAAAAAATGCATTTCTAACTTTTTTTTTAAAAGACAATTTTTTTTTTCAAATTATATTTAAGTTAAAAAAAAATCATTTTTTATTAGAAATTTTAAAAAATTGAAAAAAAGTCTAATAAATGTAGTTTTTTAAAGTTAAAAATGATTTTTAAGTGTTTTGACAAATATACCCTCAATTTTAACGGTTTCTAACGGTAGAATTAACGGCAGTGAGTTCAGTGAAAGACAGATGTAAAACTGAGTGAGTTAAGTGATATTGTTGAAAATACAGTGAGTTAAGTGTCAAATAAGTTATAACTCAGTGATCATTTGTGATATTTCCCCAGAGAATAATATTCATGACCTGAAAAAATTAGGTCATTTTTTAGAGAGAGAGAGAGAGAGAGAGAGAGATGTCATGCATGAATGATATGCAGCAATGAGAATCAGAGAATGAAACGTGTACTACATTTTCTTTGAAGGAAAGCTAATATATAGTTTCATAACAATTGTTGAGCTAAACACGTACATTTGCCAATTACAATGAAGTAAACCTTGTTAGGGTGTTTGTATTCAAATATTGTAAATTAACATTTCTGTATTCAAATATTGTAACTGTATAACACGTGTATAATAGCGCGATGATAAAGTTCAACATGTAAATCATAATTTAATTCGTGTATTATTAAGTATCAAGTTCAAATTGCTGAAAATTCAATCAATTTGTCACATGCTACATCTTCCTCTTTGAATCGCCTTAAAATATATAATTAGGTCATCAAATGATCCAACACTCAAGTTGATCGGCATTTAGTTCCACCACTAATTATGCCACATCGATCTCTTTGCCTAAAAATGTAAAATAATTAGGTCACAATGCATGTGTCCATTTCTGAATTTGGACGACTATTTTTAATTTTCTGCTTTCTTCTTCTTCTTCTTCTTTGGAAACCAATCACGTAGCCTTGGCTTGCTTCTTTTCAATTGTTTAGCAAAGTCGATCAGATACACTTGCTAGTTAATTAAGGTAAACAAATCAATGAACTCAATTAGTTGCAAATATACGACAACTTAAGTGACAAGATCAATGAGTAATATGGTGGATCGAACTAATTAATGGAGATAGCCCTACGCAACGTTGCATTAATGTACGTGTTACTTAATTTCTAGCTGCTAAGATAATAATGCATATGCATGTATGTGCATTCTGATCCTAGGTCTTACGTGAGAAACCTTTCCTATATCTTAATTTAACACTACCTTTTAATTACTCTGCATTTTGTTTATCCAAAGATTCATGCACTTTATCTAATACGAATCTAAGTTTCTAATCATCTAATCGGTAAGGTACTTCTAGCGTCTTTGTAATGCATTAATGATAAATAAGGAATAGTGTTTGGCTCCAAACAAATAGTGATAAGTTGTTATAAACCATCATAAGCGGTCGAGTTAGTAATTAGAGTCTCTAAGTTTGGTACTCTCACACCCGGGTTAGAATCCTGTCAACGCTGATTGAAGTTAAATCTCAATGTATTATTATAGTCAGGAAAAAGGAAGTGATCAAGGAACTGATCTAACATGATCCATCGGCACGGACTAGTCTAACCCATCGGCATAGATTAGTCTCTACGCCTAAACAAATTTTGAGAACACAGTGTGATCTTGATAAAAAAAATGTTATAATATTTAATCAACTCGTAAACGACAAATTAATGATAAACCAACTCAAAGCAATGATAATTAAATCTACCTTTTATATTGTTCTATGACGTACATGAGTTTGCCACCCACATAACTTCCTAGAAGATAATATAATTTATAAAAACTGCACACTCTAAAGGGGGAGGGGGAAGGAGCCTAGATGTACCAAATAATTACATTACATCAATAGGCAATATTGTTTGGTTTTCGCTCATTCATAAGCCAGACCACTTTTTTTTTTTTTTTGGATGGGTATAAGCTTTTGTATATGAAAAAGATACAATATTAAAAAAAGTTGGCATACTTATTAACTAGAAGTCTAGAGCCATGCATGAAGCTAACACAGCTACAGCCTCTAGTTGTCTTAATTATTTATTTCTGAATTAAGAATGAGGCAACCACACATACATTGGAGAGTATATTTGCATTTTATATTCGTTCCTTTTCGGCTGTGGAATGCAAGCCATAAATAAATCTGAATTCTATATTTATATATCTGAAACGTAATATAAATCTGAAAATATATAAAATCTGTTGAGTTATGGGCGTAGGATGAGTATCCCAGCTTGACAAAGTTCTAAACGTAAAAAATCTGCTGAGACTGACTTGTTTGTTATAATTTCGATTGTATGTCCTAACGTCTTAAGGTTATAACTTATAAGTAATATTTATGGTTAATATTTACCATAATGTGTAAAGTAAAGAGTGACTATCATTGACTTAGCTTGATTTTGATTGATCGATAAGTTGCTAATCTTTAGATTCTACGATATCTTTCATGTGAACTAGCTGAAACCATCTTTGAAGATTCCTGCCTCAACAAAAACAAGATTAGTGTTGTGATCGGTCAAATTAGGGTTTGACCAGTGTGGACATTGTTTTAATCTGGCGTACGTCTCACTACTAGTAAAATAACAATACACACGGATTTACTGTATCTAAAAGCCACAGATATCCGTGTGAAACATAAATACTAACAGATAATCGTGTGAAATAATCATAATTGGGCCCACAATAATTTAAACAATTACAATATCAATGGAAATCTGTGTGAGTTAACATCAGTAACAGATGTCTGTGTGTAAACAAAAACATTTTCACACTGTTATCTGTGTGAATATCAATTCACACTGATTTCTGTATACATTACAAATTAGTTTATTTAGAAATCGTTAATTTTTTATGATATGTGAAATTATGGAGGGACGGATTTCCGTTACAATAATTTTTTGGTACAGATTTTTGTGTGAGATAAGCAATACAAGAATATCTGTGTGAAATTAAGACACGGATATCCGTGTGAAAAGAAAAATTAGCTACAGAATTATGTGTGAAAAGAGGAACTAGATACAGATTTATGTATAATTAATCAAATGCCAATTAACATGACAGTTACTGAGATAAATACACACGGCCATCTGTAGCAAATGTAAATCTATTTCACACGGATTTCAGTGGCTATTCTACTTAATGTTACAGACATCCGTGTAAAAAAGAAGCTACATACGAAATACTGTGTAAAAAATTCAAAATTGATGCGATGTTCTTTTAGGTAGCTATCTACACACGGCTATTTGTGAGAATTTTGAATGTATCTCACACGGATTTCAGTGTGAGATACATTGCTTATACCTCCCCCGCCGCGCTCCCAATCTCATCAAATCCTTCATCTTCTACTCTCTCCTATCCATTCCCAATCTCATCAAATCCTTCCTCTTCTACTCTCTCCTATCGATTCCCACTCCTATCCTTCATCAAATCCTCCAGAGACCCAAGTCCAAAATCCTAAACTTGGAAATTTATTTTTCAATTTTAGGATTTTCTTCACCCATCACCTCGCATGATTTTCTTCCTCTCATTGATATCTTCGAACACAGATTTGATCTCGGATTTAAGAAAAAGTATATCGATTCCAGGTATGTTTTTAGATCTTATCCTATTACTCTGTTCAATTTGTTATTGGATCTTGAATATATTTCTTTTTGTGGTTCTTGGTTCCAGTTGTTTGTGGTGGATTGCTTTAGATGTGTTCATTGTGAAAAGGTTCGTGAAATATGGATTTCTTTTCTTTCATTTGTTAATTTCATTCAATAATATTCTTGTTTCTCTCTACTTGGTTTTGCAGCTCATTTAATTTCATTCAAGTTTATTGTCTTTATAATTTTTTCATATCTTTGGTTCATGGATCCTTATGGTAATACTTTTGCAGATCCATGAATTTCATTCAAGATCCTTATGGCTAGGAATGAGCAAACGGGGGTGGGGGGCGGGGTATCCACGGGTTTTCCACGCATTTGTCAAGCGGGGGCGGGGGCGGGGTTCCCCATCACATGTGCGGGGGCGGGGGCGGGGGCACTTATTTCCCCGGGGGTGCGGGCAGGGTTTCCCATTACCCATGCGGGGTCCCCGTTAATCTTTTTTTTTTTTCCTTTTTTTTTTTTAATTGAGAACTATTATTTTTCAACCAACATATAATTTTCTTATTAAAAAAAAAAAACAGAAAACTTATACGGGGTATTTATCTTTCCCATCTAGAATACACCTTCAAAGCAATTCGGGAGGATCTGACAGTTGGATTGTCGTATAATTTTGTGAGGATGATTCTAAATGCGATCCGGGACGATCCAACCGTTGGATCTTTGTATAATTTTGTGAGGATGATCCTAAGGGCGATCCGTGAGGATCTGACCGTTGGATCATAGTATAATTGTGAAAAGACGATCCTCTAGGTGATCCTTGAGGATCCAACCGTTGGATGGTAGTATAATTTTGTGAGGATGATTCTAAGGGTGATCCAGGACGATCCAACCGTTGGATCTTTGTATAATTTTGAGAGGATGATCCTAAGGGCGATCCGTGAGGATCTGACCGTAGGATCATAGTATAATTGTGAAAAGACGATCATCTAGGCAATCCTTGAGGATCCAACCGTTGGATCGTCGTATAATTTTGTGAGGATGATTCTAAGGGCGATCCGGGACGATTCAACTGTTGGATCTTCATATAGTTTTGAGAGGATGATCCTAAGGGCGATCCGTGAGGATCTGACTGTTGGATCATCGTATAATTGTGAAAAGACAATCCTCTAGGTGATCCTTGAGGATCAGACCGTTGGATTGTCGTATAATTGTGATTTGTGATTTTGGCTGTTAGAGAAGACGCAGCCGGATTTTTGCCAAAAAAAAAAAAAACAGAGAGAGAGAGAAGACGCAGCGGGATTTATAGAAATAAGAGAGAAGACGCAGCGGGATTTTATTACTTTACATTTAATCGCCAGGTTGTGAAAATTGTTTTATAGAAATAAATATTTGTTTTAAACGTATTGCTTCCTCGTGACTAAATAAACAATTTCTTTCTTAAACACTGTCTCAAGCATTTGAAATACTCAATCGACCAAAACAAGGATGAAAATAAAAAGAATAAAAAATTTATTTTTTTTGTCAAAAAAGAAAAGGAAAAAAAAACTGAAAAGATAGAAAATAGAAAAAAAAAAAAAAAAAAAGACCAATGCAGGGGGCGGGGGCGGGGGTGGGGAACCCATTACTCGCGGGGGCGGGGCGGGGAATCCCCCATCTAATAATATCCCCAGACGGGGAACGGGGGCGCGGGCCGGAGCGGGGGGCGCGGGGGCGGGGAAATTCCCCGTTTGCTCATTCCTACTTATGGCTGCGTTCGCGGCAAGCATGGTCTGGGCTTAAAGCACATTTACTAGAGGGTTAACTTTTACAATTGGGTTTAAGGCCTCGTTTGGTTCGCGGAAAGTAAGCATCAGGAAAGAAAAGTTGTTCCTTTCCTGTGTTTGGGATGCAAAAGGAAAGGAAATACTTTCCTGAAGCAAAGGAAAATAGGGGGAAATGGTTCATTCCATACTCCAAAGGAATCACTTTCCCCCCTTATTTCCTTACATTTATTACTCACAACATATTATTTTACTATATTAATTATATGCTTTTTAACAACTTTACAGATAACTTTCCTTACGTTACCAAACATCGGAATGGAAAGTTTTTAGGAAATTTCATTTCCCTTCCCATGAGAAAAACAAAGGAACTACTTTCCTTTAGGCTAGAAGTAGTTTTATCTCATGGTAATTTGGTACTTGAAGTGGTTGTTGATTCTGAATTTCTGACTAGTCATCTTTCATTGTCTATAAGAATCTGATCTATTATGTAGTTCATGACATGTGGGTTGGCTATGTGATTCGGATTTCCTGAATTTGAGCGTTCCTTTTGTGGTGCAATTGCTGCTGTGATTTTATGCGCTTGATATATGTTGTTGGATAGATTGGCTCTATCTTGTTGAAATGTTTAGGAAAAAAAAAAGTGGTTGCAGATCATGTATTTGATAATTATTTTGCATAATTTTTTTTTTTTGAAAGCTATAACTCTTTCACACAGAAATCCGTGTGAGATAGAGTTTATGTATTTGATACAGATATCCGTGTGAATAACCTACGTATTTGATACAGATATCCGTGTGAACAACTTCTTTGTTCACACATACTCCATTCCATTATGGTATTTTATATTTATGGAAAGATAGTGGGGCTCACGTCTAATATTCACACGGATAAAATAATCCGTGTGAGATGAGTATTACCCCTCCTCCAAACCACACAGTTACTCAATCTGTGCGTGTACTGTGGGTAAAAGTCATCACGCACTGAAATCCGTGTGAAAAAGTCTTATTACACACAGATTAAAATCTGTGGGTAATTCTTGTTTTGCTAGTAGTGTCTATGAGCAGTTCTTGCCTTGGTAGCTAAACCCGTCTCAAAATAGCACACGGCGGAAACATCATGACCAGCCAGTCTTGTAATAATCTTAAGGTTTTAGATGTTTGGATTAAATAGTTCAAACTCGAGCCAAGTTCGAACTCAAACTCATTAAGAAACATATAAGTCGAGTTTTATCAGCTTAGTACATATTCATCTCGACTTTGACTCATTTAAACCATACCTAATTCATGTTCACATGCACCTAAATCTAATCATCTATGATTGATAAAGAAAAGGAAATTGAAATGATATTCAAGAGCCTCTCCTCCGAGTTTGTGCTGATATATTTTGTGTTTCTTTGGGGCAAAAGTCAGTGTAGGTAATATGATATTGGAAAGTGAAATAAAGTAGTTGAGCAAGAATCAAAGCAAGTCCAATACGGAGATACTGGGGATTCGAACTTTTTGCTTTCAGTCATTAGATTATCATGACGAGAAGGTCTTAGGTACGGCACCCGCACCACGTGGCAGTGGGGCGGGCCAATCATACCCCAAGCAGGGGGGTATTTTGGGTATTGCATATCAGAAATCAGGGACAGTTTCGGGAAAAAGAGAAAAATTTGAGAATTTTGATTGGAGGGCCGCACGGCCCTACCACGTGGCAGCCCCTACCCAAGACTTTTTCTATCATGACAGGAGCCACATTCCCATACACTGATACACAGTGACGAAAAACCTAATTAAATCTGACCTAATTAAGCTCTTGGGAGAAAATACGTCAAGGATTCCATAGAATAGTTGATCAAATGATTCATGCAAGTCTTCAACTATAGGTTATAGGTTGGTGCCAGAAGCCGGAAAAGCATGGCATGATAAGCTTTTTAAATGCTTGTGGTACTCGAAATTTTGAATTATATATATGATCCATGGATGATGAAAATGTTGCATACAACTATAAAAGAGATTCTTAGCCAAATTGATTTGGACAAGAGTGTTATTATCGATTCATTGCAAAAAAGAAGTTAACGATATAAACATAAAAAAATAAAATTAGATAATTTAATAAAATATTCTCTATTTAAATCATGAGTAAAGTTCTTAGCAGAAAAAAAGAATGAACTTAACTCACTTATGAAAATAAATTACCTCCTTGTGTAGCCTATCAAAACGAACCGTCTTTAAAGCTTATCTAGCCAAGAATTTGAGATAAAACATGTATGTAATGAAATTGGCAATTTAAGACTTCAAAAGGAGAAAGTAAATTCATGGCCTGTAAACCTTGATCCTTTGCCAGCCTAACTTGTGGTCTTTTTCTCTTTTCGCTTAGAGTTTTAACCCACTAATGAAAAAATACTTAAAAGTTTTAGTGTGGATATAATCAATCTTAATAGTAACATAAACATGTTAGCTTGAAGGTATAGTAATATAGTATGGGGAGAGTTGGCTAGCTTGATTGAGTGGGTGCACATGTGTGCCAAAAGAAACAGAGACGCATCTTTTGGGTGCCATTGCCAAGTGCCAACACTAGCTCCAAACTCATCGTATGCGTGTTCCCTTATAATTATTGGTTTTGCATTAAGAATGTGGTCACCATTTTTGAAAAACCTCATCTACATTCTAGATGGTCCAATTTTTGTTTCCTGGATAAAAAGTTATATAATATGGTCCAATCAATCTTCATAAACTAAGAAAAAGATAATACAACTTTGGTCTATGTCACAACACATGTCCTTGCCTTAATTCATGATAATGCTCAATTGTGTGTGGCAATAAATCACAACAATCATGTATATCCTTCTTTTCTGCATGAGTTATTATCACAAATGGTACCTGAACTTCAATTTTGATTACAACCAGTACCTGAAGTTTTTCATTTCATTTCAAATGGTATCTATCACTAACTTTTGTTAATGTTCCGTTAAAAACTGACATGTGCCTACCATGTGACTAATTTTTCAAGGATAAATTTGTAAAATTACTTTTTTTTTTCTCTTATTTTGTTGTTATATCACTTATTTTCACTTATATTGTGGCTATAAAAAATGGATCAAAAAGAAAAACTTTCAACTTCAATTAAAAATATGAATGACAAGAAAAAAAAATAATTACAAAAGTTTTGATAAACTTTTGGTTTTAATGTTTTATAGTTTGTCTAAAAAAAAATGTTTTATAGTTTTATTTGCAATGTTTTGTCTATATCTATAAGACCAATTAATTTTTGATGAGATCTTGTTTTAAATTTTATTTTCATAAAAAGGTTGAGATACATTTTAATTGAACTTCTATTTTTATTTAACATATTAATTTATCAATATATTATTAAGATATTTTTAGTAAACAAAATAATTTAAATGAGTATTTTCGTCAAACTAGTCTTGAATATAGGTCATGTGCTTTGCGCATGTCATTTTTTAACGGAATATTAACGGAAGTTAGTGATAGGTACTATTTGAAATGAAATTGAAAAGTTCAGGTACTAGTGGTGATCAAAATTGAAGTTCAAGTACCATCGATAAGATAGATGATAAGTTTAGGTACAATTTGTGATAATAACCATTTCTGCATGAAATAAAGAAATTTATGTGAAAAACCGAATATGACTCACCTCCAAGTGAGGAGCCACAAATTAAAATGAATATTCACCAGTTGAGATGCTTTTCGTTTACCACCGTGGTCGAACATCCTATAACTGAGTTTTTCTGACTTTTGTGAATATATTTTCTTAATGCATTGAAGAGTGCCTCTTTTAACTGATGAAAAGTGGTGGCCGATTGAGGACAATCACGCACTTTCAATGTTGAACTATGAATAATGAGTTAGATTACATGAACCTTTTAGCTTCTAAAATCCTTCGTGGGGTCGTTTCCAACTAAATAATCCCCCTCCAAAATATAACCTAGTTTAGCATCTAAAAATTAGTTAAGATCACTTAGACCAGCTAGTCACACAAAGGTAACGGCATCCTTCTCACAAGACTCGAGAACCGAAGGAGGTGGAGGGAGGCCGAGTCGCCCCATTAAACGGGAGCCACATATAGGCACGCAAGAAACCCTAGCTAGGGGCGCATATCACTCCGATGATTAGGTCATATGAGTTCTTGTATTTTGACCAAGATATTTGGATCCAAATAAAAAACTTAAAATATCTAAAATGAGATATTAATGCCCTCAACACGTTATAAAAATTGGTTAAAAAAAAAAAACATAAAAGCGGTGACCATCCTCTGAACACATCCAAGATTCCGGGAGCTATTGTTTTCATAGCCGTTTGAAGTTTGGAATTTGGTGATAGGTGAATTGACCAAGAAGCCCTTGCCCGTAACAAAACCCAAAGGGGCAGATTGAGTAATTTGGCGAATATTCGGTGGGAGAAGTTTAGACGACATGAAAGCTATCTATATCATATTAAAATGGGGAAGAAGATGGAATTAGTTAGGACCAATCATTAGATGGTCTAATTAAGGATCTTAATAGGTCACCGAAAATCAACGATTGATTAAATTCCATGTGACATGAATAAGGAAAAGTCCCCAAAGTCAAATAGTCAAATAGCAAATGAGTTGCGGGTAAAAGAAGAATATTAATATATTATGCTCTTGTCCTTCTCCAACGACTAGTCTTTGGCTCCTACCTATGGACTCAATTAGCAAAGCTCTACTACTTGGTCTTCGTTTCTGTCTCACTTTTTCTAGGAAGTTCAATCTTAATATCTTTGTCCAATAGTCAAGACCAATCACAATATTAGATGATTTAATGTCATTATTTCATAATTTATAATATATAAAAAACTACAAATAATACCGTGAACAACTTTTAAGACAATCGTTTATTGTTCTAAATGAAACGTGGAACATGAAGATACGGAGAAAAGTAGACATCCAAGAACAAGTTAATCAAGATACGTGTTAGTCCTAGTTAATAAATATTTTACTACGAAATTGGCTTCCCTCAAAGTCTCAAACCATGAGTCTAAAACGGTTTATCTATCCTTAGTCATTGCAAAAAGTAATCACTTGCATCATTTTGGACCAATGACCTATGTAGTGGAGCCAGAAGTTATACCAACGGTCAGAAGTACATAATTTATTAATTTATCTTATTCAATAAGATAAAAATATAAATTAAGCAAGAATTTTCCATAGGGGTGTGGGTATGGCTTTTAAATCGTGGAAATTATTCTATGCACCGACGGTGCAAGTGATCCAACCCTTATAAAATAATATCAACTCTTGATATTTATTATCAACTTTATTTTTAATAAATAAAAAGTGTATTTAATGCAATCTAACCATTCATTTATGTTGGTGCAAGTGCACGGCGGTGCTCTAAATGATCTCTCTTTAAATCGATGGAAGTTTTGCTCAAGAGATCGAAAAGAAGAAATCATGGAGAACAATAGAAATGGCAAGAAGCGGAGGGGTCAAAAAAAAAAAATTTAAGCAGTGTTTTGGATAAAAATATATAATCAGTACAATTTAACAACTAAGGTCATTAGAGCTAAAACATTATTGATAAAATCGCAAGCTCTATAAATTATAATAAATTAGAAAACAATTGTCGGCTAAAAATATTGTATCTTACCATTTTTTTTATAAAATAAAATATTAACTATATGAACAAACATGAGCCATTAACGGGCCAACTCGTAACATGCTTAACCTATCTTCTTTTGTCCAAAAAGACGACGCATGAGCTGCACTCTCTATATTGGACAAGTGGTGAATTCCAACTTGATCTGCCCCGCCCTTGTTGAAAGTTGGGAGTTTCTTTTGGTGAGTTCTATTTTTGGAGTTACATGTTTGAAAATTGGTGTCGTTCACAAGTAGTAGACTCTAACAAACAAGTACCGAGGTGGAGGAGGCTTTATCTGGGGAGGTGAAGGTGGTCGTCCATTCCATTGAAGCGATGGCAAGGATTGATTTGTAGAGCCCCCCATTATCCTAGAAAATCTCGAGCGTACTGGGAGGCCTGAAAGAGATAAAGGGCAGTTTGGTAAAATCACTATCCGCAAATTACACGCAAGCCATGGCGTTGTTGCTAATTTGACGGGCCATGCGGCGGTGAGCCTGACCTAGATACCACCCCCTCCCCACACGCACCGAATTTTTTTTCTTCTGTTTTTTCTTTCAATTCAATATATATGTCACTGCTGAACACTTGCTTTTCCAACCTTTCTCTTGTTAATTTTTTTTTATTTCCGCGTCGGATGCGCGTCAGGAAAATAGGAGCAGAGAGAGAGAGAGAGAGAGAGAGCCGTAACAATTTAAAAAGGGGAATGCTAGATACACACGCAGGGTGCGTCTGGATTAAACACCGCGCCACCACGTGTCCATTAACAGCAGAAACGAATTGCTGCTCGAATCGCTTTCTTCTCCCTCGATCGCTTTGATTATTTGATAAGGGTTGGGTAACTTACACCGTCGGTGCATAGAATAATTTTCATTCTTCACTACCCCTCCAGAATGCCTCTTCGCCAAATTTAAATGAATACACATCTTCAAGAACCTCTTATCCGAAAACCAAACTTATGAAGCTAATAATCGATCAAACATGACATTACAAATTGAGAACTATGAACTGGGTCGGATCCGATATTGAATAACTGGGTTCAGTCTCTTCCTAAATTAATTATTTTAGAGAATATCAAAATTAAAGGCCACTAGTAGTGATCCCTCTGTTGTTGTCTTTAGTTTGATGGAAGATGATGCTAGAGATATCAAATAATGAAGATTGAGACCAGCAAATGAGAATTAGCTCAGAGTCTCAGTACACAGATTTACTTCAACAATAGAAAACTCAGAACCTAGTAAGTAGCAGCAATAGCAAGAAAATCACAAGGCAGGCCAGGGTGTTTAATTATCAGTGATGTTTAGTCATCACTTTTGTCAGGTTTGGGCGTTTGGCAGCAATAACTGGTGTGCAGCCTCCAGGTACCCACAACCAAACACAGATATAAACGAACTCCCCACAAATTAATCCAAATTCAATCCAAGATACAATGTGTGAGCATAAAGCTGAAATGGGTCTTTGTTTTTCAGCTTGGAGAAGGCCTTGAGTAGCAATGAGGGACCTGTGAGGTTCTGAAGTCGGAGAAAATGCTCTGATGATGGAGTTCTATAGGTCAGTGTCGATGGGTGCTTGTACATGGTCAATGGGCAAGAACAGAGATCAGGGTGCTCAATCAAATTGAGAGATCGATGTGCAGAGAAAAGAACAAAGATCTGAGAGAGAGAGAGAAGTCGGGGGTAGAAAGGGAACCAAATTTGTAAAAACATAAACATTTTCGTTTACCAAAGTTATTTTAATATTCAAAAAAGTAAATAGCATGACAAGTGGCTGAGTGTAGCTGATCCAACCGCATGGTGAGGTTGAGCCTAGCATTCCCCATTTAAAAAATATGGAGTCTGGAGAGAGTCGCGGATAAGGTTAGGCTGCCTGCCTTGCCACATTTGTTATCCTCAATAACTCGCGAAATCTCTTCCCGAGTCCTACACTTATGGTCCCAATTATTAAGGGCGCAACAATCCTCAAATCAGTGCCTTCCCCATTTAATACTCAAGATAAACCTTTTTCGTTTTTCATCATTTCTTCCTTTGAAATAAATAACATGCGTTCAAAGACGCCAAATGCATCAAATTCAATCTGTTTTATGGTAAGGAAAAATTACGAGTAGGATTGCGGTACAAAGTAAGAGTCAAAAACCACGCACTTCTAACTAAAGACAGGTCATTTGATCTAACAAAGCTTATAAAAACAAATATAAATAACAACGGAGTGTAAACTATCTCGAAACTAAACGCAACTCTAAAATCAATGACCAACTACTTTTGAATGAAGATGTTTAGCGTTAGTTTTGATGTTTGTCATGCCCATTGTAATCTTTTGATGGGTGCAATAATTGTGGTCTCTAATGATAATTGTTTATTTGAATGAAACTTAATCACTTTGATAGAGAGAAGGAGAAAACTAGTTACAACTTACAATTCAAACTAAACTAGAAAGGTTTTGGTGA
Source organism: Rosa lucieae (assembly GCA_024704745.1). Lineage (NCBI taxonomy): Eukaryota > Viridiplantae > Streptophyta > Magnoliopsida > Rosales > Rosaceae > Rosa > Rosa lucieae. The sequence goes on along the minus strand of CM045497.1, from coordinate 25,577,328 downwards.
TAATTAGCCATGGATGGTACTCCAAGTCTAATCACTACTAAATTCCTAAATCTTTCGATCATAAATGATAAGGAGGACTCAATTCTTGGTTGGTTTAACAACATGGCCAAACTTAGAGTGAAGCTAGCAAAATGCGTCAAATATTATTTTGAGATGAAGATATGCCTAATTTCCTATATAAACATGAGAAATAAAATAAATATTAGTATCAAAACTATTGTATTTATGTGGTGTAGTAGTAGTTTTTTTTTTTTTTTACACTCAAGTGATGAGTCCTACACTTTACATTTTCTTTTAGTCTCAAAGTCTCTGTTTTTTTATTTATTTATTTATACTATGTTTACAATTGACCTTTCTAGAAATAGACTTACTTTATATTTTCTTTTAACTTCAAAACTTCTGACTCAAACTTCAATAATAAGACTTTGAAATAGATGATGGATTGCAGTGTCATTGTTGCCACGTCTAGCATAACGATTATTATCTAACCAAATGATCATGGCTGGACAACAACTCAACAAGCTTAAGATGTAGAATGAAAAGCCAAAATTCTTCTATTCATCAGTAGTGCAAATGAACTAACAATTCCAGCATATCTGAGCCATTGATATTTATAGACGACATTGTTTTTAATAACAACAAATAATACTTGATCTTATCCAACTGTCTATTGTTGTTGGTATAAGTGCACTGAATACTTTCTCAGTGAAAAAACGACCAAATCCCATACAAACTTGGAGAACTGCGTTGACACTGGTGGTTACGAATTTCGTTTTCCTTAGATTCTTTGCTATATCAATTTTGCTTGCTAAACCGAGTGTTTGAATTTGTATATATCACCCGATAGAGTTATACACTTTCATAATAATTATTACCAACTTAGCAATGTATTATTCATATATACTTTATTGAGAGAAATAGTCAACTAATATTGAAGTTCAGCGAAATTACAAATGACCCGCTCAGTAGAGCTGTCAGATAATTCGATGCTTTTAGGCTAAGAAGCTTAAAACATATCCAGAAACACCCTGCACTATCTAAGAGAATATCAAAAACAAAGATACTACAACGGTAAATGGCGACTTTTCTCAAACCTTATTTGCACCTGGAGCCATCTCCGAGCTGGTGGCACAATCCATTGTTCCTCCTACCTTGGGCCCTATGGCCTTCTCTTGCCAGCTCACCGCTACCTCCATCTACTTGGAATCCCTGGTCTTCTTAGGAAACCTCTTCTTCTTGGGCTTTGGCATCCCTAGCCCAGGTTTTGCTACATTTCTACTTCCTTTGGGTCGGTCCCATTTCTTTGGGGATAAGTAGATCACCCCAAGGTTTTGAATATCTGCGATATTTCTGATATATCCCCCGATATCTCTTTTTTTCGACGGACCGATATATCTTGAGGGGTAAATATCTTATCTTATACCGTTTATGCGAGATTTCTCTGACATCGTCAAATATCCCTGATATATTAAATATTTGCGATATTTTCCCCGATAAAGTGAAGAAATATCTGTAAAATTTGAGGTAAAAAAAAAAACTCAGTAATTCTATAAATGAAAATTTGTGTGAAAAGAGATCTCCTAAAGACATATCTGAGTGAGGAGAAATCCCCTCAAGGTGAATCTAGGGGAGTAGAAAATCTCCTCAAGATGAATCTAGGTGAGGAAAAAAATCCCCTCAAGGCGAATCTAGGTGAAGAGAAATACCCTCAAGGCAATTTTGGGTGAGAAGTAATTCTCTAAATGCAAATCTGTGTGAGGAGAGATTTGGTACTATGGATGGAGGATTCCAATTTACCTGTGAAGGTAATTTTGATCATACCACCCAAGATGAAGACCACGGAGTGAGAATAGCTGGTCATGGTGCTCAAGAGAAGACCGGATATGGGAGGAGGACTAGAAGTGCAACTGATGATCAAAGTACCCCATCTGATGTTTCTTCAATTGCCTTAAGTTTTGACTTTATCAGTTTAGGCACAGAGCGCACTGGGATCTCAAATGAATCTCATGAAGGCAACAATCAACTTAGTTATGATGCTTATGGATATAGTCAATATGGAGAAGTATATGATCAGTCATCCAATTGGGTTCATCCTTATTATCCCTTTATAGGGGAAACAGTCGGCAGCTCTAAAGAGATCTATAACTATCATGTTCATCACTACAATTCGCACTATATGGGTCACATGTGTTAGTCTGATTATTGCATTTTCGTAGACCAGCGAGCGGCTTTTCAACCGCCTAGAGTCTCTTTTTGGATGTAGATGAAGTTGACATTCATATGTATTTATATGTAATTCTAAATTTCTAATAAATTAAATTTTTTCAAAAATGACATTTTGTTATCCTATATCCCCGATATTTCCATATCTCTTTTTTTCAAAGTACCGATAGATATGAAGATACCGATATTTAAAACCTTGGATCACCCCATTAGTATTTGGGAGATCGAAGCCTAATTCAAAGCCTAAATTTCTTAGTTGAGTGAAGTAGAAAAATCGAAATGGGATGCATTACCTGGATATCGAGCCTTCTTTATATAGGCGATGACATACTTGGGCGACAAGTCGTCATTACCACTGCTTTTATGACTGTATTTACTCATGCACTTATGAAGGTTAATAATTGCACACTTATAATTGTAATCATTGCGCACAGTTATTACCTTATTTATTACTGTAATCATTGTTGCTTTTATGATCGATATTTACCGTTGTATTAATGAATGAGTTAATTGTCCTAATTACAGGTCTAAAATAATTGATTGTGTGGTCGGGGACTCGATTCCCACAGACAACGCCATTTTTCAGTGACGAAAATTTCCGTAGAGGATTTTGACTCACTAATGAATGCAGACTTGAGCAGGAGCTGACCAGGAAGGATCAAGAAGCTTCATTAGAGTTTTGACTTAGAGTTTGACCGTCGGCTCGAAGAGGAGAGGGTTTAAATGTAGAAAACCCTCCGATGCTTAAGTCAGTACGTTTCTTAGTCAAGTTTCTTAGTCAAGTGAAGTAGAAAAAGTGGAATGAGATGCATTACCTCGATGTCGAGCCTCCTTTATATATGTGATGACATACATGGGCGACAAATCGTCATTACCACTGTTTTTATGGCCATATTTACTCATGCACTTATGATGACAATCATTGTTGTATTTATGACGGTTAAATACTGCGCACTTATAATTATAATCATTATGTACAATTATTATCTTACTTATGACCGTAATCATTGTCACTTTCATGATCGAAATTTATTGCAGTATTAATGACTGAATTAATTGTCCTAATTACGGGTCAAAAATAACTGACCACCCCCACACCTCTATTTTTGTATTGAGTAGCCTATGTTATTCTGACTATTTGGTTGGTTTCATACTTTCATTAATACAATATAATCAATTATGACTTTTATCTGTAAAGTAAAAATTAATCTTCAGTGAATATGAAATTAAAAATCATATATTTTGAATTTGAATTATCTTAAAATGGTCGTTGTTTATAGAATTACAGCCAACGAAACAAAAGAAGAATATCCCCTACTATAATCACTACCTCACCATTGCGCCACTACCAACACCCCTATGTTACTCTTGACCAAGGTTCTAAATCTCTGCGATATTTCCGATATATCCCCCGATATCTCCTCTTTTCGACGGACCGATATATCTAGGGGGGTAAATATCTTATCTGTCACCGTTTCTGCGAAATTTCTCCGACATCGTCAAATATCCCCGATATATTAGATATTTGCGATATATCCCGATAAAGTGAAGAAATATCTGTAAAATTTGAGGTAAAAAAAAAAACTCAGTAATTCTCTAAATGAAAATTTGTGTGAAGAGAGATTTCCTAAAGACAAATTTGAGTGAGAAGAAATCCCCTCAAGGTGAATCTAGGTGAGTAGAAAATCCCCTCAAGGCGAATCTAGGTGAGGGAAAAAATCCGCTCAAGGCGAATCCAGATGAGGAGAATTTGATAAATACCCTCAAGGAGATTTTGGGTGAGAAGTAGTTCTCTAAAAGTCTAAATTCAAATCTGTGTGAGGAGAGATTTGGTACTGTGTAGTCTGTGACTATTTCTGTAACTCTGTATGTAGTTTGTAACTCTGTAGTTGAATAATAGAAAGAAGATAAAGCCATAAAGGTTCAATTATTCAAATGAGGCCAAATGACATTGCAGAATGAAGTCAAGGAACCATATATGGATGACATGATGAGAAGAGAGTGCAGAGTATTAAATTTTGGCTATGCATCTTGAAAAAGTGAGGAATAACAAAGTTACTGTGTAGTTTGTGTCTTAAAACTGAATTTTTTTTTTGGAAGTTGTCTCTTGTTTCAGTGGATCAACATAATTAAAAATAGAAAGTGATATATGATATGAAGCAAACTACAGACGGTTAAATAGTTAAATGTAATTCATCTTTTTTTTATTGATTTTTTTATATTAAGTGCAACATTTATAAAACTATACAAAGGGCCCCAAATTGTTCAAGGAAGGAAATTTCCTACCAATTTCCCATATAAATTATTGGTGGGAGACTTGAATAATAATTTGGCGGTCAATGAAAACAACTATATAGATCTACTTCATGTTGTAAGCGAGCCGCTTGATAATGGCATTGATCCACTTCATGATTGGATTATGCCTGCACACCTCGATGATGAAGTTGGAAGACCTATTCCACAAGTTGTAGAAACTGCAACTAATGCTGGAACCAACGTAGAGAGTCTTATATGAAGAAGTTGTTAAAAACCCAGAAGATAATTCAAATAGTGATGATGCGTGGGGTGGTACAGCAACTCTAGATAATTCTGATGATGGTGGAGACTAGAGAGGGTGGAAGCGGAACAGGTGGTGGAGGTGAAAGATATGAATATGGACAATCTTCTATGGATGGAGGATTCCAATTTTACCTGTGAAGGTAATTTTGATCATGCCACCCAAGATGAAGACCACGGAGTGAGAACAGCTGGTCATGGTGCTCAAGAGAAGACCCGATATGGGAGGAGGACTAGAGATGCAACTGATGATCAAAGCACCCCATTTGATGTTTCTTCAATTGTCTTAAGTTTTGACTCTATCAGTTTAGGCACAGAGCGCAGTGAGATCTCAAATGAATCTCATGAAGCCAACAATCAATATGGAGAAGTATATGATCAGTCATCTAGTTGGGTTCATCCTTATTATCTCCTTATAGGGGAAACAGTCGGCAGCTCTAAAGAGATCTATAACTATCATGTTCATCACTGCAATTCGCACTATATGGGTCATATGTCTTGGTCTGATTATTGCATTTTCGTAGACCAGCGAGCGGCTTTTCAACCGCGTAGAGTCTTTTTTTGGATGTAGATGAAGTTTACATTCATATGTATTTATATGTAGTTTTAAATTTCTAATAAATTGACTTTTTTCAAAAACGATATTTTTATACACTTTATCCCCGATATATCTGATATCTCTATTTTTCAAAATACCGCTAGATATGAAAATATTGATATTTAAAACCTTACTCTTGACAACCACAACTTGACTTCACCGTCGTCATTTGCATTATCACCGGCATCATCACTACCACTACGACATAAAGTCGTCCACGTCGGCAACGCAATCGCCTCAAGCTCCCGCCCCAGCACCCTCATACGTAGGCTCTATAAAGTAAAATTTATAAAAAGAATAAATTAATAACTTTGTAACTTGTACCAAAAAAGAAAAACCTTTTGTAATTAATTCTATTTTTAAACAAAATTCATAAATAGAAAGTTTCTATATAAAAAAATCCATTTCCCTAAGAAATTGAAGCGGCAACAAATGCATGATTTTGCTGCCCTTTTTTCTCGGAAAGAATGATTCATCCCCGACGTCGTGGCCGTGCAATCCAGCCTATCGAGTCCGTGACTGGCACGTGAACTTCTTTAAACTTTTACTAAATTTGTCCTTGCGTTTCAGGAAACGCCAGTGAAGCTTTAGCATCTCTAGCCTCAAAGAGGCAGCGGCAACAAACCCATGCCCCACGTGTCCACATCCCCACCGTCCCTCCAATCCCAGATCTTCATTGGCGCGAAACTTCCAGCGAGCTTCCTCCAAAAATATCGCCGCGCGAGATCTTTTGAAACCTAACCCCCCCCGCCCCAATTTCTCGCCACGTAAGTTGGACTGAGGAGAGAAAGCCCTTGGGAGGTGCGACCAGAAGGGGTCCCACCCCGGAACAGTGCCACGCGGCAACTCGACGCTGCGGCCGATGAGTGGTTATGACTTTTTGAAGGGAATCTCACGAGAAATAAAAAGAGTACAAAAAAAGAAAATTAGAAAGAGAGATATTTGTTCGTTGAGCCCAAATCAAAATTAGGACCCACTCCAGGCCCAACTAGCCAAGGGTCCCACGCAATCCCCCTATATAAAGGTGCCTGGGCTTTCATGCAATTCTCGCCAGTTCCACCTTCGTCACCCATCTTCTTCTTCTTCTTCACAATTTGTAGCCAACTCAAACTCTGAGACTCCATTCCAATTCCAATTCCAATTCCAATTCCAATTCCATTCCTCGAAAAAAATTCCAGTGAAAATTTGTGGGTTTCCTGTTTTCTCTTTTCTTCTCCCAAAACCAGAGCCGTTCTCAGATCTGCATGAACTGCATGGTTGGGTCCGATTTCGGTGCTTAAAAAGCTTGACCGGTCGTTGAGGACCACAGAAATTCCGAGGGTTGTATTGGGAAGATTTTCTCCTGAGGTTTCGGTGTGGGGATTTCGGAGCTGTTTGAGGGTGACACTGGGGTTGTGACCCGTTTCGATAGAGCCCTTTACTGCTTCTTTTGAGGGGGTAGCCGGGGCTCCGGCCTCGGCGGGTTCTAAAGCCCCCATTCTTCACAAACTCTGATACAAAATCAAACCCTAACCCCCTTCCCCCCTTTCAATTTCTATTCTTTCATTCTTTGATTAGATCGTCGCGGAAGAGATGCCGGCCCTGGCTTGTTGCGTGGACGCTGCAGTGGCTCCTCCCGGCTACGCCTTTGCCGGGGATAGCTCTCTTCCTGCGCCGGTCCCATTTTCCGGCGTATTTCCGGCCACCGCCAACACCACTGCCTCCGCAGCCGCCTGGTCTCCCTCCCTATCCAACGAGCTCTACCGAATCGATGCCTGGGGCGGGCCGTACTTCACGGTCAATTCCTCCGGCAACGTCTCCGTCCGGCCTTACGGCTCCGGGACCATGCCCCACCAGGAGATAGATTTGCTGAAAATAGTGAAGAAGGTTCGGATCCGAAATCCGAATCCGGGCTCGGGTTGCAGCTCCCTCTCATTGTTCGCTTTCCCGACGTCCTTAAGAACCGGCTCGAATCTCTCCAGGGAGCCTTCGATTTCGCGATCCAGTCCCAGGACTACGGGTCCCACTACCAGGGCGTGTACCCGGTGAAATGCAACCAGGACCGGTTCGTCGTGGAGGACATTGTCCGGTTCGGGAAGCCGTTCCGGTTCGGACTCGAAGCCGGGTCGAAGCCCGAGCTCCTCATGGCCATGAGCTGCCTGTGCAAAGGTAACCCAGAATCCCTCCTGGTCTGTAATGGATTCAAGGACTTTGAGTACATCTCGCTTGCTCTGATGGCGAGGAAGCTGGACTTGAACGCCGTGATTGTTCTCGAGCAAGAGGAAGAGCTGGATTTGGTGATTCAATTGAGCAAGAAGCTCGGCGTCCGTCCCGTGATTGGCGCGCGTGCGAAGCTCAGAACCAAGCATTCCGGCCATTTCGGGTCGACTTCCGGCGAGAAAGGGAAGTTCGGGTTAACCACCATCCAGATTTTGCGGGTGGTGAAGAAGCTGGAGCAAGTAGGTATGCTTGATTGCTTTCAGTTGCTGCATTTTCATATTGGGTCTCAGATCCCTACGACTGCTCTGCTCGCTGATGGTGTATCCGAGGCGGCGCAGATCTATTGCGAATTGGTCCGCCTCGGTGCCCATATGAAGGTCATAGACATTGGAGGTGGTTTGGGGATAGATTATGATGGATCCAAATCCAGCGACTCTGAGATTTCTGTTGGCTATGGGCTTGAGGAGTATGCAATGGCTGTTGTTGGAGCAGTCCGGTATGTTTGTGACCGGAGGTCAGTGAAGCACCCTGTGATTTGCAGCGAGAGCGGCAGAGCCATTGTGTCTCATCACTCTGTTCTGATATTTGAGGCTGTTTCTGCTAGTGCTTGTGATGTTGCTCCTTCCATGTCTGCCTTTGCGCTTCAGTATTTCATTGAGGGACTTACAGAGGAAGCTCGTGCTGATTACCGGAACCTTTCGGCTGCGGCGATCAGGGGAGAGTATGAAGCTTGTTTGACATATGCTGATCTGCTGAAGCAGCGCTGTGTTGAGCAATTCAAAGAAGGGTCTCTGGGTATTGAACAATTAGCCACTGTGGATGGGCTTTGTGATTTGGTCTCGAAAGCAATTGGAGCGTCCGATCCAGTTCGTACATACAATGTCAACCTCTCGGTTTTCACTTCCATTCCCGACTTCTGGGGCATTGGGCAGCTTTTCCCTATTGTCCCAATTCACCGGCTTGATCAAAGGCCGGCTGTGAGAGGTGTGTTATCGGACTTGACCTGTGATAGTGATGGGAAGATCAATAAGTTCATTGGCGGCGAGTCCAGCCTGCCGCTTCACGAAATGGAAGGCAATGGCTCTGGTGGGCGGTACTATTTGGGAATGTTCTTGGGTGGGGCCTATGAGGAGGCACTCGGAGGAGTACACAACCTGTTTGGAGGCCCGAGCGTTGTTCGGGTCTCCCAGAGCGACGGTCCATACAGCTTTGCGGTTACGCGGGCTGTGCCTGGGCCGTCTTGCGCAGACGTCCTCCGTTTGATGCAGCACGAGCCCGAGCTCATGTTCGAGACGCTGAAACACCGTGCAGAGGAGTGTGGTGAGGTCGACGAAGATGGAATGGCGAATTCGGCTTTGGCCACCAGCCTAGCACGCTCCTTCCACAACATGCCGTATCTGTCTGTAGCTTCGTCTTGTTGCCTGACTGCAATGAACAACCATGGTTTGTACTATTGCAGTGAGGATGATTATGACATTGTTGCTGATTCTGGTGCTCCTAATGCTGGTGAGGAGGACTGGTCATATTGCTGTGCTTGAGGAGCCGATTTAGTCCAGTCAGTCAGTCTTAGCATTCCCTTATTAGTGCTGCTGTTGTTGTTGGTGGTTTGTTCTGCTGGGAACGTCTACTTTAATTTTTGAATTTTAATTTCTCTCTTTTTGCTGTTTAATTTTCATGGAAGGCAAGGGATGTAAGAAAATCTGGTCAAGAGTGAGAGTCCTTTGCAGTTCGTGGAAAAGAGGGAATTGGAGCCGAATCCACCCTTTTGTAAATTCGGGGCCTTATTCCCTCTTCCTATGTTACTTTTTTTTTTTTTTAAATTATTATTCAGATGTTATATTAGCTTTAACCTAATTTCTCTGTTACTTCTTTCTTCTTCATTAGTCTATTGCATGTGTTTTGATTCCCTTTGCTTTCATTCAATTTGTGATCTTGTGTAGGGCCTTTGTGGGCGCTTGGTTGGTTTGCTTTGATTATAATCAAGCGGAAATTGGGTCTTTGTCTTTTCAAAAGGGTTGGATAAGGAGATTCAGAAATCATGGCTTGTAGGGTCTCTGGCTTTTGTTTATGTTTTCGTGTTGTTTTGGTTTTTGACTGCCAATCCTTGCATCTTTCAGATTTGGTCGTTGAAGTATGAATTCTATATAGTACTGTGAGTCTGTGACACAATTTAATAATACTGGAACCATTTAGAAACTGCATCATAATAATTAGATGAGATGGTAACGTTTGGCTTGGTTGATTATTGACCATGACCACAATTTTGTGGGCTTGTGTAGTAGCCTCAAGACTTGTTGTGGTCAAGATTGGCTGTAGTACTGTATGTGAATAGTTTTAGAAACTGGTGGTTGTGAGTCTCTGTGAGTTGTGAGGCACAGAAGTCATAAGTTCATGTGCTGTTATGGCTTGAAACTTGAAGAAACAAGAGCAACTCGCACAATTGAGTAAAAGATGAGATTAGTGACCCAGTGCTTCAGTTGATGTGGTCTATTATGTATTATGAAATGTTCATGCCTGGGATTGATGGAATGAGTATTCGACTTTTTTTAAGAGTTGTGTATTAGGAAAGTCCGTGTGCAATGAAAATGCAAGCATGTTTGGAGAGGGATTTATTTTCCCATGTTTTAGTTTCTAACAAGGACATCTACTCCATTAGGCTAGTTTCAGGTTTGAGTCCCGGGCAACCCATTGTAATTAGCATAGTTAGAGAAATGAGCTAGTGCCTCATGAAAGGGAACAAAAAGACATAAATTTACTTTCTATTTACTTGTTTGCTTTAGCTTCTGGAAGTTGGATGAAGGATTGGAGATGCTTGGAGAATAATGAATAACTTTTTGTTGAAAACTATTGATGCGTCTCATATTTTGTATAATATTGGGGTTGATATTCTCTGGTGGTTGTGGTTTGCAGGTGGACTATTATTCGTGTACCATGTAATATGCATAATTCAGGCTTTGGGGAACAAAAGTAAAGATCCTTCATGATATTTGTATCCTCCAATTCAAATTTGAACGCAAAATTAACGCAATCTTCGACAGATTACTGTCTGTTGGTTCCTTCGCCTCTCCCTATTCTTTATCAATAATTTTCTCAAGCTTACCAATTCTCCAAAAAAAAAAAAAAAAGGAGTATTATCCACCAAATTAGTTTTGTTTTTAATGGATATATGGGAATCTAAACAGAAAGATACAACAGTGTCAGAGCTTTTATACGTACGTGTCTTTAGCATAGAACGAGCATTTTCAACTGTGAAGATTCACTGATAGATTTTAAGTTTTCTGAGCTGGACTGAACCCATTCTGAAGATGCCTTGCTTTTTACTTTCTTGTATACATATGATATACTGTTAAAAGGCTAAGAGAATATTAGGCTTTATACTGTTATAGACATCACAAATGATTTCTTTTGCTTTGCTTTATGCAGAATTTCCTTGTCAACTTCTATATTCATTAAACTAATTATCTTCTAGGATTCTAAGATTCTAAGGGTAACTCCAACCATAAAGTCTCTTTGGGGGGTGTTATCCTTATTTGAGCACATCCTTCTTATATTATTCATACAACACTAAATTTTCATCTCTAACCATAAAGTACTACATGAAAGTGTTATTTTCACTATTCTTGATTAAAATATAATATGAGTATAATGTTTATCAATATTATATCAAAAACATGTTAATTGATGTAATTGAAAAAGTGTGGCCCCAAACTACTGTTTATGGTCCTAGTTCTGAAAAAGTCACAAATTTAAGACTTGGTTTGAGACCAAGTCAAAAATACTTTAGACCAACTCCCCCTAAAATGAATATGGGATAAAATCCCCATGGTTGGAGTTGCCCTAACTGATTGTGTCAAGTGGGTGTTGGTGTTCCTTCTCATGTTTCTTTATGCAAATCAGATTGTGCTTTGGGAGCCTTACATCTTGGATAGGACTATGGATTACCATGGTGAAACATTGGTGTCATGATATCAACAAAGATTTTAGCATAATCTTTCTGACTGGATTTTGATGTCTTTTCAAGGGGCAATAGTTCTCATGGCTACTCGAGAGGTTTGACAATAATTGAATTTTTGTTCCACCATCATTCCTAGTAGATTGCCATAATGTTTACTTGGCTCCATTACTTTGATGTGTGAGGAATATGGCTGTCAATAAATTTCTCTGTTGATTCCGAAGTTAGAAACTTTGTCATGTATACATATGTCACTTTTAAACATAGACTGAAGTCACTGAACATTGTATGTGGTACTTTTACGGTATGCATGAACAACATTTTGCAGCCAAATGAACAAATATACTCTCATAGGGAAAGAAGTACAACTCATGCCATATGAACCAATAAGATGTTGGAACACCTAAAGGTGCGGTTCATGTAGCATTATTTCAAGTCTACAACATAATATTTCTCTTTAAAATTGATGGGGAAAAAAAAATCATCCTTTAGGCGTCATACCAAAATAGTGCAGCTGGAAAATCAAAGGCACATGAAGCGGGTCCAGAAAAAAATTGTTCATGGAGGTCAGTACGTGTCATATTCTCAAATCTCTTTAAAATTCAATTCCTCTCGTTGTTATGATCATGATGTAGCTACTATGCATAAAATATTTCACTATGCTTCGGATCAAGATTACTTATCCTCCATGAGTGTCCAACCTCGCCGGAGTAGGCAGTGAAGAGAGACAGGTTCTTTTTAGTCTTTCCACTCATAGGCTCATGCAACTCATTGGGTCCAATGAATAAGCCCTGTCGAATAGAGATTTTTTCTCTTGACCATCTTTCGATTGTTAATACGATATATAAGATTATAGCTTTTTTTTTTTTCCTTCATTGATGGTGTTTATTTCTGTGGTTCTATTAATTCCAAATGATGATCTCATTACATTTAGTGGATTGAGGAAAATGCTACCTTAGCTTGTGATCTTGACCAACTCATAAGGGTTGATTCCTATGGAATTCGAGATGTTGATGTGTAACCAACAAGGAAAATCATAGTTAGTACATTCGGTTGAACGTAACAGACTGCTTATTGTGGGCGTGCTGATTTGCCTCATTGTACTGTCATTAGTCAAAGATAACTCTACCTCTCTATCCAGGGGCCTCGGGCCTTCTATCTTACTTAACCTCAGTTTGATCTGAAGCACGTCTAGAAAACCAAAAGAATCATTAGCATCACAGTATGAGATATGAAGCTCTTGTTATTTTTAGCATATCAGTAGGATTTATTTACCAACTTCGCATATTTCCTCCTCTTGCTTGGATGCATTGCTTGATATTCCACTGATTTGGGGTTTTCAGGGAAGAGTTGCTATTTATGCCAAGACAATATTCTCCTTACACTGACACCACATTGCTCTTACAATATGATCTTTGGGGTATTTCAAGAATATTGGAGCTGACTTCTGATATACTTGAGAGGGAAGAACTCAGTTATCTATCATCTTATTCTAGAAATGGTCATCCATTCCTACAAGTTGAGTACTTTTATCATAAAAGTGGGTCTTTTTCTATTTTAATCTTGATTATTGACCAATCTTGCTTAATTAGTGCTGTTTTTGCAATTAATGTAAAGCACAGAAAGCAAGCAAGTTGAAGACACAGAGTTTTCTTATTTTTTCACTTTATAGTTTTTTGTTATCTCAGACATTATAGACCACTATTGTACTGTTCTAATAGTTAAAATCTTACTTGCATTGGATGATACTTTTAGATATTAAGCATGAAGACCTTAACTACATAGTTACACTTTAAGTTAGATGAACAAGATTAAGTTAACACTTTTTTTCTCTTGTGGAAGTTATGCCTCTTGTCAGTTTACGTTGATGATGGGTTGTTTGAATAGTTAATTAACCTTCTTTGTTCTCTTTTGGTTTCTTTAGATGCACAGTGAGCAAAGAAAAGACCATTAGCTGTTGCAACTTTTCAACCCTTATCTTTCTTTTTCATGCTTCATGCATGCAAATGTTCTAAACCTGAATAGTTGTTTGCCTTTTTCTCAGTTTTCTCTTCTTGAAGGTATTATTTAGGTCAAGTATTACTAGTCTGTTGATGAGAAAGGTGATTGCTTTGGGGAAGTATGGTGGAAGATGACAAAAAGTTGGTGGATTATGTAGTTCATGAATTACAACTTTTTTATTTTCTTTAATATATCAAAATTGAATAAAATCATTTTAATTGGTTCTATAGCTGGATTAACACTCCAAGTTGGAAGTGGAGGAGTTGGCGGAAATCCATCATGGGATGCGGTGTAGGAAGATGGCCAATGAATAATTGGGGCTGCCTTTAGGAGGGAATCCTAAGGCCGTGAGTTCTGGGATCTGGTAGTGGAGAAAGTGGAGAGGAGGCTAGAAGGGTGGAGAACGTCATTTTTGTCAAGAGGTGGCAGACCAACTTTCGTTCAGTCGGTGTTGAGCAGTTTGCTAACTCATTACCTCACCCTGTTTCGAATCCCTGCTAGTGTAAGATGATTGGGAAATTGATGAGAAACTTATCGTGGGAGGGGTGGATGAAGGAAAAACAGATCATCTAATAATAAATTCAGATTTGGTGATACAAGTAAAAGAAACAGGTAGACTGGGTCACCGGGGGTGAACAAAAAACAAAATACAGAAAAAGAAAAATGAGGATCTACTTGGGGAAATGGCTATGGAGATTCCAGGAGGAAAATTGTGGGCAAAAAGCAAATAGCTGGGATTCCAATATTATTCTTTAAGGTTCAAGCCTTATCCTTGGAAAGAACTAACGCATGAAATCAATTTGTTTACTGCTTGTTGTAGTTTTTTGGTGGGGAATGGAGAAAGAGTTGAGGGTGGGTTCGGTTTAGTTCGGTTCGGTTTTGAGTCAAAATTGAAACTGAATCGAATTTGAACTTCGGTTTGATTCGGTTCTGTTTTGTGTTTTTGATAGTTTAAAACCGAAATTCCCGAACCGGTTCAGTTCGGTTTTATTTTTCTTGCATTCAGAAAGTCCAGCTTATTATTTGTTGCAGAATGACATATATCTTCCAGTATGCGCACACATGCTTACAGATGATGCATATGTGTATAAAGTAAAATAAAACACAAGGTAAGACCTTACGAAACATAAGCGGCATAACAAAGCTTTGCAATAGGCTTCCTCCAATTCAAGATTATTTTGCAGTGGCACAAAGTCTGCAAAAAAATAGCTAGTATATGAACCAAGCATAATTTTGTAAAATAGATTTCAAACTTTTTTTCACTACAAGATACTAAACAAAACTAGGACTACATTTTGTATAAATGTAACTAATACTATTTTGCATGTAGACCAAAGTGCATTGTCAACCAATCAGTTATTGGAAGATTGCATAAATCTGTCCAGCTGCATGTTGGAAGTATTTGTTGCCCGGCTCATCAAACTTCCAGTGCTCTGGTTCATGGTACTTAACACTCCTAGAGATAAAGCAACATTAGAATTAAAAGTTCCTCCCAATAAGGCTTGGTGAGAATCACAAAGTAGTATTATATATCATCAATGTAAATGCTTAGAACAATTACTTTTGAGCAAGAACAGGTCCAGATTTCATGCAGCCAATGTATACTCTAGGCTTTGAATGGTGATGGGCAAGAGTTGAAGCTAGCATGCATGTCCAAGCAAGAAAGGTAAGAAACTCATCCTTAGTAATGATATTCATATCTTTTTACTACTAAAAAAGTAAATAGGAGCAATGTATCAATAGGCCAGACCCAAAGTGACATGTACATCATCATCCACCTTGAAATAAAAATCAACATCCCACTTTGCAACAGCAGTGGTGAAGAAAATTTTTGGTTTGGCAGACAACTCATGATAACCTTCATTGTGTTCCTTTAGCACAAAACAAGACACAGAATAGATTTATGGTATAATAGTTCCACGGATACAAAGTTTTTAGTAAGCTCTCTTACCAGCTTGAGGAAGTCTTTGTGTTGAGATTCTTCTGAATCAATGGCTTGATCTAAAATGCTGTTGGATGTTGCATTGTGTACATGGTCCAGAACTCCAGATACCACTAAGGTAAGTTTCATAACAAAAACAGAATATCCTTTTGATAACGAATCTATAAACAAGTTGTGAATGCTAATGATATCATACGCATACCACACATGAGAAAAGAAAAATAAATAAATGACTAAATACTGTTTAGTCCTTGAACTTTTACTTAAAAAACATTTCAATCACTGTCATTCTAATTTCACACGTTTAGTCTTTGTAATCCAAAATTTCAAACTTTTACGTCACCCTCGTCGCAAACTTTTAATATTAATATAATAAATGGAACCGGGAGTGGGGCTGAGTTCCAAACCCCTTATTTCAAAAAAAAAAAAATCCAAAATTTCAAACCAATAGGTCATTGCTGTTATTTTCTGTCCAAAAATTCTGTTAAAGCCCTGACGTGACTGTCTTTCCGTGATAAAATGACTATTATACACTCACTTTATTTATTTATTTATTTATTATTTTTTTTGGAGATTATTTTTTTCTCTCTGTTTTTTTTTCCCTCCTTTTTCATTTTTCTGTTTCTCTCTTAATCTATTCAATTCAGATTTCACCTTCCTCAATTGAATTGTATTGCCAGAAGAATCACTTCCCCTAATTGACTCTCATTTCACTTTTCTCAACTGACCCAAATTCTTCTCAATTCCTTCATCCTTACCCAAATCACTACCGCTTTTCTACAATTTAATCCTTGGTTTCCTACTTCCAACTGGGCTTCTCTCAGCTTTATCAGAAACAACACCATTTTTCTTTTCTCAGCTTCATCACAAGAGCCCTAAACCAAAACCTTAACCATCTTCTCCAAACCCTCTCTTCCACCACCACCACCATGGCCCCAAAATCAAAACCCAAAAAGCGTAAAACCCCAAAACCTGTAATTGAAACATCAATACCATTACCCAAACTCAAATCCCCAAACACCATTGCTCCAAATGAGAGAGTTTTAGAAACAGAGAATCAAAAACTCATATCAATCTTCTTCATCATATCACTAATCGCCTCCTTGACCTGATCATTCTGCAACAAAACCACAAGAAATCAATACAAAAATGGAGAAGAGTGATATGAATGTAAGAGAGAGAAGCAAAGAGAGTGTGGCAGACCTGACGTACTTCGATTCTTCTTCCTCGTTTGATGTACGGATGATCCAAGGCCACCAGTAGATCGACGATGAAGAGAGGATTCGAACGGCACCGATGCGCTGCCGGATGGAAAAGTTGCAGTCGGGTCGCTATCGCAGGTTTCCAGGTCGAAGAACCAGGTCACGCGTTTTGAAATTTCTAGAATGATCGGATCGTTTCATTCGATCTCCACCATTTTATACTCACTCTAATTGCAGTGATGTGACGGAAGAAGGTGAAGGTAACGTCGTGCAGCCCAATGACTCAGTTGGTGTCTCACAAGCTGGTAATGTCCGGCTTGGACACCAACACCACCTCATTGGTCGGAGTGATGAATCCAGCATCAAGGCTTTAAGGCATTGACGATCGAGACGATGACTTTGCCTCCAAAGCCATGGGCAATTTGGATATGGGCTTGGAAATGCAGAGCAATTCAAAGTTAAGATCCCAACGACGGAGGAGTAGGAGTGGAGAAGGGGACTGTGGTGATTGAGTAAAGGAGAGAAGGGTTTGGGTAAGAGATTCTGGTGCAGTAGCATGGTGACAAGTGATGGAGGAAGAGAGTAAGGAGGAAGAGAAGGAAGAAGGTACTATCAGAAAGCTCCGATGTCGACCCTAAAAAAATAAAATAAATAAATTAGAAAAAAAAATAGAGAAAATAATTAATTAATTAATTAATTTTAAAAAATGAAGTGAGGCTATAATAGTCATTTTATCGCAGAAAGACTGCCATGTCAGCGCTTTAACGGAATTTTTGGATAGAGAGTAACAGCAATGACCTATTGGTTCGAAATTTTGGAGTACAAGGACTAAATGTGTGAAATTAGAAGGACAAGGACTGAAGTGTTTTTGGAGTAAAAGTTCAAGGACTAAATAGTATTTAGTGCATAAATAAACATCTCTGCCATTATCAAGAACCCACAAAATAAAATCATCAGTTGCAATTGTTGATTAAAACCTTCTGTTCCTGTTGAGCAATTCTCTCAAAGTCCTCTTCGTTATGGCCATCTAATCAATCAAAAAATATAGACCAAAAGCTTAAAAGATCATATCTTGAAGCTGAAATTGAAGAAACTAGAATTTGGGTTTGGCTCTTTACCTTTGCTTGAGCTGAACCCGAAGGTTTTGATGAGATTGTTGAGGAAATTCTTGGACTTGGTCATGATCTTTTGTTGATTTTAGTACGGCCCATATAAGAATCCACCAGAAAACGAAATAGAGAGATCTAGAGGTGATGATGTAGTGGGTTTCGTTTTATTTGAACTGCAAATAACCAATCTCTGCTCCAATCAATTAATCCTACACCCAAACCATAAAAACCAAAATAATGAATGAACTACAACATAAACTACTAGTTGATGAGAATAGGAGACATAAAAATTGAAAAGTGGGTGTACCCAGCAAGAGAACCAAAGCAATGGAAAACTAGCGCAAAAAATGTAAAGAACACTCACCCATGGATGTTGGAAGAGTATTGATGTGGGTTCCTTGATCGGCACCGATCCGGTGGTATCGAAGAATGATCGGTGTTGAGATTGCGGGAGAGAGAGGTTGAAGTATGCAAGAGCCAGAGAGAAAATGAAGACTCGTTTAGTGAGGAAAAAGGTTGGTTTGCGTGAAATGAACTATTTATATGGCGGCACTTAAGGTTTCTGACTTAATAACAAAACAACGTCGTTTTGGTTTGACTGGTTCGGTTCTGTTTTTGACAGACTAAAATCGAAAATAGAATCGAATCTGTTCTGTTTAGTTTGGTTTTTTTGTTTCGGTGCTGTTTTTTTTTTTTTTTTTTTTCAGTTAGGTTTTTTTTACTTAATTCTGCTTTCGGCTCGGGTTTTTTCAGTTTTCGGTTTCTCAAACCCACCCCTAGAAAGAGTAAGGTTTTGGGAAGAGAAATGGGTCGGGGGAAAGACTTTTCTTTCATTCCTTTAATTGCCACAAAAATCTTTAGTATTCTCCTTTATAGGATTAGGGTGATGAGGAGGTGAGAGATATCTCTGTGAAAATCAAAAGTCATCATTGAATTTTGTGATCATAAATGACAGAACAGTTGCATGTTGTAGTTACTAGAATGTTAGGTTACACTCCTATAGTTAATGTATTTATGGCAGGGTGTTTCACTATTATGTACTTGAACTGTTGCTCGACAGTTTTATGTAGGCCTGGGCTCGGGTCGGGCCGGGCCTGAAATTTGGTAGAACCGAGACCGAGCCCGAAATAATCGGTTCGGGCCGGTTCGGGCTTTTTCAAAAGTGGAAACCGATCCAAACCGAGCCCAAACGGGCCGGTTCGGTCTTCGGGCTTTTCGGGCCCAAAATCAAGTTTCCCAGCTCTGATGCAAAATACACACAAAATTCGGTAAGAGGCAAGGTTTGAACCCTTGACCTCTTACACAAAAACTTTGCTCCCAACCACTGCAGCACAAGACAATCTTGTCATAATATCTCCAAAGTTTATATTTATTCTCGTCCTAGGCGCCATGAAATTTGGGGAATTTTTAATCTGGAATGGGGTTGAAAATTACTTGAACAGTATGAAGGTGGCCGAAAATTTCCAGAAACCGGCGAGCTCGATTTTCGACGTAAAAACTTCAATTTCAGGCCTCGATTCCTTCTAGAGAGTTGTTAAGAACATCAAGGCGAACCCACTGGAACAAGAATCAATCAAAACGATGCACTACATCTCGAGATATCCAGATCGAAAGATTTTCGTTTCGGATCGAAAACCGACCGAGCTCCGACGAACGTGAAACCGGTCACTCTAGGTGCAATCCTCCTAGTATGATGATCAGCAGGTTGATGGGAGTTCATGGAGCCAAGGATCGGAAGTTTTGGTGGCCGGAGCTAGGAGAAAACCGGCGTTGACTAAAATCTAGCTTAAATCGAAACAAGCTCACCGCCGCCGTTACAGGCCGCGCCGCCATTCAAGGCCACCACATACGGGTGCGCAAGGACCATACGAAGCCAATGGAAGAAGTTTGGTGAAGATTGGTGGCCTGTGGAGCAAGAACGAAGCCGGCGAAGGGAAACCCAGTTTCCGGCCGGTTCGAGCGCGGGAGAGAGAGAGTGAAGCTTCAGTTTCCGAAATGGAAACTGGAAAATAATTTTGGAAAGTTTCCAAAAAAGGAAGCTTTATACTAAACTGGAAACTATTTCGAAAAATCATAACTAATTCATACGAACTCCGATTTTTGTGTTTCCGCATATGCACGCGATCGTATCGACGAGCACTACAACTTTCATGAAGGAAGTTTTCCCAAATTCTGTACGTATAAAAAGTCGATTTCGCGTGCCCTAATTAACGTACGTTTTTCGAACTAAAATCGTTCGAACTAATTCTACATTTCTCCAAGCTTCGTACAATCTTCCATGACCTCGAAATCATTCTACAATGTCCTCGGAAAATAAATTGGATTTTCGGGGTATTACAATGGAGCGACATGTGGCATATGCTAAATATTCGGGTCGGTTCGGGCTTTCGGGCCCTAAAAATATGAAGACCGAGACCGAACCGAAAATATGCATTCGGGTCGGGCTTCGGACCGAACCGAAAATTTCAATACTAAAACCGAACCGAATCGGGCTTTTTTCATCGGTTCGGGTCGGGTCCTCGGTATTTCGGGTCCGGACGCCCAGCCCTAGTTTTATGTACAAGAAGTTAAGCTAATATGACATTGTTTGTTGGTTGAATATTATTTTGGATGGTCACAAGGTCCTTTCAGTGCGGTTGTCTCTTCTTTCTTTTATCAGGGCTAATTCTGCAATCCTCAAATAAGCATATCTAAAATAGGATTAAATTATGTTTACTACCTTGTACTTTTAAGGGTTCATCAGTTCAATCCCTACACTTTGAATTTAATCAGAAAAGTCCTTGCACTCTCCAATTTCATCAAATCAATCCAATTAGTCATTATTCCGTCAATTTTAGCTGTTAAAATGCTGACGTGGGACCTTCTCACAGGGAAAATTCCCAAACTACCCATCGCTAGGCATCCCGCCGACGCGTTAGTGTTGTGAATGCATATGGGTAGTTTGGAAATTTTCCTCGAAAATTGACTGAATAGTGACGGATTGGATCGATTTGATGAAATTGGAGAGTGCAAGGACTTTTCTGATTAAATTAGAAGTGCAGAAACTGAACTGATGAACCCTTGAAAGTATAGGGTAGTAAGCAGAATTTAGTCATCTAAAATAATTATTTTTACATCATCCCTAGCAATTCGTTTCTTTGTCCTCTACCATACAATATTGATGACATTATTGGATCCGGTGAAGAAGACTCAGTCAGTGCTCAGCTTCACAAAGCTATTCAGTTGGAGAAGTGTCGTGAAAATATGGTACTTGTTGTACTTTCTTTGTGTTAGCCTTTATCTCTATGCCTCCTCACATAGTTTATTTTCAGGCTACACATTCACTCCATGTGTAAGAGGTCATGTTGCAGTTATAGTAGATCTCCATCAGTTAAACTGGTGGTCGCCAGTGGTGAGATCAAACTTGCTCTTGGTATACAGCCAAAGGACCCTTGAAACAATATAAAAAGCCCGACGCCTCTGATTCCTGTAGTGAGTCGAATGGAGTATCGAGACATGTAAACTCTACATTCACATAATTTGCCAAATAAATCGAAACAGACAGACACTTACTGATCTTGACACTCATTAGACCATGCTACTACTGTTGCTATTGAATGTTCTGCTCAGTGGCGAATCCATGATGAAAATTTGGGGTGGGCTGATACTGCTTATAAATTTATTTATTTTTTTGTCAATAATGATTCCAAGAAGGGACTAAATTTTTAGAAGAAATACGAAATGGAGAATGTTGTAACTAAAAAGTAAAAAAAAAAGAAGAAAAAATGGGGAAAAAGTAAAAAAAAAAAGGGGGGGGGGGGGGGTAAGAGAGGAAGTTTTTAACAAAATAAGAAATACTAATAGGAAAACCTAATAGAAAATGTTGTCACAAAAGAACAAAGTAAAAAAAAAAATGCGGATAAAATGGGAAAAATACCAAAAAAGAAAGGAAAAAAAAAAAAACAGAAGAAGAAAAATGATGCGAAAAGGGAGAAGGAATGGGGAAACAGCAAAGAAAACAAGAATGGGGATTGAGGGGACTCGAACCTAGGTTGGTGCTTGAGAAAGAGCAAAACAACCCATCACTTACCAAAGCTAGATCCATGGAGGGTTTGCAAATATTCCAAGAATTTTGGGTTAGGCTATAGCCCAAGTACCCCTTCACTTGGTTACGGCCGTTACGCCACTGGTTCTGCTGCCAAGATAAGTATGCTGAAATGGACAGGCTCTCCAGGCAAAAGCTAAAATACCAGTTCTACAGGGCTGAGGGGGGTTGGAGACTAGAGGATGATTCTCTAATGTCATGCAAAACTTTTAAAATTTTAATGAAGTGAGCCATTACTGTAAGCGTTTATCTCTTGTTTCTAATATTGATACTGTGAACTGTGACACGTGTTAACTCCGGAGAACAACCTTATCTAGGGGAATGATGTAAATGAACTTGATTAAGACACAATTATGGATTTTCTCCGGCAAATTAAGGATCAAAAGATGTTTGGATGAGAAACGAATAATTCCACAATTTGTCACCATCACCCAAACAAAACTTCAAACTTTGAGACGATAACTTAAAGCCGCTGCAAACATGAAAAGGTTGAATAGTTTCGAATAAATTTAAACACTTTTAGTAAAGGTCTACGGTTCGACGACGGAGGAGAATCACCATATATTTATATCAATCCATTCAGTCAATGCAACAAGATAAGCATATTCCAATTTCATGTATTTCAGTGGAGTTAACTATTCAGACCAAATTGCAGCATTTGGCAATCCACACAGGTAGAATTGCCAAACTGATTAAATTAAAGGAAAAATGAACAAGCTACAGAAATTTCTCCAAAAGAACAAAAGAAGAAACATGTTACTCTACTGTAAAACATGAGCATTTGGGTATGCAAAAATATTACTGCAAATTCATCTTGGAAACAAGATAAGTCCACATAAATCTCCCATTTTCTAACTAGGTTAATCACTGAAAAGATGGACCTCCTATAATGAGAAGAAAGGTTTTCCGTGCCCTAACCTACTACTACTAGATCTATCAGGGGTGTTAACAGCATAATAAGTTGAAGGAATTCGTATTTCACATCATCACACAACTAACAACTAATTCATACTCAACATCTGAGAATTGATGTACTTGTGCAAAAGCAATATCCAGAGTAGAATGATCCAAGTCATCGTGTACATAAAAGCTGACGTTCACATCCAGTTTTCACCATCATCCTCATCATCACCGCCATCATCATAATCCAAAGAAAGATCATCTCCTGAAATGACATGTTCCTCTAAATCCTTAGATTCTAAGGATCTGTCACTGGCACTCTCATCTTTTGATTCATTATCAGATGCTTCATCGTCCGATTCCTCTTCTTCATCTTCAGATTCTTCATCCGGGTAATCAAAATTTGGATTGTTTTCATCTGAGAACCACAAAAAACAGTTAAGATTTCAATACAAAGATTAGTAACAGGGAGATAAATGAAAAGATCATTTGCCATCACCATTTGAATCCTCAGTGTCATGTTCGGATTCATCAGGCACATCATAGAAATCCTCATCATCAACTTGCACTCTGAGCCAAAGTTATTGATCAGTATCAGCAAGATATTAAGGTGGAAACTTCACAAGTTCAATACACAAGATACTTACAAAGGAAATGGGTGGGAAGAATCTTCATCCGCTATATCCATTTCATCATTCACAGCATAGACATCATATACATACTCATCTTCAGATTCTACACAACACATAAGAGGAACCCATCAAACAGTACTTCAGAAAACAAGGAAATCCCAGTATAAAAAAAAATTATACACCATAGACTAACCAAAAAAAAAAAGAGGATAAATATGCTATCTCCACAAGCAGCAAATGCAAGTCTAGATCCCATTTCTTTTACTGATGGCTCTAATTAATTTAACCATCGAATAGAGGATGACCACTTTTATCCATTTAAATATACCAACCTCGTTTTTGAGCATGCAAATCTGATTCAACCTCTAAAGCCGCACTAGGGATGAATTCTCTGAGTAGAGGCAAGTAACTCTGCAAAATCCTCTGGTCCTCCAAAGATAACTCTCTGCATTAGACCATTGAGAGTATTATTTTCAACAATACTGTACGAAATACAATTGGGCAAGAGAAAGCATGATTACGGAACTTACTCCTGTTGTTTCAGTTCATTAGATCTTTCATCGGCATCAACACGAAGAACATCATAGAAATGACACATTTCCTGTAATTTATCGGATTCTTCTGTCTTTCCCTTTCGGCTCCTCCATATTTGTTCAAAACGGGCATTTTTTGCTACAACCTAGTAGAAAGGACCCACAATGAGACAGCGTCCAAGACGGAATTACAGAATAGACCAAGTGCATATTAATAAAAAAAACCATGATCATCAAACAGATGCAGTTTAATTTTAAATAATAATCACTCTCAGAAGCTTCCTGTCGAATTATGTTTGTCAAAGAGATCGGATTATGTGATTTTTACTAATCTGGCATTATGTAATTATCCATTATTAGATGACTTAAAATGATAGAGGGCTGCATGAGGAATTTAGATCTTCTGAATGTAACCGACTAATAGGTTAGTAACTTAGTATAAGTGACAAAGAATCTATCACTCGGAGCAATCCTTAGAAATTTGGTAGCTAACCTAACATCAACATAATGTGATATGATGCATATAACTTCAAAGAGGGTTTGGGATTTAAATCTGCCATAAATAATCGTTTAGAAATAAAATACACTTCCAAAAGCAATCCATGATTATGGAGAAGATCAAATAATAAAAAATAAAAAAAACAAGGATACTAGCATAGAATTTACAATTGAGTGTTTCATGTTCTTGACTTGAAACGACAATGATACCTATCATAAGCATAAGACTGAGAGGAGCAAATTAACAAGGAACAAAACAAAAAGAACACGTAGCATTGATATGTGAAAACTGAATAAATAAAGTCAGAGTATTAAAAATTCAAGGCATTGTTTTCAGTCCAAGAGATGGAAGAACAAAGGATACAACTGAATGCACATGAACAAGAGATAACACATCCTAGACTTTGTAGGTTAATCAATACAACAAAAAATATATACTATGTGGCGTACCTGTTGCGTCTGTCTGGCTTTGGACAAAATCTGCTCTTGTTTCTGAGAATATAAATACAATTAGGGCAGTAAATGGAAACTAGAAGCGATTAAGATGAAGAGAAGAAAAGAGAGAGAGAGAGAGAGCTTACATTGTCCTTTTTTAAAGAGTGTCTCCGTTCTTCACTCTTTGTTTTACTTTCAGACACTTGATCCGTAGTAGGTTCCTAAATGGACAACCTCTTAATACTAGTTGGTAAATACATGCTTAAGTCGAACAGTTTACCAAAGCAAGAATAATTCCGGTAAAGAATTAACAGATGGACTCTGCTCTACTCACCACAAATGATTTGACAATGTCAAAAGTGGTGTCAAGGCTGTTTACAGTCTCTACATGCTGCACGAAAATCTTCTTCGCCTTCAATTCTTCTGCTGCTGCTGTGAAAATACAAGCTTTAGATTACAAGCTGTAACCCAATTCAAAGAAGATAATCATAGAAAAAACTTTGGTAGAGCTCAATTGCGAATAAAGATTGGGGGTAGGAGCAATAATTAGTACCTTTTGGAGATGAATCAGAGAGTGAAAGGTTGGCCAAATCCAAAAGTGGACGCTTGGGTGGCCTCTCATTGATTTCGAGCCCTGCATTTCACAATCAGTGTCAGCTAAGTTGAGTCATATTTGTGTTCAGAATTGGAGCAAGTTTGTTTCTTCTACTCACAGAAAGCGTCGATTGGAGACTGGTTGGCTTTGCGCTTGACCCTAACGATCACCGGCTTCTGTTCCGGCGGTGCCGAAGAGCTTTCGCCCACCACCGCCATTCCAATCCAGGAATTAGGGCTTTTCCAGTATTGACCAACCAAATGTGGCGCGTGATCGAGGGCTTTTATGCCGCTATGAAAAGGGCCGGGTCGGGTTGAAATTTGTTTTAAGCAGGCCCAGTACCGGACCCGCCTAAATTGAGCTGAAGCCAAAATAATCACATATAACAGAGAGAACCCGAAAGAACCAAAAACCTCAAAATATATCCCAATTCTTCAAACCTTAATCAAAACTCAAATTTAATTATACAGAGAGAGCTAGAGCTCGACGAACTGACCAACTTTGATACCTGAGTTGAAACCAAAGGTCACCGGAAAACATGGCAACTCACCGGAAACCCCAAAGAACTTCAAACCTTCGATTCTCTCTCATGCTTGGTTGTTGGGCCTATCTGAAACCACCACAGTTACGTATCTGGAACCACCTCTTTACTTATCTTGTTCTGGGCAAGTAAAGAGTAATGTTTGAATTCGGTTGTGTTCTGAGGTTGAAATTCCAAAATGACTCGGAAGGAAATATTTAATGAACATTCTGATCATGGCTTGATTTCTACTTGGGATAATATGTATGTTTATTAGTATATAATTATATATAGATGGAAAGTTGCTTCGTAAATTATTATGTACTGGAATATCAAAACAGTTGTACGTAAGGAGGAAGTTCTGTGGGGTTTGGCTGTAGACATAGGCATTTGAGTTTTGAAGGATCACATGGTTATGTCTAAATGATATCAGATTCTAAAGGACCAAGAAGTATTGAGTCACTATATTTATTGGTGGACATTATGCTTAGAGATGTTCACAGAAATGGAAACTTGTTATATGAGCCACTGATCTATGCTAGATTGATTTCAGAAGCAAAAGTGAACATTTGTGAGTTTGGTCTTGCTGGTTTTGATCAGATTTGTGGTAAGGCAAAAGGGGAGAAAGTTTCTGAAGTGGAGGGTTTTGTTTTGGTTTGTCGAAAAGTAATTTACAGAGACTATTTTGTTTAGATTAAGTTTATGACATATCTTTTAACTGTTTTGTTTGTGTGTTCTTGCTTCATTTGTTGTGATATATACATGTTCGATTCAGAAAGCCATAAATGTATGGCTTGTCTAAATTAGTTTAAGCTTCTGCACAGTTAGTAACCTAAATGATTTTCAAACAGAATGCAAGCATAGAAACAAATTAAGATGATAAGAAATTTGGCTTTCTAAAAGTGGGTGTCCTGAGCAAATTGTTAGGTTGCTTTTTGGGTTGGAATTCTTATTTTGACTTCACAACAAGAGATTTCATTGATCAAAGAACCCATATGCATCAGTTTAACAACCTTAGACTGAGCAGTAACCTCAAACATTAGTTTGTACTTTGTAGGCATTGGAGAAAGCTAGAACAAGTTTCTGCATTATAATCGTTTAGTTAACTTCGAGCAACCATATCCTTTGATCTAGACCCTCATCACAGAAACCATTTGCATGTGTTGAAAGCTTATAATGTAAGCTTGATATCTGTTTAGTTTCGTACTATTTCATTTAAGAGGCAGTGGTTAATTTTGAGGCCAAAAATAGAGGTCTGCAATCTGTTGTTTTTGACCCAGTTGCTTTTTTACTAAAAACTGTACATTTCGGCTGGGTATTTGAAGTTGGTGTCTTCATGAAAGTTTCAGTAGACATCTTAAAAGATCTATTCAGAATTAAAATATCATAAAAAAAAAAAAAGTTTTCTAGAGTAAGTTATGATTTTTCGAATTTGAGGATCTGCATTAGGAAAGTCTTCAATTGTCACTATGTTTCTGTTTGTTTCATTTGATTTCAATAGTTTCCTTTATTCAAACTTGTTCACAAACTGAACATAGGGATTCTTAACTTTCCAACAAATTGAAAGTTTATTTTATATACTTTTAAACAAAGCTGTAACTATCAAAATGAAGGAGTAACATAGGGATTCTATACTGATCATTTGTTTCTGAGCAGTTTTGTTTTGTCTTTTGTTCGTGTGTTCTTGCTTCATTTGTTGTGATATATACATGTTCGATGCAGAAAGCCATAAATGCAGGTTAGCAATGATGATACTAGGGGTTCATTGCTTCACTTTGTTTCCATCAATTTGAGCATTTTTGGACTCTAGTTTTGTGTATCTTTGTTTCCATCAATTTGAGCATTTTTCTGGTTTAGTATGTCAACTTGTGCACAAATTAGGTTGGATCACTATCTTAGATTGCCCAATTGAAGGCTTAGGCTTTTTGTAATTGACCTATTTGCTGTTTCATACAGGTTCTGATGAAGGATTTAGGAGATGTATGTATTGTATGTAACAACTGCCATTTGCTTAGAATAGAACAAGTTTTTGGGAAATAGTTTGGTCGTGTAGGAACATTTCTAAATTGGTTAGTGACAAACATTGTAACTAACATTTGTTAGATTGATGGTTTTTCACTTCATCATGGGTTTAATTGGGGTTTTCTAAAGCTGGTAGCAGGTAACATTGCCTTCTTCAAATCCACATAGCTGCATGCTTTCTATGTTAATACTCTTGGAACTCTTGGTTTCTGATTACATCCTTACTGAAGTGTTTGTATTTATTTTGAATTGTTGTATTATGCAAGACCATTTCTTTTACTTTGTTAATTCTTTGTTGATTATACTTGGAGTTGGTCATCTTGTCTATATTTGTTGGATGCTGAAACTAGTTTCCATAGTTGAGTTTGGTGGGTTTGTTCCATCTTTGCCATGTCTTTTTGGTATCACTGCTCCATTTTTAAGGTAATTTGCTCGACCAAATTATTGATGTCAGTACTAAGAATATTGTTGCTTTACCTACAGAAAATTTGAGTTGCAATTGCAATATTGATCATTTTGAAATGATTTTAAGCATATGTCAATGGGATTGATACATTAAATTGATGTGACTTAATAGCGTAACCTTATCACTCATGGTACCAGCTCTTAAACTTGTATCTGTCATTGCAGTCTTTAACAGTCTTCATTCATGAGCCAAGTTTGTACTCATGTTCCATCCTCTGATGTAAAGACCTGAAGTGCATTATCCAGTTTTGTGGGCTCATATACACTTTAAGGAGCAAGAACTGACATATTTATATAATATTTGACAGGTTGGGTTTAATGGTTGTGGAGGCCTAATCTTGGCATCTTTCATGACATATGTGTTGGAGCACCTTGCAACTAGATCATTCTTGAAAGGCCTTGAAGACCGAGATGCTACGAGAAGTAGGAGCTTTTGTTAGATATAGTTCACTAGTGACAAAACTGAGCATGTAAAACTATTGACCAAAAGACCAAGTAAGTTATGTAAGCAGTGTTTGATGCTCCTGTTGTAATCTGTTTCACATGGAACACCTAGATGAATTTGTAAATTATTGCCAGAAAATCTGTTGATAAGTGCTTTTTCTCTAAGAAAGTTTGTTGTAATATTGTTACGGAAACTATTAATGATACTGTTACCATTCTTCCGCACATTCTCAATCTTTCATATATCAACCTTGACCTTAAGGTTTCGTTAAGCTAGATTTCTAACAATGGGTCAGATCACAATCTAGTCATCCACAGGTGATTAAGAAGAAAGCTTTGAGGCAGCCACTATTGAAATTTGATTGGATTAATTTTGTTACTTGGCATTAGACAGAATTTTACTCTCAGAAGGCAGCTTAAGATGAAACATTCAAAGAATCTTTGCCTTATCAAAGAGTTCGAGCCAGATAAGCTAACTCCCAAAAACTCGGAGCTCCGCATACCGAAACTTAGGGTTTCGTGCAGCAGAGCAGCGGCGTCGGTTTTGATCACTGCCTGCTAGAGGACGTCTTCCGACGTCGATCTTGTCTGGTGTACGTCAGGCGTGTGCAGCGACAGGGGTTCTTCCGGTGTCGGGTTTGAAGGCAAGGCGGGTTGGGTCTGGATCTGCGGCGTCGGTTGTAGATTTGGGCTTCGAGTTGCAGGGCGGCGGAGGTCTCCAGTTCTCTGCTAATTGAGCAGTGAGGCTTGACGCGGGCTAATTGGGTAACCGAATGAGACAATTGGATCGTGAGTGGATCGAGCGGCTGTAGCATCGACAAAGGCAAGCTTTGGGCAGACGGGATGGCTGCCGTGGGTCCTTATCTAGGGAGGCCGCTGGACTGAACCAGTGGCAGCAACAGTTCTGACAGTCTTGCTAGGTTTCCGGCGTGAACTGGTATTAGCTTAGTGGCTACATTGTTATTAATGTTACTAATATATTTATATAAATTATTTTTAAAATTGTCCAATATTAATCATATGGTCATCATGATTTATAAAAATTTAAAGTTAACAAAAATTAATAAGGACATAATAAAGATAAAAAATAATAACAAGAGCATTTGAACAACATTGTATTACCAAACAATCAAGGCAAAATAACGAAGTGGTGTTAGCTTAGTGGTTAGAGCAACCACTACCTAATGACGAAGTCATGGGTTCGAGTCACCATGGGGGTAGGAGTGAAATCCTTTGATCCTCTTTTAAAATAACAATGTAGAAAAAAAAATATATTACCAAATAGAATAAGTTTGGGATTGCTGTGACTTAAAAAAAAAAACTGTTGTTGCTGTGTTTTGAGAATAATCAGCTATGAATTAAAACAGTTTCGTGTTTGGTAAATAATATTTTTATAAGTGCTGTTAGTACATAAAATATCTAGAGCTTGTTTTGATCCACAACAGCTTCTAAAAGCAATCTCTGGGCTGCTTCTAAAATTTGCTGCCAGTGACCTATAACTTTCAATTAAAGCTGCTTTTTATTTATTTACCAAACACAATAAAACCTAAAATTTTGAACAAAAACTGATTTTTTTTTAAAAGAGAAGCAATCCCAAACGAGGCCTAAGTAACCCTGTCTGACTCAATGTAATTGTTAGAAAAGGATGAGGATAGAATAGGTAATTTGGTAAATTTCATTAAAGATGCACTGTTCACTCTGTGTTTTCCACATGGCTAGTTTGAGATTGCTGTGACTTTAAAAAAAAAAATGCTGCTGCTGTGTTGTGAGAATAATCAGCTGTGAATTTAAACAGTTTCGTGTTTGGTCAATAATATTTTTTAAAAGTGTTGTAAGTACATAAAACAACTGTAGAGTGTGTTTTGATCCACAACAGCTTCTAAAAGCAACTCTAGGCTGCTTCTAAAAGCAACCTCTAAGCTGCTTCTAAAATTTGCTACAAGTGACATGTAACTTTCAATTAAAGCTGTTTTTTATTTATTTACCAAACACAATAAAATCTAAAATTTTGAACAAATGCTGATTTTTTTAAAAGCGAAGCAATCCCAAACAGGGCCTTAGTTCCTTCTCACTTTTAGCTTCCGAGAGAAGCTATTTGGACCAAAAGCAACTTCTAGAGAATTTACCAAACACCAGCCCAAAAGCAGAAGCAACCCCAACTAAAGCAGCTCCAAAATCAATCCCAAACTGGGCCTAAATCAATGGACGAACCGAATCTGTCAAATATGAACCGTTCATGTTTAAAATTGTTAAATCACAGTTATGAATGTCTTAATAATTTTCAATTTGGTTGAAGAATAGCACATGGTTAATACGAGAGCCATTGTAATGAGGACCACTAAAATGAGGACTAGTTGAAGACTTTCTAATCAAAGGTTTAAAAGACCCACTTTTCGATTGCATTATGACAAATTAACTGTTAGATGTTTATGGATGCATGAATACATCACTTCTTAAAATTTTCTTCTAAATTGCTAATCATTAAGGTATCAAACTAGATCAATCAATGGACGAACCAAATTTGTCAAATATGAACTGTTCATGTTCATAACTGTTAAATCATAGTTATGAATGTCTTAACAATTTTCAATTTGGTTGAGAAGGATGAGGATAGAATAAGTAATTTGGTAAATTTCATTAAAGATGCACTGTTCACTCAGTATTTTCCACAGGGCTAGTTTGAGATTGCTGTGACTTTAAAAAAAAAACTGCTGCTGCTGTGTTGTGAGAATAATCAGCTGTGAATTTAAACAGTTTCGTGTTTGGTCAATAATATTTTTAAAAGTGCTGTAAGTACATAAAATAACTACAGAGTGTGTTTTGATCCACAATAGCTTCTAAAAGCAACCTCTAGGCTGCTTCTAAAATCTGTTGCAAGTGTCCTGTAACTTTCAATTAAAGCTGCTTTTTATTTATTTACCAAACACAATAAAATTAAAATTTTGAACAAAAGCTGATTTTTTTTTAAAAGCGAAGCAATCCCAAACGAGGCCTTAGTTGCTTCTCACTTTTAGCTTCTGGGAGAAGCAATTTGAACCAAAAGCAACTTCTAGAGAATTTACCAAACACCATACCGTAAGCCCAAAAGCAGAAGCAACCCCAAAAGCAGCTCCAAAATCAATCCCAAACTGGGCACAAATCAATGGACGAACTGAATCTGTCAAATATGAACCGTTCATGTTTATAATTATTAAATCACAGTTATGAATGTCTTAACAATTTTCAATTTGGTTGAAAAATAGCACATGGTTAATACGAGAGCCATTGTAATGAGGACCACTAAAATGAGGATTAGTTGAAGATTTTCTAATCAACGGTTTAAGAGACCCACTTTTCGATTGCATTATGACAAATCAACTGTTAGATGTTTATGGATGCATGAGTATATCACTTCTTAAAATTTTCTTCTAAATTGCTAATCATTAAGGTACAAAACTAAATCAATCAATGAACGAACCAAATCTGTCAAATATGAACCGTTCATGTTCATAACGGTTAAATCACAGTTGTGAATGTCTTAACAATTTTCAATTTGGTTGAAAAATTGCATAAATGATCTGCACATAAATATCTAAACATGTAATGGTTAATTTGTGGAAATGTGATTGAAAAGTAGGTCTAACACAAAAGTCCCTCAACTAGTCCTCAGTTTAGTGGCCCTCATTACAATGGTTCGCATGATCAATAGTTCAATACAGCCTTGGGAACGTAAGGTGGCCTCGTTAAAAATCCTGCTTGATCAGAGCAAGTAAAAAAGAGCACCACCATCCTAGAATCAATTAATACAATAAGGATGAAAAGTAGGGTACTTTAGAACCAAAAAGTATTTGTAGGATGAACAAAAGTAGAGACTATATCACTATAGAGTGTGAATAGCGCCACTCTTACCAAATCCGATATGTAATAATAATAATACAGTGGTGGTCACCTGGTTAGTAACTGACCATGAAAATTATGCTTAATTGCCGGTAGATATAGATATAATGGTGGAAAATAAAACAACTCAACTCAGATATAATTATCTTCACCGTTGGATTTACATTCGAGGTCGAGGTTGGCAAGAGTAGACGTTGGAGAGTGAGAGATAGAGAGAGACAAAAGCCAAAAAAGAAAAGAAGAGAAAAGAAGGTTTGGTCCATATTTGTAAATTGTTCCTATATGGCGTGCACAGAACGCAGAGGCGCATCTTAGCCATTTCGTGCGCAATAGGTTCTCTAATAATCACCTACAAATACCAAATACCAACATCCTTTCCCTCTTCTCAGAGCTCTGATCAAACACACACTCTCTCTCTCTCTCTCTCTCTCTCTCTGCCCTAAAGGTATTGCAATTCCGACTCTCAGTTTCTACGCTTTCGTAGATCCATCCAATTTTGGCTCTTTTGCCCATTGCCTTGCGATCAATATTTCTTTTTTGCGTTTTGAAATTGTATTGGGTCAGTTTTGAAATTGAAGTCAAGGTTATTCTTTTCTTTAGGGTTATGCCATTGATTAATTTTCTGTGTTCTTCTGTTAATTTTATGAATGTGATTTTTTTATTTATTTACTCAGACTACAATGACAAGAACAAGTGAAAATTCAATAAAAAGTTGAAAACTTTTTAATATTTCTTATTTCAGTTTGGGCAGTAGTTGCTTTTGAGAGTGATAAGTATTTCATTATTGTGCTATCTTTGGCTTTTTTTTTTTTGTAGGGAGCCGTTGGAGGTTATTTACTGGTGTGCAAATCTATCAGCAGTGAAAATGGTATGAATTCATTTCAATCGAAATGTAGAAGGTTTTACTTTTTCTACTTTACTGATTCCAGATACTAGTTTTGACAAATAGCTCTTCTAGCTTACAATCTACTCTGCATTTTCCATGCAATTGGAGACGTTACTAGTTATTGATGATGCGTGTTACTGGCAGACGAAAATATGTACTATACAAGTTTGCTTTTGAATTTTTGTTTGTCAAAGTAAGCTGCTACCATTCAGGTGTTTGGTGCTTGTGTTAATCACCTGAGGACGGTGTTTCTATTCACTTGTCTTTATACAAGCTTTGGCTTTAATTTGTCAAAACAGGATGATAACTGCTACCATTCATATTGCTTGGTCTTTGTGAGGACGGCTTTTTTATTCATCTGTCCTCCTTTGAATCCCATAAATTTTTTTGATTAACTTGAAGTTTAATAAAAGTTTGTCATGTTGCAGTATTTTGATGGATATGGGTATCATGGGACGTCATTCGAGCAGACATATCGATGTTATCCTGCATCATTTATTGAAAAGGTTGGAAATGCTTTTGTATTGGATTAATTGTTTTTTTCTTCATATTTTTCCCAGATTATATGTGTGATTGAGCACTTTGAGAATAATGTTTATGTCCTTCATTTTTGGGTTTCTATTGTCTTCTAAAAAACCTCAGGCACACTCCCCTCTCCATAATGCTTTCCCTTTTTTGATTGTGTGGAGAAATACTTGGCAAACTTTTATTCTGGATTTGAAAAGAGGAGAAACTTCCCCCCTCCCACTTTTTTTTTTTTTGGTAATCCTCCTCCCACTTCTTTAGGAAGCTGAATCCCGTTCATGTAACAGCATTTGAAATCTAGAGTTTTTTCTTTTCAATTGTTCCTTTGTTCTGATGTTTATTTCCGTAATCAATTTTGCAGCCGCAACTTGAAAGTGGTGATAAAAGTAAGTCTTTAACTTCTTATCACTATTTTCGGTTAGATATTTCTTGCTAGTATCTGACAATATGTAGTCCTGATTTGCTTTATTGTTGTGTTGTTCTTTTTTCCAGTTATAATGCCTCCCTCAGCCCTTGACCGCCTTGGTTAGTCGCTTACTCCTTTATTATGGTGTTTTACTTATTGATTAATTTGTATTACCTATCATTTTGATCTGGAATTACTTATATCGATCAAAATCATGCAGCATCGCTACACATTGATTATCCAATGTTGTTTGAGCTTCGTAATGACGCTGCTGAGCGGGTCTCTCATTGTGGGGTGTTGGAGTTCATCGCAGAAGAAGGCATGATCTACATGCCTTATTGGGTAAGACTTCAGTGTGTGAGATGACTCGTATAATTTTGGGCAAGTTACTGTGAATTTTTCTGGCAGCCAAAATTGTATTATGATCTTCAATTCATGTTGTTTCCTTCTTAATTATTTTCACTTAGATGATGGAGAATATGCTCTTGCAAGAGGGGGACATTGTGAGACTGAAAAATGTGACTCTTCCAAAGGGAACATATGTTAAACTTCAACCCCATACAAAGGACTTTTTAGACATCTCAAATCCAAAAGCTATGTAAGTAAACATGTTTTTTTTTTTTTTTAATGTTTTTACTTATTTGTTAATAATTGTGTCTTGAAAAAAAGTGGTTCTTGTGAAAGGTAAATGCCTACACTGTGCTTGTACTTGTGACAACTTAACTATTTAGGGAGATCCTAGACAACAGACATGTATAGAACTTGGGATTAATTTTGCCTTTCTTTAATTAGGTTAACTACCATGGGTTGTTATTTTTATTATGTCCATAAAGTAGTAGTATAGGAATGAATTGATATGAGCCGTTACTTTGAGGACAGTAACCTAGGAGGTGATACATTTTGACTCAAATGTTGTATACTTATCGATTTTATGTGCTTCTTTGTCATCATGGTGTGTTATTGGTCTCTCTAAATAATACTGAGGGTTCCTCCTCCTTGGTTATGTCCAGGAACTAGGTCTTTATCTTTTATAGTTTTAATATTATCACTTCTATTTATTTTTCATTTATGGGGAATCACAAGTCAACAAATGTATCACAACCCACCAATCCCAGTCTTTTATAGATGGAGAATGCCATGCTTGAAATTCAGAAATTAAGGAAACGGAAGGCATAACACAATTAAGAGCTTTGATATAAGAACTGATTAAATGTAGTTTAAATTGAACCTCCTTCTGTGAACCTAGTCTAAGCTTAGCATTCTGAAGAGAGGTTTACATCAAATGTCCCTCTGTCTTCCGAGTTTCTTCTCAGCTTCTCTTGATCCTCATTCTCCAATTCCAGATTTGAATTTGTTACAGATACTTTCTCTATCCCCAGATTCGATTATTGCAAATGGGAAGGTAAATACTTGTGATTTGGTTCAATGGAGAAGACCCTTTGCTAGTTTCTCCCCTCACTGGTGTATTATGCACAGAGATGCAGAGAGTGCAAACCATATGTTTTTACATCATCTGATTGCTTCAGCTGTCTGGAAAAGGGTGTTTAAGGATAGTAATGTGACCTGGGTTAATCCAGCTAATCATTTAACCCGGCTGGGTGAAAGGTTCAGTTTGTTTGGAGGAAGAAAGAAGGGTTTGGTTCTGGCCTTCTGGGTAGGTGTGCTACTATGGCGGTAATTTAGGTTCTCTGGATGGAGAAGAAGAACAAGAATTGAGAATTTGGGAGGGGAAGATTTTGACAGATTGTGGGGTGGACTTTGTTTTTGGTCTTCCCCATGAATATCTATTTCTTCAGTGTTTAAAAATCGTTTGTTTATCTTTTTTATTTTTTAATTTTTTTTTTGGGTACTTAGATTGGTCTACCCTGTTAGTTAATTACATGTTTTGTTCTTCTCTAGTTGGTGTTGGTGTTTTTGGAGCTTCTTTTGGTGGATTTTCTGTCCGCTTGTTTGTAATTGTTCTCCTTTTATTTTAAATTTTTTTTTTTTCAGTAAAATGTATCTTGTAAAAAAAATAAATAGATCTTTCAGATCGGCCCCCCTTTTAGTCTTTTTGTTTCTATGATCGTTTCTTAATCCAACTGTGAGGTTGTTCCCATTGGCCTATGGCGTATTTGGGGCTGCCTATTGGTGGTTAGTTTGAGGCAATCAGTTTTTGAGATCCGGTTTTAGAAAATGCGGAGAAACTATTATGCAGCTGAAGCAAAGCCTTTATATCTATAGTGGGAAGAGTAACTCTTATCCAATAACTTGTATGCAACATGCATATTTACTATTTCACTCTTTGGGATCCATATTAGTGTGGCCAGAAGTTAATATTTGACGAGGAATTTTCAATGGAAGGCTGTTGGAAGGAAGAAGAGTTACTTGGTCAGATGGGAATTGGTAAGTTAATATTTGACGAGGAATTTTCGGTGGAAGGCTGTTGGAAGGAAGAAGAGTTACTTGGTCAGATGGGAATTGGTTTCATGAGTGAAGGAAAATGGGGAATATGGTGTCTGAAATTGGTCAAGGAGAATTGAAGCTTTTACTAGGACAATGTGGGAGGATTCATCAGGAAAGTGAGGCGCTTTCTGGTGCTGTTGTGAGAAGTGAATATGGGTTGCATGTCAATATGTACGTCCCAAGGTATTTCTTCTTTTGCTTATTATCGGTTGGAGGGGGAAATGGAGTGAGTGAGAGAGAGCTTTTTGTACAGTATTTCCCTGTTTATACAGACATGGTATCTCTACTGCAAGGTTGTGTGCATATCCTTTTTCTATCTTCAGTTGGAACTTTGGGTTTCGTAGAAACTAAATGATCAGGAGGTGGGGGAGTTCGCAGAGTATTGGCTGCTTTGCAAAAGTTTATATTGGTTCCTAATAGGCAGGATGGAAGATTATTGAGGGAGTCTTCAGGAGCTTTCTCATAACATCTTATTCAAAAAGCTAATGGACTTTTTCCCTTTTCAGTCTCCCTGTTTTAATTTGGCAAGTTGTAATATGGTTCTGAGGAGACGACCTTCTTGCTGTCTCTCATCTTTGGTGAGCCATGTGCAAACTGGATGCTGAGAGTTCAGAGAATATTGTTTTGTGAGATCCAAGTGAGCTGGTACAATCCAGTTCTTGTCTTGCCTAGTATTGAATTAAACCTATATGTTCTTTGGTAGAAATAAGAGGGTTGTGGTGCTAGGGAGACGTGCTGTGTTGTTAATCTGATGGTTAGCGTGGGTGGAGGGGAATACAAGAATTTTTTAGGGAGCAAGGTATGAAAAAGGTAGATCTTTAGTGGGATGAGTTGGTTTTTGAGGCTGCCTTGGGCACAAGTATCTTCTGAGTTTAGGGATCATTGTGTCATGCAATATCTTATGATTGGAATGCTGTTGTGCCTTGGTATCTTCTGTAGAGTTCTCTTGTTTTTCTAGGGTCTTTTTGTAGAGCAAAGGCCTCCTCTTTATTTCCGTCCGCTCTTCCCGAAGTGAGCGAATTGCATGTATAGATCCGTAGGGGCTTATAGTTTAATTGGTTGAAACGTACCGCTCATAACGGTTATATTGTAGGTTCGAGCCCTACTAAGCCTACCACCCCCTTCTCTTCACCCGATACAAGGCAGTCGAAGTCCTCGCCACCCTGGGATTCTGTTGCCCAAGAATCAAACTGTTCGTAGCTCTAATTGCGTGATCGGCCGTTAGGATGATGGGGACGATAGAGAGTCCTCTAGCCATGAAAGTGTGTTTCCTAACAGAAAATGAAAAAGAACTAAAGAAGAGAAAAGTGCTGGTATTGTTTGTTTTTCTTCTTTTTCTGCCCTCTTTTTGGTAGGTGTTTCAGTTACTTGCTCTTTAAAAACTGAGCCACCTTTTCTTCCTATCCAATTATACCTTCTATTGTTGCAGAAATTATCTTCCACATCTCAGCCAAACCAAAATATATAATTTTTTTTTCATCAGCACGGGCTATGCATGTGTCTGTTTTAATTTTTTAATTTTTACATGTTAATTATTTGCATCTTTTGAATATCCTGCTATGTCTGTGATTTGACATATCGATTTATTTTTTGTCATACAGCTTGGAGACGACACTAAGGAATTTTTCCTGCTTGACCATTGGGGATAGTATTATGGTAGCATACAACAACAAGAAGTATTATATAGATATCATTGAATCAAAGCCTTCTAATGCAATAAGTATAATTGAGACAGACTGTGAGGTGGACTTTGCACCTCCTCTTGATTACAAGGAACCTGAAAGGCCTGTGGCACCTGTTCCTCTTAACAAGGCAACAGCTCAAGGTACAGATTTCTCTATCCTCATTACCATCGCTGGTCCTGTTTGCCGTTTTCTTTCTTCACTTAGTGACTTACGGTTCAATGGATTTCCTTGTTTTCTCTGCGTGGCTTTTTCCTTCCATTTTTCTCTGTGTTCTCTTTCAGAGTGTGGTCATATATAGTTTGTTTTAGTATGCGAGCTGCATAATTGAAAAGGGTGCTCTAACATTTTTCATTATGCAAATTTGTTGACGCATATACTACTAGAGGCCACACATAGGTGTTGATTGGGATATCTTAACAGGAATTCGTTGATCTTGGCTTTCTGATCTTTGAATTTGCCATAATGTGATGTATAAAGTCTATTCAGATTCCTGGGAATCCAATTTTCTTACTGTTGGCAACTGTTACAGTGTAATTACTGAAAATAAAAACCTCGGCACAATTAATTTCACCGTAGATTTTAGTTAGTGTAAAATGCTCAGATATATGACTAATGTTTTTTCAAATCACACTGGTATATGACTAATGTTGAATTCTAATAGTCAATACTATTTTAACAGTCAGGTCCCATTTTCCAAAAAAAAAAAAAAAAGAAATCTAGGAAGTTGTATGAGTTTCTGTTTTCTTGCAGTTGAAGAGGACCCTGCTGCGACTGAACCAAAATTCAACCCTTTTACTGGAGCTGGAAGGCGCTTGGATGGTAAGCCTTTGAAGTATGAGCCAGCACCAGCTTCCTCATCAGGGTCCAAAGACAAGAAACCTGTGGCCACCAATGGAACTGCACCACCTTCTGCAGGATCTAGTTCACAAACTGCCAATCGTCAGGCTCAGGGAAAGCTTGTTTTTGGAGCAAATGCCAGCCGTATTCCAAAGGAGACACCAAAGGTACACTCTTTGTTTCATGGTTTCCTACAAGTTTGGAATACATAGCAAATTGTTCTAAGGTTGACCATAATATTAATTGTACTTTCTTTTTTCTTCTGTTCAGAAGGAAGCTACAAAAGACGCTAAACAAGAGCAGCAACCTGAAAAGAAAGAAGATCCCAAGTTCCAGCCATTTACCGGGAAAAAGTACTCGCTTAGGGGTTGATTGAATTCTGAAACCACCATCTCTTTTTAACTTATGTTGCTCCTGCCATCTGACCTCTGGTGCAGATAGTAGAAGATTCTAAACTGATCTCAAATGTTGTAATATTGAATGAAACACTACACTCGCTGAAACTGAGGATAGAAATACAACTTCTGTTTGTGAAGCATCTGTTTTCCTTTTGGCACCCTGCATCCAGCAATTTAAGTCGGTGTGGTTGGTTGAACTAATACCCAATTTGATGAAAATAAGAAAAATTGATGTGGCGATAAACTATGTCCTTCCGAGTGACGGTTTCTCATTGACGTTTTATTTTGCAACTGTCATTCTAGTTTTGTAGTGTTAGGCGAATCGTTTTTTGGTGTCGAAATTTAATAACCGATCTAACTAAACTATCATAACCATTTTATTAATCAAACAAATCATAAACTTTCATTAAATGATGTCGAAATTTAATAACCGATCTAGATGTGGCTTCAAGAACCCTAAAGTTATTAATTAGCATC
The DNA here is from genome assembly GCA_024704745.1 of Rosa lucieae. Classification (NCBI taxonomy): domain Eukaryota; kingdom Viridiplantae; phylum Streptophyta; class Magnoliopsida; order Rosales; family Rosaceae; genus Rosa; species Rosa lucieae. Next base: position 25,536,883 of record CM045497.1, on the reverse strand, counting down.
TAGGTGGTACACTTATTCATCTTTGTAGGTTGCATGTGAAGATCTAAACACTATTGAAAGTGGCTAGACAAAATTCCAAGAACGGAACAAATACATAGTAGAGTTCAAGGCTTAAAGGCCTTTCGACCGCTGCCAATCCCCTGCCATGACCTCTTCCTACCTATTCATTCCGTTATCTTCCTCGTCACTTATCCCACTCTTCACTTCCTTTTCTTCCTACCTCCCTTGCAATTCATGATAAGGGTGTGTTGTCACCAGTGGATCTGCTTCTAGGTGACGACATTTATGAGTAGGAGGATGTTATGTTGGTTTCTCGCTTCAAGAACCCTAAAGTTATTGACTGGCAGCTGCATGGAGTTCCTTGATATCTTTGATACTTTGACGACAAAGCGGACATCGGGTAGACATAGCCAAATTCTCATATAGACATTTGTGGTGAAACGTATGTCCACATTTATCTAACAATGCACACTTGTCTTTTGTCTCGTACTCCATCAAGCAAATGGCACACTCGCCTCTGCAAAACCCCTTTTCTCGGTCCACTTGATAATTGAAAATCGCATAGCCTTCAGGGCTCTTGGCACCGATTGTCACCATAAGAAAAGTAGCATCGTGCATCAGTTTAACCATTGTTCTTGAACAACATGAGCCAACGGTGGTTATTATGTCATATACCCAGGGTAACATTGGGATATAAAATCCATAGCCGAGGCCTGTTACGATCCTGTAATCGAGGGAGGGTTCAACAATGGAAATGGTACCAAGCGCAATGGTGCGGAAAAGAAAAATAACTAGTATCGTGAGTATACTCACGGCGATATCTATGGCGGGGGCGAATCCAGGTCTGGCGACTCTGATTTTCTCTTCGAGTACGCCAATTGTCACCCAGAGGATGTGGGAACCAATAAAATCAGTGCAGAAACCACAGGATTCATGATACAGAGAGGCTAGCTTTAAAGTTTTAAATAAGTTATATGGAGTAGCCTTGTTTCCTTTATATAGAGGAGCAATCCCACTGAGGTAAGGAAAAGAAAAAACCGGTGACCAACTGAATGGTATGTTTTGTTTGTAAATTCCCTAAATTATATACAAGAACACGAATTCTAATCCGTTGAAGAAATCCAGTTCCGCTACAGATAAGTAAAAGACAAATTTATTGAAAATCATTCAATACATGCCTGCCTACATCGAGTTCCTTATTCTTTTGTACAGTCTTTGATACTTTGGCGACAAAGTGGACATTGGGCTGAGATATCTGTACACTTCTGGAGGCATACATGGTGAAATGTGTGTATATTTATCTAGCAAAGTGCACCTGTCTTCTTTCTCGAACTCCATCAGGCAAATAGCAGTCCCCGCTGCAAAACCCCATTTCTTTGTTCAACCGATAACTGAATCACATAGCTTTTTCGGCCTCATGGCACTAATTCTTACCAGGGGAAATGTGCTTTGGTGTGTAGCTCTTGCATCAGTGATCAGTGTAATCAGCTTCCTTGAACAATACGGATCAATGATGACTATTAAATCATATACACAGATTGGGTACCAAAATAAATGCGTGTGAATGTTACAATTGAGTCAAGGGGATCATCAATGGCATCAAGCAAAATGGTGCAGAGTATATGAGCATAATCACGAGTAAATCTATGGCGGAGGCGAGTCCAGGTTTTGCGAGAGGACTATAAGAATGAGAAATACAGTTACAGGATAGTTTATATGAAGAGAATCAGAAATTATTGAAGCCATGACAGAGAGCTGCATACTAGCTAGCTTTCAAGTTTCAATGAAGTGATCGACTGGACATTGTGTCTTTTTATTTATGTAGAAGAAGAAGGGACTGAACTATAGTAACACTGGGAAAGGCCTGATTGATCCCATTGAGCAGAAGAAAAGAGAAAAAAGGAGATTAAGTTACTTCGGGTTACCTAAGAGCAATAGGAAAGTTGTTAATTAAGATATTAACTTATTAAGGCTATGGGTGGGCAAGGCCCTTTGGTTTTTCAGAAAATGACTTCAAGATAATATACGTTGAAAATGAACAAACTTAGGGAACGAGCGGGGATTTCATATCTGAAAGCTGTACATCATTAGTGTTACAAAGGGTGAAGAAAAGAAAAGATTTCATTGGCTCAAATTCAGTATATATATCTCAACGAGTAGTTACATCAAGTTCCTCTTCTCTTGTACAATTTTTGGTACTTTGACGACAAATAGGATCGTGTTGACGATGTAATGGCGGTGCCACTCACTAGGCTGCCAGTAGGAATGAGCAAACGGGGGTGGGGGGCGGGGTACCAGCGGGTTTTCCCCGCATTTGTCAAGCGGGGGCGGGGGCGGGGTTCCCGATCACATGTGCGGGGGCGGGGGGTTTCCCATTACCCATGCGGGTTCCCCATTTTGTTTTGTTTTTTGTTTTTTTTTTTTCAACCTGGGCATTTTTATAATTTTTCTTATTCCTCATGAGAATTTGACAGTTGGTTCTTTATATAATTGTGAAAAGACGATTCAAAAGAAGATCTGTGAGGATTTGACCGTTGGATCGTCGTATAATTTTATAAGGATGATTCTAAAGGTGATCTGGGACGATCCAACAGTTGGATCTTCACATAATTTTGAGAGGATGATCCTAAAGGCGATCGGTGAGGATCCGACTGTTGGATCTTCGTATAATTGTGAAAAGATGATTCAAAAGGTGATCCGGGAGGATCCGACCGTTGGATCGTCATATAACTTTGTGAGGATGATTCTAAGGGCGATCCGGGAAGATCCAACCGTTGGATCTTCACATAATTTTGAGAGGATGAACCTAAGGGCGATCTGTGAGGATCTGACCGTTGGATCATGGTAAAAATAAGTAAAGATGATCCTCTAGGTGATGTGGGAGGATCTGACCGTTGGATCTTCGTATAATTTTGAGAGGATGAACCTAAGGGCGATCCTTGAGGATCCGACCGTTGGATCATCGTATAAATCGGTAAAGATGATCCTCTAGGTGATCTGTGAGGATCCTACCGTTGGATTGTCGTATAATTGAGATTTGTGAATTATTTTTTGTCAAAAAAAGAAAGGAAAAAAAATTTAAAAAGATAGAAAATTAAAAATTTCAAAATAGAAAACCAAAAAAGTTCATATAGAGAAAATCGCAAATGCAAGGGCAGGGCGGGGAATCCCCCATATGAAAATATCCTCAGATGGGGAACGGGTGCGAGGGAATCCCCCGTTTGCTCATTCTTAGCTGCCAGTGTAGGCGGTTCACATTTATGGAATCCTCCTCCTTAATGATGTTAACTGAAGAAAAGCCCATTCATCAGTTTCTTTCGATTATCAGCTTAATTAGTGTTAATTAGTTAGTTAGGTGTAATATGTTAGTGCTCTACAGCTGTGCTACACGTGGCACACTCTCATACAATCTGGTGTATATAAGTAGCTCACCACTCACTGTAACAGATTTAGAACGATTTCTCCCAAAGTTTGTTAGTGAAAATATCTCAGTTTCTCTCTTTCATTTTTCTCTCCTACTTCCTCTAAGCTCAGCTAACAAATGACTTAAAAATGGACCAAGAAACGTTAAGCGAGAAGAGGAGGTTTGGTTTCTTGCCACCATTCTCTGGGCAGCCACTTCGTTGTCACTGCCAACCCGGCCGTGGTCCAGCACATCCTCAAGACAAAGTTCCACATCTACCAAAAGGGCGAATCCTTCCGTACAACTCTCCAAGACCTCCTTGGCGACGGCATTTTCAACGCCGAAGGTGACAACTGGAAATCCCAGTGGCAGCTTTCCAGCCACGAATTCAACACAAAGTCGCTCAGGAAATTCGTGGAAGAGGTGGTGGACATTGAGCTATACTATCAGATGATCCCTATTCTATCCAAATCTTCCAGCGATCAAACCGTTCTCAATTTCCAAGACATTCTCCTGCAGTTCGCCTTCGACAACATTGGCCAGGTAGGGTTCGGGTATGACTCGGAGTATCACCTTCCTTCTCTACCTCAAGCTAAATTCGCGATGGCGTTCGACGATGCTGTCCAGATCAGCGGCGACAGGTTCAGTTCCATGCACCCGATGTGGAAGATCAAGCGATCTTTCAGAATCGGGTCTGAAAGCCATCTCTGCCGTGTGGTCTCCAACGTCCGAGAGTTTGCGAACACCATCATCAGGCAAAAGAAGCGCGAACTAGACGAGAAGAAGACTCTAGATCTCACGATCTGCTGTCTCGGTTCTTGAACTCCGTCTACTCCGACAAGAAATTTGTCACCGACATAGTCATCAGTTTCATCCTCGCATGATAGGATACGACCTCGGCTGCTCTAACCTGTTCTTCTGACTAATCTCAAACCACCCAAACGTCGAAAGCGAAATTCTCAAGGAGATCAGAAAATGGAGAGCGGAGCCGGATATGATGAAGATAAGGACATGGTGTACACACAAGCGGCGCTTTGCGAGAGCATGAGGCTGTACCTGCTGGTTTCGATGGAGAGAAATGAGGCGATCAACGACGACATTTTGCAGGACAGGACTAAAGTGAAGAAGAGAATGACAGCGATATACCACATGTACGCAATGGGGCGGATGGAGTAGATATGGGGCAAGGATTGGGCCGAGGTCCAACCCAAGAGGTGGTTGAGCGTGATGTGGCGACGGAGAAGCGGAGGTTCATGGCGAAGGACTCGTTTAGCTACCCAATGTTTCAGGCGGGCCTGAGGATCTGTTTGGTGAAGGAGATGTCGTTTTTGCAGATGAAAAGGGTGGTGGCTGAGGTTTTGAAGAGGTTTAAGGTTATCAATTCTATTACTTCACGCTCTTCAAGTGTATTTTTCCCTCACGTGTGTTATTCTGACACGTGCCATATAGCTGATGGTTACATGGATTAGTTAGATAGATTTGTCAATTAGCATGGTTAGCGTGCTAATTAAGTTGGTCAGCTAGCTTACTATAAATACAAAACCTAACCTCTCTGTAACTACTAACTTCATAATATACAAGCCTAGTTTCCATTTATTCTCTTTTCTCTGGTTTTCTCTCAAGCTTATCTTGAATCTTTCATGGTATCAAGAGCCATGGCCGGTCACTGTGGAGCCTCATCGCTTTTCCGATCGTAGTTCAGGCGTCTGATCGTAGTTCCGGTGTTCCTTCCTTCGTCAATTTCAGCTAAGTTTGTTCTTCCTATTGGTTTCGTTTCAATCTCCGCGTTCGATTGTTGATTTAGTGGTTGTTCTTCATCATCGAAGCTTTGGTTTTTCTTATCATAGTGGTTCAGATCTGGTTATTGTTACTTGTTCAAAGTTGAAACCCTAGATCTTTGGGATTTAGAGCCTGTTCTTCATAATTGAAGCTGTGATTCTAGTTCTTCTTTCAGTTTATATCATCAGTACTATTCAGATTTGGTTATTGCTACTTTTGTGAGCTTGGAACCCTAGTTTTTGGGCATTTCATCTACTCTCTGTGATTTGCTAGTTGATATCTCACATTATTTCCCTATGGCTATTACTCAAACCACTGTGTTTCTCCCTAACATACTGTTAGATGAATCGAATTATCCTACATGGCTTTTTCGTCTTGAATCGTTCTTGAGAGGTCAGAACCTCTTTGGTTTCGTTGATGGATCCACACCATGTCCACCACAGTATGCTATTGCATCTAATGGTACTAAGTCTGTGACCAATGAGTATGTTGCGTGGAAAACACAGGATCAGAGCATCGTTAATATGCTAGGCCAAACTTTGAGTCTAATTGCTATGTCTTGTGCTGTGGGTAGTCGATCTGCTTATGAGATGTGGTCCAATCTTCGTCTCAAGTTTGTTGCCCCAAATAGGCAGAACATTTTGCAGCTCAAGTCTACTCTTCAAGGTCTTAAGAAAGGGTTTGACAATATTGAGACTTATCTGGACAAGATCAAGTCGGCTAGAGATTCCCTTGAAACTGTTGGAGTCTTTCTTGATGATGAAGATATTGTGGTTACTGTCTTGCAAGGCTTACCGTCTGAATTTGCTGCCATTAAAACTGTTATCCGGGCTCAATTTGTTAGTTGCTCTATGGGGGAGCTAAAAACTTTACTCAAGGCTGCTGAGGTTGACATTGAGAATGAGACTCAGGCTGTCTCTCTCACTGCAATGGTTGCACAGGGTTCTCCTTCCTTCTCACAGTCTTCTACACCCACCATTCCTCCGGTCCCATCTGCTCCTGTCTCCACACCCACTGTGTCCCCTCTCGTTCCTCCTGGATTTAGTCCTTTTCCTTCACATACTACTAGCACTACTCTTTCCCCGGTGTCACAGCCCTCTTATGTTCCCATTCCGACTGTGCCCTATGGATACTCCCCCTTCACTCCATTCCCTATACTTGATCCCAATCTTGGCATGACAGGTTTCTTTGCTGGTAGAGGGAGGGGGAGACTTGGTGGGTCTGGCAGAGGTTTTCCTACCTCTGGTAGGGGCTTTGTAGGTGGCAACTACAATCCGACTGGTTTTACAGATGCTTCTACCTTTGCTTCACAGTCTGGAAACACCTTTTCTTGTCAACTGTGTGGCAAACCTGGTCATGGTGCCAGGACTTGTAGGACTTTGTCTCAGTATCAACCTTTTGTGCAGCCTCCATTTGTTACCAACTCCGTTGCAGGTGTGGAATGTCAGTATTGCAAGAAGAAGAATCATACTGCTGATAGGTGCTATCATATTATTGGATTTCTAATTCACCAACAACAACCACCTCCACTTCATCCATCTGCCATGCTTGCATACTCTTCAGCCACACCTCAATTCTGGCTTGCCGACTCCGGGGCCACCAATCACATGACTAGTGAAGTTTAATTGCTTAACAATGTTGCACCTTACAATGCCTCTGATACAGTTCAAGTTGGTAATGGTAAACAACTTAATATTACTCATATTGGTAATACTATTCTTAGTTTAGTCAAGCTGGATAATGTTCTTATTATACCTGAATTGGCTGCCCATTTATTATCCATCTATCAACTGTGCAAACAGAACAACTGTTTAGTTTGGTTTGATGAGTTTATGTGTGTGATACAGGACAAGGTGCTGGGAAAAATTCTTTATCAGGGACTGAGTAACCAAGGGCTGTACCCCATACCATTTGATCTGCCTCTCAAGCTGGGTTCTATATCATCTTCTACTGTTCCTAGTTCTTCTTCCAAGGCTGCATATGTTGGGAAAACAATAAAAATATTAAACATTTTCTCTGGCATCAAAGGTTAGGCCACCCCACTAGTGACATAGTCAAAAGTATGTTGAATAAGTGTAAGCTTCCTGATGATTCTACTGGTGACCCTACACTCTGTGAAGCCTGCTTGCTTGGTAAACTTCACAAGCTACCGTTTCCAGCGTCTCAAACCAGAAGTGAAGCACCTTTTGATTTAGTACATTCAGATGTTTGGGGCCCTGCTCCTCATTTGTCCTTAGATGGCTTTAAGTATTTTGTAATTTTCATCGATGATTGTACTAGATATACTTGGATGTTTCCAATGAAAAATAAAACTGACGTATTCCCTCATTTTAAGTCTCTCTGTGCCTTTGTTCAAACTCAATTCTCCAAAACCATTAAAACATTGCACAGTGATGGCGGAGGTGAATACACTAGCTCAGTGTTTAAAGCCTTTCTGAATGCCAATGGGATACTTCATCAAGTCTCATGTCCTTATACACCCGAGCAGAATGGTATATCAGAAAGAAAGAATAGGCATATTCGGGAAACAGCTGTAACTCTCTTGCAAACTGCCTCTCTTCCTTCTCCTTTCTGGTATCACGCATGTGCTCTTGCTACATATCTTATTAACAGGATGCCTACCACTGTCCTAGGGATGCTTTCACCATTTGAAAAGTTGCATAATAGGATTCCCTCAGTTGAATTGTTAAGGGTATTTGGATGTGCGTGCTATCCTCTCATGACACCCTATAGGACTGACAAGCTCCAACCCAAAACCACAAAATGTGTGTTCATTGGTTTTGCAGCTGGGTACAAGGGTTACATTTGCTACAATTGGATCACAAGAAAGTGTATTATATCAAGACATGTCTTTTTCGATGAAAAGTCTTTTCCTTATGCTGGCTCTCGGCTATCTCATGGGCCACCGCTGCAACAACCTAGTGTACAGCCCTACTCTTCATTTACTCAATCCCCCACTCAGTCTACTATCCCAGCACCTGTTCTCCACTCTACTACCAATGTTCCTACTGTTCCTGCGTCAGGTCAGCCTCTTACCTCCTCTACAATATGTACTAATGCTACTTTGCCTACACATGCAGCTATTGATGTCATGACTGCTTCCACAATGCAGTCTTCCGCTACTATTCTTGCACATGCACCTACAAGTTATCCCTCTACACCTACTGCTCCTACTATGAGCACTCCCTCTACTATTCCAGCACATGCACCTACTGCTCTCATGTCCACTCCCACAATCAACTCTCCATCTAGTGCATCAGATACACACACGGTTATACACTTTGATGAAACTGACGGCTCTGTTGACATCCGTTCCCAACCTGGAATTGGTTTCTCTATTGAATTCGTATGTGCTCCCATTCGACCTACTAGTCAAATATCTAGTTCTAATGTTCTACATCCTGTGGAGGGATTGACTGATTCTACTATGAATAACCATCACATGCTCACCAGAAGCAAACAAGGGATTATTAAGAAAAAGGCCTTTTTATCTTCTCTCTCTTCTGCTTGTTCGGACCTTACACTCTCTGAACCCCATTCTCACAAAACTGCTCTCAAAATCCCAGCCTGGAAGTGCGCCATGCAAGAAGAATATGATGCCTTACTTAATCAAAATACATGGACATTGGTTCCCCTTCCTCCAGATAAGAATCTAGTTTCTGTAAGTGGATTTTTAAACTGAAGAAAAATGCAGATGGTTCTATTGTTCGTCATAAATCTTGGCTTGTTGCTCGCGGTTTCAGTCAAGAATATGGTATTGATTATGCCGAAACTTACTCACCTGTGGTTCGCCACACTACTGTTCGTTTGATTTTGAGTATTGCGGCCTTTTATGGTTGGAAGTTACATCAACTTGATGTCAAGAATGCATTCTTGCATGGTATACTTCATGAAGAGGTGTATATGGCCCAGCCCCTGGATTTGAAGACTCACAGCTTCCCACTCATGTTTGTAAGCTCCACAAATCTCTCTATGGTCTCAAGCAGGCCCCTCGGGCATGGAATGAATGGTTTACCTCTTTTCTACCCTCTCTTGGTTTTAAATCTTCACATGCAGATCCATCACTCTTTACCCTTGTATTTGGTTCTTCCAAAGCTTATCTACTCCTCTACGTTGACGACATCATCCTTACTGGCAATTGTGAGCATCTCTTGGCTGAAATTAAAACGTCGTTACAGTATGAGTTCGACATGAAGGACTTAGGTCCACTTCATTATTTTCTGGGATTGGAAATCAAATATCTATCCCATGGTCTTTTTGTATCCCAACACAAGTATGCGACAGATCTTATTCACAAAGCCGGTTTGGATACTTGTCATTCCCACATTACTCCATGCCAATCTGGTCTCAAACTTCTAAGGGATAGTGGCACCTCTCTTTCTCCCAGTGACGCAGCTCAATTCCGGAGTCTTGTCGAATGTTTGCAGTATCTTACCTTCACCAGGCCAGACATTGCCTATAGTGTGAACTCTGTGTGCCAATTTCTGCATTGCCCAACTGATCATTATTTTCAGGCTGCTCTACGTATCCTCAAATATGTCAAAGGCACCTCCGATTATGGCATCACCTTCAGGAGGGGTTCCTCTCTTACCAATCTCTCCCTTCATGTCTTTTCTGATCACAATTTCTCCCTCCAAGCCTATAGTGATGCGGATTGGGCTGGGGATCCTAACGATCGCAAATCCACCACTGGCTTTGTTATCTTACTAAATGGCTCTCTAGTTTCATGGTGCAGCAAGAAGCAAACCGCTGTTTCCCGGTCTTCCACTGAGGCCGAGTATCGTAGCATGGCGGACACCACATCTGAGTTGCAGTGGCTCAAACTTCTCCTTGCTGACTTGCATCACCCTTGTGCCTCTCCTCCAACGCTTCACTGTGACAACATCTCCGCTTTGGCCCTTGTGATATATTATTATTGTTCATGAGTACTTGCACCCTTTGTTTTTTTTTTTTTTTTTTCTTTTGTTGGAACACAGTAATCACCTTGTATCACCAAAACAGGAACATGAAAAAGTCGCTCCTGACCCTTCGGAGCTAAGCATACCGAAACCCTAGAGTTTTGGTAGCAGGGCAGCGGCGAACTCTGGTTCATTCTGCTTGGGTGCGTTTCCGGCATTGCGGTGAGGTTTACCAGTAGCAAGGATCTCAGTCTCAAGTGAGATCGGTCCTCGTGCTAAGTTTGGAACTCCTGTTTTGGTTTCTGCATAGGCCTGACATTTAATTTAAACCCGTAACCCTCAAACCCGCACTATACCCGCACACTAAAAACCCGCACATACCCGCCCATTTATTAATTCGGGCTAAAAAAAGCCCGCACTCAAAAAACCCGTAAATTAACGGGTTTTGCGGGCTAAATCCATTGGAACCTGTTAACTAAAAATCCTTCCTAAAAACCCGGTCCCATTACCCATACTGGTTCCTTTTTTTTTTTTTTTTTTTCAACCAAGGCATTTTTATAATTTTTCTTATTCCCCATGAGGATCCGACAGTTGGATCTTCGTATAATTGTGAAAAGACTATTCAAAAGGAGATCCGTGAGGATTCGACCGTTGGATCGTCGTATAATTTTGTGAGGATGATTCTAAAGGCGATCTGGGACGATCCAACCGTTGGATCGTCGTATAAATTTGTGAGGATGATTCTAAAGGTGATCTGGGACGATCCAACCGTTGGATCTTCGTATAATTGTGCAAAGATGATTCAAAAGGCGATCCATGAGGATCCGACCGTTGGATCGTCATATAATTTTGTGAGAATGATTCTAAGGGCGATCCGGGATGATCCAACCGTTGGATCTTCGTACAATTTTGAGGGGAAGAATCTAAGGGCAATCCGTGAGGATCTGACCGTTGGATCATAGTATAAATCGGTAAAGATGATGATCATCTAGGTGATCCGTGAGGATCTGACCGTTGGATCGTTGTATAATTTTGAGAGGATGAACCTAAGGGCGATCTGTGAGGATCTGATCGTTGAATCATCGTATAAATCGGTAAAAGTGATCATCTAGGTGATCCGTGATGATTCAACCGTTGGATCTTCGTATAATTTTGAGAGGATGAACCTAAGAGCGATCCGTGAGGATCTGACCGTTGGATCATCGTATAAATAGGTAAAGATGATCTTCTAGGTGATCCGACCGTTGGATATTCGTATAATTTTGAGAGTATGAACTTAAGGGCGATCCGTGAGGATCTGACCGTTGGATCATTGTATAAATCAGTAAAGATGATCTTCTCGGTGATCCGACCGTTGGATCTTCGTATAATTTTGAGAGGATGAACCTAAGGGCGATCCGTGAGGATCCGACCGTTGGATCATGGTAAAAATAAGTAAAGATGATCCTCTAGGTGATCTGTGAGAGTCCGACCTTTGGATCGTCGTATAATTGTGATTTGTGAATTATTTTTTGTCAAAAAAGGAAAGGAAAAAAAAATCTAAAAAGTTAGAAAATTTCAAAATTTCAAAATAGAAAACCAAAAAAGTTCATATAGAGAAAATGGCAAATGAGGGGGATATATATAAGTCTTAATTGATTTTAATTGCTTTGATAAAAAGTTAAAAAAAAATTAAAAAAAATGTTTTACGGGTTTTAACGGGTTCCAATGGAAAACCCGCAAACCCGCCGGGTTTGGCCTGTGAAACTCGTTAAGCTAACGGGTTCTTACCGGGTCGGCCCGTTAAAAACCCGACCCGTTAAAAACCCGCACCGTACCCGCACTATACCCGCACGTTGCCAGGCCTAATTTCTGCATTCGTATCTTGGGCAGCGGGTGTTGGACGCTGGTGTGCGGCAGTGAGCAACGAGCGAAGGCTCGACAAGAGGCGGCGAGTGTTGTTTTGATCGGCGACTAAGCTGATTCAACCAGAGGAGGCTTGCTTTTTCGGCGGGCTTTGAGTGTGTTTTCGAGCATAACCAAATTATATTAGGCCTGGGATCGGTTTGGCTCGGCTCGGGAATGGGCCTGTACCGAAACCGATACCGAGTTTATAATCGGCCCGGTTCGGTAAAGGATGCCAGATTTTTCATCAATCATACCGATCAGTGCCGAAACCGAATAGTTCGGTACCAATCGGTTTCAATAGTACTGTGAACCAAAGTTTCCAGAAACCTGAAAAAATGCAGCAAACCAGCAGTAGGCAAATTTGCCTGCCTTCCTAATTAGTTCTCCAGTGAACTTCATGCACATTTCAGTCCAAAATGCAAATGAAAAGAGAACTTGGAAAGTTGGAACTACAAAAGACTAAAACAAGTGGATCATAATCATCATATAGCTTAGACAGTTCAATAGCTTACACAAATTGAAATCACTCAAATCAGTTCAGTAGCTTACACAAATTGAAATTCATTAGCCAAATGCCTAAATAAGTTCATGAAAATATGAAATGATCAAGTTGAAAACATAAAACTGAATTCTCTGAAACAGAAAACAAGTTGCAGAAAGTCAGAAAACAAGAAAGAAACAGAAACGAGTTCTTATGAAATGATCACCATCAAATCATCCACTCGCAGTTTACCCATTGATTCAGACTGAGATGTTTGAAGAATCTGAGAGACTGAGAGAGTGAGAACAAGGCTGCTAATCGACTTGGATTCAAAACGAGGCTCTTAAATTCTTCACGGGAGATTCTGATTTGGTCTCTAATTCTCTATGAGATTCTGAGAGTCTGAGACCCTTTGCTTTTTTTCGATGACACCGAGAGTAGGGATGGAGGCTGAGTTGTTTTAGGGTTGGGGTCGGAGTTGAATGGTGAAAACGCGAAGGAATTGGGAGTATAGGGCTGAATGATATGACAAGTCGTACCGAGGCTAGCGACAAGCGAAAACGCGAAGGAATTCAGGTCAGTTCGGTCAATTCGGTATGAATTTGACCCATACCGGTGCCGACCCGTTTACTATGATATCGGTACGGTTCGGATCGGTATTCCGGGGAGATGTCTGTTCATACCGACCCGATCGGTTTCGGCTCGGATCGGTCGGGATCGGTATCGGTTTCTCGGTGTCAAATTCCCAGGCCTAAATTATATATATAGGGATTACCTTGTCAATAGCTGTACTGCTAGTTCCCATATTTTCAAATTTCAATAGCAGTTTCTTATATATAGTGAACCGCCACCTATAAAATTGAAGTTTCATATCTTTATATATATGCTAGGACAACTAATCACTAGTATGCAAAACAAAAGTTAAAGATGGTATCTCACCAATATGCCTCTTTCATGCCCAGAAAAATAAAATCAAAAGATAAAGAAACAGCCAAATAACAAACCAGCAAAAGAATTAAATCAAGTGGATATCAGATCTATACTGATCTGAATTGAAATCACAGTGACTGAACTCGGCATGGAAAATCAGTCTGCATGTCGAGATAAAATCCCATTTTGTAACGAGGGCAACAAATTTGATATGTTGCAGCATAAGCCCCAAATTCAGAGCCCTTAGGTTGAAAAATGGCAACCTGCAAATAAATTTAGATAACGTAAGGAGTAAATTCATGTGTGAGGGAAATAGCTTCAAGACAGAAAGTGAGAACTAGCTTTTTAAATTTGGGTGACAAGCAAATAGAGTAATTAAGAGAGGAAATACGCAAGGTAGTGGTGGTCGTCGTGGCCATCGAAGAGAAGGCCGGAAAGAGCAGAGAGAGAGATAGAGACAGAGAAGAAGAAGAAGATAAAAAGAGATGGCACGTGGTCATTTCTTTTTTTTTTTGCTCTTTAAGTTTATGTAATTTTTTATACCGTGACTTACTGTTTGGCATTCATAGCCAAGGATAGAAAGCAAAAATTGTAGCCATCAATTCCCGGATTGGGTTGAGAGAACCTTTGAACAAGTATGGAAAGAAAAAGTAGAAAAGTGACTCTTCTCCATTATATCTTGACTTCATAAACTTCGGTAACTTGAACCATGCTTTTATCCTTTCCATATCATGCTTAATTTTTGGTAATTTCCCGGCGAAGAGGAAAAGTGCGCGTGGCTAGTTAAGTGATAACACAATAGTCTGTTTTGTGACCTAGTCACTTGTTGCTTAATTTCTTTTCTTTAAGAGAATGAAAAGAAATCTCTTAGAAACTTTCCATGCTGCTGTAAGAGATTGAAAAGAAATCTCTTAGAAACTTACTTTCCATCCTGCTATAAGAGATTGAAAAGAAAACTCTTAGAAACTTTCCATGCTGCTGTAAGAGATTGAAAAGAAATCTCTTAGAAACCTACTTTCCATGCTGCTGTCCCAGATTTTCTTAATTTGTTTTTCATCGATAAGAGCCAAATTGCGACAATGTGTGGTGGAGACCGGAGATATTGTTCCACAGATCTAACATGTAGAAGCAAAGACAGAGAGAGAAGCATTGAGTGTCTGTACATAAAAAATTATTGAGTAAAATGGGGGGTGAACAACCAAAAGCATAAAAACATCGACTTTCCGCATTAAGTAATAGAAATGAAATGGGCATGCGCAGAACTATAGGTTTTCCCGGCCTCACAACTTGAAGAATCACCTCTCTTTTCGGTTCATAAATCAAATGATAATTGATCAAATGATAAAATGTGAACAAAAGAATCTTAATTCATATAGAGTTCATCCAACTTATAATCACAATCGTCTATTTGAATATTACAATAAATAACTATGTAAATAATTGTATGAGATAACGATCGAAAAGTAATGAGGAACGGAAATAAGAGATGAGTTACTCACTTGCTAACAATCATGATTCGTAGATGCAAGCATCTCCAATACATTATGTGATTATGAGGGTCAAATACTCAAATATATATATATATATCCCCCTAGCTTCATCAAAAATGGCGCAAACCCTAATCTCATGATGGGTTTTTGATGAATATTCATATAGGGCACTTACTTAGACACAGGAAAGTTCCTAGCTAGCTAGTTAGCATATAGTGGTTTTCCACATAGTCCTAGCTAGTTAATTTTAAGAAATAAATTTTTATATGAGTTTTTCCGTCTATAAATAGCATCACTAGAGTTGGGTTAACCAGTACTCTTGCTTTGAACTAACTAGCTTGGTTCGATCTCTCTAAGCTTCAAAACGTCTATACGACTTGATTAAAATACCTAATTCCCAGTTACTACCCTAGCCTTCTTTACCATCCAATCCCTATTTCCTATTCATCAATGGCAACTATCAGAGCAACAAGTTTCTCCAAGATTTCTTGCATGAGCATGGTCCTTATTTTGTTGTTGATTCTGATGAGTGCCAACACAAAACCTGTCTTAGCTTATAGGGCCTTAAAGGAGGCGGAGAAGAGTATGAAATCCAAAGTTCCGCTGCAAAGAGGACCAGCTCCGCCTTCCTCGTCCTCTTCATGCACTAACAACCCAGTGGGTGGCCACAGCGGCCACTGCGAGATTCATAAATAAACAGTGCAGAATACTAGCGAGCAGCTTCAATCTACTTCTGCAACGACTGTAGTTGCATGCATGCGAATATAGATATCTACATAAACAAATATGTCTTATCTGTGTGCCTAGCTAACTATATATGTATCTGATTCATTTGCTGTTTTTGGAATCTTATGAAGTTAAATTTTAGTACGTTAAGAATCGATCTTCAGTGTGGGTTTTCTCTCCAGAAACCTTGAGTGTCGGTGGTGCTTATCCCCGCCCGCCATGGGCGCTTTTGCCCCGAGTTAGTCTCCTATCTGGGGCACTGTGTCTCTCTTTTCCTTTCCCTGTATTTCCCTTTCGGTCGTTTGTTTTCTCTTTCAGTTTCTTTCCTAGTCTTTTCCTCTTGTTCCCGACTCACCATATCCATCTTTCTTCTTCCTCTCTAACTGGTGGTTGTTCAATCCTTTTGCTGTGGTCTGTAAGTCTGTTTCTTAATTTGCTCCTGGAAGCAGCTTTGTTCAAAGTGTAGTCTGCCCACAAGTGCACTTGGTGATGCAACAAGAGATTGTGTACCCTTTCGATGCCTGTCTCTTTGGTCCCTCGAGGGATCTCACCTTTTCATTTCAACCGGTCTCTACGGTTGCTTTTTAGCAGAAGTTGTTCGACGTGTTGGAGCTGATGTGAGTGTTGTCATCTGAAAATTTGGTGGCTGGGTACATCAGAATCGTCTTGGATCTCTTCATTGATCATGGGGGTGGATTTTATTGCTGGTTGCGGCTGCTCTGCAGCGGCGCGGTTGCTCTGCAGCGGCGCGGTTGCTCTGCAGCGGCGCGGTTGCTCTGTTCATCTCGTTGATGGTTGCTAGTTGCAGATTGGCTGACCACGAGTTTGGGTCAGCCATGAGTCTGGGCCCATTGTATCTGTCTCTCTTCTATTTGTTTGGGTTTCTTGGGCCTTTGTTGTATGTTATCGTTTTCCATGAGAGGCCTTGTTGGGATCTCCTTGTAATTGTTTCTTTGTAATAAAAGTTATCGTTGTTTGACCAAAAAAAAAAAAAAAAAACATATATCTCAGTTCTAAAGTTCGATGATGTTCTACATGATTATACATCATTGATTATTAAATAAGACTGAGATTTATTATGCTTTTGTAATATATGCATGATAATACCCAATATAAAAAGTTTTTACTTTTGAGTGTGTGTCTATATATATATATATACAAATCCTATCCAGAGCGAGGCATCGCTTTGAAATTTCAGAGCGAGATTAGGGTTTAGGGTCACTTTTCGGTCGCATATCCACATCTCAACCGTTCAGTTTTTAGGTACTAATGTATAGATCATCTCTGCAAAATTTCAACGAAATTGATGGTCTTTAAGGTATCTAACTCGCTTAAACCAATGGACGAACTGAATCTGTCCAACCTGAACCGTACTAGCTTTAAGGCAGTTATCAATGCCTTAACGACCATCAATTTGGCTGAAATTTTGCAGAGATGATCTATACATTAGTACCTAGAAACTGAACGGTTGAGATGTGGATATGCGACCGAAAAGTGACCCTAAACCCTAACCTCGCTCTGAAATTTCAAAGCGATGCCTCGCTCTGGATAGGATCTGTATATATATATTATAAATATTATATATATGTGGCTGTCCACTGTAAATACTCATTAGTTACGTCCTTATGATGTAAAATCTACCCCTATATAAAGGGGTCTAATGAGAATGAAATACACACTTCTACCTCCTCCATACTCTGTTTCTCTATTCTATCTCTCTCTAATTCTCTATTTTATAACACGTTATCAGCACGAATTTGCTCTTATTTTTCTTCTTCTTCTTCTTTGAACTCCATGATGATCCGCAAGCCTTATGGTGCAACATAGTTGCTTATGACCAAGGCTAATGATCTATGAGTTTTTCTTCTTTCTCTCTTAGATGAATATCAATTTTCTTTATGCGATCATTTACATATATTTGTATGTATCTTTTATATAATATAATTGTTGAAAATTTATATTTCATATACGATAATGAGAACTACATGCTCCATTGCTCAAGACTCGAGTCCTCTGACCGAGTAGTCTTAGAACCTATGGTTCTATAGACATCACACGAATGTTTTTCTCGTGTGTTCCCTATGGGATTCATTGTTCATATTTATGAACTCTTCGAAACCTTTGTTTCGTATATGATTTTTCTATCATTTTTCATGGAACATATTGTTCCAATAATTATGGATCTTGATATATCTCGTCTTTTCTCTTTGTAGAAAGATGAAGCATCTAACAAAATTGGACTATGATCCTCTTAAAATTTCTGGCTAGAACTATTTGATGCTGAAATTCACCTTATGGCTAAAAACCTTGGAAAAGCCATCAAAGTTGACAATAAGTCATCCGTGCAAGATCCCGCCAAGCCTATGATTTTCTTGCATTATCATCTTGATAAGATCCTAAAAGATGATTACGTTACTGTGAAATATCCACTTGAGATTTGGCAAGCTAATGTTGATCGATTTGCTCACCAGAAAACCATTGTTCTATCTAGAGCACGATATGAATGGACGCATTTTGCGCCTTCAGAACTTTAAATCTGTCACTGATTTTCAATTCCGCTAAACATATGATTACATCCCAACTAAAATTATGTGGAGAATCTGTCAGTGAAGATAACAAGCTCAAAGTTTTGATTTTTTTGTGGACAATCGAAAACATATTGATTACATGATCAGCGACGGTTTTCTTGACACCGATAAATTTTAAGCCTATGTTTAGGCGTTTTTTTTGTCTTTATTTATTTTGTTTAGTCATTTTAAGCCTATGTTCTGGGACATATTAAACGTAATTACATTTTCTTGTCTTTATCTGTTTAATCATATTTATTATGTTTAAATTACCTTTATTACAATTCTTTCATAACCGAATTTGTCATGAGTATTTGTTGCAAGAGCTACAATTATCATGATAATATTTTTAATTGCCATTATCTTATAGCTATTGTTATTAATAACTCATTTTATTATCATTCTATTACCATTATTCGATACTCACCATAGTTATTTATTTTATGCGTGTTGTAGAGAAACTGAATTTGAGAGGAATTTGCTGTCTGTTCTCATTGATAATAGGGGCCTCTTTATATAGAGGATTACAATGCATAGAATCTCAATCATACAAGGAAAGTAATTCTACATTGATTAGAATTCTAGATCCTTCTAATTAAATCCTATTACCACTAGGTCAAGTAACCTAGAGTTTGGGCTAAACACAAATTAGGTTTTCCTTCAACACTCCCCCTTGTGTTGCCCAAACGCGGTGCTTCTCTCGTTGCCTCGTTAAAAACCTTGCCGAGTAACAAAAACCCAGTGGGACAAAAATAACCTCGGTCGAAGGGGAAAAAGAGCACAACACACCCTTCACGATTCGAGACGAACATGTAGACATCTCCCCCTGATGTCTGCACCTCCCCCTGATGACTACGATCATGGGAGTTCAGATAAATTCTGCAAGCCAATTCTTGCCACATGTTTCTCGAACGTGGTATTGGGCAATGACTTAGTAAACAAGTCTGCCTCACTGTCCTCAGATCGAACCTAGTTCACTTTGATCTCGAGGAGTGTCTGTTGTTGCTGATTAGGCTTGGTGTTGTCGCTTTTGATGTAGCCTTGCCTCATTTGTTCAAAACAAGTAGCATTATCCTAAATGCTCGTAGGCTCATCTGTGGTAGACTTCAAACCACAATTGTTCGAACATGCGTAATTATGGATCCAATCCATATACATTCACGAACCACTTCGTGAAGAGCAATGATCTCTGCATTGTTCGAAGATATAGCGACTACGGTCTGTTCTGTAGACCTCTAAGATATCACTGTCTTTTCCCATAGTGAACACTTAACCAGTTTGGGAGCGACCTTTGTGTGGGTCAGAGAGATACCCAACATCAGCAAAACCTTCCAAAACACATGTCGTTTTGGGATGGGGATAGAGAACGCAGGCTAGCGTTGGAGGCGTACCTGGTGTGTGATGGGTCCGAATCCATCATCTCTTTGTAGGGATAGAACAAGCCCATATCAATCGTACATCTCAAATATCGAAAGATATCTTTTACACCAATCCAATGGCGTCGCGTTGGCACAGAGCTATATCTAGCTAACAAGTTCACAACATATGAGATGTCCGATCTTGTGCATTGAGATAAGTACAATAATGCGCCTATTGTACTAAGTAAGGCACTTTTGTCTCTAGCACATCTTCGTCATCATCCTTTCGACGAAGATGATCCTTTTCAGGATCAAGACTACGGACGATCATGGGGGTGCTTGAAGGCTTGATCTTGTCAAAATGCCTAAGCATTTATCGACACGATGCTCAAGTTCCAAACTGAGACATAATCGTGTTCTCCCAAAATCCTTCATCTCAAACTCAGATTTCAAGTGTTCAGCGGTTTCCCTTAACTTTTTAAAGGCTTGTAATGAAGATCATGTCCAACATGAACCGCGATAGAATCTGAAACTTGTCATAGAAACGCGTGGGCATATCCCTTCCCAATCAAGTAGTCACTTTAGTGAGCGTTTCAACCTCTTTGTAAATGCGCTCCATGGTCTAGAGCCACTTGGCTTGGGTAAATGAAGTTCACCATGAACCTTCATGTATATTCCGTATCTAGATCCCTATAGAGATACGTGGTGACCATATTTGTAAGCTGCATGTTCAGTTATTCAGAAACTACCAAACTGACAGGGTAGTGGAGTGCAATGACATCCATTACGAGAGAATATGTCTCATCGTAGTCGATTCCAGGGCGTTTTGTGAGAAGCCTTGCGCCATAAGGCGAGATTACCATCTCTTTTTCTCATCACGCTTTCTAACGAAGACCCATTAGTCAACAGGTTTTATGTTAGGAGGTGTTGGCATCTCTAGCTCGAAAACCTTCCTCTTCGTTAGAGAATCCATCTTAACCTGGATCGCATCTTTCCATTTAGGCCAAATTTCTCTACGTTGGCATTCATTCATCAACGGAGCGTGGTTCGATATCATCTAACTCAACAAACTCATGCGCAACGAAATACGCAACTACATCATCAATTATGATGGAGTTTCTATCCCACGTCTCATGTACACTAGTGTAAGTTTCATAGAGCTCTATATTCTCAGGAATAGGGTTTGACATTGAGGCGTCCCCCAACGATAACCATAACCCGGAAGATACTCATGAGACGGATTGTGAGTCTTGATGATTGAAGGATTGGAATGTGCCAAAGTATCCTTTTAACCCATGGGCCTCCCACGCATCCTAGCTGGGGCCAGGGCCTGTAACGCCAGAGTGCCACTCTCTTTGGCATTGGCGCCATGCCTACCTTCGTGTATGGTGGCGCTACGTCCTCTCGTAGGGACGTCCTTCCTTGCAGGCATGTTTGCAGCATATTTGTGTGATCTCGTCACCTTAACAGGGATCGAGATGAGACATAGTGGGGACAGACCAAGACAATTCCTGTCGTTCCTGTTGAACATTCGTGTTCTTATCTCCCCCTAACGACGGGAAGACTGTCTCATCAAAGTGACATCCGCAAAACTAGCGGTAAGGAGATCGCCTAGCAAGGGCATTTAAGTGGCGGACGATTGTTGGAAGCGCAAATCTAACGTAGTTGCC
Organism: Rosa lucieae; assembly: GCA_024704745.1. Classification (NCBI taxonomy): domain Eukaryota; kingdom Viridiplantae; phylum Streptophyta; class Magnoliopsida; order Rosales; family Rosaceae; genus Rosa; species Rosa lucieae. Next base: position 25,515,694 of record CM045497.1, on the reverse strand, counting down.
CATTCGTCTGTAAGGACCCATCATAGAGCGCTGTGGCTGCGCAATTGGCACATAAATAGCTCACTCAACTGTGCGTAAGTACAAAAGACGCGTACCCAGTCACTAGCTGTAACGCAGAGGTACATTGAGTGGCGGTAGGTCGTAGACGAATTAGCATGGCTGCATGCGATATCGCATCACCCTAAGCGGATGTAAGAAGATTGGTGCGCATTACCAATGTTCGGACTACCATCGTAGTCGTTTCCGCGAGACCAATTGGGTGTGTACATGGGAATGTGATGTCCAACATCAAACCCATTGCAATATCCATCGAAAGTCTTTCGATGTAAACTTTCTAGCATAGTCAAATCCAATTGACTGAATAGGATGATTCGGGGAGTGAGCCCGTGGTCACATGAGATGTGCTAGGAGTGTAGCATAAGTAGCATTTATAGGTGGACAATGGCACAACACGTGACCGGCGTGTTTGCGTGTCAACCAACATCATGAAATATTTAAGCGTCCGCAAGTTGGTTGAATCAATCCACAAAATCCCTACGGATTATTTGTAAGAACAGAATGAGTATTGTCATATCCTTTGCATAGGACGGTCTCAGTCCTAATTTCCCTAAGGAATGGGCTTTGTAAAACGAGCGAGAGGCCGTAGAAGCAACCAAGGAGGATTTTGGTTAGGCCTAAGCGTCTGTAGCACTATTAGAAGCAAAATGTGTGACTACATCTCCCATCATGGCGTGGGAGCCATGGAAATAAGCGTATATGGCGTCATGGCCACAAGGAGGAATAACCATGGCGTTATGCCCATGGTTGGCGCCTTTTATGGCGGCATCTTGCTTCATTTTGCTCAAAAGAAATGATGTCCATGTGAAGTCTTTTGTAGACGGATCATCATATCATGACTAGGATGATCTATCCTGTCGTGACAAAGCCAATATGTGTCTAAATCCAAGAGATATTCTCTCATAAGTTTATTGGATTTAAGAGCTCGAATAGTGACATAAAGTCCACTAGAGAGACACATAAACGTCTCTAAGATGCGTCTTTGTTCGCAATCATTAGAGGTAATGCAAAGGAACTCATTTCCGTTCTCTACATGCATTTTTGCATGGAATTCGTTGGCTATTCATAGGGTACTATTTGCCCTAAGAGCGTAGAGAGTTGCTGTGACAACTGTAATCAAGGTGCCATTTGGCAAGTGGAATTTGGGCTATTCCATGTCCTTGAATTAATACTGATGGTCTAGCCATCGTAGTCACAAAGTCATATGCTCAGAATCAAAATTGAGTAATAATGAAAAGAACTCGAAATTTTATTCATAAGCCAACGAAATACATCATTGTTTCTATGATCAAAGAAAATCTAATCCAATGAAAAGGAATATGGCAATCGCCTACATCTCTTGGAAAATAAAAAGACTTAATCAAAAATCGCCAGTTTCTGGGTCTTGATCCTGGTAGTCTTCCACCCTTAGATCTAGATCACCATCTTGATCTTCTTGTGCCATGTAATTTGCTTCCCTTGCTTCACGATACGTCTTGTATGCGTTTGCAACATTCTGGGGTGCGGTACATGTTTTGGCCCAATGTTCAGTTGATCCACATCGAAAACAAACATCATTATGGTCAGGCTCCCTTGATCGAGGCGCCATTGGGGCGCGATTTGAACGACCTATCCTTTTGGTGGCGTTAATACCATGGTCGGAGGCTCCGCCTCTCTCTCTCTTCACACGTTGACCTCTACGGTTCAGTGCACGCCTCTCTTGGCGATTTCCTTCCTCTTTAGGGCGAATATATGGACCAGAACGTCCAGAATTGTCCCTATCCTTAGGGTTTCGCTCCTTGCGTCCTCCATTGGGGGCGCGACTATAGTTAGACTCCGGAATAGGCTTAGTTCCCACGGGTCTAGCATTATAGTTCTTCACAAGGATATTATCGTGCTTTTCAGCTACGTTCATGGCGCCAATGAGCTCATGAAACCTTGTGATACGTCCTGCATTTACATCAATCCGATAATTCTTTGAAATCATCATGCAGAGACGGGGAAGGTAGAGAGAGTCTTCTCGATCAACATCGTATCAGTTATGGCTTGGCCACAATACTCCATCAGAGACTTGATACGAAGAGCTTCCGAGTTATAATCAAGCACAGACTTGAAATCACAAAAGCGGAGGCTATGCCATCGCACTTCTAAATCAGGAAGCAGGGAGTCACGAACGTTGCCAAATCGCTGCTCTAGTTCTACCCATAGCTTTCTTGGGTCTTCCTCATTGAGGTATTCATTTTGGAGCGCGTCATTCATGTGCCTTGTCATGAGAATTATGGCCTTAGCTTGTTTTGCTTCAAAAGCAGTAGCTTGCTCGATTGAGAGCACGTTCTGACCAGGCTCTTGGATGGTTTCCAGAATTCCATCAGCCTTAAGATGTTGGCGCACATCTCGGACCCACCTATGGTATCCTGCGCCAGTTGTCTCGAGTGGGACAAAGCTCAACTTGTTCAGGTAACTCATCTTGAAAAACAACACAAGATTAGGGTTAGTTTCGGAGCGAAAAAAGCTACCACGAAAAACTATTAAATTTCTAAGCGTAGTCGCTTCCAAGAAATTAGGAATTTTCTGAGCGTAGTCGCTTCCAAGAAAATCCAATTCCAAGAGGGGTTTTGGATTAGATCGAAACGACGATGTATATGGTCAATCATTTTCTTCTCAACAAACTCTAAGTTTGGAGGACTCTACAAGCTCTAAGCTTGGAGTAAGCACGAACCCCCACAGTTCGGCTATTGGTCTCCCCTATGTAGAGAAAGTGGGGTAGAAGAAGGGATGTTGGAAGTCCCCGAGAAAAGAAGAAGAAATTGAAGGAAAAACTTCAAAAACGGGAACTTTTAGAAAAGTTTACCTTAAAAGATGGCCAGGGAAAAATGTCACCGAAAAGTACTGTAGCAGCTGGAAGCACTGTAGCAAGCACTGTAGCTGCTGGGAAGTACTGTAGCTGCGGAAAGTACTGTAGCTGACCGGAAAAAGTCGCCGAAAAGTGGCCGGAAAGTCCCAGGAAAAGTGTTGACCGAAGGGTTGACCGGCGTTGACTTTCGTTGACCGGATGTGCTGACGTGGCAGGTTGCTGACGTGGCAGATTGGTTTGGCTTGGTGGCTTGGCTTGCTTGGCGGCTTGAATTAATATTGATGGCCCAGCCATCGTAGTCACAAAGTAATATGCTCAGAATCAAAATTGAGTCATAATGAAAAGAACTCGAAATTTTATTCATAAGCCAACGGAATACATCATTGTTTCTTTGATCAAAGAAAATCTAATCCAATAAAAAGTAATATGGCAATCGCCTACATCTCTTGGAAAATAAAGACTTAAACAGAATTGGCGATCTATTAATCCCAGCCAGATTTGTAGTCTTCAACCCTTCACTCTAGATCATCTTCTTGATCTTCTTGTTCCACATAGTGAGCTTCTCTTGCTTCACAATATGCTTTGTAGGCGGTGACAAGTTTTTCACGAGCTCTACAAATGTGTGCCCAATGATTGGATACTCCATATCGAGAACGTACATCTCTTTGCTCGGACTCCATTGATTGAGGCGCTTTGAAAGCGTCATTTAGATGGCTCTTAGTGTTGGTGGCGCCACCAACATGGCCAGAGGCGTTGCCTCCCTCTCTCTTTCCACGTTGACCTCTTCAGTTCCGTGTTCGCCTATTTTGGCATTCACCTTCCCAAGTAGAGCGATTATATGGACCAGAACGTCCAGAAGTATCCCTAAGATTAGGGTTTCGCTCTTGGCTCCTTCTCTTAGAGGTGCGACTATAATTGGATTCCAGAATATGTTCTGTTTCCACGGATCTCGAATTATAGTTCTTCACAAGGATATTGTCATGCTTTTCAGCAACATTCATAGCTCCAATGAGCTCATGAAACCTTGTGATCCGTCTTGCATTTACATCCATTCGATAGTTCTTAGCAACCATCAATGCATAGACGGGGAAGGTAGAGAGAGTCTTCTCAATCAACATCGCATCTGTGATCTTTTTACCACAGAATTCCATTAAGGATTTAATGCGAAGTGCTTCCGAGTTATAGTCAAGAACTGTCTTGAAATCACAGAAGCGGAGGCTATGCCATCTCACTTCTAGGTCAGGAAGCAAGGAGTCACGGACGTTGCCAAATCTTTCTTCGAGTGAGACCCACAACCTTCTGGGGTCTTCTTCATTCATATACTCGTACTGGAGCGAATCATCCATATGACGAGTCATTAGGATGATGGCTTTCGCCTTATTTGCCTCTAAGGCTGCTCTATTTGCTTTCAAAGCTTGAGCTTGCTCAACAGTTAGCACGTCCTGGCTAGGCTCGAGAATCATATCCAAGATTCCTACAGCCTTGAGATGCTAGCAGATATCACGAACCCACCTGTGATATCCAGAGCCAGTTGTTCCCAATGGAGTAAAGTCCAATTTGTTCAGGTTACTCATCCTGAAAGAGAACAAGAAAATTACGGTTAGTTTCGGAGCGAAATAGGCTACCACGAAAACATATGAAATTTCTAAGCGTAATCGCTTCCAAGAAATTCGATTCCAAGAGATATTGGATTAGATCGAAACAATGATGTAAGTGGTCGATCATAAATTCTCTACAAACTCTAAGTTTGGAGATCTCAACAAGCTCTAAGCTTGGAGTGAGCACGAACCCCCACAGTTCGGCTTAATTTGGTCTCCCCTATAATGAAGAAAGGGGGGTAGAAGAAGGGAGGTTGCAAGTCCCCGAGAAAAAGAAGAGAAATTGAAATAAAAACTCAAAAACGGGAACTTTTAGTAAACCATACCTCTTAGGATTGCGGATCGCATTCGATCCTCATTGTAGGATTGCAAACAAGCTTCAGTTCTAGGCGAATCAAACTTGTTGAAATTCGGAGCAGATTCGCTTCCTTTCTTTCTGTTTTCTTCTCTCTGGGCCCACTACTTTCTTTTCTTCTTTTCTTCTTCCTTTCTTTGCTTCTGGACGTGGCTTCCTCCCCTTTTTTTTTTTTCTTCTCTCTCTCTTTCTTTCTTTTCTCATTCTTCTCTTTCTTTCTTCTACGCCTTCTGGTTTTTTTTTTTTTTTTCTTCGCTTCGCTGCAAAGGCTAGCCAATTAACTGATTGGATGAAGTGGAGGCGCTGGGTAGCAGGGGGTTGTTGTGTGGCTGAGTTTTTGGTTTTTAGTTTTAGGACTTCAGGGTTAGGGCTCGTGCTGATAACGTGTTCTAGAGAAACTGAATTTGAGAGGAATTTGCTGTCTGTTCTCATTGATAATAGGGGCCTCTTTATATAGAGGATTACAATGCATAGAATCTCAATCATACAAGGAAAGTAATTCTACATTGATTAGGATTCTAGATCCTTCTAATTAAATCCTATTACCACTAGGTCAAGTAACCTAGAGTTTGGGCTAAACACAAATTAGGTTTTCCTTCAACAATGCGATCATAATGAACATTTATTACTTATGATTATATCTACCTCATATAATTATGTCGTTTGTGAAAAAAATAAAAATACATTCCATTACCAGGATTTGAACCCGGGTCTTCTTCAATAAGAGCCAAATATTTTAACCAATTAGACTACAACAGTTTTATTGATTATTTTATTATAATGTTATATTAATGCATGTTTCAATTATTAACTCTAAATGAGTACCCCTCTATTTTTGGCATATGGTACTCACATATTGGTATCAACAATATCAATTATATTTTCAACAAAATCGAGGTATATATTTTCATGAGTTTGACAACTTCAATTTAATTTCCTCTTATTATCTTATCTGATAATTTGATATAAAATTGTCACTCATGTTTCTTGTTTCAATTACATGAGGACTTAAAATTCCTCCACTAAGTGTTATACAATCAAATAGATAGAAACATCTTGTTTCTTGATCTCCAATTATGTCAGGACCTTTGTCCCTTCTCTTTATGAGTACATGTGAACCTCTGTTCACTCCACTTTTAGAACATGCTTCTAATTGTGAAGACTCAAACCAAATGTTTTGAGTATAAGGGCTATGGTCCCTAAATCTATTATTATTGGAGTATATGCTTATACCCATATGGACAACTGTCCCAGACTCAAATTTGAGTATATAATTTTGACATTTGTTTTCAGTGTCAAACAATAATATGAACAACGTGTTCATTAATAAATTCAATTTGAACCATAATGTTCATGATAAATATAATGACAAACATAGTTGTCTTGCATGCATATAATGCAACTATGGATATGATCCATTGCAATTGTTGATAATTTTTCACAATTGATGCTTCCATAAGCTAAGGTAACAATCATCTCAAGAGCTGCAGATCTTGATTGATAGGCGGCTCCAACTGAGCTTGTATTATGTTACCTATGTGGAATACATTGCATATATTTGGTGATGAAATTTTCACCTAAATTAAGTTGTATTAATCAACTATGAGTATACTACTGTATATTATATCATGAATTAAAAATTTTATTGAGCCAAATAAATTTATTTTGGCGTGACTAATGTGTCATTACTATGTCATGTAGACTCATCTACATACATACTCTACATTGTTGTTTAATACAACAATAATTGCAAACTTTCCTAACGAGCATATTATAATTTATCGCATATCTGCGAGTTGTCACTTTAATAAGACAATTCTCCCGTCATTAGGAGGAGAAATATTATGAAAAACGATATGAATTGGTGTGTGATATTTATCCACCATGTCTTATTATTATCTAAAGAAAAAGTCTCAATCAATTATGAGAAATTGAGAAAGTGACACTTATTAAAGACAAGTTTTTGACCTAAAAATTGGTTTGGGCCTGCCACCCACCAATGGATTTTCAATCCAATATTTATGAACACATATTTTGTGTGGTCAAATCTAATAGTCTTCCCACCGTTAGGGGGAGGAAACACTATTGTAACGGCGTGCATTATGTGGGATATATCCACCAAGTCCAATGTTTAAATCTCCCTATAAGGGAAGATTATACAAGCCCTATAACACTCGTTATGAGGTTATACAAAGATCCACATTCTTTAATTAATTTGTCCTTGAGAGACAACAAATGCCCTAAAAGAGGCATGGGTACCGGATATGAATAAGCTTATTATAGCTAATGCATGCATATATATATTTTGAATGTGTGATAGATCTCTAATTGATGATCATTGATGATATCTCATCTGTGTTGCAACTAAATATCATCAAGGGCTATATACTACCACGTTTCATTGTGTCGGCAAATCATACTATTGGCCAAATTGGAAAGAGGCAATTCCAATGAATTTGAATATTGTAAACGTGATGATATATTTGGACTTTACAACCCCTAAAATACAAGAGGGTGTTCATTCCAGTGAATTAAAATCACTATGACACAAGTCTCTTTATAGAGACATGAGACTTATCATTCTTCTCCAAGCGACAACTTTTCTATAAGTACAGTGTTATATTGACGAGAGACTTATGACATGTTGTCTTGGCTAATATGAAGATCTTAAAGGAAAATTGCTAAAAGCAAATCCCCAAATCCTATGTGTCATTATAAGCATATTGCTTAATCAAATCCTTGACTGATTCATATTGCCAAAGGCAAGTCCATGAATGAATGAGCTTAAAGCTCACTCATGGAATCAAAAGTCTAAGGCTCATACATACTCATTCAATTACGGTCAAAGTGACTTATTGCCTCAATGAGTACTATGACAAGACTAAAAAATCGAATTCGAATCATGCTCACAATGTTGCAACATATTCTAACTTTCGCGAAGTTATGAATTTATCTAGAGCTCATATTGAGCCTATATGAAATAATCAATTACACTAATTGATATTTATGGCTAAGTATGCCATACATAAATTTCAATGCTTGGAATATTGTATAAAGGTAAATATGTCAATTGTTGTTCCTTTATATTGTTATTCTTTGCTAATATCTTTATCTATAATTTGAGCATATGAAATTGGTTTTACTTGAGGTAAGATTTATTATCATAGTTTATTGGTATTACCCTAACTTTTGTAGGAATTGCAATTCATGATGAATCCCCTTTATGCAAAGCACACATGGTCTCACCTATGTGATTGACACACCATATCCAATATACATGGTGCATGTATTTTATTACATACATGACTGAAGCTTGCAACAATCAGGGGGAGATTCTCATCAGAAGGAGCATTCAAAATTATGCTACCTAGGACATATGCGCGTTGTACTCTTTTTCTCCTTCGACCAGGGTTGTTTTTGTCCCACTGAGTTTTTGTTACCTGGCAAGGTTTTTGACGAGGCAACATTAAGCGCGTCCAACACCATATTATTTAGTGGTGGACATCCAAGAGGGAGTGTTATAAATATTATATATATGTGGCTGTCCACTGTAAATACTCATTAGTTACGTCCTTATGATGTAAAATCTACCCCTATATAAAGGGGTCTAATGAGAATGAAATACACACTTCTACCTCCTCCATACTCTGTTTCTCTATTCTATCTCTCTCTAATTCTCTATTTTATAACAATATATATATTCTACGGTTGATCAAATCTTTTACCATAGTATATACCCGCTGTTAATTAGCTGTACCCAAGCATCATTAATTTTCCGGTCAGTGATTTGGTGAAACCCTATGAAGAAAAAAGGTAGTGCAAAAAAATATACGCTTTACAGAATGTCAGATGCCCAGATCTCCTCCTAATGATCATCAGCTAATCTTTACTTTTCCAGTTCTTCTGGATAATGGAATAATTAATGTTCTATGTTTTTTAAATCATGATTCAACAGACCTAAGAATCAAGCTAAAAAGAGCCTTTTATATACCTTTGGTTAATTATTATTAATTCCATTATAATCATATAGGGTTTCATAATTTGCGGCTTGGACAGCTTAGGCTTATGCCATAATCTAAACATATTTTAGTACCTGACATTTGGTGGCGTACGTACGCATACTTTTAAACATATTCTTGAAAATAAATTATATGCAATGAACTTTTAAAATGAAATGAGAAATGCATAATATGTACTCTGTAATCTGCAGAATATATGAACCAATAGTAAAAAGTTATATATTGAACAGAATATTTCACAACGAAGCTAGTCATTACATTCGAACTTAGGTATTACGTTTTGGATTGAATATCGATCTGTATTTTGGGTTACCTTAGCAATCATTGAAAGCACTGTTACTATAATATGTATTGGAGGTTACTCATGATTTCCAAGCGAACTGTTACGCTATACAAAAAACCAATGTTCCAACGAAATCGTTTTAGCAATTGTAGCTGTAGCCTATAGGTTAAGCCCGTTAAGGTTTGCATGTTCTAGCCACCTAATAAATGGGAGGTTGATTACTATTCATTCTCCTAGCGAATATTAAATCTCACTTTTTGTACAAATATTATTTTCATATATATCACTGCACAGCACAAACCTGCCACTTTATATAGTTGATATATTCTGGACGACTGGACCAGCTAGATTCATTCATATATATAACCTCCTTGAGACCTTTGCCATTGAAATTCATTATATATTGCATGACAGCATACATAGGGATTTTATAATCACCAATAGATAAGCTTTCATTTTATGCCATAAATTAAGGTAATATATAGGCTCACACAGGCATGCGACATAAATTTTTAAACTAAAACAAATGTGCATGCTAGCTACTTTGCCTTGAGAGTTACGTTAAACCTTTTAGAGCAAAATAAACTTCAATGGGGGATGAGCCGCCTAGGCTAATCCTCTGTTAAAAAAAAAAAAAACCTTTTAGAGCAAAATATAAAACCCAATATATAATTTTTTGCTCTTAAAGATGGTCTCATCCAGGCTCTTTGTCAAAACATCAAAAGAATTCAACTTGAGAATTCTCATCATCAACTGTATTAATCGAGCTTCTGTCGCGCCTTGGAGAATCAGATCATTGATCTCTGACATAATCTGGCTTGCTGCGAAATTTGAGGTCATTTTCTTCTCCCATATCTTCCACGAGGCCAATTTCATTGCAGATGTCATCACTTCGACGGGTCATAATCTTTCTACTCCCAACATTTGGGTCGGTTCCATTCCGGATGCGGCATCGTTTGCCCTGCTTCTAGATTCTGTTAACCTTGGTTGTCCAAGGGATTTTTTGTTGTAATTCCTTTACTCCTAAAAAAAAAAAAAAAAAATCCCTTTGCTATATGTGCAGAAATAAACAATTTGACTTGAGACCTCTACTGTAAAAACAGCTGAAAATTGTGCGGGAAATATCTCTCGTTGTGCACAACGTACACGTACGTATTCGATATTTTGGTTCCATATCTAACAGTCCGAACTTAAAAAGGTACTTGTATCTTAGATATCATTGAAAGCAGTGCAACTATACAGATTTGTGATCGATCGAATGTAAAATGCAGTTTAAATCAATCTCCAATAGTGCCTTTATTACAATTAGATACTTCTTCTTTTCTACTCGCACTAATCTCTGCATTATAGACTTAATATAAACCCACTAGTAATCGATCACCTCCGCTTTCCACTACATCGATAACCACGTACCTTTTGCTTCCAATATCATAGATTGATTTGAACTTAGAAAAAGTAAACTGGAAAAAATGTGTTGTGAACCTTTAGTTTGATCATCGGAGAATTATTAGGTGATTCCGGAGTACCATGTGGCACTGTCATGTGGTGGTCTTAACTAATAATATCACTCGAATGTGGTGGAGACCATGCAGAGAGTAAAAAAAAGAAAAGAAAAATTAATTTAAGAGACAAATCAGAAATCACTATGAGTCACATGACCTAATAATAATATCACCTCAGATCACCACGTGTATTATGATTTAGGACCATGTAATAATTTCTCTCGATCATCAAGTCCATGAACTAACTTTCCAATTGCTTTTCACTCAATAATGATAAACTCTCATATTCCGAAAAGATGCGGTTCTTTCCACTCTGACAAAAGACACATAAAAATATAATATCTAAAGCGAAAAGGAAATTATTGCAGCATTGCAAGACCATGGTCAAGATCGAGCTGATTAATTGGAAGGCTTTTTTTGCATGTAATGCCAAATGAGGCTTGAGGTAGTACATTGATAATCTTATTTAAGTAATACAAACCTCTTATTTTTCTCACATTAAGTCTTCTTTCTGACTAGGAGTAGGAATCTTGAAGCTTAGCTAGTGGAAGATGCATTATGAGGAAGATTTGCTGCGCATGCCAAAGTTTTTCTCCTAATATATTATATGTAATGGATGCATGTTTGATACACATATATAGTAAAAAATTATATTTTTAGCAACTTAATTTTAGTTGATTCTTTGATAGTTATATAACTAGTTTTCTTGGGTGATGCTATTGGTCGGGGGGCAGTTTTCTTGGAAGGTTTCTTCTTGATGTTTTGGGGGTTGGTTTCGGCAGCGGTTTTGGGTGCGACATCTTTGAAGTATGGTGGTGGCTGTCGGGTCTGCGGCTGTTTATGACGGAGTAGGCTAGGCAACGGGGTGATGGGGCTTCCGGCTACATCTATCGGGTAATTTGGGTGATTTCAAGTAGTTTTGCTTGATTTTGCTTTAGTTTTCCAATGATGGTTGCTCTTGATGGGTCGTTGCTTTTGTCAAATTGGGTGCGGCAGTGTTGGCGGTGCGGCGGCGCTTGATGGAGGTACCATTGTACGAAGCAGATGGCGTCCTAGTCGGGTTTGGACCATCTTGCTAGGGTTTGGATGCAACTGACCTTGGGCTGCTCTCTTTTGGGCTTGTTAATTGGGCCTAGTTGTTTTGGGCTTATATTATGTTAGTAGCTTTGTTTACTTTCAATAAATTCCCTAAGTTCTTAGGGAGCTATGCACTTTTCGTGCTTCTAGCAAATCTTCTGGAGTAGTACTGAAAGAAGATTCATGCTATTTCGATGTATTTAAATGTCAAAATGAGTGCCCTAGTTTCTACGTACCACTGTGGCCACTAGCACAACTTCTTGCCTACACCTAATTGTTAGCAGGAAGGTATGTAATGGTTATTTTGGGTTGTGATCAATATATTGGCTTCTGCCTTGATTCAAAAATAACATAAAATAAATAATAACTACTTTGCTCATTCTCCACCGAAATAGTGTGTGTGTGTGTTTTTTTTTTTTTTTTTTTTTTGGGGGGGGGGGGGGGGGGGCGCTAGGTGGATTTTAAAATACGCGCATGTGTTTGTTTGTGTGTAGGCCATTATGAATGTTTTGAGAAAGAAAAACTTAATTCTTGGTTACCTCAAAATTTAATTCTATGTATGATTAATGTCATTCTAACCATACTAAGAGCATCTTTAGCAATGCTAGACATTTTTGAGACAAATTTTAGCCAAAGTAGCCAAAAGCATCTGTAGCAGATTCTCTATTTTGGCTTCTTAGCTATTTTGGAGAGCATGTTAATTTAGTTTTTTTTTTATCTATTTTAGCAGCTGCACCAGACTCCGAAGAGCATATTTAGCAATGCTAGCTATTTTTGAGTCAAATTTTAGCTAAAGAAGCTAAAAAGTCATTTTGACTAGCCACTTTAGAAATATGTCTCTATTAGTGCTCTCTATTTTAGCTAATTTTGAATTTATATATATTTTTTAAAGGAATATTAAATAGTTTAAATGTGTTTATAAATACATAAAGTAACTAAAAATGAATATTTAAATTATAGAGAGCCTCATCTCGCTCTCTGTAGTTAAGAGCGACATAGCTAAAAGTTATAATAGAGAGTCACTTAAGAGTCTGGTGCAGCTGTTAAAATAAATAAAAAGCTAAACAAGCTCTCTAAAATAGCTAAGGAGCCAAAATAGAGAGTCTGCTAAAGATGCTCTAAAAGGCTTTCCATTATAACTTTTAGCTATCTCGCTCCTAAATATAGAGAGCGAGATGAGACTCTCTGTAATTAAAAACATTCCTTTTAAGTTATTTTATGTAATTTATAAATATATTTAAACTATTTAATCTTCATTTAAAAAATTATATAAATTCAAAACTAGCTAAAATAGATAACACTGATATAGACATATTTCTAAAGTGGCTAGCTAAAATCCTAACCGGATGAGGACAAAGGAAATGAATAGTGGCTGGACGTTTTTATCCCATTCTGTCCGGTGTTTAACTCAAATGCCACTGACACCTGTTGATCTGTTGAGGCACCACCAGATTTTCGCATGTCTTCGTTTCCTTGCTGCAGAAAGAGAGAAGAGATCGAAATATATATATATATATATATATATAGAGAGAGAGAGAGAGAGAGAGAGAGAGAGAGAGAGAGAGTCACACCCTTGATTTTTAACACAAATAAAAATCGATATATAATCCCATAATTACATATGCGTGAATGTTCAGCCATCAATACAAAATACCTAGAAACTTTTTCCTTTTTAACCTAAGTATATATTGATGTCCTGAACCCACTATGTCAATATTGATCCAATCCACAAAGTTATATATTACAAAAGCTTACGAATTAAATTGTCAACAGCAAAATAAAACGTAAATGTTGCTCAGAGTTAACTATACAACGGAAGGCCTTATCAACGGAAAAGTCACAAAAATGGCTTCCTACCGTAAAGCTGCAAAGGCACTACCTCCACTCCAGCCCCGATTTTCCTAACCTGCAAGATTAACCTCTACACCGTTTGAATAGTATACTGGGTTGTCACACAACAAACCCGGTAAGCTTTTGCAAGTCCGTATGAGTAACTCAAAACAATTAACACAACTCACACCAAAAATAAGGAAAACAACTCACGCTTTGATTCCTTAAAACACGAAATAAAGGAGAATAACTCACACTTAATTTCCTTTCAAATCGAAATAAAAGAAAGCAACGTACACCTTAGTTTATTTTAAAACGAAGCATAGAAAGCAACCCACACCTTAAATTCTATCAATTGTACCAAAATCGTAACATAGAAAACAACGCACACTTGAATTCTATCAATTCATTAATAAGGAAAACAACTTGCACGTTGTCTCCCTAAAAACCGTTAATAAGGAAGCAACTAACACTTGTTCCCTAAAAACACATAATGTCATGAGTTATCAATAACCAGTTCCCGTTACCCCATGAATTATCTATATGGCAGACATATTAGAGTTCTAATTGAAATGTAACCATTCGTCCGGCCAAAGACATGATTACCTGAAATTCTGCCCAAGGTCATAGACCTTCGTTCCTCGGGCCGCACAGTCCCTTGGAGCAAAACATTAAAGGAGTCGCACTGGACCCAAAATGTTGCACAAATCGCAACGCTTTTGAAACAATCGAAATCAACATTTTCATAATAATTGTTTTCTGAAAAGCTATAACACAAAACAATAAAGGAGCATCAATCCATGCATATTGTTTTCGTACACAAATATCAACGCTTTTCAAAACAAATCGAAAATCAATCATTTCCACAATCATTTGTTTTCAAAAGCCACAACCCAAAACAATAAAAAGCATCATTCATGCATATTGTTTTCATAAATCCACAAACCACCAAAACAATAAAGGTAATTTCGTTCATTAATGAACCTTGTGAGATTACTCACCTCGAAACTCCCGCTGCGTCTTCAAAACAGAACAAAGCAGCCAAACCACCCAAAGTAGCTGTCCAAAGAATACCTCGTCACGTACCTAAAGAATTACAGCTCTGATTCAGTTAACGAATCAAAATTTAATAAGGTTCGAATCCCCAAATCGAACCAAAATCTCAAGGTAACGCCAAATTTAGGCAAAACCACTACCGACACCTCCCAAAGTCTCTGGAACACTTCCACGATCGATGTATCCAAATCACAAGTCGATCGGACGCTCAGATCCTCATGGATAGAATAAATTCACCGATATGAAACGGTAAAAATCATAACAAATCCATTCGAACTCCAAAATTTGCATATTATATATTGAAACACTCGTATCAATGAGTAGAATATATATAAAACCAGAAACAGTCCCCTAGATGGCCAGAACACCTTCGGAACGCCGTCAAAGACGGTGGCGCACCGCCACCAGCCAAAACTTGTTATTTCCCAAAACTCCCAATATCAAAAATGTTCATCTAAGCATGCTTGTGAATTTTAATAACTAATTCGAAGTCAGAAAACAAGCATAAAAGGTCGAAAACTACCTCACAACCTTTAAATTTTTCTCAATCCGAGTTGAATCGTTTTCCACGTAAATCGACCCAAACAACCACCAAGGATCAAATCAGGAGGCTGCTACAAACTCACAACAGGAAGGATGAAGCCACGACGTCGCCGGAACTGTGTCTTCCGATCGGGTCCTATTTCCTCAAAATTCGCCTCATTCTAGCGCCGCCACCACCGAGAATAGCCTCTAGAGGATGCCAGAGGGACGACCAGAGCAAGGAG
The DNA here is from genome assembly GCA_024704745.1 of Rosa lucieae. Classification (NCBI taxonomy): domain Eukaryota; kingdom Viridiplantae; phylum Streptophyta; class Magnoliopsida; order Rosales; family Rosaceae; genus Rosa; species Rosa lucieae. The sequence continues at coordinate 25,500,317 of CM045497.1, read as the reverse complement.
GCGATCTGATATGGAGAGTTTCACCGCCGGAGACAGTCGGAGTTCGCCGGAAAAGCCGGGTCCGGTCGGCCGTGTCCAGGTCGGGTCAGTCGAAAAACTCAGATACTGAAGGTCCACCGAGAGAGAAAAGAGAGAGAATGAGAGTTTCTGGAAATGGAAACTTGGAAATTATGAAAATAAATTCGGAGAATTCCTATTTAAACCAAAATTGAAACTTCTTCCGAAAGCCATAACTTCCCCATACGAACTCCGATTGACGCGTTCCACATGTCCATGAACTCGTATTGACGCGCTCTACAATTTTCGTGAAGGAAGTTTTTATAGAATCTCAACGTATCAAAAGTCAATCTTTGCGGCACCCCTAAAGTCATATTTTTCGAATAAAAATTTGTCCGAAACACTTCCGCTCCATCCACGAGCCACGAAACAGTCCAATAACCACAAATTAGATTAGGGAAAATCCTCGAAAAATAAATACTAATTTCCGGGGCATCACATTCCACCCCCCGTAAAGAAATTTCGTTCCGAAAGTTAAACATACAAAACCAACAAGTACGAATAAACTCATCCCCAAAAATCCAATTCTTATTCCCCTACAAGAAAAGCATTCATTCCGAAGCCTCCACAGGGTATTGAACTAGTCAATTATCCTCGATCAAAGCTTCTCTGCAATCAATACAGAAAGAAATCCAAACACTAACACTGATCGCCACATCTTTTATTTCAACAACATTACGATCAACCACACTGGATCCATCGTAAACTTCATCATTGGCATAGAAACAATAAAATATGCCGCAACACATCACACCTTGGAGATAAGGCTGACCTAAACATCAAATCTGCACACCTCAAGGTACAACATGCGCCTATCTCAACAATCGATATAGGTACCTTACCTAATATCACAATTCAAATGCACCCTACCATCCCACTTGGAGGTAATCTAAATATCTCACCTGTTTCAATCAAGTGCCAATGCAACAACAATTATGCAAAACTACAGCACTATGCACAACTACGTAAGAGTCCAGAGTCTTGTCCTCATAGTATCTGCATCACTCATCGATAATGTAACCCTTGCGTTACTAGAATTGAAAATGAAACCGTCATTCATTTCAAATCAACCAAAGCCTATGCATCAAAGCTCAATAAGTGTCTACCCATCCTGGGACACAAAATCAATCTAAGGTTTAGCCCCACCTGCCTTACACATAAATAATCACCTGTCATTGCAATCAAAATCAAAGTGGTATAGATCCCCTACTACCACAATAATGAATGATGCATCACACAACATGCCACACTCATAGGTCTAACTATAGCCAACATGCAAAACCTATCACAACACAACACAAGGAAAGAAGTACTCAACTATCACACATTATTCTAGCATACAAGCAAAATTAAATAAGGTACCTTCTTATCCTCACACATATCAGCTTGAGGAAACCATGCAACCATGATTCCTTCTAACCCTCCATATCCTTTCCACCGAAAGGACAACATAAGTCACTGCTGTGACAATGTTCTATTTGCTAACTTAACCATCAAGAAGCAATTCAAGTCTTATCTAGACAATAAAGGAAGAATGCACTCCAAACTCTCCTTTAAACTACATACTTATGAGTCTCCAGCAACCTTGACCGTTACCCCCATAAGCTATAATGACAAACAGACTAGAGCTCTGATTGAAATCATAACCACTCGTCCGGCCAAGGACGTGATTACGGATAACATGCCTTTGTCACCATCTGTGACCCTCCATAAGCTATAATGGCAGACAGACTAGAGCTCTGATTGAAATCATAACCACTCGTTCGGCCAAGGACGTGATTACAGATAACATGCCTCGATCACCATCTATGATCAGTCACCATCTGTGACTCAATATCGATCACCATCTGTGATCCGTCACCATTTGTGATCAGTCACCGTCTGTTCGATCACCATCTATAATCCATCACCATTTGTGATCAGTCACCATCTGTGACTCAATATCGATCACCATCTGTGATTCGTAGTTTCTTTGAAAAAGATTGCTCCCAGCCTCGAAAAATCCCTTACCAACTTCGACAAACGAGTAGCATCCACAACATTGACAACCTCCACAACAGGTAGAACGGGTAGCTCAACATTCGATGTCTCAACCTCATTCTCGAATATCTCTTCAACAAGAGGAGGAATCATACCCCTACCTCAAGCTCTACTCCTGCCTCTGGGTCTACCTCGACCCCTAGCTCTACCTCCTTGTGAATCCATCACCTAAGGAGCATAGCACCGTCTCCTTAATACTTGTACAACTCCCAACCATAAGTATAAGTCATAGTTAAGACTAAATCAACCACACATTACGTCAGAAGATACAATTCTATCCCCTACGTAAACAAGAGTTAAATCTAAAGGTCCTCATTCCTCAAAGACTATAACTCTTAAAAGCTACCTTAAGCTCCTACACTTTGTTCACTAAGCCAACACTACCCTGAAAACTCACATTCCAACGCTCACTGCATACCCAATGACTATATCAATACCGAAGAGCATCAGATGGGGATCCGCTGCAGACGGTCCATCACTTGAGGAGTATTGATTGTCACCAAATATGCACCTTACGCTCTGATACCAAACTGTCACGCCCTTGATTTTTAACACAAATAAAAATCGATTTATAATCCCATAATTACATATGCGTTAATGTTTATCCATCAATACAAAATACCTAGAAACTTTTTTCCTTTTAACCTAAGTACATATTGATGTCCTGAACCCACTATGTCAATATTGACCCGATCCACAGAGTCATATATTATAAAAGCTTACAAATTAAATTGTCAACAACAAAATAAAACGTAAATGTTGTCAGAGTTAACTATACAACGGAAGTCCTTATTAACAGTAAAGTCACAAAAATGGCTTCCTACCGTAAAGTTATAAAGGCACTACTTCCACCCCAGCCCCGATTTTCCTAACCTGCAGGATTAACCCCTACACCGTTTGAATAGTGTACCGGGTTGTCACACAACAAACCCGGTAAGCTTTTGCAAGCCCGTATGAATAACTCAAAACAGTTAACACAACTCACACCAGAAATAAGGAAAACAACTCACGCTTTGATTCCTTAAAACACGAAATAAAGGAGAATAACTCACACTTAATTTCCTTTCAAATTGAAATAAAAGAAAGCAACTTACACCTTGGTTTCTTTTAAAACGAAGCATAGAAAGCAACTCACACCTTGAATTCTATCAATTGTACCAAAATCATACCATATATAAAAAACAACGCACACTTGAATTCTATCAATAAAACATAGAAAGCAACTCACTCCTTGATTTCTATCAATTGTACCAAAATCGTACCATAGAAAACAACGCACACTTGAATTCTTTCAATAAAACATAGAAAGCAACTCACTCCTTCATTTCTATCAATTGTACCAAAATCATACCATAGAAAACAACACACACTTGAATTCTATCAATAAAACATAGAAAGCAACTCACTCACTCCTTGATTTCTATCTATTGTACCAAAATCGTACCATAAAAAACAACACACACTTGAATTCTATCAATTCGTTAATAAGGAAAACAACTTGCACCTTGTCTCCCTAAAAACCGTTAATAAGGAAGCAACTCACACTTGTTCCCTAAAAATCAGTGTTCTAAAACTCGGCCGCCCAGCCCGCCTAGGCGCTGGGCGGCGACTCTCCTACTCGATTAATGCCAAATCGGCGGGATTGACTTGGGCGGCCTCCTAGGAAGTGAGGGCTTGACGGAGGATGGTGGCGTCGCGAGTGGCTGGTTCGGTGTAATGCCCCGTACCTATTAGTTACTTTTTTTACCGTGGTTGACCGAGGAGTGACTTTTTCTTTAGTCCGGTAAATTAGGAAATTTCTTTGAGATTGTCGTAGAATATGAAAAATCGAGTTTGTGGACACGAAATTTGTTTTAATCGGAGTTTCTACGGAAAAGTTATGATCAAAAAACAGAAATTTACTATTCATAGCTTGTTTTTTTTAAAGGGTGAGTATTATTTGTGGAAGGAAGGGTTAAAAATCAGATGGAAGAGAGAGAAAGGGAAAGAATCAGAAAAAAAAAAAAAAAAAGGGAAAGAGAGAGAGCACGGGTAGAACCCGAGTCACCCCCCCCCTTTTCTTTTCTTTTTTTCTTCCGTCGCTGCTCTCCCTCTCTCCGGCGATTCCGTAGCCGTCCGGCCACCCCAGGACGAAAGCTTGGGCACGGCGTGATCCTCTCTTCCTTCTCCTTCTAGCTATGTAAGTATTTCACCTTGGGTAGCTTTGGTTTTGGAGACATGAGGAGAATTGCAGAAATGGGAAAAAATGGATTTTTGCTTTGATGTCCGGTTTCCGGCGATTTCCGGCCGGATTCTTTGGGGGTTTTGGTTGTTGGGGAAGTACTAAACGTGTTCCTAACCTTGTTGCAGCTCGTTTTGATTGGTGGAAGAAGATTTGAGGGTGTTTGAGACTGTGAACAGTACCGTGAACAGTAACTCTCGAATTCTTGGGTTCTTGTTTGATTTTTCTGGTTATTTCTACTTGAATTTGGTTGTTGTTGCAGGTATAGGAACTGTTAGTTGTAATCTATGAATTGTTGTGTTAGATTTAAGGTTGTTGGTTAATGAGTTTCCTTGGAGTTTGATGTTGGTTGTGGTTCTAAGGTGGTTAAGATTATTATCTTGGGTTGAAAACTTGTTGTCATGTTTTTAGTGTTGAGTTGAGAGTGTTGAGAGGTTGAAGAAGTATATTGGGTTTGGAATGTCAAAGAGAAATTTGGAATTTTTGGATGTTTTAAATGTTTTAGTTGATGAATCTTTTGACTTAATCTCTTGGTAATTTATTGTCAATGTTATTGTGGGATTGGTCTATTTTGTTGAGGAATTTGGTGTTGAGAGTGTGGTTTGGAAAAGAAAATTTAGAGAGGATTTGAGATTTGGAGTTGGATTTGTGAATGGAAATAAGGAAAGTTAAGAAAGAATGTGGAAATTTTGGAAAAGGTTTTATATATTATAACTTGGTGGTAATTTGTGATGAAGGAAGTGAAATTAAATTGATTAAGCTATCGAATGGTCCTTGTGAAGATTTAGATTAAGTGAAGTCTTTGAACGATTGAGAAATCGAATTAAAATCGACTGAGTGGTTATGAGTTAGAGGGCATGGAGATTGTATGGAATTATAGAATTTAATTCCGAATTGAAGTGTGGAATTTTATATTAATTTGTGATTAATTGACGCTTATTCCGAGGGGAATGGGTTGTTTTGAGAGTATTCATTATATGGGTAATTATATCCTATTCTATTGTGACAGGACGTACTGAGCCCTCGAGCGAGGAGGACACAGGCAGGCAGCAGGGTTAGCTGCGGGATTCACTTGTGAGTGGACCTTTATTTTATTTAAATAATGCATGCAGCATGGTATTAAATCTTGAAATGGATAAATGTGATTTTATGGAAAGAAAAGGATTAAAAAGGAAACAATTGACAAGGAGGCCAGTTTGGCGCATGCGTATCTTACCTAGTTGGCAGTCCCTTCTAGGTAATAGTCTGGTCGGCAGTCCCGTCCAGACTACAGCTCGGTTGGCAGTCCCATCCGAAGTGTCATCTGGTTGGCAGTCCCTTCCAGATGACTTGATGTAGTTAGTCGGTAGTCCCGTCTACTACCTGTGGCTAGTTGGCAGTCCCAACTAATCACCGCCTCCTATCTGGTTGGCAGTCCCTTCCGATGAGTCATCGGGTGGCAGTCCCCCCCCCCGATGGCATGAGATGCGTAGGAAGCAGTCCTTCCTAGTAATCAAATGAGTTTCTTGGAAAAAGATTGAGTTGGAAATTTTCATGAAGTCTCGCTGCATGATGGTTTTGTTAAAAAGAGAAATGGGGAAGCATACCATAAATTGTTTTGATTCTCGTTTCGGTTTTGTCCACTCACTCTAATGGATTTTATATGTTTTCCCCTGGGCCCTTCATTTTCAAATGCCCAGATTACAGATTAGCCGAGATCGCGTCCAGACTCAAGGACTTTGGAAATCAGCGCTTCCGTTTTTGTCCGTAGGTTATTACTTAACCTACCTTGTATGATATCGGCTTAGTTTAGTGTTGCTCTGATAAACCTTTTCTTTTAAGTTTGATGGTTGTTGTTGCTTATGGAGGATTATGTTGGGATTTGAACTTTCCGGATGTAATATATGTGCTTGGATTGTAAATTTGATATTGTAGGTTGAGTAGAAGATATAGTTGTAATCATGTCCAGGTTTGTGAAACTTTTGGGTAGCCCATATTTAGGGGAGGTTCTGCCGAATTTTCGGTAGGATTTCGCTTAACTTGGGCCCCGCAGGCTCGTATCCAGGTAATTGGGGTGATTCCTGGGTCGGGTCCTGTCATTCGGGGTCCAGAGGAGGAGGGATTTCTTAGTATTTCCACTCAGCTCAAAGGAGAGGCGCTTGGTGAGGTCCTCAGAGCATGCTGATGATGGCGGAGGTGTTGCAGCCGAAGCTTGTGAAGGATTTGCGGAGGTGGATGGCATCGTTGTTGGGTGAGGTCTGGAGAGAGTCGCCATTGTTGTTGGCTTGTTTGCAGATAATGAAAAACCAAAGACGAGATTTGAGTGGTGGAGAATCTGGAGATAAGGAAAAAAGTCAATAAAGTTCATCTCATATCAAGGCACATGGGATGAATTGTTAATAACTTAAGTTACTTAACATACATCTAGAAGGTCTAGGGCACGTGGGATGAAGTTGTGCACTAACACATTTTTTTTTTTGAATATATGGAGACAATAACACATTCCCCATATATTAAGTCTTTGTTTTGTTTTTTTTTTTTGAAGGTTTTAAGTCTTGAAATATTCTTTATTATGTAAATAAATGCTATAAAAATAAAAATAAAATTTAAAAATACAAAACCGCCTAGGCGCCGTCTAGGCATCCGCTTGGGCGCTCCTCCCCAGCCCACCGCCCTATTAGCGCTTAGCGATTTTTCGAATCTTTTTAGACATAATGTCATGAGTTATCAATAACCAGTTCCTGTTACCCCATGAATTATTTATATGGCAGATAGATTAGAGCTCTAACTGAAACGTAACCACTCGACCGGCCAAAGACGTGATTACCTGATATTCTGCCCAAGGTCATAGACCTTCGTTCCTCGGGCCGCATAGTCCCATGGAGCAAAACATTAAAGGAGTCACACTGGACCCAAAATGTTACACAAATCGCAACGCTTTTGAAAACAATCGAAATCAACATTTTTATAATAATTGTTTTCCGAAAAGCCATAACACAAAACAATAAAGGAGCATCAATCCATGCATATTGTTTTCGTACACAAATATCAACGCTTTTCAAAACAAATCGAAATCAATCATTTCCATAATCATTTGTTTTCCAAAAGCCACAACCCAAAACAATAAAAAGCATCATTCATGCATATTGTTTTCATAAATCCACAAACCACCAAAACAATAAAGGTAATTTAGTTCATTAATGAACCATGTGAGATTACTCACCTTGAAACTCCCGCTGCGTCTTTAATACAGAACAAAGCAGCCAAACCACCCAAAGTGGCTGTCCAAACAATACCTCGTCACGTACGTAAGGAATTACAGCTTTGATTCAGTTAACGAAACAAAATTTAATAAGGTTCGAATCCCCAAATCGAACCAAAATCTCAAGGTAACGCTAAATTTAGGCAAAACCACTTCTGAGACCTCCCAAAGTCTCTAGAACACTTGCACGATCGATGTGTCCAAACCACAAGTCGATCGGACGCTCAAATTCTCACGGATCGAATAAATTCACCGATATGAAACGGCAAAAATCATAACAAATCCATTCGAACTCCAAAATTTGCATATTATATATCGAAACACTCGTATCAACGAGTAGAACATATATAATACCATAAACAGTCCCCTAGATGGCAAGAACATAGCCGGAACGCCGTCACAAGCGGTTGGCGGCGGTGCGCCACCCAAAACTCATTATTTCCCAAAACACCCAACATTAAAACTGTTCATCTAAGCATACTTGTGAATTTTCATAACTAGCTCGAAGTCAGAAAACAAGCATAAAGGGTCGAAAGGTACCTCATACGCTTTGAATTTTTGCTCAATCTGAGTTGAACCATTTTCCACGTAAATCGACCCAAACAACCACCAAGGATCAAATCAAGAGGCTGCTACGAACTCACAATAGGAAGCATGAAGCCACGATGTCGCCGGAACTATGTCTTCTGATTGGGTCCGATTTCCTCAAACTTGGCAGCCTTCTAGCGCCGCCACCACTGAGAATCTCCGCTAGAGGATGCCAGAGGGACGACCAAAGCAAGGAGGCGATCTGATCTGGAGATTTTCACCGCCGGAGACAGTCGGAGTTCACCGAAAAATCCCGGTCGGGTCGGCCGGGTTCGGGTCGGGTCAGTCGAAAAACTCAGATACTGAAGGTCGACTAAGAGAGAAAACAGAGAAAATGAGAGCTTCCGGAAATGGAAACTTGGAAATTATGAAAATAATTTCGGAAAATTTCTATTTATACCAAAATGGAAACTTCTTCTGAAAACCATAACTTCTCCATACGAACTCCGATTGACGCGTTCCACATGTGCACGAACTCATATTGACGCGCTCTACAACTTTCGTGAAGGAAATTTTTGGAGAATCTCAATGTATCAAAACTCAACCTTTGCGCCACCCCTAAAGTCATATTTTCCGAATAAAAATTCTTCCGAAACACTTCCGCTCCATCCACGAGCCACGAAACCGTCCAATAACCACAAATTAGATTCCGAAAAATCCTCGGAAAATAAATACGAATTTCCGGGGCATCACAGAGAGAGAGAGAGAGAGAGAGGTTATATGCTTCGCAGAAAGAGTGGGAGGGAAGGAGTTGTAGAGAATTGGTTATGGATCTCATGTTCTCTGCATGTGGTGATTGAGCTTCATCGAGGAGAAAAACAGTGCACCCAGGGGCGAACCCGTCATTCGATTTGACGGGGTCCCAACCCCTCCCCCCCCCCCCCCCCCCCAAAAAAAAGAGAAGCTTTTCAGCAGATATATATAACTATGTATTATTATTAATTAAAGAGAAAAATTCAGCTACCGTCCCCAAACTATTCTGCCAAGGCCAATTTGATACCCGAACTCTCAAAAGTATCAATGTGATACCCAAAGACCTAAATTGGCATCAACGTGATACTTCCGTCAAAAAAATCCAACAGTTCCGTCTGTTTGCTGACGTGGCAAACAAGTCAGAAAAAAAAAGAAAGAGAAAAGACCAAAATGACCCTGATGTTAAATCTCATCACCAATTTTTTTTTTAAATCTTCTCTCTCTCGCTCTCTCTCACTCTCTCTCTCTCTCTGCCGAAACCAGCAACCAAAACAGAGCATTCCTTCTCCAAGATGGTTCTCGCTCCACAGGACATCAATTGACCCCAGACCACGTCCCACGCCTTCGCCTCTTCCTTGCGCAGCTGTCGGTGGTAGCCTTTCGCCGGCTCTTGAGCCGTACACGGCGGTGGAACACGAGGCCGGTTTGAGCTCGTTTTGGTTCCAAGCTTGATATCTCAAGCTACCGGCCATCAATCCTCACCAAACTTCATCCTCGAGCTCGCCTCAACCTCCAGAAGCTCCCAGAAGTTCCCTTTCACGGAAGCGCTGCGCGTGGTGGCGGTTGGAAGCCAGACCCGATCAAAATCGAAACCGAGCTATCGACCCGGATATCTCGAGCTACAGATCACCATTTCTTGTGATTCTTGAACTGAGGGGATCGCCTTGAGTTTCTGAACAAATCTCCAGAAGTAATCGAAGCCATTGGTGGAAGTTTTTACGTCGAACTCAAGCTCGCCGGATTCTGGAATTTTTCCGGCCACCGAAACTTTCGATCCAGATATCTCTAACTGTAGACCATCGTTTCCTGTGATTCTTGAACCATTGAGTTCACCTTGAAGTTCTGAACAATTATCCAGAAGGGATCGAAGCGTATAGTTGAAGTTTTTAAGTCGAATTCAAGCCTCGCCGGTTTCTGGAAAATTTCCGGCCACCTCGACTGTTTTAGGTAATTTCGACCACTTCCGGTCATTTCCAGCTTACATGATAGTTATGAAAGTTCTTAAATCTTCTTCTAGGTCTGCTTCTTCTTCGAGCTCGGTGGTTGGATGCTGAGAAATTGAAGAGGATGGGTTGGGTTGGCGGCGGCGGCGGTAGAGGGTGATAGGAGAAGCGGAGTTCGGCAGGGATATGGAGTTGGGGTTGGCGGTGAGGTCGAGGCAGGAGATGAGGGACTTGAGGGAGGGGTCGCGGTCGATGAAGGCGGGGAGAAGGAGAGGAGAGGATATCGGTGGGGTTAGTGATGGTTTGGGTGGTGGAGAAGGAGAGGAGAGAGAGGAGGTGGAGAGAGAAGACGAAGAGTCAGGTTGAAGAAGAAGAAGAAGAAGAAGAAGAAAAAGAAAAAGAAATGAATTAAAAAAAAGAGGGTAAAAAGTCTATTTTGCCCTTTTTTTTTTGCTCACGTGCTTGCCACGTCAGCAAACAAACGGAGCCGTTGGATTTTTTTGACGGAAGTATCACGTTGATGCCAATATAAGTCTTTAGGTATCACATTGATACTTTTGAGAGTTCGGGTATCAAATTGGCCTTGGCAGAATAGTTTGGGGACGGTACCTGAATTTTTCTCTTAATTAAACTAAGGCTTTATGTATGTGTTTCGGCAATTGGACCTCCCCCAATTCAATTATACATAAATATATAATATACTAAGTTACTAACCCTCCCATTCTCTAAACCCACCCACATAATTGTCAGGTTTATATTTAAACAAATAAAAACAATAATATTATTTTATAAAGCACTAATAAAATAAGAGAAGAAAGTCAATATAGTAATAAATAAGTATTCTTGTATGATTAGGATTTGGATAGCTATCTCTATAAGTTGAGGCTTGCAATCCCTCTTTCTACTGTCATCGAAAAAAAATCCCTCTTTCTAATCCGTCACCTATTTTCTCTCTCTAATCTGCAGCAATCAAATTGTGAAAGGTATGACACCCTTCTTTTACTTTTTTTTTTTGGCGTTGTATTGTATTTTCTTTCATTTTTTTATGCTTCTGTTCGATTGATTTGATTTGTATACCCATTGTTAATATGCAATATTTTTTTATTTGTAGATGAAAAAGTCATTCACACAAAAGACACTTGATAAATGGTTTACTAAAAGAAAAACACCCGAAAACTCCCAATCTAGTGCTACCTTACCACAATCTGATGTTGAGACTCAAGAGGTTGAAAATCGTGCTAAATTTCCAAGAACTTAAATCAATGAAATTCAAATTGATTCACTAGAACGTGATCCGGGAAAACGTTCGCAAATTTGCGAATATCATCCTAATCTGCAAGATGAGTCCGACGTGCTTATATTAAATTTGGTCCATACCAAACTTTACTTTCATCATATTCTCGAAAAGGAAAGCGCAACCGTAGCTTTCAATCTTCGTGGTTTGCACTATTTTCTTCATGGTTAGAATATTCTCTGACTGAAGATAAAGCTTTTTGTCTACTGCGTTTTCTTTTTAATAAGCCCACCGGTCATTCTGGCCACAAAGCGTTCACTATTCAAGGATTTCAAAGTTGGAAGAAAGTAAGAGATGGAAAGGGTTGTGCTTTTCTGAGTCATGTGGGTAAATATTCTGACTCGTTTCATAAGAATGTTGTAAGAGCTTGTGTCGACTTGATGAAGCAACCCCAACATATACAGAATGCTGTTGAAAATTATACTTCAAAAAAAATTGCAAACAACCGTCTATGAGTCAAAACTTTAATTGAAGCAGTTCGAAGGCTTGCATTTCAAGGTTGTGCTTTTAGAGGTCATGATGAAAGCGTTGATTCAATCAATCCTGGTAATTTTGTGAAACTCTTAGAATTGTTCGCTTCATATAATGAAAAAATTGTTGAAGTTATATTACAAAATGCCCCAAGAAATGCTTCTTACACGTCGCCAAAGATTCAAAAACAAGGGTTAAATACTGCTTACTCCTCGTACTTTTGCTCGAAAAACACTTCAGTCCCTCGCTTTTTAATTTCACACGTTTACTCCCTGTACTCTCAAATTTTGGACCAATAGGTCATTCCGTCTAATTTTGACGTTAAATCAAGGGCAAAAATGTCTTTTTCCTCTCTTCTCTCTCTCCATAAACAAATTCCCAATTTTTTTTTTGGTCTGATCCCACTCCAAGTGCTCTGACCTCCTCTCCCTCCACTGCATCACCCAGGCCGGCGTCTCGCCCAACATCATCACCCACAACCTAAACCTCATCTTCCAGACCTATCTGGAATACCGGAAACCCGATACTATTATGGAGCATTACAAGCAACTCATCAACGACGCGCCATTTAATTCTTCTCCGATGACGTACTAGATTTTTTTTTCAAAGTGTAAGGTGGAGAGGGCGGTGGAGCTGAAAGAAGAGATGGCTGATGTGAAGGGTTTCAAGCCGGACCCGGTTGTCTTCGTCGTCATCTCGCTCTCCTTGTTTTGAGATTCAGAGGGTTTCACCAAACTGCATCTGCACCTTCATTCTCCACCGAAACGAGAAATCGCTCTCTTCTCTGCTCAATTCTTGCTTGACAGCAGAGCTTCAAGGCCAAGAACAGGTACGCCGATCTTTCCCATTCCAAGCCCAATCTCAAGTGAGTCTGATCTGCATGTGTGTTCGATTTGAGTGGTCAAGTTTTGATCTTGGTTAGAAGTTAGGTGTTTTGATCAATTTTTGTTAGTTGATTTTGGAAGTGTGATTTGAAGATTTTCTGATGGCCGATGTTGAAGAGAGTACATGAAGCTGAGATTGAGAAGAGTATGGACTAAGGTTTTGCAGGTCTCCATTGGAGAAGAGGGGGATTTTCATTTCGGATATGGTTTTGGGCGGCGGAGCAGTGGTGTTGGTGATGGAAGTGGGGATTGGGGCATGGAGTTGTTTTGCCTTGAATTGGGATTTGATGGTACTGGGTTTTTGCAGGATTTGGATGGAGCTCATGGATTGTTGATTATTGGGGCATGAACCTCCATCTCCTCTCGGGTTTTTGTCAATGGGAGAGAGAAGCATTTGACAATGGGTTTTTATTTATTTGAAGGAGGAGGAGAAGGTTGCTAAGGAGATCGACGGAGGTGTTGTGTTGATCGTTGAGGTTTCTGCAGGGGAGAGGGAAGAAGAGATAAACCGGAAAAACAAAAAAAAAGAAAAAAAGAGAGAAAAGAATAAAATTTAAATAAAAAAAAGTGAGAGTATAATGGACATTTTCCCGCAGAATGACTGCCACATCAGCAAGTTAACAGAAAGTTTGGACGGAGACTAACAGAATGGACCTATTGGTCCAAAATTTGAGAGTACAGGGAGTAAACGTGTGAAATTAAAAAGCGAGGGACTGAAGTGTTTTTCGAGCAAAAGTACGAGGAGTAAACAGTATTTAACCCCAAAAACAAATGTTACAAGCATTTTCAGTAATAGTAAAAAAGGCCATTCAGGAAGAAATTGATGGTTCAAAATTTTGTGTAATTGTTGATGAAGCTCGTGATGAGTCAAAGAAAGAGCAAATGGCTATAGTATTGAGATTTGTTGATAAAGATGGTTTTATTCGGGAGCGTTTTTTTGGACTTGTTCATGTCTTTTTTTGGACTTATTCATGTCTCAGACACCAAGGCACCGACATTGCAAAAGGCAATATATTTAGTCTTATCAAATCACAATTTAGATATCCAAAATATTCGAGACCAAGGATACGATGGTGCAAGTAATATGCGAGGTGAGTGGAATGGGCTACAAGCTTTGATTTTGAAGGATTGTCTGTATGCTTACTATGTTCATTGTTTAGCACATAGATTGCAATTGGCTTTAGTAGCAGCATCGAGAGAAGTTATTCCTATTCAAATTTTTTTTACTTAATTGACTTTTATTGTCAATATTCTAGGTGCTTCATGCAAGCGTAATGATGAATTTCAAGGTGCTTAAGCAGAAGAGATTGCATATTTGACTTTAAACGATGAACTCGAGACCGGAAGTGGACTTAACCAAATTGGAACCTTGAAGCGTGCTGGAGATACTCATTGGAGTTCGCACTTAAGATCTATTTCTAGTTTGAGACAAAGATTTAGCCCAACTTGTCAGGTTCTTATGAACATAATTGAGGAAGGGAACAGTCCTCAAGCAGGAGATGCAGATTCAGCTTATGACTCAATGACATCGTATCAATTTGTCTTCATCTTACATCTCATGGAAGAAATTATAGAGAATACTAATGAACTCAAGCTTTGCATAGTCAATCTCAAGACATTTTGAATGCCATGAGTCTTGTTGTCACGCCCCGAATTTTGAATAATAAATTCAAATCCGAAACATGAATTAAACGAATTAAACAAATAAACGTTCTGAATTTTTTTCTCAGAACAAACACACCACTCGCCACTCCAATATAAAATCTCGAAGATCTCGAGTTTATTAATACAAATTCACTCTCACAGGTAAAATTGTAAAGCTCTAAATAAGCATAACACACCTCACAAAGGAAAATCAGAATAACACACTTGCAGCTACTCTACGCAGCTCGATCACCTTCCTGATTCTCCTGACCTGTAGTAGTACCCGCTACACAGTTTGAATAGTGTACCGGGATTGCAACAACACTAAACCCGGTAAGCTTTTGACAGCTCGTATGAGTAAACAAAAATGAACTGTTGATTTATTAAATTACAAATCATATAACTCAAGTAAACAACCACAACTCACAAAGTAACTCCAAAATACACATAACAAGGATACAAAGAATACTCTCGAAACTCTCTTTAAAAACTCATACTTAAGAGACTCAAGTATCCTCAACATTTCCCTCACAACACCACTCAACAATTGGCAGACAGACTAGAGCTCTAACTGATCGTTTCCACCTACCCGGCGCGAGAGCATGGTTCACGATTTAATACTATCAGTTCCACCTCCCCGGCGCGAGAGCGTGGTTCACTAATAGTATGCCATGGTCACCTCGTGACCCAACAATTTATTGTTCCTCAACAATAAAACTCAACACTTCTCTCAATATATTGTTTCTCAACTATAAACTCAACACCTCTCACAATATGTTGCTTTTCAACAATAAACTCAACACAACTCTAACTATACATATTAATTCACAACTCCAACAATACATAATATTTCACAACTCCAACAATACATATTATTTCACATAAATAATATATATACATAGACATTCGCACAGGAATGCCTATTAATACCAACTATAGTTCAAGCATAAATATTTCCACACAATTACGACAAAAAAATCAATTAATTATATACGGTTCGTAATATGAACCATGTGAGGTTTACTCACCTCTAATCCAGTTGCGTCTTCTTAATATCCCAAAAATAACGATCCGAAATCGTTCACCAATCAATCCATCAACCACCTAGTCAAACACGATCTTAACTTAGGAATCATTCATAAACCACACATATACGGAAATCCAACGGTCGGATTCTAATTAATGATGATCCAACGGTCGGATTCTAATTTAATGATGATCCAACAGTCAGATCGAAATTATATGATGATCCAACGGTCGGATCCTCACGGATCACCCTTAGGATCATCCTCCAAAATTATCACGAAGATCCAACAGTCAGATCCTCTTGAATCACTCTAACAAACATCTCCTCAAAATTATACGAAAATCCGACGATCAGATTCTCACGAATCGACTTCCGAATCACTATTTCACAATTATACGAAGATCCAACGGTCGGATCTTCGCCCGTGACCTCACAAAGTCATCGGGACAGTCATACGATCAACATATTAGAATTTGAAGTAAATCTGACGGTCTGATCTTCGCAAATCGTAAACCGAAGATAAACCGTAAAAACGTTCAATAGTAACGTCAAAACGTAAATCCACTATTTATCAACTTTTTCTAAAATAACCTTGTGATATATCAAAACGCTCGTATGGATGCATAGATCATCGTCCAGATAATATAAACTCAAAATATCGTCCGACGCGCCGCCACAAGCGGTGGTCAGTGGGCGGTCAACGCGCCGGTCAACGACGGTCAACCACCTCCGATGCAAAAGTTGTCAACTACAAACTTCTTCAAAATGAAGGGTTGATGAACTTTCATACCTGGAGCTAAGCGAGATTCGGTCTAGATCGTCCTAGATCAAGCTTGAAAGTTGGATTAATCTGGTGCGTCTGATCTGATTCCAGATCCAACCAGAACCGCCGACTTTCAAACCTTGATCTTTTGCTCCACACTCAAAATCGTCATGCAAGGCTTATATGGGGATGATCATCAGGAATAGGAGATCACGAAAATGGGAAGGATCGGCCGAGGTGATGTAGGAAAAGTGGTTTTCCGGCCGGGTCACCGATCGGAGGTTGGGTGGCTTCAATCTCCGGCTGGAGGCAGTGGCGGAGCAAAGCGGTAGTAGGGACCGACTGGGCTCGCCAAGGCGACTTCATGAGGTGCCGGTGGCAGCCGGGAAATGGTTTTTCCGGCCGGGTCGGGTCGGAGAAGACCCGTCCGGTCTGAGGAGGCACAGAAGAGAGAGAACGGAGAGAGCTGGGGGGCAAAACGCAAAATTTCAATTTTTTCGTCCTTAATGAAAGAATTTGGAAAATTTTCCTATTTATAGAAAATTCCCAATTTTCAAAAATTCATAACTTATTCATACGAATTCCGAATATTGCGTTCCACATATGTACTAGATCGTATCGACGAGCTCTACAACTTTCATGAAGGAAGTTTTCCCAAATTACTTACGTATAAAAAGTCAATTTCCACGAGCCCCTAAATAACGTTCGTTTTCGAAAATGAAATCGTTAGAACTAAAATCCTTTCTAAAAATCCACGAAAATTAATTTGAATTTTCGGGGTATTACACTTGTGTCCTCTATTAAAGCATTCATTCAAAAGTTGAGAGATGTATCTTTATTTGCCAAGATAAATTCTTTTTGTGAGGCACATAACATAGATATCCCAGATATGAATGCTCGTTATGTTGGAAGAGGAGATCGAGCTCGTCACCAACAAGATGACTGGACAATTCAACATTATTACAAGGTAGATATATTTTATGCTGCCATAGATTCTCAATTGCAAGAATTAAATTACCGGTTTAATGAGCATGCTGTAGAGCTACTTACTCTTAGTTCACCTTTGGATCCTACTGAAATAAGCAATTGTTCCAAGATTGATGCCATACGTCAGTTGGTAGAAAAATTCTATCCACATGACTTTGCAGATCATGAGAAGTTGCAACTCAAGAAACAACTTGAATTTTTTAAGTATGATGTGGTTAAAGATCAAGAGTTCAAAACTATTTCAATTATTTCTGATTTATTTCAATGGTTAGTAAGAACTAAAAGATCAACAAGGTATCCACTTGTTTATAGAGTGATTATGCTTGTGCTTACTCTTCTAGTGTCTACAGCAACTACAGAGCGATCATTTTTTGCTATGCGTATAGTCAAAACAAGGTTTGGTAACCGAACGGAGAATGACTTCCTTACAGACTCGTTATTGATGTACATTGAGAAAGAAATTGCAGAAAAATTTACCATCGACTGAATAATATATGACTTTCGAGGCATGCAAGAACGTCGAGTTATGTTTTGATATATGGTTAACTGTATTCTATTCATCCTTTGGGTTGGATTTTTTTCGTAGGAATTATGTTTTATTTTTTCTTGATTGTTGGCTTACCGCTTACGAATTCTATTGAATAAGATTTTTAGATTATTGTTATACTATTGTTTTTTTTTTTTTTTTTGACTTCCAACTTACGTTATAGTAATTCGGTTATATCTTCGATTTAAGGGGTGTTTGTTGGGTTTTTGATTAGGGATTTGGGTGATGCAGAGGTTGCTGAGATTGTTATTGATTTTGGACCTTCAGTATTTTCAGTGAGGATCAAGTATCGAAACAAACTCATTGAGGAATGTTGAGCTGAATTGTTGTTTTTCTTTACTCTGGGTGTTTGTTTTGGTGTTTGAATTGTGTTAAATATTGGGTTAGACCTTAATCTCTGTTATTTTCTGGTCAGCTGCTACTTTTTTGCTTTCTTGATTTTATATTAGCTTCAGCTATTTGAGATTATTTCAAAGGATTTCCCTCTAAATTTGGGTATAATTGATTTCTTGATTATCGTTTTCTTCATCTATGTAGGACCTTGGTACAGAACAATGCAAAGTAAAATAGGCAAGTGCTCTCTACCCTCTATCAGGGCATATTTACATAAAACTTTGTTGTTTTCACATAACGTATTTGATCAAACCACTTTACTAATTTGTTTGATTGTCTTCACTTCTCTTGTAGAGATCATTCTCAGTGGGAGTTTTTTATGGTTCATATAATCTTGACTTCAGGTTGTCAAGATTCATGAATACAAATGGCTATTGTCGACTTCAAAACCTCCAGGGAGTCAGTATGAAGGGGTGAGATATACTGTTCATACAAAATTTATTTTCTATTACCAGTCATGAAGTCTTTGATGCAGCTAAAATTGTTCTAGGTTTTTCATATATATATATATATATATATATATGTATGTATGTATGTATGTATGTATGTATTGGTTTATTATAGGTTAAGCTTAAACTGGGTTCTTTTCTATTTCAATTATGTTGCTGGAAGTCATCAATCGTCTCTCTTTAGGTGCATGCATGTTTTGATTTATGCACAAATGTACTTAACTGTATTGGACTGTCTCTGAGTTTTTATTTTTTCTGGCCACATATGTAGGCGGTGAGGATGTCGACTCCTGCAAGGAAGAGACTGATGAGTGATTTCAAGAGGTTGCAGCAGGATCGAACATCAATTGCAACGATCTGATAAATGGCTCTATGCAATTGATCAGTTGAATTGCAGGCCCGATGACGTACCGTGGGATGGAGGTGAATTTCTCTTATCTTTCTCTTACAATCTAAGAAGAATTTTATATTTGAATTGTGTATAGATTGTTCTTCTTTCCAATAAGCTTAGTCTCTTAAGCTATTATTGTGTCTCAGGTACGTCAAGTTGACACTTCAATTTATTGAGGACTAACCAAATAAGAGACCAACAGTGCGCCTTGTTTCTTGAATGTTTCATCCAAATAGTAAGTTTGAAACAGAAACTTCAGACATAAGCACACATGTGTTACCTTTGTACATGTATTGGTACGTACTTCAATGCATGTATATGTATATAACCATATATGCACATATGAACTACAATATTGGTTGCTCTCAATGCTTCTTAAATTAGTTAAGTAATTTACTATGTTAGAATTTGTCAAATCTTTTGGCTTAACCTCCGGACTTGATGTAGCTCACTCACCTAAACTGGGCTTCTGTATTTCCGGAATATGACCATGTGTGACTTGCTTTAGTTGATCCTAAGGCTTACTCAACTTTCTCTTATTCTCCTTTTTGGGTCACTTTGGAAAGTATATTCGTTATTCCTGACTCAAAACCTCTCTTCAAGTTTGCATGGATGATCTGCTTTGATTCAATCAGCAAACAAGCTTGACATATATATTAATTTGCAAACGCGGAATCATCACTTTTATTAAGTAAGATCAGCGATGCATCTTTCACTGGATTTTTTATTTTGAGAAGAAAAAAAAAACTTTTGTACCTCCTGCTAAGATTTTAAGTATGATCACCCATGCGTCTCTCTCTAAGTTTTTTTTTTTTTTTGCATTGCAGTTATCAGTTTGCTATGGCAAAGAAGCAAAATGCGGTAAATGATATGCCAAAGGACTGAATTCATAATACAACTTTATCTATTTGTTTTTAGTGATACCTTGCATCAAATTCTTAATGCAGACAGAGCTCATCAAATCTTTGATCACATTCATTCTTATATGTCAATATGACATTTCAAATCAGTTATTTGTATATACATTTGATCCTTCACTCCAATAGAATGATGACATGTATATTGCATTCTGATATATGTGAGAAATGAATCACTAGTTTCATATTTGTGAGTTGATACAATTTAATAGCAGTGTTTCTTTATCTGTTGGTACAAATCCGAATCCAATCTAGCTTCTATATCAATTTAGAAGTTAATACAATAAAGTAGGTTCTTGACGCACATTGCATCAAGTTAATACAATAATCATGATTAATTATATAACCAAGTCATTTTGTTCTTTACATGCATAATTAACATAAAATCTATGTTTTTATTGTTTGATCTGATTATAAATCATAATATCATATATATGCTATCTGTAGCTTCAGAAATCACACATTGCATCAACTATGTCATCATTTATTCACTATTACTCTACTTGTGATATTGGACTAGGCTTATTTCTAATTTTCTGTGGCAGCCATAAAAATGAGATGACAAACGAGCTGTTGCTTACCACAAAAGATGCATCAGATATGATCGAACAAACTGAGGATATATGCGAGAATTAATGCAAAATAGTTGGTTTGAACTGAAAACATAGACTATTTTTGCTAAGACCAACCATTTTTTGCAATCTGAACATAAAAAACTTTTTTGGATAGCATATCTTTTTTTGGAACCTGTAAAACAATATCATTTTCTGTTATATAATGTATCTAATGTTTGTAATTTCTATTTCATTAAGCTCAGTCATATGAATGATAAAATTCAAACATATAACAAACATATCCGCAGCATCGCGCAGGCTTAGTACCTAGTTCATTCTAAAGGTTCCTATGTAAAGTCTATCTCCACAAAATCAGTCAAATAAAATATGTCATGATAGATTTCACAAATTAGTTTATAGTAAGAATCATACACCAACTCAAACAATAAGACAAAATACGAATTCAACATATTTGACCTAGCTGCTCTGCTAGGGTTTCTCGTTGACGTTCTATTCATAACAAAACTTTCAAAACCTATGGATCTCGCCATTGTTAGCCTGGTCCTAATCTCTATGAGTACCATGCTTGGTGATGGAGGCGGTGTGTACATTGTTTGTTGGGTCGGGGACCCTTCGTTTTGCTGCTGGGGAAGAGTGGGCTTCACCTGCTATTTCTCACGGTGGATGGCAGATATTGGATCTGGTTTAGGCAGTTTGACCTTTGCCGGATCGGCATTTCACTGAGTTGGTCTGGCTGCGGTTTCACGGGCGGAGGAAGTCATGGAACTTTGGCCGCAGTTGGTTAAGTAGCGGGCGGATCGATCTGCTGGTGATGATCGTAATCTTGATCGGATTGCAGGAAGGTTGTTGATGCCACCGTTCTGTCCAGGTTGTGTGGTCATGAAGCCAAGAGTTCCGGGTGCAGTTGAAGGTAATCGGGTTGCTACGCTTTTGCTGGAGGAATTGTCTGGCTTTACAAGTCGGTGGACAAGGATGGTCGTGGTGGCTTCCTCGTCAGTGGCCTGAGAAGCCGAATGACAACGATGCGG
This sequence comes from Rosa lucieae, assembly GCA_024704745.1. Taxonomy (NCBI): domain Eukaryota; kingdom Viridiplantae; phylum Streptophyta; class Magnoliopsida; order Rosales; family Rosaceae; genus Rosa; species Rosa lucieae. Next base: position 25,478,884 of record CM045497.1, on the reverse strand, counting down.
ACTGGGGGCGGTGGTGGCCTAGAATCCTGTAGAGGGGGCTATGGGGTGGACGTCATAGCAGATCTCAGCTTTTGGGCCATCTAAGCTTATCTTGGGATTGTGGGCTGGGCTTTACTTTCTGGGTTCTGGGTTGTTCTAGACTTGTGGGCTGAGCAAAAATCAGTTGCTCTGAGGATCATTTTAATTTACTTGGTTTGGAGTTTTTAGGTTTTGTTTGAAATAATGGTGCGTGGACTTCTAAAAAATGAGGTGTACTAAGGGCATCCTGGGTCTTATTCTAATTTTCAGAATAGGTTTTAAGGTTCTCTACGGAACGATTCTTTTCGTCTATCCCTTAGAAGTTTCGATTTTGTACTGTTTGCTGAATTTATCTAATCTCTGACCTATTTTCATAAAAAAATAACCAACACAAATAGGAAAGAAGCATACAACTCGTAATTGTTTCAATTGGGTGACTAGTCACTCGTCATTGCAGTAGAACCTTCGAATTCCACTTTGTTACAAACCTATCAACAAAGGTCGAGGTGTCGAAATTCTTATAAACTCTAGGCATGCAAAGTTTCTCTAATATGGGATACGCTTCACATTCACATGCAACACTGTTGCTAGGCTGTGTACTTGGCAATTTCTGACTTCTCTCTCGCGCCTCGTAATTAATTCCATAGCAATTGAACTCTGTCAGGTCCATCCATACACCACTTATTTTAGCCGAATCAGAACAACCAGTACCTAAGTTCTCTCTTACATGTACATATCCATATTGCCATCGGCCTATCGTTTTGCTGGGAGCTTGCTTCACAAGAAAGAAAAATTGAATTGAACTAAGCTAATTAACAAAAGGCACCAAAAATCAAACTGAGGAGGCATGTGGATATAGTTCGTTGACATTTGTGTATGCAATGCAATACATATTAATAATTAATAATGTCAACTACCAAACATCACCAACGACGTAAACCATAGATTAATTACGGCAAATTTATGAATTATGGAGTGATTTTCAATCTTAGTTAGTTAATTCGCAAACAAACGAATTTAAAAAAAAAAAAAAACACCAGTTTTCCGAATTATTCATAAAGAATCGGAAAAATTAGTCTTTTTTTTTAACTCAGCAGAATTATTTGTGAATACATATTATTCCTAAATTTTTCAATTGAAAAAAAAAACGCCAAACATTAAAAAAAATTTTATTTAATTTTTTTTAATAAAAAAGGTCAAGTTTAAGATTAATTTTGAATTTTAAATTTTTATATTAAAAAATTAGGGCTCTTGACCATTTACCCAATTTCAGCCCAACAAATGTCCATTTACTAAAAGATTTGTGTGCCCATTTACCCAATTTAAATGTAAAAAGACAGGTTTGCCCTTCAAATAATTAAAAAGTCATTGGAGACTTTGCCGGACTCCCGTCACAAGCTGGAGGTTGCCGGAGATTTTTATTATCTCCCAATAAAAAAAATTATTAGGTATTATTGGGGGGATGGGGGGCAATAAAACCGAACGCCGACCTCCAATCACCTGTCCGGAGGTTCCAAAAGAGGTCGCCAGAGACTTTTATTGCCCCTCAATAAAATCCAATAAATTTTTATTAGGGGGCAATAAAATTTTTATTAGGTATTATTGGGAGGCAATAAAATCAGATGCCGGACTCTGAGGATCGGATTTCGTCGGCCCGTGACCTATGACCGAAGTCCCACGATCGATGATTGGAGGCCAGCAAAGTCTCTCTCTCTCTCTCTCTCCTCTCTCTCTCTCTCTCTCTCTCTCTCTCTCTCTCTCTCTCTCTGTGATAAAGGGAGAGAGGGAAAAATTGTCCTAAAAATAACAAAAAATAAATTAATTGGGTATTACGGAAAAAAAAAAAAATTGTTGGGTAAGTAGGCAATCCTGTAAGGCCCCGTTTGGATGGCTGGAAATCATGGTATGGAATGAGAATTAATTTCATTTTTCATGTAGAGGTGTCGTTAATTTGGTTGTAATTAGAGATTGGAAACGAAATAAAAAAATGAGATTTGACTGGAAATTGACTCCATTATAAAGCCTGAATTGAATTACCTAGTAGGGGGGGGGGGGTATTCTAATTCCATTCCCACCATCAAAGACAAAATTACATAAATTATCCCTCTAAAAAATTTATATTCTCTCACAAACATTCCTTATAAGTTAATATCATATTTGTACTTTAATTAGTAAAAGGGTATTATTGAAAATTATAATTTTATATTTCATTCTTATGACTTACCAAACACTACAATAGGAAATTTTTTTTCTCTCTCTCTCGAGGAAACCCTAAAGGCTGGTTTTTGATCTGGGCAATCATCCTCGTCCGATGGCGCCTGGGCACACTGGCTGGCCTTTGGCCGTGCCGTCGTCAAGAGGTTGGCTGCCGGACGAGTATTGGATGGGCTATTGCTCATAGGACGGCATCTGATGGAGGGTTTGCTCGGGGCTTGTGGATGGTCCGGCTGGGATGGAGTCAGAGGTGGTGGTTGTGCTAGCAGATCTAGCCTGATGTCGGCGTCACTGATCTGGCTGTTTGGCGGTGGCTTGGGGTTTGGTTTTTTCTCTGAGGCGAAGTGGCTCGTGCGGTTTTGGGTTGTCGACGGTATGCTTGTGGAGGCGCGGATCGAGCGGTGCAGGTCGTGGTGGCGTGTCCCGTGCGGTTTTGGGTGGCAGGAGGTGGATCATGGGGCCCGGATAGGAACGGTGCTAGTCGTGGCAGAGTACTGCGGACAGAGCTTGGCTGGCTGGTATGTGCGACGGGGATGGAGTTTGGCTGGCAAGTGGACTAGACCGGACCAAGCTTGGGCCTTGGGTGGACCTTTGCTGATGGATATCCTCTTTGGGCTTTGAGTTTATGGACTGGGGTTTGACCCTGGTCTAGTAGCTTCTCAATTGGGCTAGGGTTTAGGCCCTTGGCCCAACTCTATGTTTTTAATTTTGTCTAAATTCAATAAATTTCCTTGTATTAGGAACCTAGATCTCTAGCGCCTCCGGTGTAATACCAAAGGAGGATCTCCGGTATCTCTACGGTCTGAAATGTATAATGAGTGGGTCTATTTCTACGTACCATTGTGAGTACTACCACTACCTCATTGTCTGTCTATGTTCTTAAATGACAGCGGTAGGGTATGTAACGACCTATTCTGGCTTGTGATGAATATACTATTTCCCCATGTGGGCTTGATTCAAAAAAAAAAAAAAACACTACAATAGGAATGGAAAATAAATTTCATAATTTAATTTTCAGTAATGTTCCAAACACCCACATGGAAATACCAAAACCTATTTCATTCCATATCGGTCTGGAAAGGAAAATAAATCATTTTTCTATTTTGACATTCCTACCAACCAAACGGTGCCTAAGATGTTTGGGTAAATGGGGTTAGTGTATCTCAAATTTGCATAAATGGACATTTTTCCAAAAAAGTATACAACGAAATGATCATTCACCGCATTTATCCAAATACTCTAAGAGATTGACTACTTATACAACAAGCTATATTTTTTAACCGGGTTTTTATCATAAGTGGGGTCTAAACTATGTCTAACCGGACTGAATGGTACCTGAACTTTTAAAATGATCAAATAGGTACCTGAACTTCCAAAACCACATCATTAAGGTACTTCCGTCTATATTCCGTTAATCCTCCGTTAATTTTAACAACACGTCATTGATGGGCCTCAACGTAAAGGGGCATAAATGACTTTTTACTCAACAAAGACCCAAGAGGACTTATACGACTACTCCATCACTTTCTCTGCTCAATTTCTCTTTCAGTCAATTTCAAAAGAGGGGTGAGAGATTCGTGCTTCGGGTTTTTCTCTGAGCAAAAGGGGCTTTGATTCGATTTCCACATAGTAAAAGCGAACTACCTACTGTGAAGGAAATTGATTTTCCTTTGTCTATTATTGATGGCAACGACTTGGTGGAGTCACTTTAGGGTTTCGGGTCCACGACCTCCTCTGGGTAAATATCGATATCTCTTCTTCTTCTACCATAATAAATAAGAGTTCTTTTTGGCTTGTTCTGGACTATATGAGACATTTATTTTGGTTTGTGGTATACTGATGTCAGATTGCAACCAACATGGATTTGTTTATTATTGATAAATTTCAAAGCTTGTTATCATGGTTGTAGTTGAATATTGTAATTGTCTCTGTGTGTGTTTATTTGACTGGGTTTGTATTGGGTTTTGTTTTGAGTTGTACACGAGTCAGAGGATTGTTGAAGCATATATTGTTTATAGGTTCCAAAAAAGCATATAAAATTAGGCACCTGCATTGGAGAATATGGTTTGATTCGTGATCATATTACAATTGTGTCTATATTGCAGCATGTAATCTTCAATATTAATCACTTAATTCTATTGCATCTAACAGATAAAGGGATTTGATATTAATCACTTTAATCATATAAAGACGTTTCATACTAATCACAATTTGAATATGATATGTTTATCTTTGATATTAATCACTTAATCATATAGAAGGATTGCTGGACATGACATGCATATTTCTACTTTGAAGTTTCTACTTTGGTGATGAAGTGTGTCATAATGTGCAGCCGAAAAGAGCAGCAGCGGCAAAGAAACCAAAAATACCGAAACAACTGCAAGTGACCTCCAAGGAAAAATTGAAGAAGCTTCAGAATGAAGGAAAAGTCCCAAAACCTGCGTCCACCAGAAGAAGGTCAAAACCTACAACTGCACAGTCTGTGCAAGGTCCTACACCCCCACCTATTCAAGCTTGTGGTTCACAACCAACACAGGCTAGCAAGACATCAGAATTTGCTGCTTTTTAAGTCCCATATTGGAGTCTGCCATATATATGCAATCAAAGTGATATTTTTGTAGGAGCATAATGGCTAAGCCTTGAAGGCATTTTTGATATTGAAATTACTGGTACTAATGTCTGGGCAGCTTTCTCTTAGACAATGTATTTTGGTTTGTATTATGACCATATTTAACGGTTTGTACCAAGACTAATGTATTTGGTGCTTTATTATATTAATGTCTTTATATATAAGAATTTGGTATTTCATTATGTTAGGCTAATTTTTGAAGAACAATAAAAATTATTCAAGAAAACTTGATGTTGAGATGTTGATTATTATTTATCGAAAAACAATAATTGGAGGTAAAATTTGATGAAAAGTTTTACATGAATAGTGTTGGGGGGAAGAGTCAATTTTTTTTTAGGGAAATTAAGATAGAAAAGGAGGGAAATGGACAAAATGTCAGATGAGGTTATAACAGTCATTTTAGTGGTCAATTTGGGTGAAATGTCTGATTTATTCCTGCAATTAACGGAGGATTAACGGAATATAGACGGAAGTACCTTAATGATGTGGTTTTGGAAGTTCATGTACCTATTTGATTATTTTAAAAGTCCAGGTACTATTTAGTCCGGTCAGACATAGTTCAGACCCCACCTATGATAAAAACCCTTTTTTAACCCCAACTCTGTGGGCCTGTTTTCTTCAAATTTTTGAACCGTTTTGCCCTTTTGTAACTGTTAAGGCTTCAAATCGTAACAGAACCTCATTTAGAGAGAGAAGCTCCCTGATTTTAGAGAGAGAAGTTTTGCCATTTTAGAGAGAGAGAGGAGCTATGTGATTTCTAGAGAGAGATGCTCTGCGATTTCAACTAAGAGAAGATGTGCGATATTTTCTGGAGAAGAGACGTATGTGTTGTGATTATCACCATGGATCAAGATCGAGCTCTTGTTTGTGTTTCTCCTTCATAGCAGTTTGATTCTTTTCTTCATCGATCTCTAATAAATACGCGACATTCTTCAATTTAATTTGGAAACAATCAAGTGTAAGCAAAGTGAGATAGGAATTTGGAAATTAGTCCCAAGCTTCCACACATAAGTACTTCATCAACTTGCTACCAATTCTATCACGGTTCAAAAGGAAAATTGCAACCACCAAGAAGCTACAGATATAGCTAGAAAGCAAACTAATGGACCCTAGCAAGTGCTCCGGCCTGAACGCCAAGCATATACCTTTTATGAATCGCAACGAAGATCTTCGAGGGATCTTGTCCGAATAGTATAGTTCATCAAATGATAAAGACAAAGTATCGTATGCTGAATGTCAAGGACAGGAAGAAATAGCTGCCCCCTTTTGAAAAATTTGACAGAAGATGAAACACTGAGTTGGGGTGGGCTAATAAACCTTTGTTAATTTTGATCAAAATTACTCTTCAAAGTTAACATTTGTAATGTATATACACTTAACACTCTCAAAGTCAAAATCATGGTAGAGAGCTTCCGACTAATGAAAGAAGATAAGGTTTCTAGCTTAGCTTATCACCATGGATGTGGTACTTCAAAGAAATTCTATGGCAAATTGCATGTTTATGTATGTGAAAGTCGTGAACTGATACCCGCGTGTAAAGAGAAACACAACCGCATATTTGTCATACAATTGACGTACAATTTAGGTCTCCGCGTGTCTGTGTTGTTTCGCTGCTCTTTACCCTAGGAATTTCTACCTAGCTAGGTTAAATTTCCCACGTCGTAAATTCACTTCCACCACGTATATATAAACACTTGCTCACCAAAACGTAAGAACCAAGTAGCTCTACCCCCTTCTAATGTCCTCTTAACCACCATACACTTTCTGCAAAAAATTAGTCATTTGATGAGCAACATGAATACTAGTGTTATGTTTTTAGTGCTTTATTTCTTGTTGATTATTTCTGCAGCCAAAGGTCCTGTTAGTCTTGTAGCTGCAGCTGGTCGGCCCTTGGAAAATGGCAACGGCATGATTATGAAGAAACAGATCACTATTAGTGTTAGTTTCAGTGCGAACACGAATGCGGCAGCCGTGGCTTTACCTCTCTTAAAACAGCAAGATAGAGGCGATGTGCCACCTCAAGGCGGCAACCGATGCACTAATCTCCCCAAACCCGGAAACCGCCATTGCTAGCATATAATGAAGCGCGCTTTCAAGAAGAAGATGAAGATCCAGCTCAATATCTTGTCTATATTCAATTATGTGCCTTTTCAATTCCTCCAGAGTCCAGACTAGCTTCATACAGCTAGGAATATGTTAATATTCAGTACTCATTCTATTCATCCATGTATAATATGTATCTGTACGTAAGTATGTACCTTTAATTTGTAGCTATGGTGTGAAAATTTTATTTTGTTTGCATAATGCATGCATGCAAGAAATTCCAAATGGGTTACATAGGTACCTTTCTTTGTAGTAGTTTATCTTTTTATGGTTTCTCAATGGTTAATTCTATTGGCTTGAATCTCTACTCTAATTGTAATATTTTGCAGTTCTCTCGATTATAACTCCATATATTTTCAAATTTTCCCAAGAAAGATAGGAAGGAGTGACCCGTTATTGGTGTACGTGCACAGCGCTTAACTACATGCAGTATGCAAAAAGGAAAGCTTTAGCAAATAATTTGAAGAAGAAAATGCAGAATAACTGTTGAGATTATAGATCTCACATGAGAAACTGGGGACTTTGTTTATGGATTTATAAGAGTTTAGGTCACTCCATCTATTGTCAACTAGTTTTGGATGTGAACCCCATTACTTTATCATGGTATCAGAATCAGGTTATCCCACGTGTGTATGGCTTGAAAATTTACCACACGTGCGGGGGTGTGTTAAGAATATATACATCCCACATGGGAAAAATAGGACATTGCTTGTGAGTTATAAGGGTGTGGGTTTATAAATATCAACTACCATATAAGGTGAGATGCATGTGGTATATATTGAAAAAAATTATTCACCTACCATTATTCTATGAATTATTGCTGAACTAGTCTCGGCTATCGGTTCCATGAATTATTGCAGAACTAGTCTCGGCTATCGATGCTATAGTTGTTTAGCCGGCCTTGGCTTTGCGTTCTACGTATCACGTGACCATTGATCGGAATTTGCACCGGAAGCTTCACATTCCGCTTCGCAAACTCTTGACATGAAATTGCGGCGCTGATATCTTTTCCACGGAACAGCATTTGTGGCGCACATACATTTCCACACTATAAATAATTTCCCATTCACAAAACTTGATGGACAAGCCATCTGTGTTCCCTGTCATAATTAAGTACCCAAAGTGTCCCTTCATCTTTTGCCATCTTTTTTTCGGGAACCTGCATGGCTGCATATATGCTTGACATATGTCACATATCAATTAAGAGAGAAATGGCTTTCCCTACTACTGAGGATCAGCCGGCACACGTTTACGTTCACTTGCGTTAGTAGCTATCTAGAGACATTTTCGCATGCAATAAAAACAGAGTATATCGTCCTTAAAGAACAAATAACCGACGCCGCCTTCTTTAGTTGGAGAGCTTTCTGTTCTTTTCTGATGACAATTTAACTGAACAGTGTGTAGCAATCAAAATGGAGGTAAAAAATCCAAAATTCCCCGATAATTGACTTTATAGATACGTATTAACGCGTCGTTTTTAACTTCATTATGTATAAACTTCATTAATCTAATAGCTAAGATTCAGATATATAATTGACTTATATATGCGTAATTAATTATAAGTTTCATTGACTTTTACAAGTTTCAATTATCCAATTCGTCCCGTCGTTGTAAGTTCCCCAGGACCATGAATTCATACTGTACTTTCCATGAAGCTAGTTCATAATTTCATAGCTAATCACAATGTACTTTGCTAGATCGAAAACTTACGTAATGAGATTCAGATATAGCCCACTTGCAAATATTTATATATAATTTGTCAAAACACGGATAAATTAAGTCCGGCAACAGTGAGTAGAGACCTCTTCCTCTGTTTTCTGGAAAATTACATGGAAATCGCACACTTTCGTTTTTGCTGGGTGTTGATGATGTAGAGAATGACAGACTGCCGACATATATAAATTGGCGCTTTAATTTCCTAGTTATTTTCTTGCACTCGTTTGAAGGTCTCTTTAAATCTATCCATTTATTACCTTGTGACACAGATTTCCTCATCTAAGAAAGATTGAGCAACAAGCGGGGATCTACTAAAACCCACCATTTCTCTCTAGCTAGCCGTCCCGGCCTAAGTTCCGATTCCCCAACCCCTCCTGTGTTATTTCAAAAACCGATCATTTCTGTTTTGCCGGCTCATCAAAACAATGTGTACGTTGAAGAACAAAACCCTCTTGATGGTTATGCTAGTGGTGGTTTCCTTGTTGGTCATTCTTGAAGCGGCAGCCGGTCGGCCTTTAGGACATGGAAGCAGCAGTGGCAGGATGATGAAACAGATGAGCACTGCCACTTTTGGTGTGAAATCCAACGCGAAGGCGGCGGTGACATCTTCGCCATTTTTAGACCCGCAGGATAAAGGGGATGTGCCGTGTGGTGGCAACAACCCACGCACCAACGTCCCCAACGGCCATTGCTAGTTGAAAATGAAGCTCTCAAGACCGGAACAAGCTCGATCAAGTACTCACCATTTTAAATTCTCTGGGTGCATGTTATCATTTGGTCCACATTATATATAACAATTAGATAGGAATACCTTGATTCATTCATTCATCCATGTAAAAATGTTCATCTTTATGTTTCCTTCAATTGTAAATTCTTTCCCAAATGGATTTCCTTCCTTTTCTTGTTCTTCATTAATGTTGAGCTTGTAACTCTAGTAGTTATGGACGTGTATGTTTAAATTACTCCAGTGTCAAGTTTTTTATTTTTATTTTTTATTTTTTTAATTTAAATTTATACATTCATTATTCTAACATGCGATAACGACGGCAAGTGGTTCAGTGGATGCAGTGGGCCCCCACTACGGGTAACTTAGGATATGGAACCAACCACGTCTTGGGTTCGAACGCTGGGGGGGGGGGGGACATTGTAATTGCTGAATTATCAAACGTGGCCAGGCACCATGCTGCGATGCATGGTTGAAGCCTTTCACAGGTGCCGAGGGGGATTAATCTTTGGGCCTAGAAATGCCTTTGGGGGCCGATCCGATCGTAAGGACGGCTGACTCAAAAAAAAAAAAAAAAACATGTGATATTTACCAAAAAATTTAGATATAAATTTGCAAGTTGACAATTTCAGTGGAGCAATCTCAAGTCTCAACCACTTGATCACAAGATAACACAATTTCCATGTAATTACTTTTGAGTGAGATGGACAACAAAACTTATGGAAGAAGCAAAATCTGTTTCCTGGAAAAAGATAAGATGTTTACTGTTTTCGTTGACCATGAAGAAATGATCAGGTTTCTTCGTTGACTATAAGAAGTCAATTTTGCATTAAAACAATTTCCATTTCCATTTTCGTTTTTCTGCTTTCCTAGTGGCCCCGGCCTTTTTGTTTCGGACTTCCGGTCTTGAATAATGAGATGGGCCGGGTGGGTAGTCCAAACAGCCCATGCCCCATTTTCTGTTATTCGGGTTTTAGCAAAATTAAAGTAACATAGGGAAGGGACACCTGGCTGCTGCTGCTAAAATTTTGGAAAGATATAATAAAATAAAATAAAAAAATAGAAGCCCACACACCCTGGTGCTAGTTCTTCTGTACTTCTAATGTTGGTCGAAACGAAAGATCAATGTGGAAGCTTAAGTTTAGCCACAGGTTGTTATCAATTTTAATAGGTAATTTAGATACAGGCTTTTATTCCTACCCTGGATTTCTGAGTTTCTAATCCAAGTTTGTGCTACCAAAAGCTTTAAGCTTTGAGCTACAAAGTTTGAGTTTTGTTTGTGCAGTGTCGATTTTCAATGATCTGCTAACTGGGTAAGCCTAAAGTTCTCAAATTTTTTGAGTTTCAGTTTAGTATATGTGATTTCAAGAGGTTTTTATAGGTTTATATGAAGCTCTCGTAAAATTTGTGAGGGTTGTCTTGTCAAAGATCTGATTTTTGTGTAGACTTGAATCTCTGAGACATGTGGAATTTGTTAATTATAGTTTGTAATTTTATAGAAAGGTTGTGAATTTCTGTACTGGGTGGATTTAGATTTTTGAGTTGTGTTTTGTTGTTCAAGGGCAAGCAAGAGAGGTATTATTGGAGTGTTATAGTTTTAGGATATTGGGTTTGTGTTAGGAGAAATTAAGATGGGTGAGAAGCTTGGGGTGAATGAGGAAGAAAAGGTCATAGTGGAGTCAGTACTAGGCGCCGAAGCGTGCCAGGTGTTGATCTCATTGGCTTTGGAGAACTTGTTGTCCGTCTTGGCTAGGCCTCCGGGACAATTGGTAGTGCAGCTGGGGCTGTCCCAGCTTCTCCAAGGGTCCAGTTGGGATTACGCTGTCTTCTGGCAGGTTGTGGGATTGAAATCTGGTGGAGCTGCCTTGATTTGGGGTGATGGACATTGCAGAGACACCAAGGGTGGTGGGGTTGGTGACGAGAGTTCTAGTAGAGATAGCAACTTGAAGGGAGTGCAGAAGAAGAATGTGGAGGTGAGTGGGTGCTTGGGAAGCTCTAATCATGTTTGGTGGTTCGGGTGAGGATAACTATGCGAGGAGGTTGGATCGGTTGTCAGATGTGGAAATGTTTTACCTGACTTCAATGTACTTTAAATTTCAACTTGATTCACCGATGGTCTTGGGCAGTCGTACAAGTCTTGTAAATCAATTTAGCTTTCAAATGTTGCTAGTTGCTTACATCATTACCAGTCGAGATCGTTTTTAGCTAGATTGGCAGGGTTCCAAACAGTGGTGTTTGTACCTATGAAATCAGGAGTTGTGGAGCTTGGTTCAGTCAAATCAATTCCGGAAGAACATAATATGGTGGATGTGGTCAGAAGTGTATTTGGGGAATCTAGCTCTGTTCAAGCAAAGGTATATCCAAAGAGCTAAGTCTCGGTGGTCCAAAATCACAACCGATTAATATTGCCTTTTGCCCAAAGGTAGAGACTGACTCGTCATTTCCTTCAGAATCTTTTGACTTACAAGCAATAGGCACTTCAAACGGATGTCGAACTGAGGATAATGAAGTTAAACTGTTTCCGCACTTGAGCCAAATTATGTCTGGGAATTTCAGTTCTACAGCTGGCGTTTCAAGTTCAGAGCGGCCTAAAGACAAGTCATTGGCACAAATTGATGAAAGGAAACCTAGAAAGAGAGGGAGAAAGTCTGCCAATGGAAGAGAAGAACCATTGAATCATGTGGAAGCAGAGCGGCAGAGTCGTGAGAAGCTTAACCAGCGGTTTTACACCCTTAGAGCTGTTGTTCCTAACATATCGAAGATGGATAAAGCCTCTCTCCTTTGTGATGCCATTACCTACATCAACGATCTCCAGATGAAGATCAGGGTCATGGAAACTGAGAAGCAGATGGGAAACAGCAGCCAAATGCAGTTCCTGGTTCCAGTGATTGATTTCCAGGAACGGCACGAGGATGCTGTTGTGAGGATGAACTGCCCATTGGATTCTCACCTGGTTTCTGACATCATCAGAACACTTGAGGTTTAGGAACATAACATTGTAGCTCAAGATACTAATGTTTCTGTTGATGACACAGTTATTCATACATTCTCCATTCCTACTCAAGGTGGTGATACCGAGCAGTTAAAGGAGAAGCTGGTGGCCTCTCTTTCAAAATCATCCAAGTAAAATTGTGTTTACTAATTGGTTAGTGTGTTTATGGTACTAATGATATTCAGTGAAGTTGTTTCATATAATATGCAATACCTGTTATGTTATTTGAGTGTCCTCTTATATTTTTTTCTTACCCCTGGTTAGCAAGATACATATAATTGTGTATTCTTAACTAGCAAGATAACTGTGTATATCTTTTTGGTTTCAATCTGTGAGTGTCCCCTTGTATATATTTTTAGGGCCGTGACCACTTACCCAATTTCAGCTAAAAAATTGCCCACTTGCTCCACTAAGAGTTTTCTAAACCTATTTACCCAATTCAACATCAACTGACAGTTTTGCCCCTATTAATCAAATTGAAACTCATAGAGTCACAGATCTCTCTCCTCTCGGACTCTCTCTCTCTCTCCAGCCGGTAGTGGCGACCACGCCTTCAACACCTTCTTCTTCGAGCTCAAGCGGCCACCGTCAATCTCCGAACACTGTTCTGGTGCCGACCACCTTTAATCACCGATCTGAAGCTCCCATCCCGCTGCGGTGCCGGAACCTCACCAAACCGAGACCGGTCGGAGATGGGCTGCAGGTGAGAGACTGGAGAAGACGAAGGCGGAGATGGGCTGTAGGTGAGGACCTGGAGATGGGCTGTAGGTGAGCGACTGGAGAAGACGAAGGTGTCCGCTCGGAATCGGGCTGGAGGAGCATGGGTGTCCACAGGGGAAGCGTGGGTGGCCGGAGAAAAATTCTGATGGTTTTTTTTTCTTCTGATTTCAATGGTTTTTTTTTTTTTTTTTTTTTTTTTATTTCGATGGGAAGAGCTCCGAGAATGGGGAAGGAAAAAAAAAAGTGAACGTTTACAATTGAACATATAAATTGATCAATTGTGTCTGAGGGCAATAATATGATTATTGGAGGGCAGTAATATGATTATTTGAGGGTGCTAATATGATTATTGGGGCAATAATATGATTATTAGGAGGTAATAATATGATTATTGGGTGGCAGTAATATGATTATTGGGGAACAATAATATGATAATAAATTGATCAATTGTGCCTATAGTGTATTCATTTTGGTTTTGGGAGTTCATACAATTCACTGGGAGGCAATAATATGTTTATTGGGGGGGGGCAATAATATGATTACTAGGGGGCAATAATATGATTACTGGGTATTATTGGGGGGTAATAAAATCAGAAGCAGGAATCCGGTCACCGGTCCAGTAGCCGGATTCGGAATTCCGGTAATCGGTCGCCGGATTCCGGTCACAGGTTGCTGGAGTCCGCTACCGGCCACTAGTCACCGGAGCACAGCATGGTGGAGGATGACTTTTCTGTCTAAGTGAGAAAGAAGGAGAGGGCAAAAAAGTCCTAAAAATAAATAAAAAGAATAAAAAAAGAATTAATTGGGTAGTAGAGAAATAATCCCTTAGAGTGTTTTGGATAAATGAGGTTAAAAAACTGTTAGTGGAGCAAGTGGACAATTTTGTTGTTAAAATTGGGTAAATGATCATTTTCCCTATATTTTTCTTACCCGTTCTATGATTCTAAAGTAGAAGAAGGTTTTATTTGGGAGAGGCTGGGAATTACCTTGGTCATGGCATGGGGAAAGAAAAAATGGACTGAAAAATATTCATCTAGCTAGGCTAAGCGATCTTCTCAGAAAGTCAAGGAGTTCATTCATCAATTAAGAAAAAAGGTAAATGTTTCATCATATTAAAACCTGTTTTATGCATATAATATTGTTTGAATTTGACACTTTGTTTTTTATACTGGTTCCTCAGGGCCTGGTCACAATCAACTAGCAAATGTATATGTTTTACTTTTAGCTGTTCTATTCTTCTGTATGGCTCGTGATTCAAATTTTTTGACCCTGAAGGAACTGAACCGAACCAATATAACCAATATAAGGACAGTTTTTGGCGCCCAAGTTTGCTAGCGTGTATTTGATTAGTTCCAAACTCGGTTCAACCTTCAAACCACAACTCGGTCAATGTCAAACTCAGAGGCAGTGGATCTGCTAGGCGCAACAAGTCAAAGCCATATCCTATATAAGTAGCGCTCACCCTCCACCAAACTCGCACATTATTCATTTCCTAGCCCATTTCTGTACAACCAAACTGATAGAGAGAGCAGAGAGACTGTTAGAAAAACCTGCCAAAAAAAAAAAAAATACATTGATTCCATTCCTTTCGATCCCTAAACAAGATAATGAGGTCGTCAATGAACAGAGGCTTGTTCTCGGTTCTTTTGATTTGTATGGTGTTGTTTTCTTGTGTGCAACTTGGAGAAATGAGGCACCTGAAAGCAGAGCAATGGGCTAAGAACAATGGTCTGCGACTTGTGTTCGAGTCCCTCCAAAAGGGTTCAACCCCAGGGGGCGGAGGCAATCCCTGCTCCAACGTCCCCGGGCGAAGTACAGGTCATTGCTAAAATCGGAATGAGACCCACAACGGGGACTGCTTCAACTGTGAATTCATTTTTGCATTTGTATTTTTAGCTTCGAAACAACCATGTCAACTGCCAAATAAAATTATTGCAGCCATGGCTGCCCTGCAAAAGTTGTAACTATAACAATAATTCATTTATTTTTTATATATATGGAACTCATTCATTTGTTTCACCCTATATGTGATGAGATAACGTCTTGCAAATACTCTCAACTCTCTTAGGAGGGTGTATTGTATTTGGATTTGTGCAGACTTTTTTTAAATGACAGACTTTTTGAAAAGTCTACAGACTTTTTAAAAAGTTGATAGACTGTTATGAATTTCTTAAAACTATTGATTTTAACAACAGACTTTAATTGATTCATGAAAATCTATATACTTTATTATGAATGACTTCTACAGATTTCCTAAGATGTACAAAATAAAAAAATAAAAAAAACAAATCAAACAAATGCAGCCCAAATACAAAACAAATAATAACTTGTACGTTGTCTCTTCAATGCTCCAGTATCTTCTAATAGAAATTGACTCAAATAAATTATTGTTAGTCTGTCTAGCAGTTTGTTCTCATTTCTAATCTCCCAACAACATAAATATACAATATAGATCACTTGATGTTTATAGTTAATTATTCTCATCAATTTTGTTTTCGCCGATTAACATATATTAGCAATATTGGTCAATGTCTTGATCTACAATCAATCAATTGAAATTCAATTGTTCAACATTTTTTTGAACCATAATATAAATTCAAATGAATGAGAATAATTAATTAATAAGATAAAATTTAGTATGGTTCAAGGTCTTAGGGTTAGACCACAATATTTGAGTTCTATGGTTTCATAAATCATTTTATTTCTATTAGGGTTCGAAGTATCACAATTGAAAAAAACAAAAAAAACAAAAAACAAAAATCACATTCAACAACTACAATGAACATGTTGAGTATCAAAAAAGGTTGATATCATAAAAGATTACAGAAAAGACAAAAAATTACGAAGAGAGATGATGAAGGACAAACTTCTTCGTGCGTAGAGAGAAGGACAAACTTCTTCGGTTGATAGACTTTTTTTTTTTTTGAAGAGGAAACTTTGATAGACTTTTTGAAATCTTTGGTCTGAAGACTGGAAAATTATTAGAGTTTGGTATGTATAGTTAACACTACAAAGTCCATGATTATCCATGATTTTCTAATTCCATAAGTATGAATGGTATTTTGAATACCTCTGTACTTTTATTCATTTTTAAAAGTCCTAATTGAATACCCCTAGATTTTGGTGGAATTCATGAAGTCTTTAAAAATCCTAATTGAATACCTCAAGACTTTCATGGACTGTTAAAAGTCTATATTGAATACACCCAGACTTTTAAATTCCATAGATTTCTTTAAAAGTTCCACTAATTCCATATACAATACACCCCCCTTAATCACTCCCCGTCCCTCAAGGCACCAGGGAAGTAAATTTCTTAACACGGTTAAAATCTTGCATGTAGTAAACTTGATAATTAAGAAAAAACTTAATTTGATAGAGGACAGAAAAAACTTAATTTGATAGAGGACAAAAGGTACCACCTCCGAAAAAGGAGAAAAAACATCTTACTATTTCTTTTTCCGAGCACAAGCCAAAATATGCAACCGGGAACCTATCAAAGAGCCTACACCTAGTTCCATCATAACGAAAAGAATCACAAGCTGAAAGTGGTTAACCTTGATCCCAAGTTAAAGAAAATGAATGTCATGCGCAATGAAATTTAATTACTTTTTTTTTAGTTGAATGGTGTTAGAATTTATTGATAACTAATAAACAGATTAAAGAATACATTTCTCAGATTCTATTAATTACTTCACAAAGACTATAAGTAAATGAAATAAGTAGGATTATATCAAAAATAGCTGTATATTTTTTGACAAGCAATTATATAAAAAACGTTCAGTTATGTCACATGAAATCGTCTAAGCTATGGCTGCAGTTTGATCAGATAGAGAAGTCATAATAAGAAACGGTCCTGATCTCTAGTCAATGTGAAAAGTCAAATGAGACTCCATATTTCAGTCATCACCATATTATACATGTAAGTCATGATTTGTTTTTGTCAAAGTAGTATTGCTCTTGTCGAGTATAAGCTTAGCATGCACCAACCACTTCAAAACATTCAACGTTCAAGATCGAGCCTCCTACACGCTTTTAGCCACCAGAATCCTAAAGCTCATTCCAAAACTACCCAGCAAGTGATGGTCAAGATAATATAATATAGAGCAAGTCAATCTTAAACTATAGCTGCTTGATCATCTATACATTCTCAACTTTTTCACTCGGACTATAGTAACTTTATTTTCTAAGCAATACCTCAAAAAGTGGTCACATACCATTATTGGATAATTTTATGCCAGCTAGGGACATAATTGAGGCAAAAGAAACCGGGTATGAAATTGCCGTGCATGATAATTTTATGCGGGCAAGAGACTCGAGGAAAAAGAAACCATTGGATACGAAAGTGAAACAAATGAATGCCAACGGCGTCGAGTATGTGAACTTCAAGCACAAGATAAAGTTTGAATAATCCTAGTTTCTTGCGGTGTCACCAGTGAGTCAGTGACCCATTCAATTTGACCTTTTAGAAACAAAATCGTCAATGGTCAATACAGCGAATAGCTACACAAGTATTTGAAAATTTCAAGCCATAGCCAGTCATACAAATATTGGTCCATTTTGTTGCCTATAAAAACTCCTCTGCCCTCCTTCTCTTATTCATTCACTCCATTCTTTCAATTTTTCATATTTTCTTGCATACACAGAGAACTACAGAAACACAACACCAAAGCAGAAAAAAGAAAAGAAAAGCAAACTGATTTTGTCCCCCAGACTGATTTTTTCCCCAATAGTAGACGAAATGAAGCTCTTCATGAGAATGGTCGTGGTGGCCGCAGTGGTGGTTGTTCTTATGAACATGGACTCAAATGAGGCCTGCAGGGTCTTAAACTCAGATGTTCTGCAAAAGGGTACTGTCAATCCTCCCCCGATCCCTTCGATTATGAAACAAATGGTGCAGAGGGGACTAAACTACGAGGGTACTACCGATCAAGGATCGCACTACGTTTCTAACCGGGGCATCTACATTCCTTCAATTATCCGACAGAGATTGCAGAAGGGGACTGTACCCTCTGATGGCAGTAATCCGGGCACTAATTAACGTTCCCTGGAGATCCCGGTTCCTTCCTCAACATGGTTCCAGCAAGTTTCGGTCATTTTTTCCATAAGTTGTAAAAACTGTTTATGAGCACCTGATGTATACTACACAAGTACAGAGAAATTCGTTGTTTCTTGTAGGGCATGATCCATGTTTTGTATAATGTACATGCATGCATCACTTGTAAGATATATATGACAAAATAATAGAGTTATTAATCCAGCATAGTTTTGTCAACTTTTGTGGTGAATTTGAAAGCTATTTCCATTATATATTTGGGTTGACATGACCAGCCATATATCACATTATTCAGATTCAAAACCAAAGGTGTTTGCTAACGAGTGTCTTCATGGAAATCTTGATTGGTGAAACCTTATAAAATATGGATAATTTTACCGTACGTACACATATGTCATGCATGAAATTAATACACTAATTAAGAACTCAATCGAACATGACCTATTTTACTTATGTGAATTACCTTAGTGAAGATCTTTTCTAAATTACTGACAGAACCGACCCCGAATTTCACCACAAAATTAGAAATAGTCTTGCGGGGCCCACCTTAGAAGAAATTATACTGTAATTCAGTACAACTTCCCTTAAAATAGATTACCCAACCCTGTAAAAACAACTGAACACTTCTAATCACACAAATCATTTTTCCACCCCTGTAGCCTACCTGCTCTCCACAACCGCAACCACCCACCCACCCACGCACTCAAATACAACAGGGGTCACAGCCTCTCAGATCACAATTAATATACATATCTCAAATCGTAAATCATACTCGAACATATGTGCCTCAGATCAATAATCATCATGGCCACCAATTCATCCCCTCTCTCCTGGTGTCACAATAACAATCATGACCACCAGTACATCCCCTCTCTTTTGGTGTCACAAAAACGATCTTTGTCACCAGTTCATCCCCTCTCTTCTGGTGCCACTGATCGAGACCACTAGTCCATCCTTTCTCTCCTAGTGTCTCTAATAACGTGATGTGTATTATAACCCCTCAGAGATCAATCATAACACACACACACACACACACACACACACATCCTATCCAAAGCGAGGTCTCGCTCTGAAATTAAAGTGCGCTTTTAGATTTTAGGGTCACTTTTCGATCGCATATCTACATCTCGACCGTTCAGTTTTTAGGTACTAATGTATAGATCATCTCTGCAAAATTTCAGCCAAATTGATGGTCGTTAAGGCATTGATAACTATCTTAAAGCTAGTACGGTTCAAGTTAGACAGATTCAGTTCGTCCATTAGTTTAAGCGAGTTAGATACCTTAAACATCATCAATTTGACTGAAATATTATATATATATATATACACACACACACACACACACACATACATCTCCTCTCTCCTAGAGCTGCAACTACATCTACTACCACCAAGGTTCTAAAAAACGGGGTGGGCGGGGCCTAAGCGCTAGGCGTCGCTATACCGTTTCGATTTTGGGCTGGGCGTAGTCACTAGGCGGCGGTCTAGGCGGAAGCTAGGCGGCCTAGGCGGACACTCGTGGGCGCTGAATATATATATATATATATATATTTTTTTTCCGATTCGTCTAGCCAGACTTCTCTCTGAACTGAAACTCAATCCTCAACAGAGCCCTTGATCAAAACTAACGACCCAGCGCGCTCGGATGAGTCGGTGGTGGTGGAGTTCCGACGATGAACTTGATAAGAGAGAAAGTTGGGGATTGAAATTTGAATCTTAAGTCAGAATCTCTGATCAACAAACCTATCGATTGGTAGATGAATGAAGCTTTACTTGATGAAGACAACGGAGATTTTTATGTTTGATGATCAATTTTGGCGAGAGGAAGAACTGGGAGAGTGCAGAGAGAAAAATGGGAGAGTTGAGAGGCTTCGGGGAATCTGGACTTCGTTTCTTGACTTTCTTCTAAGCACACACAACTAGCAAATGACAATTATGCCCTGAGACTAATTAATATAATTACAAGATCTCAGAGTGGAGATTAAAACCAAAAGAAACGGAAAAAAAAAAGTTAAAACCAAAAGAAACGGAAAAAAAAAAGTTGTAAAAGGGAGAAAATACACACACATTAACACAATATATATATATATATGTAATAAAAACAAAAATAAAATAAAATAATAATAAAAAATGGCCTTGTCCCCGCCTAGGCGTCTGGCTGCTAGGCCCCGAATTACTGCCCGACTAGCGCCTAGCGTTTTTTAAAACCTTAACTACCACCAATAATCATAACAACCAAAAATGATTATAAATATAAGCAAGGGAAACATAATTTGCGAATAGCATACAATCCAAATATTCAATGAAAGACGTAAACTATAATTTAACACAATTCCAACATATTAATCATCATTCAAATCCGCCACCCTCATCAAAATATAATAATAATTTGCTAATTAAGAAATCAAACAAAACTCTAATTTAATATTTCATCTTAATTCCTAAAAAATCAAAATCACAACGGATTCAGCTCAAACTTCCAGAATCTCGTCAACTCGCTAATTCTAACAGTCTAATTAATGAAAAATCATGATGATCTAACAGTCGGATTATCACGAATTCATACCCGAATTTTTGAAACTTTAGAAATTCCTATCGACCCTCAAGTTTGACGAATTCCAACTAAATTGCATCCAAATGCTCTTAACATTATCCTCTACATAATGGGGTAAAATAGAGGTCTAGAAGAGGTGACACGTGCCACCAAAAGCGCCTCGAATTGAGTCACAATACCTATGCCAAAATATTCACAACAACAAGCCCAACAACTTCCATAACTACCACAAAGTAAATTGGTCGAAATTTACCTCGAAAGAAAATGGTTTGATTTTTCCCCCAAAAACTTCCGAAGCTCGATTCTCCCTCCTCACTTCAAATCGGTTCAAGCCACATGGAGGGATTGATGTTCGTCGCAAGAGCTTCAAAACCCGACTGGTATGGTCGCCGGAGGTGGCTGGAGAACAGAGTTCCAGCCAAGTCGACCCGCACGATAACCCCTGATTGCTTTTTGCTTTGATTCCCCTTTTTCAGGCCAGATCGCTTCCGATCTCCGCAATAGACTTTAAGAGAATGACGACGCGGTTCGAACTACACCGGTGGTGCTACCCTTTCTCAAAATAGTAACTTTCGTTTGCGGGTCAAGGTTTCTGGTCAATCGGGCTTTTGGGTCAGCTGGAGAGAATTCTAGGGTTTCTACTTTGGGCCGAGGGTGAAATTAACTTACCCAATCCGGTAAGTATGCTTTTGTACCCCCTTTCTCAAAATAGTATCTTTCATTTGCTGACCATAACTTCTTCATAGGGACTCCGATTTAAGAGTGCCACGTGTCCACAAACTCGTTTTAATG
The DNA here is from genome assembly GCA_024704745.1 of Rosa lucieae. NCBI lineage: Eukaryota > Viridiplantae > Streptophyta > Magnoliopsida > Rosales > Rosaceae > Rosa > Rosa lucieae. The sequence goes on along the minus strand of CM045497.1, from coordinate 25,457,366 downwards.
TTCTCTACAACTTTAGTGAAAGAAGTTTCCTAAAAAATTGAGCGAAAGAAAAAGTCAACTTTTGGTCCCACTAAATGACCGAAATGAAGTTTAAAAGTGAATCGAACTATTGTTTACTGTCCAAATGACCAGTAAACGGGTAAATTAAGGTACGAGACGTAACAATTACCCTAAGAGTATGTTGTTGTAGTGGTTACAGATCAAGGTGGTCAAAGTACTACTACCGCCCTACAATTTGCACAATTTGCTCAATTCACCCAACATTTTCTTTTCAATATGAGAGTTTCTATTGGGACCTCCAAATCTGCTCACTTGACCTCACTCTGTTATGAATTATTAAATGACATATATAACCTACTATAAAATGACTATTAGGGACAATAATTATACCCAAAAAATGGTTATATTTATTTTCTCTAGACTTTCCAATTCAATAATATTAGATTGCATTCTTTATTATTTCCCTATCTATTTTCATTTTTCAATTTCACAACGTACTCATTAAAACATTCATATATATATATATTATATATTAGAAATAAAACTATGATTAAGATAAAAATGTATGATATGCATATTGAACGCATATTGGTCAGGGAGAACAAAATAAATTGTATTATGCCCTAAATCTAAATCTATCTATTATATTTGTAAAAAGAAGAAAAAAAAAAGGAGCTAGCAAATAAAAATAAATAAAAAATATTTAATCATGAGGTACAGAAAATAGAGAAATCTTTTTTTTTTGAACAGCTAATAAAGAAAAAGTAAATAAAAAAAATCACATAATAGTTCATGTTATTTTATTTTTTTAATTTTTAAACTCAATACCTTGTGTTTGATTTTTTTTTTTATTAGATAAGAGATTTATGTTATCTGATTAAGCAATAGAGATGTAATTAAGATTTATAGAGTAATTAAATCATTGAAATGACTAAGTTTTTTATTATAAAGATCTTAGTTTGTTTGTAAATTAATTATATGAGTAAGGTTATTTGAGGAACTTTAGTAAGGTTTAATGAGTAAATTTAGTATTTGAAAATTTAATAAGAAGTGTAAAAAGTACAGAGGTTAAGTGAGTAAGTTTGGAGGTTCCAATAGAAAAATTCTTTCAATATTGAGTTTGCTTATCTCACACATTTTCATTTTCCAATATACCCTCATTCATCCAATAAAAAAGAAAAATAAATAAAATCTTAACCATTTTTTCGATTTTTCCCTTATCTCTTGCAATTTCATTTTCCATCGATATTTAACTTAAACAAAGGATTTATAGGGCAAACTGAGTGCAATGAAGAAGAGGATGATGGTGCAGATTTTTGTTCTTATAATATATATGTGGGTATTACAAAGAGGACGTACGATTTAGTTTTATAGCATTATGAGCTCCAAAGTTGAATCTAATGTCTCAATACCACACCCAAAGTGATGAGATATTTGGACCTAATTTCTACCTCTTTGAATGTCTCAAAATCCACTAGTTAACATCAATCATAATTTTTATTTATCAATTAATCAATAATATTAAGTATAGTAATTTGCTTCAATTTGAATTGATTTTGTCTAGCATTAAAGATCTGTGTGGGAAGCAAACAAAGAGACGGAAGAAATTGGGCAAAATTTAGATTTGGTTTTTTTTTTGAGTGTTTCTATTGGGACCTCCAAATCTGCTCAGTTGACCTCACTCTATTATGAATTATTAAATAACATATATAACCTCTTATAAAATGACTATTAAGAACAATAATTATACCCAAAAAATTTTTATATTTAATTTCTCTAGACTTTCCAATTCAATAATATTATATTGCATTTTTTTTTTTCCTTATCTATTTTCATTTTTCAATTTCACCACATACTCAATTACTCATTAAAGCATTTATATATATTTAATAAGAATTAAAACTATAATCAAGATCATATGACATAAAAATTCCTATCATCATATATGTTGAACGCATATTGGTGAAGGATAACAAAAGAAATCATTTTATGACCTAAATCTCAGTCTATTCATTATATTTACAAAAAAAAAAAAAGAGCTAGTAGTAAAAAAAATCTAAAAAAAACTATTAAATAATTAATCATGAGGTATAGAAAATAGAGAAAATAATTAAACATTAAGAAAAATTACTCTTCATTTTTTTTTTTGCACATCTACAAGAAAAAAAAAATTCTTTTTTATTAGAAATTAATTTTTAAAGCCCAATACCTTGTGTTTGAGTTTCTTTTTTATTAGATAAGATATTTATGTAATCTGGTTAAGGAATGAATATGTAATTAATAGTTTGTTTGCAAATTATATGAGTGAGGTTATTTCAGGAACTTGAGTGAGGTTTAGTGAGTAAATTTAGTATTTGAAAATTTGATATGAGGTGTAAAAAGCAAGGAGGTCAAGTGAGTAAATTTGGAGGTTCCAATAGAAAAACTCTTTTTTTTTAAGGAGAAGATGAAACTCTCTCATTTTCTATTAATTAAGTATTTATTTTTTCTTTCTTTTCTGGATAGAATTTATTTTTCTTTTTTAATGTGTAAATATTGACTGTTGTGTTTAATTAGCTCTTGTCCTTGTTTGTCATTTTCCATTAGAGCAAAATATAGTCATTTATTAATGCAAACATTTTTTTTTTAAAACCATGGTTACACTCCACCCTTACATATGCTAGTGAGAATCAAACTCATAACTTTTACAATGTTGGAATTATAACTTACCAATATGTCACAACTGACCGGCTATTAATCCAAACATATATTGGGTGAGATAAGTAAATGGTAAGGTGACAATTGCCGCACTATATAAATATATATATATATATACAGGCCCGTTCCAAAGTGGACGTCCGCACGGTGACGCAGTAGTGGCGTTCCAGGTGGCGACGGCGGCTTGGGCTTGGTGGACGGAGGCCGGAGGCATCCCGGACGATTCTGGGCAGTGTTCGAGGTCGGAGGAGGTTGGAGTTGCAGGTTTCTGGGCAGCGACCTCACCTGCAACTACAGGTTTCTGGGCAGAGCTGCAACCACGTTGTCGGCGACTCCACCTACTGTAGACCGGTCCGTCCGACCCCTGGCGTCCATCCGGCAAGCCCAGCCTCTCCGTTGCGCCCATAGCCGAGCTGCAGAGTCGACGTCCGCACTTTAACAACAGTGTGGACGTCCTTTTTGGAACCACTCCGTGTATATATATATATATATATATATATATGTATATATATAAGTCTTGGATTACTAAACGTGCTACTAAACCCTTTCCAAAATTGATAAGGCAATCCTTCCCTACAATTTCCATCCCTTTTTATGATCCAGTTAGCAACATACGTTGTTAAAGACATATAGATTTGATTGCAAGAGCCGTAATTAATCCTATGTGATAACTTCATCAAAGTGCATAATGAAAAACATAAAACAGACTAATTAATAAAGTATGCTGCTCAAAATAATTCACGTATTCATTTTATTCATGTATATTGTGTAGCTAGATTATAATTACAACAATGAATTGATAATATAACATTATTTCACGTTATACTATAACATTATTGTTATAGTAGCTAGATATATAACAATAAATTACTATACTAGTATCTGCTGTGCTACTAGTTTATTACCATTTGCAATTGACTTATTTATGATTCATGACCATGCCGGTTAGCACTGGACTGAAGTTAGGGTACGCATATGGAGGAGGCCTGCAAAGTTTCTTTGGTTAATGGTTAAGCAGCATGACCACTAGTAGGAGTCGTAGGACCAGGTTTGTTGGTGTGCCCATTAGAACCATCGGGAGGGGGAATACCCTTCTGCTTCGACTCCGTTAAAACGAAAAGTTTGTTCGTCGTCGAGTTTTTGTGGCCTGCAAAGTTTCTTTGGTTAATGGTTGAAGCAGCATGACCACTAGTAGGAGTCGCAGGACCAGGCTTGCCGGTTTGCTCATTATGACCATCGGGAGGGGGATGAGCAGCCTTCTGCTTCGACTCCATTAAAACGAAAAGTTTGTTCGTCGTCGAGTTTTCTATAGTAGTGTGGCCTGCAAAGTTTCTTTGGTTAACGGTTGAAGCAGCATGACCACTAGGAGGAGTCGTAGGACCAGGCTTGTTGGTGTGCGGATTAGAACCATCGGGAGGGGGAGTACCCTTCTGCTTCGACTCCGTTAAAACGAAAAGTTTGTTCGTCGTCGAGTTTTCTTCCTCGTCATGCAACATCCTGCCAGCCTCGGACAAGTGCATGCTTACGAAAAATAGCAGTAGAACTGCTGTAACTCCAATAACATTAAGAACACCCATGATGATGAAATTGTACTATAAAACTTAAAAGAGCTAGCTAGCAAAGATTACGATGTAAAAGGACGATTGAAGGATATGTGAAGATGAGGTGAGTTAGATCACTTACACATATGGGCATTTATACTCACCAACATATATGCATCAATGCATGGCTTTCAACCTTGTTTCATACGTTAAACGTGGTCCAAGTAGCATTCAACTATTGGAGAAAGTATATATTAAGCTTAAGGGGTCGTGCAAAACGTAGGTTTAGGGTTTGCAAGAGAAGAAAAAACTACTATATATTAAAAACTGCCAGGAAAGTGCATGTTAATAACAATTCTCATATACACAAGAATAATAATGCAGTCTAAAGTTGCAGAGCTTCCATTTTTTGTTTTTGTTTTTGTTTTGTTTTCCCATGCAATGGAATGCATTTTGGGGCACACAAAAATTCAAACGCTATATACTACGTACCATTTTATGGGTTAATTTCTCGGTAATGTTAATGTGTAAGAAATTTGGAAAAAGTCATAGCATGCCTAGCTCTTTGCAACTCATGCTATATCAGATGATACTCAGATTTTTGTTATTGAATTTCAAAATATCAAAAACTAGAGAGGTAGTTGCTGTCAATTTGACCTAAATATAGTTTGACCAATAGATTTCTAGAAGAGGGACCTTGGCCCTTTGTGTTATGCTAATTTGGTCTAAAAAGACTCGTTATTGGTCTTTTGATTAAGCAAATAGTTCGGGTTTTATGAATGACTCGACTATAGTTGCCTGACTGCCTTCCAGTATAAATCGACAACTACAAGATCTTAAACTATAGCCAATACTACCCACCGGCAAATCATATATATAATATATTAAGCAAATTAATAAGCCTTAACTCTCAAGGAAGTTAAATATTTGAAATTATGCTAAGGCTCTGGTTGATTGAATTGTAGCATTTGTTAATTAGAAGCGGAGACATGGAAATAATGTTATTAGTCTTTCAATGCATTTAATTTAATATTGACTTTTATATGTGTTAGTGAAATACAGTGTCTAATAGTAGTTTTACTACTTTGAGACATGCTAGCTAGCTACTTAAGGAAAATGCATGTAACTAGCATTTCTCCAATCGTAAAAGTATCTACCAACGATTATTACAAAATAGTTTAGTTTGCAGATAAGTTTGTCCAGACCAATGAGACTCTAAACTTCAGTCATCTATTTTGTTGATCTTATAAATTTCAGTCTTCAGTCATCACCATAAGATACGTAGCTCACATAAATAAATTGAATTGAATTTGCTTGTGTCAAAGTAGCCTGATCTTGTCGTGTCAAAGGTTTGAATAGACCAACCACTTCAAACATTCGACAGTAGACCCTCCCAGACGCTCTCCGACCAAATCAAGCTTTAAATTAAAGCTCAGTCCAAAACTGCGCTTAAGCAAATCGTGTAGAGTAAATAAATTTTATGAACAGGTGGGTCAAAGATATATGCCCGTCCCTCTGGTAAAAATAAGTCAACCTTTTACATAGTCCCGGGGAACATCAGCGCCTTTTACATTAGCTAGCTCCTAATTAAAAGTGCAGAAATTCTAGCCTACACTATCGAATATATTTCTTTTCTCTACTTCAGCGAATTGGTCATTTTCTTTCTTCTTCTTTATCGAAAAGGTTAATAATGCTAAAAGTTAGGGAAAATTTCACAAACAATACACCAAGTAAACACCACTAATAATTCTTATACACAAAGTTTCAAACCAAACATTTTGGTACTCGAAATCTGAAACTCGACCCACTATCAGTACACGACGTCAATTTTTGACACCAAAATGTCCATTATGCCCTCAATTCTTTTTCTTTTTTTTTAATAAATTTTTTTCTGTTATTTTTTTTCCTTCGTTTTTATCTCTTTCTTCTTCCTTCTTCCGGGCTCACTCCCTCGCTTCCAACGCCGCCTTCCTCACCTCCACGCTCACTCCCTCGCTTCCAACGCCGCCCTTGCCAGGTGAGCTTCTCCCGCCGCTGCCGCTCCGCCTCCACGTGGTTGAGCTGCATGTCTCGGCCCAGCCCGGGTTTCCGGCCCCGTTTCTTCGGCACTCTTTTCATCTGGCAGTCGGAATCTGCGAAGTTCGGTTTTGGGTTCGGAACTCCATTCTTCTTCTTGCTAGAACCAAAAACATGTTTCTTGTCGTCATTGTACGAGCTGTGATCCTCTTCCTTCATGCTGGCAATGATGCCGATGTCAAAAATGGAGAAGTTCCAGTTGATGAACTCGAGCGGTCTTGTTTCCGGGTCGGGTTGATCCGACCCGAACAACGACTTGGCTTGCTGGATCAACCCCCAGTTCTCTCTGATAAAACCGGAGGAACCTATTTCAAGAACACCGTCGGAAGTTGGGATGCAGATCAAGGTCTCGATCCCATGGATTTGGACCTCTTTGGCCCTCTCGTAGTTGTTGAACTGAAGCTCGTGGGCCTCGCTCAGCCAGATTGAGGTCCTGGAGCAGAAGGCCTTGCCGGGAACAGAGCCGTCCCCGACGGCGAAAGATCGAGTGAGGGAGTGAGCCCGGAAGAAGGAAGAAGAAAGAGATAAAAACGAAGGAAAAAAAAAAATAACAGAAAAAAAAATTATTAAAAAAAAAGAACTGAGGGCATAATTGACATTTTGGTGTCAAAAATTGACGTCGTGTACTAATAGTGGGTCGAGTTTCAGATTTCGTGCACCGAAATATTTGGTTTGAAACTTTGTGTATAAGAATTATTAGTGGCCTTTACTTGATGTACTGTTTGCAAAATTTTCCCTAAAAGTTATATATAATTTTCCATCATTATAGAGCACATCAGAAAGAATATTACTTAAGCAATTTCACATACATATTAAAACAAAACAAAAAAATACAGATCATAGAACTAATAAAATAAAGAAGAGAGATCTCAGAATCGTTGCCTTGCACGATGCTTCATCATGCAAGATTAGACGGATCGATCTCCCCCGAATCATGGTGTTTGAGCCCAAAAGTATTTTTGGCAATATTCTTTAAGAGGATTGAGCATAGCGGGCCGATACCTGCTGCTAAAAAATGAGCCTACTTGGGTTTGGGTTACAGCTTCGCCCATTCCGAAGTCCATAAGGAAAATGAGCCCTTATAGGATTCAAGTAGTAGAAACCAATTAGAAATCTTCAATCAATAATCATTCCTTATATATAAATACCAGGTTTCAAGGGACAAGAAGAAGAAGATGATCTAGAGGATTAATTGTTGATAATCAACCGAGAAAGACCAAAGCAGTGAGATCGGAAAAGGCTGAGACTTGTGAGGAACAACAATCCACCAGCTTCATTGATCTTCCAAATATTGAAGAGACCAATTCCTACTGCAAGTTGTTGAGGAAGATTATTATCCTACCTGTTATTTCCTTATCTCATTCAAAGTGATGAGCCCCTGTTTTTTATGGAGGAACTTCTTCCACCAAGTCCTCCAAATGTTCAGGATCCTCTTCCACAGTTGGAGTCAAGTGAATCTCAGTCTCAGAATGAATCATATGTCATCAACGTGGTGTTCAATGATCAATTTCAGGATCAGTCATCTGAAGGCAACAACTTCATGAGTTTCCTATCCACTGAATTTCAAAAACAGTTAAACGAAGACAAGAACTTCAGCTTTGTATCCAATGATCAATTCTTGGACTGCAATGACTTAACATGGTAGACTACCCAAAGGATTACTGTCGTTATATCACAGGAAACCCCACACATCAAATGCAGGTACGACTTTAACATAAGGTTGAAGGGTTGTGTTGGTTTTTCTTTTTTCTACTTGTTCTTGTTAAATAGTTTTGAAAAGCTTTCTATTTGATCTATGGCAGATTTGGTGACAGTTTCAAGTGTTTGAAATGTTTCGCTGATTAGAAGGACTTTCTCTTAGTCATGAAGCAAATTGTATTATTTCAATTCCTTTATCGCAACGAGTTGGTGATGATTGTAAGCTCTCATACTTATCCTACACTTCAGTTCTTTCTCTTCCTATAGTCAAACAGAACAAAGACAAAGGGAAAGTTTGAGAATTTCTGATATATTGATCTTCTCCAAAGATGGAGTACATATACAAAGTATACACATTCCTAATAGGAAACTAATTACACCGTGATATTCTCTCCCTTAACTAATATTCTCCTTAACTATACAATCCTAATTATACTACAATTCCTACAATTATGGAGAGTGACTCACGCCAACACTCCCCCTCAAGTTGGAGCATACAGATCACGGATGCCCAACTTGTCAAGTGAGTCAGAAAACGTCCTGCTAGAAACTGCCTTTGTAAGACTGTCCGCCAACTGCTCCTCAGTAGGTACGAAGGGAAAGGAGATCATTTGTTGATCCACTTCTCTTTCATTAAGTGTCTATCAACCTCCACATGTTTTATGCGATCATGTTGGACAGGATTATGAGCAATTTCAACTGCAGCTTTGTTATCACATAATAAGGGCATGGCTTTCTTCTGCTTGAACCCCAAATCCCTCAACAAGTGCCTCAACCACAACATCTCACAAACTCCACGAGCCATTCCTCTATATCCTGCTTCAGCACTAGAACGGGCCACCACCTTCTGTTTCTTACTCTTCCAAGTAACTAAATTCCCACCTAAAAACGTAAAGTATCTAGAAGTGGACCGTCGATCAGTTATACAATCTGCCCAGTCTGCATCTGTATACCCCAAAACATCCAAATGCCTATGATTAGAAAACACCAACCCCCTTCCAGGAGCAGACTTCAAGTACCTCAAGATCCTAACTACAGCTTCCATATGAGCCTTACTAGGATTATGCATGAATTGACTCACAACGCTAACTGCATAACCTAAGTCTGGTCTAGTGTGTGACAAATAAATTAATCTTCCAACTAACCTCTGATATCTTGCCTTATTCGTGGGTACTTGATTTGGATACTCAGCTAACCGATGGTTCTGCTCAATGAGTGTGTCAGCTGGTTGGCAATCAAGCATACCTGTCTCTGCCAATAAGTCAAGGACATACTTTCTCTAGCTCAACATAATACAATCTTTTCCTCTAGCAACTTCAATTCCCAAGAAATATTTCAAACTCCCCAAGTCTTTCATTTCAAATTCTGCTGACAATGCACTCTGCAATTCTTAATCTCCCCAAGATCATTACCTGTCACCACCATGTCATCCACATAAATAATTAAAGCTATAACTTTACCCTTCTGATGCTTAAGGAATAGGGTATGGTCTGAATTGCTCTGCCTGTACCCAATCTTCCTCATTGATAACGCTAAAAGCAAGCGCGCAATTTAACCCTGCATGTAGTTGTTAATATAGAATAAGTAGGGATCGTTCTAGCCGAGGATTGAGGGTACACCTGTAATTGCAAAAAAAAATAAAGAATTAATAAAAGTATAAATTAATTTACAAAAAGAATATATACAAATAACGAAATAAAAGGGAGGTTTAAGGATTATAAAATCAAAAGTTAAAATAAAGAAAACATAAAAACATATATACAAGGGTGGAACGCAAGAAACAAAGATCAAAACCAATTCCATAATCAAATTCGATTCAACCCTACAATTGTTCTTCCAAGTCATGAGAAAGAAGTTGATCATGTGAAACATTCGAAGCAAATGATTTCCCATATTTTACTTTCCTTTACTAATTAACCTAAGTGAAAGCACCTAGATCAATCCTATTAAACATGCAATCATAGTCTAGAAAGCTAGCTAATCAAAACATGTTCAACGCAAGAAGCATAGAGAAAGGTTATCAACTTAAGTGCACAACCTAGTTATGAATAAGTTCACCTATTTGCAATCCTCTTCAATTGAACTCGACCTTTGTCCAAAGCCTTTACTACTTGTGATTTAGGTTCACAAAACTATTAGGTGAATCGTTTGCCTAAATCTAGCACCAATTACATGCAAATCCTATGAGTGTCGACCCAAATAAGATAAACATATAAAAGTTTTCTGTAAAGCAAATTCAATCGAACAAACTCACATAAGCAACTTAGAATCACAATCATAGAATTTGAAAACTTTATTTAAACATAGAAATTGGGCTTAAACTTTGCCCTAAACGTTATGTTAACTAGAAACAAATTCCTACGAAATCAAACAAGGAAATCAAAAGATTACAAGGAAAAAGAAAGAATTACACTGTGAGTGGAGATGGAGATGGAGAGCTTGATGGTTGGATCTTGAATCTTGGAAGCAAGCCTTCAAGGTGGATGATGGAGGATATGATCTTCACGGCTCCTTCTTCTTCTTCCTCTCCTTGCTTGAAAACGCAGAACTTTGCAACTAGAGAATGGAGAGAATTTTTCTGATGTTTATTTTCTGAGTGAGAGAGGTGTGTTGTGGTGTGGTTTGTGGTGGTGTGGTCTGGTGTGTTGGTGTGTAGAATTGTGTAGAGAATGCTCCTATTTATAGGAGGATGGCAACTTAGTCTCCAAGTGTTCAAGATTGATCCACACAGCATTAACCAATCAGATAATGCCACGTCAGCTCTGCTATGTCATCCAACCAATGACAAACCTCCAATTTAACATCTTGATTTAGGGAGATTATTTTTGAATTAATTGCATGATTATTTTCTTATTTTTCTCTTAATTTTCGGCCAAATTGCTCTTGAGTGAAAATAGGAATGAATCTGGACTTGTTTTGGACATTTTGTCCCTTAAATCTCTCAATGGCATCATTATCCTTAATCCTCTCTTGATTTTTGACATTAACTCCGTAATTTTCCATGGCAAAATCAGATTTAATTCCCCAATAATATCTCCAACGTCATCTTCAAGCCATGTGGTTTCCTAGTGCCATCAGGACTCCTCTCTTTTCGCCATGTGTTTTCATTTCAGCTCATTTCTTCTCCATTTATTTCAATGTACCTAGAAAATAAAAACTAAATTAAAATTTCACTTCTTCAGCTCAAGTAAGTCATTGCCTAAATTCCACTTTCGAGAAACATGTTGGTAGCATCTTTGGGGGAAGTGGTCCGAACTCCCATGATCGTTGTCATCAGGGGGAGGTGCAGACATCAGGGGGAGATGTCTACATGTATGGTCTCGAAACATGAATGGTGTGTTGTGCTCTTTTTCCCCTTCGACCGAGGTTATTTTTGTCCCACAGGGTTTTTGTTACTCGGTAAGGTTTTTAATGAGGCAACAAGAGAAGCACCGTGTTTGGACAACACAAGGGGGAGTGTTCAAGTAACACTCTAATTTGTGTTTGGCCCAAACTCTAGGTTACTTGACCTAGTGGTAATAAAGTTAAATTAGAAGGATCTAGATTCCTATTTAATGTACGATTACTTTCCTTGTATGATTGAGATTCTATGCATTGTAATCCTCTATATAAAGAGGCCCCTATTATCAATGAGAATACACAGCGATTTCCTCCCAATTTGAGTTTCTCTACAACAAATATAATATTATTGAATTGGAAAGTCCACATAAAATAAATATAATATTTTTTGGTATAATTATTGTCCTTAATTGTCATTTTATAGTAGGTTATATATGTCATTTAATAATTCATAATAAAGTGAGGTCAAGTGAGCAGATTTGGAGGTCCCAATAGAAACTCTCATCTGGATATTCCTTGATATACTAGTGATTATTAAATATTTGATAATTAATGGTGATTTGTTTGCTTGATTACCAAGATTATGCAAGAGAGAATAATAACATCAGCCATGCGAATAGTAACTATTCCCATACAATTAATACATTTGCGAAAGGACGTGGCCCATGCGAATAGTCTATACTGCCATGCGATGAAGAAGTAGGTTGGACTTGGAACGTATGGAGGCATGCGGTCAGAAAGAAACATATATATATATATATATATATATGATGTATATATGGTGGCTCATGCATGGTTCAATTAAGGAAGGTATCATGGACAAGAACCAATCAAGGAGGGTTTCCCATGCAATTGAACATGGCAACGTGCTGTCCTTCTCTACCTATATTCAAGAGTACTCATGCAGGTAATTAAGTCCTATGGTGGGCCAATTAAAGCAAGCAATCAAGATTCCATGCAAATAAGGATTCATGGACGTGGTAGAATTCAAGAAGCATGCAATCATGCTTAATTGCAATAAACAAGGGGTATATATATACAATCTTATCCTTTCTGATTGCATGCCACTAAGCTACGGGAGTCTTCGCGGAGATATATTTGCAATTAAGATGGGCATATCCAACATATTCGCATCCAAGATATTGGTTCTCTGAGGAAATTAATCCTTACCGACATTCTAGCTACGACAGAGGATAATTATTAATCAAAACTATTAAGAGTTTTGATTTGATTCAAGGCCAATCACTATGGCCTAAAATATAGTATTTCATTCCTATTTGGGAGGAGAATCTGCAGCGATTAGCCTATATATAGAGGCTAAAGACGATACAAAAAATGACACAACTCTCAATCAATCAATCTCAATGGTTATCAAAGTCTCTCCGGAGCAAACCTAGCAAACCTACCTTCAACCCAGTTGAAACCAGCGACGCAAGGGTAACGCCTTGCAACCAGAGAAGCTAAAGTCATGCTTTAGCAAAACCCTGTGCTTTCTCCTACTTCCCGGTGATTGCTCTGCTCAATCTACAATTTTGAGTATCGACTCAGTGACGCAAGAGATCACAACACAAGCCCTTATCCGTAAGGCAACAAGTCCTTTTCCGAAAGACATAGAAAAGAACCTGGTGACGAGGTTGGTACGTGCTCTCCTCGTCCACATCGTTTGATCAAGAAGTCAGGTCAAGGGACGCCCCGACGACTGCCTCCCACGGTGCTTGCACGCCTGCGCAAGCTCAAAAGAGACTGTTTGCAACCAAACTAGTTTTGGAGCCAAACAACTATGACACAGAGGACTATAACGGTGGGAATCAATAAAATCAGTGCAGAAACCAAGGTACTCATGATACAGAGTTGCATAATGGCTAGCTTTCAGGTTTCAAATAAGTTGTATGGACTAGCCTTGTTTCCTTTATATAAAGGAGCAATCCCACTGAGGTAAGGAAAAGAGAAAACTGGTGACCAACTAAATGGTATATTTTCTTTCTTAATTATATATAGGGACACAAATTCTAATCCGTCGAAGAAATGGAATCCAGTTCCACAATAGAGAAGTAAAAGACAAATTTATTGAAAATCATTCCATACATGGGAACAATCTTTGATATTTTGGCGACAAAGTAGACGTTGGGCTAAGATAGCTACACACTTCTGGAGGCATACATGGTGAAATGTGTGTCCACATTTATCTAGCAAAGTGCACCTGTATTCTTTCTCGAACTCCATTAAGAAAATAGCACACTCCCCGGCCTCTGCAAAACCCCATTTCTTTGTTCATCCGATAACTGAAAATCACATAGCTTTTCGGCCTCTTGGCACTAATTCTCATAAGGGGAAATGTCGCTTTGTTGTGTAGCTCTTGCATCAGTGTAATCAGCTTCCATTGAACAATACAGATCAATGATGACTATTAAATCATATACACAGAGTAGTATTGAGTACCAAAATAAATGTGTGAATGTTACAATTGTGGAGTGAAGGGTATCATCAATGGCATCAAGCAAAATGGTGCAGAATATATGAGTATAATCACGAATATATCTATGGCGGAGGCGAGTCCAGGTTTTGCATCTCTGATTATATCTTGAAAGAAAATTATGAGGTAGAGGACTATTAGAATGAGAAATACAGTTACAGCTAGGATAGTTTATATGAAGAGAATGAGAAATTATTGAAGCCATGACAGGGAGCTGCATACTAGCTAGCTTTCAAGTTTCAAATTTTCAATGAAGTGATGGACTGGACATTGTTTCTTTTTGTTTATATAGAAGAAGAAGGGACTGTGCTACAGTAATACTGGGAATTAAAGGCCTGATTAATCCCATTGAGCAGAAGAAAAGAGAAAAAAGGAAAATAAGTTACTTCGGGTTACCTAAGAATAATAGGAAAGTTGTTAAGATATTAAGGCTATGGGTGGATAAGGCCCTTTGGTTTTTCAGAAAATGACTTTAAGATAATATATGTTGAAATGAACAAACTTATTGAACAAGCGGGGATTTCATATCTGAAAGATGTACATAATCAGTGTTACAAAGGGTGAAGAAAAGAAAAGATTTCATTGGCATCAATTCAGTATATCTCAACGAGTAGCTACATCAAGTTCCTCTTCTTTTGGGACTTGTCTGGAATGAACCAAAACTATTGTAGACCAACAGATGCCGTCAGTTTAGCCGTGACATTGACCAGGTCAATGTGCACAGGACAGGGAAGATGAAACTGTGATTGGAGTTGTTACCATAGGGGCTTTTAAGGGAGAAGGAGAAAGGCATGTGCATCGAGGAGGAGATGAGGTTGGAGATAAAGGTCCAGTTTGAAGAAACCATCAACACAGAGACTCATAAGTATCACTCTTCTCAACCTCTCTGCAATTTTGGTTGAATGAGAATGAGAGAGTGAGATTGTTAGGATTGTGAACTCTATTTTGAACTGTGAAAGCTTCTTGCATTCTAATTTGGAGTGCAAATAACGCCGACCCTAAAGATTCGCTTCAATTGTTGTTCTGTTATGAATGAAACAAGGATGCATCTTATTCATGGTTCATTGACATTTTTTTTTTTTGCCGAATTGGCAGGAGATTACAGATTCTTGGAATCTAGCACTTGGGTTCCTTTTTATTCAAAAATGGCGGCAATCATGGATAAGTATCCAGCGGGAAGACCACATATGGAGAAAAATTCTGGTGTAATGGCTGTTAATTTGGAATGGGAACCTATTGTCCACTATTTTGATCCAGGGTTATCACTCATTCCAAGTGGGATCAAGACGATGCATAAATTGGCAGACCTGGTTGACGGCGAAAGAGAGATCAGGACGGGTGAGAGTGAGATACTGAAGGGCACCCACAACACTACGGTATTCAGTAGGATCAGGAAGAACGTTACCATCATGCGCACTAAGACGTTGACGAGAAGCAGGTGTAGAAACTGGTTTGACATCAAGCATGTTGGTACGCTTCAAAAGATCAAGTGCATATTTAGACTGAGACAAAGAAAGTCCTGTAGAAGTACGAACAGCCTCAACCCCCAAAAAATAACTGAGAGAACCCAAATTCTTCATAGAAAATAGCTTGCCCAAATCAACAATCAAATCAGCTATATGACGAGAATTGTTCCCAGTAATAAGAATGTCATCCACATAAATGAGTAAATAGATAAGAGTAGGGCCTTGATGAAAGATGAAAAGAGAGTGATCAGCCATAGAAGCCACAAAACCCAAATCCTCCAAATAAGCCGAAAAGCAATGGAACCAGGCACGAGGGGCCTGTTTTAAACCATAAAGAGACCGACGGAGCTTGCACACATGATGAGGAAACTGAGCATCAATAAACCCAATAGGCTGCCGCATATACACATCTTCAAATAAATTGCCATGAAGAAAAGCATTTTGAACATCCAATTGTTGAATAGGTCAGTTAGCACTAACAGCAATGGCCAATATAATACGAATAGTAGTATGTTTCACAACAGGGCTAAAGGTTTCAGCATAATCCAAACCTTCCTGTTGGTGAAACCCATTAGCAACCAAACGAGCCTTGTAACGCTCAATGGAACCATCAGACTTGCGCTTGATACGGAAGACCCATTTATTTGGCAAGATGTTCATAGAGGGTTGAGGAGGAACCAAAGTCCAAGTCCCAGCACGTTGAAGAGCATTGAACTCCTCAGCCATGGCCTCTCTCCAGTGAGCATGTTTAACTGCTTGACTATAAGAAGTGGGCTCAATAAGATTAGCATCAACAACAGCAGTTAAGGCATATTTCGGATTCGGTTTCCGAATATTATCTTTCCCACGAGTTAACATGGAGTGAGCATTAGAAGAAGCCGGACCATGAGTACTGGACGAAGAGACAGTAGAGGATGGTGCAGAAGAATCAGGTTGAATGGGAATAGCGTCAGGAGGCGCCTGGGGAAGAATTACGGGACGACGTGAGTAAACACGCAAAGGTAAAGGAGAAGGAGACGTGGTTGGCAAGGCAGTAATGGTTGGAGAAGGAGAAGATGGAGGAGCAGGTTGTTTTGAAGGCAAAGACGTAGGCATGGGAGATGGTGGGGTTGGTATATTAAAAGGACTAGATAAGGACAAGTGAGAGGGAAGTGGGTGAGGCAAAGACGTATGCATGGGAGATGATGGGGTGGGAATATGAGAAGGACTAGAGAAGGACAAGGTAGATGGAGGTTGTTGAGGGGATAGAGTGTGGGATGGACGTGACAACAAATCACAAGAGAAAAATTCAAGGGGTTGCTGCGACGAAAACACCCCCGGAGGCACAACATCGATGGTCTCTTGAAAAGGAAAAGAATGTTCATCAAATAAAACATGACGGGAAAAATAAATACGACCACTTGACCTATCAAGACATCTATAACCCAAATGATGAAGAGAATACCCTAAGAAAACACATCGCTTAGACCTCAGTTCAAGTTTATGAGCATTATAAGGACGTAAGTACGGATAACATGCACAGCCGAAAACCCGTAAAAAATCATATTGAGGAGCTCGACTAAACAATTTTTCATAGGGAGATACATAATTAAGGACACGAGAGGGCAAACGATTAATCACATATAAAGCAGCATTGAGAGATTCGACCCAATAACTAGATCCCATTGAGGCATTAGAAAGCATAGTGAGAGCAGTTTCAACAAGATGACGATGTTTGCGTTCGGCTAAACCATTTTGTTCAGGGTGATGAGGGCAAGATAAATGATGAGTGATGCCATTGGTGGCCAAATAATTTTTGAACAAAGTGCTAGTATATTCACCACCCCCGTCAGTTTGGAAAGCCTTAATGGGACATGAAAACAATTTTTCAACATGAGTACGAAAGTGAACAAAATGAGAAAACACTTCATGCTTAAATTTCATGGGATAAATCCAAGAATACCGAGAGAAATCATCCACAAATAGAACATAATATTTAAATCCAGAAATTGAGAAACAAGATGAGCTCCAAACATCGGAATGTATAAGTTCTAATGGAAATTGAGAAACAGACTTCGACAAAGGAAAAGGCAATTTATGACTCTTGCCCAATGGACAAAACTGACAAAATTCTAAAGAAGGAGAGCCTGAAAGAGGTAATAATTTATGGGAGAATAGACGCTTCATGATAGGAAAGGACGGATGACCAAGCCTGGAGTGCCAAACTTGAGCATTGACTCGAACACCAACTAGACCAAACAATGTGTGTGACGAAGAGGAACGATTTGAATCGGAGGAGAAAGGAAAGAGACCATCATCAGTCGACCCGCGGAAAAGCGTCCTCTGTGTCGCGCGATCCTTCACAAGAAAACAATTGGGATAAAGGACAAAATAACAAGAATTATCATGCATAAACTTATTGGCAGAAAGAAGATTAGAAGTAGCATTAGGGCAATGAAGAACGTCTTTCAACAGAAAGGGAAGAATTGCCAATGTGTGAAATGTTCAAACCTAAACCACCAGCAATACCGTTAATAGTATCATCGCCATGATATTCTCGAGGATGAGCCAAGCGACCCAAGTTATTGGTGATGTGAGCATTTGCTCCAGTATCAAGCAACCAAGCAGAAGAACTTGGGCGAGAAGATGCTTGAGCAGCCATAGCAGTAAGACGTTGGGTTGGAATGCGACCCTCATAAGACAAGTTCATACGCTGAAAGCAATCCAAAGCATTATGGCCAGATCGTCCACAAATCTGACATGGAACACGACCCGCACTAGAAAAAGACTGAGAGGAGCCAGGTACAATATTCTGATGAGAAGGTCCAGGACCAAGAAGAGAGCCAGCAGTACGGTTGTTGGCACCAGAGAAAGAATGGCTGCCAAGATTATTGAAGCGAGCACTACCATAACCACGACCATTAGCAGAATGAGGAATACCACCAGAAAAGAAACCACGACCCCGACTGCGGATACTACCACGAGATCGAGATGCAACAAGAGCAGTGTGACCATTATCAATAGCAGGAATTGTGTGATTTGCCAACCTGCACTCAGCATTGAGTAAAAGTGCTTCAAGAGCATCATAAGTAATAGGAGTATCACGGGCTTGGGCGGAGCTAACAGTTGTTTCATACAAAGGACCAACATTATGCATGATAATAGAGACAAGATCATTGTCAGGAATAGGATTACCAGCAAGGGCCAAGTTATCAGCAATGGCATTGATTTTGTCGACAAAATCAGAAATAGACAAGTCACCTCGAGTAGTGCGAAGCAATTCACTACGTAACTGGAGGATACGGTTTTGAGATTGCGAGGCATAGCGTTTTTCCAAGGCCAGCCAAGTAGAACGAGAAGAAGTAGAGCGGGCGACAGTTGCGAGGACAGAAGGAGTGAGGGAGCCATTGATCCAACTGAGAATCATTTGATCTTTGAGAATCCATGCTTCATACTCGGGGTTCACAGCATCAATTGCTTTCCCTTTATCATCCTTGAGATGAGCAGGAGGACATGGAAGAGTGCCGTCAGCGATGCCCATCAGACCACGACTCTTCAGGATGGGAACAATCTGAGCAAGCCAGAGAGGGTAGTTAGTACGGTCAAGCTGGATGCATAAGAGATTAGTCACGGTGGGAACATAATTGGAGGAAGATGAATCTGTGGAACTGGAGGTAGCCATGAGGGAGAGAGAGAGAGGAGGGGAAAAAAAATATTATAAGGTCGTTTGACGCTTATAGCTTTGATACCATATAAGAAGCAGAGTGAATAGAATCAATAGCACACTCGCTTTTTATATATTACAGTATTTATACAGAGAGTTTGAGTCCTATACAAACTAAATCTTAACATGCTTGATACTTAAGCAATAGATACAGAAAGATACAGAACGTGGAGAGCAAGTATAATTATTAAGAACATTCAGGAATATATGCAGACGTGGTTCTTTCCTTATTGTGTTCATTATACTGCAGTTCAATTATCTATCCATACATTATCCGCTTCGATCTGGAACGGCATCCTGCACACGCCACTACATGAGCTTCAAGCACCCAAAAAAACCATCCATAATGTACTAATGCATCTTCGTTTGATGTGTAACTTAAACATAAATGGAGTTGTAGCTTATTTAGTTGTACTTTGTTCATAGCTACAAATTACCTCAATAAGACTTGTTATATATATAGCTCTCTCAAGAGAGGCTGCCCAAGACTTTTGCTTTTTCTCTGAGAATGAATTTTTGTATCTTTCCTGTTGAAGTCTTTGGTATATCATCAAAAACGACTGTCCGAGGTGCCATGTAATGAGGCATATGATTGCGGCAGAACTCAATTAGTTCTTGCGCATTCACATCAAAGCCGTCCTTCAATTTCACAAATGCACAAGGAGTTTGTCCCCAATGATTATCTGGCCTTGCAACAACTGCAGCCTCAAGAACTGCTGGATGGCTAAACAAAACTGTTTCAACCTCAACTGTGCTTATGTTCTCTCCCCCAGATATAATCACATCCTTCAACCGGTCCTTGACTTCGATATAGTTATCAGGATGTTTCACAGCTAAATCCCCACTTCTAAACCATCCACCCTTAAAAGCTTCCTCTGTTGCTCTCGAGTCTTTAAGATAACCACTCATCACAGTGTTTCCCCTGAACATAATTTCACCCATTGTCTTACCATCAGGCAGTACACTTTCCATAGTAACGGGATCTTTTATGTCAACCTCTTCTAAACCAACATGCTGCACCCCTTGTCGAGCTTTAAGCTTCGATCTCTGATCTGAAGGCAGAGAGTCCCACTCAGGTTTCCATGAGCAATATGTCCCTGGACCATAAGTTTCTGTGAGACCATACAAGTGGTTAACCCCAAAACCCATCTCTTCCATCTTGAAAAGGATCTGCGGCGGAGGAGGTGAGCCTCCGGTCATTACTTCCACCTTGTGAG
Organism: Rosa lucieae; assembly: GCA_024704745.1. NCBI lineage: Eukaryota > Viridiplantae > Streptophyta > Magnoliopsida > Rosales > Rosaceae > Rosa > Rosa lucieae. Next base: position 25,437,156 of record CM045497.1, on the reverse strand, counting down.
GAAGTGGCCTTTGGTCACTCACAGGTGAATTAACAATCATATTCAGCACAGTTGGTGCCCCTCCCATGTGTGTCACATTGTGTAGAGCAATGTTGTCGAATATGCCTTTTGGAGTGACTTTTCTGAGGCATATGTTAGTACCACCCTGAGCAGCCAAACCCCAAATGAGGCACCATCCATTGCAATGAAACATAGGTACAGTCCATAGATAAACCGGCATTGAGCCTATTCCGTGAAGCAAAACTGTGGCCAGTGAATTGAGATAAGCCCCGCGGTGACTATAGACAACCCCTTTTGGCCTTGATGTTGTGCCAGAGGTGTAATTCACACTGATAGGATCCCATTCACTTTTTGGTCTCCCAATCTCAAATCCGCTATTTCCACTCTCTAAAAGACTTTCATACTCATAAGGTGGTTTAGTTTCTGAGGTAGTAGAGCTGTTTGGAGATGATGACCCATCAGAATCAGCAATTAAAACTACAAGGGGCGGTTTTGAAACAGCTTTTTCGGCAAGTAATGCAAGTGCTCCATCAACAATTCCAAGTAATTGGTGATCGACAAAGACGATTTTAGCTTCAGAATGAGAAAGAAGAACAGATATCATAGCTGAATCAAGCCGAGAATTTAGTGTACAAAGAACTGCCCCAGCCATTGGAGCTGCAAAATGAAGCTCATACATAGCAGGGACATTTGGTGCCAAAGTTGCAACCTGATAGAACCAATTGAACATTCAAACAAATTTCAATTGGGTTTTGAAGATCTACCTTGAAAACATGAAGTTATGAAACAAGTAAGGGAGATGAAGAAGTAATCACTCACCACATCACCGCGAGAAATTCCCAACTGGGTGAGAGCGGAAGCTAATTTAAGGCAGCGTTGATGGGTTTGAGCCCAAGTGTATTTCAGAGAGCCATAGATTACAGAGGTCCTGTCCCTGTAGGCCTTTGCAGCTCGCTCCAAGAATCCTATTGGAGATAAAGGGGCGTGATTTGCCGAGCACCGAACTAAACCCTGCTTTGAACTACATAACTCTTCAAGCTCAGAGTTGTTACTATTAATCCCAGAAGAAGAGTCAGAGCAGTATCCACGGTAAGAATGAGCGAGAGTGATCAAGTGAGAGAGAGGACTGAGAGTGGAAACCAGGCGGCGAGTCCATGAGTTCCTGAGCAGCAACTGGTTCATAGCCATGACGGAGATAAGAAAGGAGAGATGACCAGGGAGTGATGGAAAGAAATCCTGTGTCTTTGTTTTTTGGATTGTTTGAACTCGATCTTAAGATATCGTTTAATATTGAGATTCTTCTGTTCATTTCTTGGTTTGGTGCTCTCACATGGACTTCTATTTTGGCATTACATAAGTATAATTGGAAGTGCTATACCGAACTTCCAGAGTACCGAACTTCCAGACACCCTGCTCCATTCATTTCAAGTTGAAAGACTTGAAGAAGGCACAAGGCCTCTGCGGAAGGTGAAATTGACCAAGTCAACTATCGAATACGACAAGGAAGATGAAACTGTGATTGGAGTTGTTACCATAGGGGCTTTTAAGGGAGAACGAGAAAGGCATGTGCATGATATCGAGGAGGATATAGGGTTGGTCCAGTTTGAAGAAACAGAGACTCGTAAGTATCATCACTCTTCTCAATCTCTCTGCAATTTCCCTTGTTAGGATTGTGATTTCCAGGTCTGGAAATTGGTTGTTACTGTTTTCAGGTTGAGATGTATGAGGATAGCGATAATGCGAGCAAGGACGAGTTTGAGGCTCTGCTCTCGGAGGACAAGCTGCCACCGCCACCAATATGTGTTTCACTGCATTTTATCATTGATTGAAACGGGTGTGTGTCTTTCTTTCTTTCTCTTGCATTTTCTTTTGGGATTTTTAAATATGAGAAATTTAATCATCCTAAAACAAAATTTGTGATCAAGTTTAGCAAAGCAGGAATGTTCTATTGATTAGGTAGAATTTAACCATTTCTGTAAACTTTACTCTCGAAACTCAAACGCCGATGTTTGCATGAGATACCCATCACTCATGCACCCACCCTTCATCTGTTTATTCGTACATGACTAGAAGGACTCCTATGCTATGTGCAGATCCATGAGTACCATATATAGGAGACATCCAGCTGCATGCACTAGTTGTTGATGCCAATGAGGAACATGAAGCGCTGCTCAAACCGGAGCCTCAAGTGGAGAGGTCAGCCTTTATATCTTTTTACACATCTGTAAACAATGCTTGAGGTTATATAGACAAGGGAATTTACTGTTGCTTCAGTCTTTTCCCTTTCAACATGAGATTGGAAAATCGATTACCAGTGAAATTGCTAAATTTTCAGATGAATGATTCATTTGCCTTCAGTGAGATTGGAACTTATCACTTGCCTTCAGACGATTGATAGCAACAACTATCCTGAGGTACTATACGAACATCTTTTGGTCTATATTATTTTTGTGGACAACACAACTGTGAGTTTTCTTGTTTTCATTGCAGACTTTGAATCGTTTGTTTATCATCAATGCTGGTTTCTGGTTTTAGAATGTTGTGGAGCACTGTGATCGAAGTCCTTCCTTGATCCCAAGACAACTGAAAAGATTAATGTCAGTATACCTTTTTGAGCTAAAAGTTCTAGTTCTTGTCCTGAAGAGAGGTTTCCATCAAATGCTCCTGTCTTCGGAGTCTCTTTGTCCAATTCCAGATTTGAATTTGTTATAGATACTTTCTCTATCCCCAGATTTGATTATTGCAAATGGGAAGGTAAATACTTGTGATTTGGTTCAATGGAGAAGACCCGTTGCTTGTTTCTCTCCTCACCGTTGTATTATGCACAGAAATGCAGAGAGTGCAAACCATTTGTTTTTACATCATCTGATTGCTTCAGCTGTCTGGAAAAGGGTGTTTAAAGACTGTAATGTGACCTGGGTTAATCCAGCTAATCATTTAACTTAGCTGGGTGAAAGGTTCGGTTTGTCTGGAGGAAGAAAGAAGGGTTTGGTTCTGGGTAGATGTGCTACTATGGCGGTAATTTAGGTTCCAGTTAATATTTCACAAGGAATTTTTGGTGGAAGGTTGTTGGAAGGAAGAAGAGTTAGTTGGTAAGATGGGAATTGGTTTCATGAGTGAAGGAAAATGGGGAATTTGGTGTCCGAAATTGGTCAAGGAGAATTGAAGCTTTTACTAGGACAATGTGGGAGGATTCATCAGGAAAGTGATGCGCTTTCTGGTGCTGTCGTGATAAGTGAATATGAGTTGCATGTCGATATGTACCTCCCAAGGTATTTCTTCTTTTGTTTATTATCGGTTGGAGGGGGAAATGGAGTGAGTGAGAATTAAAGAGATTTTTGTAGTCTTTCCCTGTTTATGCAGACATGATATCTCTACTGCAAGGTTGTGTGCATATCCTTTTTCTCTCTTCAGTTGGAACTTTGGGTTTCGTAGAAACTAAATGATCAGGAGGTGGGGGAGTTCGCAGAGTATTGGCTGCTTTGCAAAAGTTTAAATTGGTTCCTAATAGGCAGGATGGAAGATTATTAGGGAGTCTTCGGGAGCTTTCTCATAAACATCGTATTCAAAGTTAATGGACTTTTTCCCTTTTCAGTCACCCTATTTTAATTTGTCAAGTTGTAATATGGTTCTGAGGAGATGACTTTCTTGCTGCCTCTTTCATCATCAGTGAGCCATGTGCAAACCGGATGCTGAAAGTTCAGAGAATATTTTTTTGTGAGACCCAAGTGAGCTGGTACAATCCAGTTCTTGTCTTGCCTAGTATTGAATAAAACCTATATGTCCTTTGGTAGAATCTTAGTGGTGCTAGGGAGATGTGCTGTGATTAACAATCTGATGGTTAGCATGGGTGGAGGGGAATACAAGAATTTTTGAGGGAGCAAGTTATGAAAGAGGTAGATCTTTAGTGGGATGAGTTAGTTTTTGAGCCTCCCTTGGGCACCAGTACCTTCTGAGTTTAGGGATCATTATGTCATGCAATATCTTATGATTGGAATGCTGTTGTGCCTTGGTATCTTCTGTAGAGTTCTCTTGTTCTTATAGGGACTTTTTGTCCCTTCTGTGGCATCATTTCTTTTGTTCTTTATATGAAAGTTTGTTTCCTACCAGAAACAGAAAAAGAAGTAAAGAAGAGAAAACTGCTGGTATTGTTTGTTTTTCTTCTTCTCTGCCCTCTTTTTGGTAGGTGTTTCAGTTAATTGCTCTTTAAAAACTCAGCCACCTTTTCTTCCTATCCAATTATACCTTCTATTGTTGCCGAAATTATCCTCCACATCTCAGCCAAACCAAAAAATATATATTTTTTTTTCAGCAGCACAGGCTATACATGTGTCTGTTTTTATTTTTTTATTTTTTACATGTTAATTATTTGTATCTTTTGAATATCCTGCTATATCTGTGATTTGACATATCGATTTAATTAATTTTTGTCGTACAGCTTGGAGACAGCACTAAGGAATTTTTCCTGCTTGACCATTGGAGATGGTATTATGATAGCATACAACAACAAGAAGTATTATATAGATATCATTGAATCAAAGCCTTCTAATGCAATAAGTATAATTGAGAGAGACTGTGAGGTGGACTTTGCACCTCCTCTTGATTATAAGGAACCTGAAAGGCTTGTGGCACCTGTTCCTCTTAACAAGGCAACAGCTCAAGGTACAGATTTCTATCCTCATTGCCATCGCTGGTCCTGTTTGTCGTTTTCTTTCTTCACTTAGTGACTTACGGTTCAATGGATTTCCTTCTTGTTTTCTGTGTGGCTTTTTCCTTCCATTTTTCTTTTTGTGTTCTCTTTTCAGAGCGTGGTCATACATAGTTCGTTTTAGTATGCGAGCTGTATAATTTAAAAGGGTGCTCTAACATTTTTCATTATGCAAATTTGTTGACGCATATACGGCCACACAAAGGTATTGATTGGAATATATTAACAGTAATTCGTTGATCTTGGCTTGGTATATATATTCACAAGTGTTGCAAAGTTAACCTACACTTTGGCTTTCTGATCTTTGAATTTGCTATAATGTGCTGTAAAAAGTCTATTCTGATTCCTGGGAATCCAATTTTCTTACTGTTGGCAACTGTTACAGTATGATTACTGAAAACAAAAATCTCGGCACAATTAATTTCACCGTAGATTTTAGTTAGTGTAAGATGCTCAGATATTTTCTGCTTGTTGGAAAAAAGTATGTAGTGGTATGTATGACAACTGTTTTCTCAAATAACACTAGTCATAGACTAATGTTGAATTCTAATAGTCATATTATTTTAACAGTCAGGTCCCATTTTCCAAAAAAAAAAAGAAACAAAAAGAAAAGAAATTTAAGAGGTGACGGGTTTCTGTTTTCTTGCAGTTGAAGAGGACCCTGCTGCGACTGAACCAAATTCTGTTTTAGAATATGAGATTCAAAGAAGAATGTAGAGAGAATTGGGGCATCTTTCATTGATAATAGGAGCCCTACTTATCCCATGCACTCTTCACTTCCTTCTCTTCCTACCTCCCTTGCAATTCATGATAAGGGTGTGTTGTCGCCAGTGGATCTGCTTCTAGATGATGACATTTATGAGTCGGAGGGGAGGATGTTATGTTGGTTGCTCGCTTCAAGAACCCTTAAGTTATTGACTAGCAGCTACATGGAGTTCCTTGCCATCTATGATACTTTGACGACAAAGCGGACAACGGGTAGACATAGCCAAATTCTCATATAAGCATTTGTGGTGAAAAGTATGTCCACATTTATCTAACAATGCACAATTGTCTTTTATCTCGTACTCCATCAAGCAAATAGCACACTCGCCTCTGCAAAACCCCTTTTCTTGGTCCATTTGATAACTGAAAATCACATACCCTTCAGGGCTCTTGGCCCCTATTGTCACCATAAGAAAATTCGTATTGTGCATCAGTCTAACCATTGTTCTTGAACAGCATGAGCCAACGGTGCTTATTATGTCATATACGCAGGGTAACATTGGGATATAAAATCCATATCCGAGGCCTTTTACGATCCTGTAATCGAGCGAGGGTTCAACAATGGAAATGGTACCAAGCGCAATGGTGCGGACAAGAAAAATAACTAGTATCATGAGTATACTCACGGTGATATCTATGGCGGGGGCGAATTCAGGTCTGGCGACTCTGATTTTCTCTTCAAGTACACCAATTATGACACAGAGGACTATGACGGTGGGAATCAATAAAATCAGTGCAGAAACCATGGTATTTATGATACAGAGTTGCTTAGTAGATAGCTTTCAAGTTTCAAATAAGTTATATGGACTAGCCTTGTTTCCTTTATATAGAGGAGCAATCCCACAGAGGTACGGAAAAGAAAAAACTGGTGACCAACAAAATGGTATGTTTTCTTTCGTAATTACATTTAAGGACACAAATTCTAATCCTTTGAAGAAATGGAATCCAATTCCACTATAGAGAAGTAAAAGACAAATTTATTGAAAATCATTCAATACATGCCTGCATATATCGAATTCCTTATTCTTTTGAACAATCTTTGATAATTTGGCAACAAAGTGGACCAATGCTGAGATAACTAAACACTTCTGGACGCATACATGGTGAAATGTGTGTCCACATTTATCTAACGAAGTGCACCTGTCTTCTTTCTCGAACTCCATTAAGCAAATAGCACACTCCCCGCGGCAAAGGGTATATAATCAGTGCTACAAAGGGTGAAAAAAATGAAGATTTCATTGGCACCAAATCAGTATATCTCAACGAGTAGCTATATCAAGTTCCTCTTTTTTTGTACAATTTTTGGTACTTTGACGACAAATTAGGATGGTGTTAAGGATGTAGTGGCGGTGCCATGAACTCACTAGGCTGGGTTCACATCTATGAAATCCTCCTCCTTAATGACATTAAAATGGACAGGGAAAGTTAAGCGAGAAGGGAGGTAAAAACCACATGGATGTTGACAATTTCAACTTTATCCAAGAATCCAGCTAATGAAACATGTTAGAGCAAGTTCATCCATTGTGTTAGTAAGTCAGGGTCATTGGTCACTGGACCAGACATTATTCACTGTTTTTTAATGTTATGTTTGTTTCTACCTGTTGGGTGACCATGGTCACTTTGGATCAGTTTTGTAGGTCAGAATAAGGGTATTAATGTAATTTCATAAAAAAGCCAAACAGATCACACAAATAGAATAGAATGAAAAAGGGATTAGAAAGTCCGAAACGGAAAGGAAATCGAGTAGAATATAATACCCCTCCAAAACCTCTGCTCTCTCCGCTCTTTCAAACTTGTGCTTAATTTTTCTCTCAGACCCATCGGTGCAGGTTGTCTGTCTGGGTTACAGATTCGTCGAAAGGTCCGATTTTTCTTTGATTTCTGGGTTACGACGACTTATTGGATTTCAGTTTCTGTTTTATTGTTTTATTGGTTCCAATTCGTTTTCTGAATTGGTTTTGGTTAGTGGGTGCTTAGGCATTGTAGCGTGAGTGGGTTCGGGGTTGAGTTGGTTCATGATGTCATCATCAATGGGTTTGCTCTAGCTCGACGAGAGAGAGAGAGAGAGAGAGAGACCCAGATACGACAAGGATGAACGCTTCAATTATCGGTAAGCTCCAAACTTCCCAGTGCTATTTTGCCTCTTATTCTCTTGAAATTGTCTAATTAGTTGGAATTTATGTGTGTATTTGGTACCAAGACCCACTGCAAGGAGATTTCCCAGAAGTGATAGAGGAGTATTTGGAACATGGGGTTATGAAATGCATTGCCTTCAATCGCCGTGGTACTCTTCTTGCTGGTATGTTCCTCTCATCTTCCTCCATTCTACTTTTACGCTCAGGGCTTTTGCCATTGCTCCCTACTCCCTACTCTTTGCTCTTCTTCCGCTTTTCTTAACTCCCAATTGGGTTTGCTTAACAAATTGCTTATTCATAGAAACGAAAGTAGGCAACTTGTGAATGTTCCACTACATTGGGCGTACAACACCATTACAACTATAAGCTTCTTTTCTTCTTCTTTACCCTTTATCCTTTTCCTGTCTATATCGAACGTCATATATCATATATGGAGATGAATCCACAATTTTTAAACTTCCTATAATGAAAGGCAATAATAATCCACAATTATGTGACAGTTTAGATTTGCTAGTTATCCTTGTTTGATGGTCTATGGATACAATGAATATCTTTTGCTGTGCATCCATTGTGGAGAAGCAATTCATAAGCTTAAGGCCATGTTCATGATTTGCAATTGCATGATTATACAGCAACTGTTAGACTGCCTGTCAATAGGCCTTTTCTTGTCCAAAATAGCTTTCTTTAACTGCTTATCAGTCTAATCGATATTTGTTGGTTCTTATGTTTTTGGTTTTATGGACTCTATATGATTCAGAAGTCATTATTAAATTCAGCTGAACTTTTGAATTAGAATATATCCATCAGGTCATACACCTTGTTAACTGGGAATCTTTTATAGTTGACACCTTCTACATGTGCGGTTGTAGTTTTCATGTCTGACTCGCGAATTTCTTGGTCAATATCTCAATATATGGGGTGCATAATGAGCTAATTAAGAGGCACTATGTCCTGGAGGTTCATCAATGCTGGGGATGAATATGTAAATGGGCTATGATTCCAGCAATTTGTTAGGAGTTGATGTCTTTTAGCATCAATTTCTGTCGATTTATTTCTATAGCATTGGTTGCTTTTTCAATTATAAATACATATAGGATTCTTTTGCAGGAAACCTAAAACTTATTACTTTTTGTTTTCATTTATATTAATCCTGGCATGTTTTGTCTTCCAATATTTACTGGAGATAGTCCAAGTAATCTTTTGCTCACAGTTGATTTGTGGTTTTGATATTCTTGGCCAGCTGGCTGCTCTGATGGTAATTGCATAATATGGGATTTTGAGACCAGGGGCATTGCTAAGGAGCTCCGTGATAAAGACTGTGTTGCTGCCATAACTAGTGTATGTTGGTCAAAATATGGTCATCGCGTTCTTGTGTCTGCAGCTGACAAATCGTTGACACTATGGGACGTTGTCAGTGGTGAGAAGATAACAAGAACGATGCTGCAACAAACCCCTCTACAAGCTCGGTTATATCCTGGTTCCTCTACTCCATCTCTCTGTCTGGCTTGCCCTCTCTCATCTGCTCCTATGATTGTTGACTTGAATACAGGAAGTGCAACTATGCTTCCAGTCTCCATTCCAGACTCTAACCCAGGATTTGCCCCTCCATCGCGGAATAAAATCTCTGATGGAACTCCCCCCTTTTCTCCTACTGCTGCTTGCTTTAATAAGTATGGGGATCTGGTTTACGCAGGGAACTCCAAAGGAGAAATACTTCTAATAGATTATAAAAGTGTCCAAGTGCTTGCAATGGTTCCTACTTCTGGAGGTTCCGTGATTAAGAATATAGTATTCAGCAGGAATGGTCAGTATCTGCTTACAAATTCGAATGATAGAACAATAAGGATTTACGAGAACCTTCTTCCCTTGAAAGATGGACTCAAAGCCCTAAATGGCTTGACTGCTCTTGATGGACTAGATGATGCTGAGAAGTTGAAAGTTGTTGGATCAAAATGCTTAACACTATTCCGTGAGTTTCAAGATACCATCACAAAGATGCATTGGAAAGCACCTTGTTTCAGTGGTGATGGTGAGTGGGTAATTGGTGGTTCTGCAAGCAAAGGTGAACACAAGATTTACATATGGGACAGGGCTGGGCATCTTGTGAAAATTCTTGAAGGGCCAAAGGAAGCCTTGATCGATTTAGTGTGGCATCCTGTTCATCCCATTGTTGTCTCTGTTTCCCTGACGGGCTTGGTTTATATTTGGGCTAAAGATTACACTGAGAACTGGAGTGCATTTGCTCCTGATTTTAAGGAGCTCGAGGAAAATGAGGAGTACATAGAACGAGAAGATGAATTTGATCTGATACCCGAAACTGAAAAGGTGAGAGGAGATTAAATCTGGGTAGATTCTTTTGCTGATTTGCAGTTGTCTAATATAAATGCGTATATATGCAGGCCAAAGAATCTAATGTTAATGAAGATGATGAAGTTGATATCGTGACAGTGGACAAGGATTCAGCTTTTAGTGATTCAGATATGTCACAGGAAGAGCTATGCTTCTTGCCAGCAATTCCTTTGCCTGATGCTCCTGAGCAACAAGACAAGTGCTTAGAAAGTTCATCAAAGTTGGTGGAAAGTAATAATTCTGGCTCCCCTCTTTCAGAAGAGGGCAGACCTAATGGTCGTGCAATGAATCATGCATCCAGTCCGCTTGAAGGTAATATTAGATGTCGCACGCATATTTTTGTCTCTGTGAGGGTGTTTGTGTTCAATTGTTGCCTTGAATTTGTAATTCCCAGAGAAGTTACTCTTGTTTCCTGTGCACTAAAACTAAACTGTAATAATTGGCATTAGTTCTTCACTTTTTTATAATATGTCGTCAAGCCACTACTACACTCTTGAATTGGTTGTGCGCTATCTTTTAATTCATACTAAAGTCAGTTGAAAACTCGTTTCTATGAGTTTGAAACAGTTGGTTACGATCTTCTTGGTATCTTTATTTTTTGCACTTTACCTTTAATCAATATGTTTCTTTTCAAATCATAAGATAATTCCATTAGAGGTTGAGCTTTTAAGTATATTTTAAAATACTGTTTCCTTACATCAGTTTAATGGCACACAGGCTGTTATCTAACATTTGATATATCTATACAGAGGATCCTGGAGCAACACGCTTGAAAAGAAAACGGAAGCCTTCTGAAAAGTGGTTGGACTTGCAGCTTTAGAAATGTTAGCTAATCCTTGAAATGTTCTTGTAGATCATAATCATTTATAATGGTATGTAACTTATGCGGATGATGATGGTAGTTATTCTGTTTTTCTATTCCCGGCTACGTAACTTTTTGGATAGTTTATGAGAATATGCATTTTATTTTTTTTAAGCTCCTGGGGATATAGTAAACCAAATTGGATTGTTTTATTATTATTATTATTTTTTTTTTTGTTGGGGGAATCTCCACTTAAGATATGAAGTACTAGCACTTCTCTAGTGTTTTGCACATAATTGTGCAACGATTTTACAGTGCCTCTAATTTTTTGGTAAACTGGGGGCAACATCCCAACAAAGCAACATGATAACCAGTACTGTCATCTAGCGAGAAGAGTATTATGTAAAGAGGGGGCTGCTCCAATATCAAAATCGAAGCTGTGTTTATCAAGGCTGATCGTCTGCAACCATGTTGCCCTCTGTTTATGTGGTTCAGATCAAACTTCTGAAAGGAGGGTCATGAAGTGTCTGCAGCTCTTAACCATTGAGCCAAGGGTCACTCATATTCATCACCAAATTCACTAAACTAGAAGACTCTGACTCCCCAAACAATCCACTCATGTAGAGGATCTCATGATTCTCATCAAAAGTAACATGCATTACCTCAAATTTAGATTCTACTGGTGCAATTATCAAGTGGAAGTGATGGAGCAAAATATTATTGATGATTTTCAAGAGCCTTGAATGCATTATTCACCTACTTGAAAATATGAATTCAGATGAAATGATGACTGCCAGTGGCGGAACTAGAAAGTAATATTTGGGGAGGCCGAAAAATTATGAAGTATGTTTAACAAAAAATAATAATAATCTTTTATAAAAGTTAATTTAAAGTAAGATTAATTTAACGGTTGTGATGTATTCCTTTTTTTTTTTTTTCTAAAGCATTTATTAATTGGTCAAAGTCAATATTATACCACACAACTGACACAAAAGTAAAAGTTATTATCAAAGGGGAAATGATCATTTACCCGATTTTAGGCTAAAAATTGCCCACTTGCTCCACCAACTGTTTTTTAACCCCATTTATCCAAAACACTCTAAGGGATTATTTCCCCTTTACCCAATTAAATCTTTTTTTTTTTTTGGAGACTTTTTTGCCCTCTCCTTCTTTCTCACTTAGAGAGAGAAGTCATCCTCCACCTTGCTGTGCTCCGGTGACCAGTGGCCGGTGCGGTCTCCGGCAACCGGTGACCGGATTCCGGCGAAAGGTGATCGGATTCCGGCGACCGTTGACCGGATTCCGGAAACCGGTAACCAAAATCCAGCGACCGATGACCGGAATCCGGAATCCGGCTATTATTGCCCCCCAGTAATCATATTATTGCCCCCCAATACTCATTATTGTCTCCCAATAATCATATTATTGCCCTCCAGTGAATTGTATAAACTCCCAAAACCAAAATGAATACACTACAGGCACAATTGATCATATTATTGCCCCCCAGTAATCATATTATTGCCCCCAGTAACTATATTACTGCCCCCCAATACTCATATTATTGCCCCTAAGTAATCATATTATTGCCCCCAGTAACTGAATTACTGCCCCACAGTACTCATATTATTGCCCTCAAGTGAACCAAAATGAATACACTAAAGACACAATTGATCAATTTATATGTTCAATTGTACACGTTCACTTTTTTTTTCCTTTCCCATTCTCGGAGCTCACAGTATGCAAAAAAAAAAAAAAAAGTGATATGGGCACCCACCGAGTGTGAGGCAGGTGCAGGATTGGTCGGATCGTCATCGTCTTCGTCGAGATGGGAAGAGTTGGCGAAACAAGGTTGATGGGACCGGACCACCGACCTCAACCTCAACCACCGCACGTCTTCGTCGCCGTGGGTTCCCCAGTTAAGACCCGGCCAAGATCCGGATGGAGAAATAGAGACTAGATGGCCCAGAATCCGCCGGATCGATTGAGTTGTTGGCCCGAATCCTAAGGTGGAGCGCCGGAGCAGCCATGGCAGAGAGAGAGAGTCTGGGGGAGAGAGAGTTTGTTCGGGTGACGGCGGCGCTCGGAGGTTGAGGTCGAATCCGGATGCAGTGCTCCTATCTTCTCTGATGGCGGTGGAGACTTGATGGAGGCGGTGGCCCGAAGCTGCTGGAGCAACCATGGCACAGAGAGAGAGAGAGAGAGAGAGCGAAGCCGGAGGTGGGGCGCGGCAGAGAGAGAGAGAGAGTGTGTGAGAGAGAGTCTGAGAGGATAGAGTTTAATAGGGGGCAAAACTGTCACTATAGGTTAGATAATGAGGTCAAAAAACTCTTGGTGGAGTAAGTGGGCAATTTTTGGGCTAAAATGGGGTAAGTGGTCACGACCCCTATTATTTATTATTGTTTTCTGCAGAGTAGAGTAAATGGGGGGCTCAGTATATGATTTTTGTCTGGATCTCATCAAATCCATATATAGGTGCACATGTCAATGTTTCAGAAGTTGTTGTTTTGTTGTTGTTGTTGTTGGGGGGGGGGGGCGCTATGAAGTTCCGCCATGATGCTCAAGAACTTGTATCATTTCAGGTATTCCTCATGCTAAATGGAACTCTTGACTCCCTCCTTGATGATACAAAGCTCCTTAACTAGACAACCTAAGAGAAAACTGTTTCTCCGAACAAAATGGAGTCGTGCCTTACCATAAGGAACATCCTCCTCCTAGATTCTGAAGGAAAACGTATAGCTGTCAAGTATTCTTCAAAGGACTGGCCAACGAATAGTGCAAAAGAAGCTTTTGAGAAAGCCGTTTTCACTAAAACTCAAAAGACAAATGCGCGGACATAAGCTGAGATAGTAATGTTTGAGAACAACATAGTAGTTAATTTACAAGTTTGTTCAAGACCTTCACTTTTTTGTTACGGGGGGTGATAATGAAAATGAGCTCATTTTAGCCACAGTTCTTTAGGGGTTTTTTTGATGCAGTTGGAATTCTCCTCAGAGGCAATGTGGATAAAAAGGAGGCACTTGAGTATTTGGACCTCATTCTACTATGCCTTAATGAAATTGTTGATGGCAGCATTGTTCTTGAGACCGATTCAAATGTTACAGCAAGTAAGGTTGCGAGTCATAGTATTGATTCTGAAGCTCCGTTATCTGAGCAGACAATAGGCCAAGCAATTGCTACTGCACGCGAACATTTTGCAAGATCTCTTCTTAAGTGAGTGGATGAAAGGAAAAGCATGGAAAGAACATCAGTCTAATATTTTCTTATCCATTAGGTGTACTGGCTTATAGTATCGCATTTGCTAAAATTGCGTACTGTCAGAATTTGTCACTTCCTGCTCAATTCATTTCCTCTTATAGAACTCGAATGATTTAGACATCAGAACAATTGGGGTAAAAGGTTCAGAATTCAAGTTATGGATTTGAGATATAGAGTTGTATGTTTTGCTGAATTGACTGTGAGAATCACATGGGTACTTAGAGAATGTTCTTATAAAAGAAAAAAAAGAAAAAAAAAACTAGACAATCTACGTGAAAATACGATGTAGCAGAAAGGTCCTCAATTCAGTCAATTGTATGAAGATTTTGAATTTGTGTTGTGCAATCTAAAGTTATCAATTTTTATCTTTGAATTTGCCAAGATAAAGTGATTTGTAACATTAGGAAATGAATAAAGAAGACATTAAGCAATGGAACCAAAGAGACAAATCTTCTCATCCTATAATATAACATTCGAGATCAATACATAATCTATTGTATTCAACACAACCCCATCAGAAGGTTTGGCAAAAGATACGAAACCTCAAGGCTCTAATAACCATCCAAACACTGAAAACAAGAAGGAATCCCAGTCAATCACAGATCAAGATGGTAACAAAACAAATGACGGAGCAGAACCAGCTAGCAATGGAAATGAGAGTGCAGAAATATGTACCCTGAACTTTTTACAGTTGGAACAGATAGGAGGATAAACAATCAGATAGTGAATGAAAATAAAAAATGGAACTAATGTTGGCACTGCCTGTTTCTTTATTTGGAATTAATGTTCAAGTCATTTGCAAAAGTTTCACTGCCCAAATATTCCACTTTCCAAATGGTCTGGTATCATCTCATTGATGGTTAATATATTCTAACCATTTCCATTTCCCTTCTGTCATCTCCCACACAGAAGGGAATAAAAAGCCTCCAAATCCTTGTATTAGGATTGCTTAGCTGAGTAAGCAATTACAAGTTCCATTAAAGGCAATTCTACACAAAGAGCTTCAAAACCAATTTTTCACTACTCCTAGATACTTCTAAGCGTTCACCCTACCTCAATAAAAATCTACTCTCAAACTATTACGTTAGTTATCAAGACAGACTGCATTATATCTGACTCTGAGTGGTCTCTTTTTTACTAGTGCCCCTCGATTTCTTCACAAAGTATTACTTTTCCATTTTCTCAAAACCTAAGAACAGAACAGCCAACTATGGCAAAGATATTAAACCTATACATTTATTAAGTCAATCATCACACTGAACCTTCATACTTTGCTCAGAAAGAAATTCATGTCTTGGAATTGAAAACATATCTATATGAGGCCTAAAAGGGATAAAATAAACTGTGAAAGAGGAGATCATCTCATATGGCTCCAGAGAGGTAGGAATGACCTGTGGAGGAGGCTGCTATAAAATTCAAATAATCAAGAATGGCAGGAATGATATGTGGGATAGGTTGCTCCTAACTCCAAGCTCAGATTCAAGGCTGCATAGAGGGGGGTGAGCAACCGTATTAAATTCTTTGTAAAGATATGAACAATCTTAAACTGTGGAACTTGAAATGCATATAGCTGTTGATCATTGCTTTGGGAGGATGAAGGTCATCAATACCCTTCTTCATCATATTCAGTTATTAACCAGGATCTCAGAACCACACTCAACAGCTAGCCTGCAAATATGAAGATTAGTATCCATTTTCATAGCCAGCAAAAATCCTACAGCTTCACTCTCAGTGACTTGACCAACCCAAATATATGCATGTTTTGAATCCACCAATCCAATCACAGTTAATAATAGCACCACCACCAGCAACACAGTTTGCACTTTGATCAGACCTTAGTCCCATTCGTACCAGCCAGCTTGAGGCTTAGACCATTTGAGAGTGAGAATGGACAAGACATTCTGGTCAGAAGTGACTTGCTGAGCTTTGAATCATTCAGCAGCATCACCAATGAATCCTTGGCAATGATAATGGTCAGGATTAAAGCGAATTTGGAATTATTATTATTATTTTTTTCAGAAATACCCTTGCAACTCCACTTCCAAATGTGCACCCTACTAATTGACCATAACATTTTCTATTGCACCGATCAGCATTAGCAGCAACCAGCCATCCCAGTTCAAATGCATAACTCTTCGAATTTTTCTACGACATATGATGCTATTCGAAATCCAGGTTTCTCTGGGATAATTGCTGAGGAAATGGATTAGAGTTTTAGGTGGATCACTAATGTAATTTTTTCTCACCTAATTAGTAGACTCCCGAGGGCCAAGAGAAGGTCTTGAGTCTAGGAGGAATAGGCATTTAAGCAGCTTCCAAATAAAATATCCAGCAAGAATCAAGATGGAAGGGACAATTTGTAGTTTTCACAGAGAACTGATGATTTGCAGACCAATCCCATATAATTCTACAAGTACCACATCCTTCCAATTCAGTATGCAATCTGTTCATAAATCTTACTTAATAACTCTTCTTCAAGAAGAGAGGGAAGGAGTCCAATATTCCATCCCATATCATCACCAAAATCCTTCACTTTTGGATCCATGATGCATCTTCATCTTTAAATCTCCATAACACACCCTTTTGAAGAAGGCACTGGAGCCCCAAAGACTATACTCCTCCAAGTGTTTGAACAACCAAGTGAGTAGGTACATTTCAGAATTGACTCATTCCTCTAATATTTCTGCTTAAACTTGATTTGATAGACCATTATCGATCTGCATAGTAGCCTTGATACCAATCCCTTATAGGTCTACTACATACAACCTCCCATTTAGACGAGTGAAAGGCTGTATTCACAGAACCGCTTTATAAGGAAAAAATAATTGGCACATAAAAGGCTACAATACAATACATAAATCTAGACAAAGTTCATGATCTTTCAGTTAGGTGTCCAAATCACTGAACTCAGAATGGATCGACTCTCAATTATCTGATCCAAAAGGATATTGAGAATCATTTTTTATGACAAAAATGATCAAATGGATCACAAAGAGGATGCGGTATAACAAAACAAAATCTGAAAATGTATGAAGTGATTACCAGTAGTTCTACTATTAGCCTGACTTTTCTTAAGTTACCTAGTATTAAACTATTGATTAGAAACCACTAAAAGTGACCATAATGGGAACTCACTTTGTTTTTATCAGATAATGAAACCATTACAGGATTTTAAACTTGGTTTCATATATGACCTTCCCTGGAAAAATCTTTTGGTATCCAGAACTAAGGCACTGCTCACACCAGAAAGAAAATCCTAGCAACTCTGCCTATCAATTTGCTGATTTGAAAGATACAGAAGGTCAAGCTC
Organism: Rosa lucieae; assembly: GCA_024704745.1. Classification (NCBI taxonomy): domain Eukaryota; kingdom Viridiplantae; phylum Streptophyta; class Magnoliopsida; order Rosales; family Rosaceae; genus Rosa; species Rosa lucieae. The sequence goes on along the minus strand of CM045497.1, from coordinate 25,419,832 downwards.
TGCAAACTACAAAATTTTCACACAATGAAACACATTGCTAAACATTGACAGCCGCATAACACATTGCTAAAGATGTAAAAAGGTTTGGGAAAGAAAACATGGCAGCCGTAGAACAATTAATAATTGAACATTTGAATAACAATTGAATGACAATGTATTTTATATATGGACACAGATGTGGGAACATGATCCCAGCATCCATTTATTTGGTGGGGTCTCTCAATGCTGCATCACCTATTAACCTCTCAGTATCAGTGCATGCAACATAAGATGGTGTTTGTCCTGCTAACCTCATTATTTATTATGATTTCTCCAAGCCACACACAAACACTTTTCCCAAGATAAATCTTGATTGAATGACCTTCTCTTGCCATTCTCAGCTCAAGAACTTGAAGAAGAATAGACCAGTAATCAGTTTAAATATATGCTGAGAATATATGTGGAGGAAATGAAAAAGTACCTGCATGCATACCAGGAAAAATTCAATAATGGCTTGTGGAACTGAAATATCCAGGTCAGTAGATCCATAGACTTGCCAAGACAATTTTGGTCAAATATTATTGAGTTCCATTTTAAGGTTTAAACAGATCGGAGGCAAATGATTCCCTATTAAAAAGTTCCCAACCCCAAACATAAATCAATAACAACTGGGCTGAAGAATCAGACAGTACTTTGCACTAAAGTTGACAATATTGTTGAAAGAGTTGATTTTACTAATGTAGCAGAACTACTTTTGTATAAATTCATAATGATTAATAAACCCCAGGTGACAACCCAACCATTCCTGTGTGCACCTTTATTGATCCTGAAATCCAAGAACCATTATATAATGTGTCTATAATTCAATACCCTGTTCAGTTAAAACCAGAATTACATAGAGATTTAACCAAGTTTACAACCTGAGGGGAGGATTTAGGGATGACATGGTGTTTTTGTCACATAGAGGTGCAAATGGACCACCAATTTGGTATCTTGAACTAGTGTCAGCAGCAATATATTTAAGAAATCTTGGTCTTCTGTGATTAATCACTGAAGAAAGTTGTAAGGAAAACTTATATTAGCAAAACTGTGAGCATATCTGAAAAAGAAAAAAATATTACCAGAGCAGGAAAGAAGGATTATGTTTAGAGCTTCACGAACAGTACTACCACTAGTCTCAACCCCTAAGTGATAAAAGAGTTGAATTCTTGAAGGTCTCAGTTATCCACTCAAGACAGCTTCAACAGCTTGCGGGCACAATATGCAACACCCTTGCACAGCTCCTTCCCCCCTGCAGACACTATGTCGTGGACATCTCAGTACCCTCTGTTGTACCTTAAGACTCCTAGAAGAGCAATGTCACGGACATTGCCGCTTATGCCATCTTAACCTCAAACACTAATTTACAGGTCTTATGCACACACCACTTGTTGATCAGCTTATAAACTCTATGTTGAACAGGGTTCTTAGCCGGCCAGATCCACTAATCAAAGAGTTCATATTGCTAAGTTTCAGTTACTTGGAGTTGGAAATAACCATTGTTATAAAACTATTGAACAATCAGTTAAACACTTGATGTCATGAATTGGACAAACACATTAAACCTATGCTAATTGCATTTATGATTTAAATCCTTCACAAATCAGAAGAACTTTGTTACCCTAAGGTTTCAATATCTTTAGTTATACCAATAACAGACACAATGAAATCTGTCGAAGGATATTCGATTTATCTGTGCCTTACTAAACTAGGATTACTTTCCATTGTTGTAATAGGAGAAGATTACTCTAGATTCCTGGTCTTAATTAGAATAGGATTTCTTATACTCAAAAGAATTGTACTTGTATCTTCTATATATAGAGGCTCCTATATTCAATGAAAGACACAATTACTTGGCATCCTTTATTCTTAAACACGTTATCAGCATGAGCCCTAACCCTAAATCAAAAAGTCAAAAACTTCTCCTGTGTTGCGCCATCACCTCCCTTCACGCTGCCATCCTCCTTGCTCACCACCTTCGAGAAAATCAAGCATCAAAAAAGCACCAAGTTTAAAGATTAAAGTTGTTGCTTTCCGTACTTTCAATTTCTTCTTCTTTTCTTCAGGGACTTCCAAAATCCCTTCTTCTACCTCCCACCTTTCTTATAATGTGGGATTTGATAAGAACTGAACCGTGGAGGTTCGTACTAGCTACGAACAAGAGTTTCATGAGCATTGAGAATTAACGACCATTTACTCCACATTTCTTGGAAATATTAGTTGTCATGGAAGTATTTAAGACTCCGAAACTAATTCAACCTCCTTTCTTTTTTAGGATGTAAAATGCAAACATGCAAAAACTCGACTTCGCTAAACTAGATTCAAATGGAGTTGGATATCACTGATGGGTGAATGACGTCAAGAATCACATCACTGCCAATGATTGGAGCATCATATTCAAACCTGTTGTTTCACCAACTCTGACCAAGAGTGCCCAAGCGCTCATATTGATGAGGCACCATATGGAGGTGTCTCTCTAATGGGAATATATGTTGGTCAAAGACCCTAGGGCTTTATGGGTTGCGCTTGAAGAGCGTTTTGGCAATATTCAAGATACCATGCTCCCGGACTTGAAGGTGAAGTGGAATGATCTACGCTTCTCGCACTTCAAGACTATTTCTGAATATAATTTAGAGGCTCTACGTATCAAGTCGATGTTGGGATTCTGTCGAGTAGAGCTCACAGATTAGGATTTAATTAAGAAAATCATCTCAACCTTTCTCGTTTCTACACTATTCGTATCAAAGCAATATAGGCTTGAATACAATGCTAAACGGATCACGAGGTTTCATCAACTTATCACTGGTATGTCCGTTGCTGAAAAACATGACAACATCCTTGTGAAGAACAATTATTCGAGACTCGGGGGAACAAAAGTTATTCCGGAGTTCAATTATAATGGCACCCTTAAGGTAGGACGCTGCAAGCGAAACCTTAAACATAGGGATACTTCTAGACGTTCTGGTCTATATAATCGCTCTACTCTGGAAGGTAACTGCCAAAATAAGTGGACACGAAACTGAGGAGGTCAACGTGGGAAGAGAGAGGTTGGCAATGCCCCTGGCCATGTTGGTGGCGCCACCAACCCTAAGAGCCGTCCTAATTGTGTTTTTAAAGCGCCTCAATTAAGGGAGCCTAAGCATAGAGCTGTGTTTTCTAGATGTGGAGCCATCCGGTCATTGGGCGCACATTTGTAGAGCCTCTGAGAGTATTGTCACCGCCTACAAAGTGTATCGCGAAGCAAAAGAAGCTCACTTCTGTACGTGGAACTAGAAGATCAAGATGATGACCTCTAGTTCAGGGTTGAAGACTTCAAATCTAGCAAGGATCAATAGATCACCGATTTTGTTTAAGTTTTCATTTTTCCGAGATGATGTAATAAGGCAATTGCCATATGTTTTAGTAGATGCCTTTGGTTTTAACTTTTCTTTCAATAGGCTCACCCAAAGTAGGCGTGATGTCTAGGAAAGTAGTTGAGATTAGTAGAGCATCGCTCCACCAACATCTCTTATTTCTTCCCTGGTCATGCCTAATTTGGAGCTACCAAAAGAAGTTAAGTGACGACCATTGTTTGCATCAGCTAGTTATTTGGATTAGATTTTGATGATTCAGAAACTTTGATGTACTCGTTGGCTATATATATTAATAAAATTTTGAGTTCATTCATATCAACTCTATGTTCATTTGCGCCAACAGATCTCATGCAGAAACGCTAGTGAGAATGGAACTAAGTTCCTTTGCATCACCTCTAATTGTTGCGGACAAATGCGCATCTTAGATAAACTTATGTGTCTCTCTAGTGGACTTTATGTCACCACTATTCGATCCATTGAATCTAATAAAGTCATAAGAGAAGATCTCGTGGATTCAAACACATATTGGCTTTGACAAGATATGTTAGGTCATCCTGGTCATGATATGATGATTTGTCTATTAAAGACTTCACACAAACATCCTTTCATTGGAGTGAAACGAAGTACGAATCAAAAATTAATTCCCGGACAATGTAGGACAGTCGCTGTCCTTAATGATGATGCCTATGGTGGTGCCATTGTCTCCCATTTTTCTTCCAAAAGTCACTTATGTCGCCCCGGCCCAACCAAAATTCTCATTGGTTACTTCTAAATCGCATTGCTAGTTTTGCAAAGATTGCTTCTTAGCCAAATTGGGATCCAAACCATCCTATCCAAAGGATACCAAGGAGTTTATTTCATTTTTATAAAGAATATAAGGGGATATTTGTGGACCTATTCAACCACCTTGCAAACTATTTAGATATTTTATGGTGTTGGTTGACGCATCAACTCATTGGTGATATGTCGCGCTTTTGTCCACTAGAAACGCTACTTATGCTAAACTCCTAGCACACATTATTTGTCTACGGGCTCACCACCCGGATCATCCGATTAAATCAATAAGTCTTGATAATACTAGAAAGTTTACATAAAAAACCTTCGATGATTATTGCATCTCTATTGGGATTGATGTTGAACATTCTGTTCCTCATGTTCACATCCAAAATGGTCTTGCAGAAGCCACCATTCAAAAACGAACAAAAATTTGCAATTGAATGACTGAAAAACTTACCACCGAATGAATGGGGGCAATTTTTATCCTTTATTCAATTCAAATTTTTTTTTTGTTCTTTCATTCGCTCGTTCAAATAAAAAGAATGTCATTCACTTGTAAATACTTTTTTCCTTCTAACATTCATTCGAAAGTTTATTTGCTTGGATGATGAAGGTGGGAAGCTGAGAAGGATGGTTGGTTCATAATCTCACTCCCCTCTAGCCGACCTCAACCTCTCTCACAACATTTCTTCATCTTGTTGTTTTGGTAGCTGAGTTTGAGAAAATGTCACCTCAAGAACGAGAACAAGACAAAAATTTTCAATATTAGTTTCCACTGCAGTAGTCCAACGAGTATATTATTGGTTTGTGGCATGGAACCACAATTTAGTGGATTCAACTTCTAACTGAGCTACTAGTTGGAGTGGATTCAAAGTGTACTGTAAACCATATAGCAAAAGACTCAAATAACAAGAGGATTTATAAGATTTTAGATATCGAAATTGAAGATAAGTTTGTACAAATCATCAAAGGAATGTATGCTCTATGGAGATGGAAAGCGGTGCAAGGAAATGGTTGAGTTTGTCCGAGATCAAATGAAGCAATTCATACATATTGGAGGCACGACTACTACTGCATATTTTCATCAGTTCTATCCTATGGACCATAAAAAACATCTTTCATCCGTAGTCTACATATGTGGTTCGATGGCTCATCTATATAAATATGACGTTATTGAAGTTGGGGGATGTGCCTAAAAATGCGCTCTTTAAACAAGATAGGGTTTTCGGAAGTGGAAGCGGCTACGTCGACGAATTATGCAAGTTACAAGTATAGAAATGACCAATAGACGTGAACGTCATAAAGAATAAATTGATAAGAGCAGCACTTTTCATTACTCAGGCCAACAAAGTTACAAAGGAACTAGCCACATGTGTGGTCCCGATTCTTAAATACTAAAAGTTGGTCATTTTCAATATTTATCATAATCTTTAGACACACACACCCACATTCTTGGTACAAACTTACAAACAACTAACGGATCATTGTAAATAAATTGAGCTACTGTAGTTTTGCCAATGCCAGGCATACTGACGAGTGGAATCATACCAACATCCTCTTTTTTGACTCTTGAATAACCATTTAATCACTTGCTCCTTCTCATTCCCTTCCAAATACCCTAAAATTATCTATGATGGAGGAAACACCAGTAATGCGCAGAGTTTATGGGGAACTCACCTTGGCTATTGCTGAGATGAAAAAACCTTCAATTTCTTGACACCGACAGTTGACATTATCAAGCATATCCGTTAACTCTTGCTTCAGTTTTAGCTCTATATACTTGATGTCACCAACACCCACTCTGGCTTCAATGTTACTGAACAAATCATCAACATCCAGAAGAGTATGTTGCAACTTTTCTATCAAGATTTGACAACAACGGGAGAATGGCTTGTTTTCCATATCATCCACCAGACATTCAAGATTCAACATCTTTACTTCCAAATTGAGAAGTTTGTTATCGAAATCAACAACCTTCTCTATCTTAGATGAAATTGCAGCAGCAGCCGGTTGCAGCACAGATGACGAGATGCCTGTCGAAAATATAAGAGCCGCTATCTCCATCACTAGTCAACTCAAGAATTGAGCAAGTGATTAAATGGTTATTCAAGATTCAAAAAGAGCATGTTGGTGTGATTCCACTCATCAGTATGTCTGGCATTGGCAAAACCACAATAGCTCAATTTGTTTACAATGATCCGTTAGTTGTTTCTAAGTTTGTACTAAGAATATGGGTGCATGTGTCTAAAGATTATGATAAATATTGAAAATAACCAAGTTTAAGTATTTAAGAATCGGGGCCACACATGTGGTGGGTTTCTTTGTAACTTTGTTGGCCGGAGTAATGAAAAGTATTCACGTTTCTTCTAAAAAAAAAAAAAACATATCGTGAGTGAAAATGTCTTAATTATCCCTTAATGAATTCATAATCACTCTATTTTTAACATCTCATTTTTTTTTCTCTTTTCTTTTGGCTATATCTTTCTACTTCTATTGTTATATATATGTAATTTTTATTTACTCCCTATACATTGCAAATAAAACTATCATCCTCAGCTTCCACACCCTCATCATTCAAGTAAATAAACTTTTGTGCAAATGAATGAAGGAAAAAGATATTTACAAGTGAATGACATTCTTTTTATTGAACGAGCGAACGAAAGAATGAACAAAAATTTGCAATTGAATGACTGAAAACAGTTATCCACTAAATGAATGAGGGTAACTTTTATCCTTTATTCAATTGCAAAACTTTTTTTGTTCTTTCATTCGCTTGTTCAAATAAATAAAAAATTCATTCACTTGTAATTTTTTTTTCCTTCATTCATTTGCTCGAAAGTTATTTGCTTGGATGATGAGGGTGGGGAAGTTGAGGATGATAGTTTCATTCATAATGTACATAGAGTAAATAAAACTGAAATATAATAACAAAAATAGAAATATAGCTGAAAGAAAAACAAAAAAAAAAGATATGATTAAAGATTTTTTTTTTTTAAACAAAAACATTGAAGATAAGTATATTTAAGAGGTTTTTCAATCCAAGTTCTTTTTGTTATATTAAAGTTGGGTGTAGTCCGCGCGTCTTTTCTTGTTAATTGCGGTCCTTTTGCTTTTTTTAATAGTCCATTTTACCCTTAGAACCAAATAAGGTAAATAATTTCAAATTCACTAATTAAATCACAATTTTAGCTCAATTTTAAATTTCAAATTCAAGTTCCTAAATTTAGAATTCATCAATGAATAATTTTGTAGACATATAAGATAAAATGCATTCCTATTGTAGAATATATTAAATAAGGGTATGTTAGGAATGGAAAATTTAGGTGTTGAATCAGGAAGATATAAAATGAAACAAATCCAACGTGGCAGGTGAGCCATAAGACCGCGATTAATAAAAAAATTCATCCGGACTACATTTGGTGATTGAATTGTGTGAAATCCGGCTGTCGGATTTCCCTCGTTTTCGTTGTGGAATATGTAAATTGAGGAATTGGTGTTGTGGGTGTGTTTTGGGTTGAATTTGAGAAGTAATGGAGATAGGGATTTTCAAGGTTTCGTTTAGGTTCGTATTTATTTTATCGGATTGCCGTTTACGGAAATATAATTGTTTACAGGGCAATGTCGCGAGCTACGGCTAGATGAAGGAACTCGTTTGCATGGTCGCCCAATAGTACTGTGAGTGGACTTTTGATTTGAAGTGATGCATGCAATATTATTTCGTAATTAATTATTACGTTTATTATTTGAGAATATAAATTGATTTATCTCGGTTATAATTTCAGAATGATTTTGGCTCTAAGTTTTAAAAGGATATTGCGAATTTCGAAATAAGTATGATTTCCTATCGACAGGGATTTTGGTTTTCGGATTATAAAGTGATTTCGGATTTGATTGGGTTTTGAGATTTATGAAATATTGTAAAATGATTTCGGGAATGAATTGTTTTCGGATTTTAAATGGAATTTTTGTCGAGGAAACGATTGATTTAATTATTCTTTTAGCGTGTGGGACACGCTGTTGGATTTTGTGACTTACTACGAGAATTTCCGGGTACGGTTGGGAATCGTACCCATGTTTTCTTTATTGGCGAGACTTATGGGGAAGCCTTACAGATTTACTGGATTTGAATGGTTTTTACCCACCATACCTGGGTCGTTATATTTTATTGCTAGCTAGCCTATTAGTACTCCTCCCTGCTTACTATGTGTTCGTGGGTGAGTAAGAGCAGAGCATGGGATGGTCCAGAGTGTGGGACACTCCGACCCGAGCTTGGGAGGCTCCCTTCTTTCGTATGGTGATACTTCTTCCCCATATCTTATCATTGCTTGACTAGTGGGGCTAGTCCAATTTTCACTGTAGCCAGCGGGGCTAGTCTTATCTTCTTGAGAAACGAGATTTCGGTTTTACGATATATTTTTCGAATGTTGTGACTAGCGAGGCTAGTCGGTTTACCGTTTTGAAATCCTTGGATTTAAAGCTAAAAGTGTTTTACCATTTGTGCATGCATTGTGTTTTTAAATGATTAAATGTGGGAAAGTATGAAATCCTTTTTCTTTTAAATTATTTATTTTGTCCACTCACGCTAACGTTTTTCGTCTACTTTCCCCTGGGCCTTTCGGTTTCTAATGCCCAGTGTGCAGGTGTTATTAGTTGAGGTCGGGCGTACGTGGTTTGAGGCATAGTTGATGAATAGCTTCCGCACTTCTTCGTTTGGCTCTGATATATTGTGAGTTAATGTTTTGGGTAGTCCACTTTAGGGGTGATTCGGCCAATTCTCGCTAGAGTTATCTCTAAGGTGGGCCCCGCAGGGCCACCTCGGATTTTAGGGTGAAATCCGGGGCGGGTCCTGTCAAATCAAATTAACTCTTTTATTTTTTGGTCTAATACAAAAGTAATTCATACAATTTAAGACTTGTTCAAGTAAACCCTAATTTGTGTTTGGCCCAAACTCTAGGTTACTTGACCTAGTGGTAATAGGGTTAAATTAGAAGGATCTAGATTCCTATTCAATGTACGATTACTTTCCTTGTATGATTAAGATTCTATACATTATAATCCTCTATATAAAGAGGCCCCTATTATCAATGAGAATACACAGCAAATTCCTCTCAATTTCAGTTTCTCTACAACACGTTATCAGCACGAACCCTAACCCTAGCTTTAGAAACCAAAACCCCATAAATTGATCAAGCTCCACCGGATTAGCATTACCTACGCTACTACTACCCCCGCAGTCCCTGCGTCGCAACTAATCGCTAACCCTACTAGGTTAGCCTCGCTGCCCCTACAACTCCTGCAAGCCCTGCTTGCCTTCGGCCCTCGTGCTCACTCGCCTGCCCTTGCGACTGCGACTCACCAACGACACCGCTACCCTGCGACCCCAGTGTCACCGCAACTCGCTAGCGACCCAGCGACCTCGCAGCATCGCGATAGTCCTGCAGCATCCTAGCGGCATCCCTGCAACTCCCCACCACGGCAATACAGAACCCACGCCCGCGACACTTCCGCGACGCGCTCGCAAACTCTTCAGCGACAAGCCTGCGCCCCCGCGAAACCCCTGCGACCATCTCTCTAGTCTGTTTGCCTAAGACTAAAGCTCGCTCTGCGATCCAACGATGTAAGCTTTTCTAAAAGTTCCTGTTTTTTTGAAATTTTTCATTCTTTTTTTCTTTTCTCAGGGACTTGCAACCTACCTTCTTTTACCCCCCCCCCCTTTCTTTATCATAGGGGAGACCAAATTAAGCCGAACTGTGGGGGTTCGTGCTCACTCCAAGCTTAGAGCTTGTAGAGTTCTCCAAACTTAGAGTTTGTTGAGATAAAACAATCGACTGCAAACATGATTGTTTCAATCTAATCCAACCCCTCTTGGAATCAAATTTCTTGGAAGCGACTACGCTCAGAAATTTTATTTGTTTTCGTGGTAACTTTTTTCGCTCCAAAACTAATCCTAATTTCTTGTTCTCCTTCAGGATGAGTAACCTGAACAAATTGGACTTTGCTCCATTGGGAACAACTGGCTCTGAATATCACAGGTGGTTTTGTGATATCCGCCAGCATCTCAAGGCTGATGGAATCTTGGATACGATTCTCGAGCCTAGCCAGGACGTGCTAACTGTTGAGCAAGCTCAAGCTTTGGAAGCAAATAGAGCAGCCTTAGAGGCAAATAAGGTGAAAGCCATCATCCTAATGACTCGTCATATGGATGATTCGCTCCAGTACGAGTGTATGAATGAAGAAGACCCCAGAAGGTTGTGGGTCTCACTCGAAGATAGATTTGGCAACGTCCGTGACTCCCTGCTTCCTGACCTAGAAGTGAGATGGCATAGCCTCCGTTTCTGTGATTTCAAGTCAGTTCTTGACTACAACTCGGAAGCACTTCGCATTAAATCCTTAATGGAATTCTGTGGTAAAGAGATCACAAATGCGATGTTGATTGAGAAGACTCTCTCTACTTTCCCCATTTCTGCATTGTTGGTTGCTAAGAACTATCGAATAGATGTTACTGCAAGACGAATCACAAGGTTTCATGAGCTCATTGGAGCTATGAATGTCGCTGAAAAGCATAACAACATCCTTGTAAAGAACTGTAACTCGAGATCCATGGGAACAGAGCATATTCCAGAATTCAATTATAGTCGCGCCCCAAAGAGAAGGGCACCAAGAGCGAAACCCTAATCTTAGGAATACTTTGGACGTTCTGGTCCATATAATCGCTCTACTTGGGAAGGTAATCACCAAAATAGGCGAACACATAACCGAAGAGGTAAAAGTGGAAAGAGAGAGGGAGGCAACGCCTCTGGCCATGTTGGAGGCACCACCAACACTAAGAGCCATCTAAATGACGCTTTCAAAACGCCTCAGTCAATGGAGTTTGAGCAAATAGATGTATGTTCTCGATGTGGAGTGTCTGATCATTGGGCACACATTTGTAGAGCTCATGAAGAAATTGGCACCGCCTACAAAGCATATTGTGAAGCAAGAGAAGCTCACTATATGGAAAAAGAAGATCAAGAAGATGATCTAGAGTGAAGGGTTGAAGACTACAAATCTGGCTGGGATCAATAGATCGCCAATTCTGTTTAAGTCTTTATTTTTCCAAGAGATGTAATAGGCAATTGCCATATATTTTTGTAGTAAATGTTAATGGTTTAGCTTTTCTTCAAAGTAAGTGTGATGTCTAGGAAGGTTCTGAGATTAGTGGTACTTAAGCGAGCCTTGCTCCACCAACATCTCTCTACTCACCTGGTCACATTTATTTTGGAATTACCGAAAGAAGTTAGACGACTGCCATTGTTTTGCAGCTATCATTTTGGATTAGATTTTGTTTAGTCAAAGAGACAATGATGTAACTCCGTTGACTTATGAATAAAATTTAGAGTTCTTTATGACTCCATTTTGATTCAGAGCATAAGACTTTTGTGACTACGATGGCTGGGCCATCAGTATTAATTCAAGGACATGGAATAGCCCAAGTTTCACTTGCCAAATAGCACCTTAATTACTGTCACAGAAACTCTCTACGCTTCTAGGGCGAATCACACCTATGAATAGCCGATGAATTCCATGTGAAAACGCATGTAGAGAACGGAAATGCGTTCCTTTGCAATACCTCTAATGATTGCTAACAAAGGCGCATCTTAGAGAAGTTTATGTGTCTCTCCAGTGGACTTTATGTCACTATTCGAGCTATTAAATCCAATAAAGTTAGAAGATCTCTTGGATTTAGACACATATTGGCTTTGTCACGACAGGATAGGTCATCCTGGTCATGATATTGATGATCCATCTACTAATTAAAGACTTCACATGGACATCATTTCTTTCGAGCGAAACGAAGCATGAATCAAATGTTGATTTTTGGACTAAGTGTGACCGACGCAGCTGCCTAGGGCACCGCCTCCGTCCACCACCAACCTAGGGCTGGCGCAGTCCCTATCCATAATGCCATGGATAGCGTCCATCATGGTGATGGCGCCCCAGGTGATGCTGCAATCACCAACTTGCTTCAAATAGTGTTTCAGATGCTCAAGCCTAACCAAAATACTCATTGGTTGCTTCTAAAGCCTCTCGCTCATTTTACAAAGCCTGTTCCTTAGGGAAATTAGGACTGAGACCGTCCTATGCAAAGGATATGAAAATACTCATTTTGTTCTTACATAGAATCCATGGGGATTCTGTGGATTGATTCAACCAACTTGCAGACGCTTAAATATTTCATGATGTTGGTTGACACGCAAACACGCTGGTCACGTGTTGTGCCATTGTCCACCTATAAATGCTGCTTTTGCTACACTCCTAGCACATATCATATGACAACGGGCTCACTCCCCAGATCATCCTATTCAGTCAATTGGATTTGACTGTGCTAGATAGTTTACATCGAAAGACTTCCGATGGATATTGCAATGGGACTGATGTTGGACATCATATTCCCATGTACACACCTAAATGGTCTTGCGGAAATGACTACGATGATAGTCCGGACATTGGCAATGCGCACCAATCTCCTTATATCCGCTTGGGGTGATGCAATATCGCATGCAGCTATGCTAATTCATCTACGACCCACCGCCACTCAATGTACCTCTACGTTACAGCTAGTGACTGGGTACAAGTATCGTACTTATGCATATCTGAGTGCGCCATTTATGTGCCAATTGTGCCGCCACAGCGCTCTATGATGGGCCCTTATAGATGAATGGGCAACTACGTTGGATTTGAGACTCCAACAGTCGTCCGCCACTTAATGCCCTTGCAAGGTGATCTCATTACTGCTAGATTTGAGGGTTGTCACTTTGATGAGACAGTCTTCCCGTCATTAGGGAGAGATAAGAACACGGATGTTCAACAGGAACGACAGGAATTGTCGTGGCCTGTCCCCACTATGTCTCATCTCGATCCCTGTTAAAGTGACGAGATCACATAAATATGCTGCAAACAAGCTTGCAAGGAAGGACGTCCCTGCGAGAGGATGTAGCGCCACCTACACGGAGGTAGGCATGGCGCTAACGCCAAAGAGAGTGGCACTCTAGCGTTACAGGCCATGGCCCCAGCTAGGATGCGTGCGAAGCCCGTAGGTTCGAAGGACTCTTTGGCACATTCCAATCCTTTGATCATCAAGACTCAAAATCCGTCTCATAAGAATCTTCCCGGTTAGGGTTATCGTTGGGGGACGCCTCAATGTCAGAACCTATTCCCGAGAATATAAAGCTCTATGAAAATTACACTAGTGTACTTGAGACGTGGGATAGAAACTCCATCATAATTGATGATGTAGTTGTGCATTTCGTTGCACATGAGTTTGTTAAGTTAGATGATATCGAACCAGGCTCCGTTGATGAATGAATGCCAACGTAGAGAAATTTGGCCTAAATGGAAAGATGCGATCCAGGTTAAGATGAATTCTCTAATGAAGAGGAAGGTTTTTGATCTAGTGATGCCAACACCTCCTAACATAAAACCTGTTGACTAATAGGTCTTCGTTAGAAAGCGTAGTAAGAAAGAGAGATGTAATCTCTCCTTATGGCTCAAGGCTTCTCATAAAACGCCCTGAAATCGACTACGATGAGACATATTCTCTCGTAATGGATGTCATTGCACTCCACTACCCTGTCAGTTTGGTAGTTTCCGAATAATTGAACATGCAGCATACAAATGTGGTCACTACGTATCTCTATAGGGATCTAGATACGGAATATACATGAAGGTTCACCATTGGGAAGGGATATGTCCACGCGTTTCCATAACAAGTTTTGGATTCCATTGCTATTCATATTGGACATGATCTTCATTAGAAGCCCTTAAAGAGTTAAGGGAAACCGCTGAACACTTGAAATCCGATTTTGAGATGAAGGATTATGGGAGAAAACAATTATGTTTCAGTTTGGAACTTGAGCATCATGTCGATAGATGCTTAGGCATTTTGACAAGGTCAAACCTTCAAGCACCCCCATGATCGTCAGTAGTCTTGAACCTGAAAAGGATCCTCTTTGTCTGAAGGATGATGACGAAGATGTGCTAGAGGCAGAAGTGCCTTACTTGAGTACAATAGGTGTGATGCCCCGGAAATTCGTATTTATTTTCTGAGGATTTTCCGAAATTTAAATTGTGGGTATCGGACGGTTTCGTGGCTCGTGGATGGAGCGGAAGTGTTTCGGGCGAATAATTTTTCAAGAAGCGTCGTTTTAGGGGGGCGCAAGGGTTGACTTTTTATTCGTTGGGATTCTCCAAAAACTTCATTCACGAAATTTATAGAGCGCATCGATACGAGTTCGTGGACATGAGGAACGCGAGAATCGGAGTTCGTATGAAGAAGTTATAGACTTCCGAAAAAGTTTCCATTTTGGTATATATGGGATTTTTCCGAAAAATTATCAGAAAAATCAGAGTTTCCATTTTGGGAAACTTTTCTCTTTCTTCTCTCCCGACCCGGTTTCGCCCTCTCCCATTCGCCGGCTTCGTTCTCCCTCCTCCAGCCACCAATCGGCGCGATTCCAAAGGGAATCCTGCTCATCTCAGTCCCCTCTACACGTCTGTGGTGGTGATTCATCGTGGGAAGCACCGTAGAGGGCGCTACAAGGCCAGGAAGTTTGGCGGCGGTGACGCTTCGAACCCAGATCGGAACTTCCGATTCCGGCCACCTTTACCGGTGATTCTTGAGGGCTTTTGAAGACTATAGGACATTGATGCTTCTCCAAAAGCGGCTTGGGACGATTTCACTTGTGGAGGACGAATCGAAGCTTTGAAATTCTAGGGTTCATAGAATTTCAGATGTTGCGAGGTAAATTCCGGCCAAACGGCTATGATTTAGACTTTGCGTTAGTTATGAAAGTTTAAATTGGAGTTGAGATGAAGAACTTTGCTGTTGGGAGTTTTGTCAAATTCAGACTTTGGTCCGGCGGCGATGCCGCCACTGTGGTGGTGTTTTCCAGCCACCTCAGGGATAGTTTCTGTTCCTGAGTTCGATCTACTCGTCGATACGAGCATTTTGATATATTGTTTGTAATTTTTGGAGATTGTATGAGCATGTTAGGGTTTTTACGGTTTCGGACCGTTCGATGTTTCGATCCATGAGGATCCGACTATCCGATCGACTTGCAGTTTTGGTATATCGATCGTAGATGTATTCTGGAGACATTGGGTGGTCTCGGATGTGGTTTCGCCTCGATTGGCATCACTTTGGAGATTTTAGTTCAAAACAGGGGTTTCGGACTTAAATCGTTTGTGAATTGTTACTAAGTGGAAACCGATTATGATTAGGTACTTGACGAAGTATTCTTGGGCGGTCGTTTTGTGGATTGGCTGCTTTGTTCTGTATTGAAGACGCAGCAGGAGTTTCGAGGTGAGTAATCTCACGATGTTTATTCACGAACAGGTTTACCATATTGTCTTGGAGTTATGGGATTAACTGTGACTATAGTGGTATTAGTGGCATTTCTGAGTAGATGATCATGTATATATATAGTTGTGTGATATATTTATGTATTGGTCGAATCGGTGTGATGAGTTGGATGATTGCTATCTATGTGATGACTGATGAAATTGTGTATTGGGTTGTGATTACAGGATATCATGTGTTGAGATACCATGGGTCTAATATGACCGTCTTAAGTGAGATTTAAGATATGGTAGCTTGTGTAGGAATATCTGTGTGATGAATCGATGACATCAGTATAATGAATCTTCGTGATGATTGTCATGTAAAGCTTGTGTAGGAATATCTGTGTGATGAATCGATGACATCAGTATGATGAATCTTTGTGATGATTGTCATGTAAAGCTTGTTTAGGAATATCTGTGTGAGGAATCGATGACATCAGTATGATGAATCTTTGTGATGATTGCTATCTGTGTGATGACTAACAATGAATCTATGTGATGATCGCTATCTGTATGATGACCGGTGATATCTGTGTGATGATTAGTTGGATGATCGCTATCTATGTGATGACCGGTGATATCTATGTGATGATTCACTACACCAATTTTGTTATCAGACAACGGCAGAAAACCGTTGTGGGATTTAGAGACCCACCGTTGTAGAGTGAGCCGTTGTCTAATGAAAAATCAGACAACGGTGGAACACAGTTGTGTGATAAACACACAGACAACAGGTATGTGTTATAACTGTTGTGTGATAGCTCGGCAGATGCTAAGCGCGCAGCTGCGCAGTAGTTGAGGGGCGTCTTCAGACAACAGTGCCAGTTTGCAACCGTTGTATGTTAAGCATGTCAGACAACATTTTTTTATTTTGTCTGTTGTCTGATTACTCTTCAAACTTCAGTTCTTAGACTATATCTGTTGTGTGATTAACTTTTCGACAACAGAGTTCAATTGCTTCTGTTGTGTGATTAACTTGTAGGACAACAGATTTCAATTAATTATGTTGTCTGAGTGTAAATCAGAAGACACTGATTCGTTAAAAACCGATGTGGGATATGATTAATTACAATGCATATTTGTCCCATTTTTAACCATTCAGACAACAGACAGTGATCATTATATCTAATCTGTTGTGTGATCATTTGAACATCTCATTCCTGAATTAGATTGTGCATTCATTTGGTCCATTTACCAAATGAACAGTACTCTATCAAATACAAACATTGCAAATCATCAAATGATTCATATAACCAGTACTTTAAACTTCAAAAGTAAAAGGGTGCATTTCCCAATCATTGAAACCAACATTTTACACAAGAAAAGCATTCTAGTGCATGTCCATCTACTTGGGACATCAAAAAGCTGATACACACACATATATTGTTCCAAAACATGCCACATATGGTGCATGACAATCTACCAGCAGAGAAGCACAAAAAAGATGTTTTCCTTATCGAAAATGTACCAGCAACAAGTGCGCTACTTCATATGGCTTTGGTACAGCTCTTTTTCTGCGACTCTGCAAACTTGATTGATTAGGGCGACTTGATAATCTCACATCAATCAAGTTGTATTCTTCAAATTTCATTTTCTGATGACTTGGCTTCAGACACACAAAATGTGCTTCCTTTCAAGCAATCGAGAAAGTGCAGTCATTAATGAAGAAAACTGAGAAACAGATTTCGCAAAAACCAGACTGCATACTGCATAAGTAAACGTGAATGTCGGAGACCTTACATTGATTAGCTTAAATTGGATTTAGTATAAAACTGAGAACCAGATTTCGTAAAAACCAGACTGCATACTGCATAAGTAAACGTGAATGTCGGAGACCTTACATTGATTAGCTTAAATTGGATTTAGTATAAAACTGAGAACCAGATTTCGTAAAAACCAGACTGCATACTGCATAAGTAAACGTGAATGTTTGAAAGCTTACATTAATTAGCTTAAATTGGATTTAGTATAAAACTGAGAAACAGATTTCGCAAAAACCAGACTGCATACTGCATAAGTAAACGTGAATGTCTGAAAGCTTACATTGATTAGCTCAAATTGGATCTAGTATACTGACTTTTTCCGGATCAGTATCTGGAGATGGGTTTTCATGCTCTGAGGTCTCACTCTCTCACTTACCCTCCTTTCTTGCACTCTCTTCAGTAGTTTTCCTCTTACTGAACACAAAGTAAAATAAATCAGTAAAAAAAAACTGAACAAAGGAAAAGAACAGACCATGTCACAGATAGAATCCTATCAACATTTAAAAACAATTTCTAGAGTCATGAGCAGACAAGAAAGAATTATGAAGAATAAAATGCTGATAGATCCAGAAATAGACATCTAGCAGGTCAACTGAAAGAGTACAATATGCAAAGAGGCTCAAAAATTTTGAAGAGGAACTTTTGCAATTGATGCAGGTTTGCAGTTTTCCTTGTAATACAGTTCCCTACCAACCACAAGTGGAATAGTTTGTGCTTCTCTACTTTTGTTATGTGATTATGGTGCACCAATTAAAAAGATTATAAACACAGAAGCCATCATATTGAAAAGGATAGCAGTTAAGGTAGTCGAGTAATCCAATTACTATTTTCCACATAAATTGCAACTTACCACGTATGGTCTATCCGTCTATGGATCATTCATTATAGCGATATAGACCTTAAACTTCTCAGACATGGGCAATGTTTCATTTTATCATACTGCCACGATGACTTCATGTTTATAAGGAGATTATTAAAATTCAACTATGACTCAGGGCACGTACTAAGAACTCAGAAGTGAACCAAAAAAATATTTGCACCATACCAAATATATAATTGACACGCCTATGGTTGTGACAGGAACGTGTAATTCCATCACCATAAAAATTTGTTAAAAGATTCTGCTGCCTCCCTTGCCTTTGTTTCTGTTTTAGTTCTCTTCCTTTCTTCTGTAGAATACATCATCAAATTGTATCAACAACAAAGTATGCAAGAACAAGAGTATGAATAAAGATCACTGGTAAGTTGCTACCAAAAGGATAGCAAACATTACCTTCTGAAGTTTCTGAAGAGCAAGAATAGCATCAGTTTCAATAGTCTTAGCAGCATCACGTTCTCCAGCAACTTTGCTTGATGAGAGTTCATCCTGTCATTACAGCAAGGAATAGTTAATGATGGATTTCACCCAAGTGGCTAATTGTCCGGGAAAAAAAAAGGAAAACAATTTGGCTACAATAAACCTCACTTATTTGAAATTGCATATGTTATGGACAAACTAAGCAAATTTGGCAAATTCAGCAAGTCTTGCATTTTCCATACAAAAAGGCAGTAAAAGGAATATCAAGCAAAAAGGACTCACCCATGGCCACCACGTAGCAAGTTTAATACAAAGAACAGTCACACATGCATTAGAACTATCCAATGTTTTACTTGCTGCTGGTATTCCCTGGAAAAACCACAGGTCATTGAATTTATGAGATGAAGATGATCATATGTGTGAAAGGAATGAAAATTGACAAGAGGAACATTCTGTACACATAGGGCCATCAGACCAGTTGAACTGTTGAAAACAATCAAACTGTCCGATTTGTAATCTTTGAAACTAGTACATTCTCTTCCTAGTTTAGTAAAAGAAGCTAGACTCACAGGATCGAAAATACAGAAGCTAAACTGTGTCTTCAGTCTTCACTCTTCACCGAAACCAACTATTCAGTCAACCACGCTATTCAAATACAAAATCATATATGTTAACCAAACTCGGGCTAACAAAACCCATAATAACTTGTTCAAACAAGCAATATGGCAAAGCTCAACAATAAACCCTTGCTTCATTTAAGTTTGGGTAAACAATGTTACTGGGCTGAACATATGTGGTATTATAATTATGGTTCTGAGTTAAATCATATAACTAACATATGTATCAAACGTGATTCAATTCAATCCATGAACCCTTGCAAGGGATTCTCAACAATTTCTCAACATCCTACATTCCCAATCCTTGCTGGTTTTAGCTATGAATTAATTATATTGCAAAGCTTGAATTTGCAGCAGTGCTGCAGATAATTCTTATCCCTAATATTAAGCTTGCAAACGTATAACTTCTACTACTAAACTACTTTCAAGAACATATCACCATTTTCAACCCACCATAAAAGAGAGAAAAGGTATGAAAATCAATAAATAATTAGAACACAAAGAAAAGAAGAAAGAGTGCCTGACTCACCAGTTTGTCCTAATTGACCACTTCCGCCATTTTTAGAATTGTAACGAGGTATTCTTGTTGCATTGAAATCCATCAAGAACGTAATTGCATGCATAGCTTTCCATGTTTACCAGAGTATCATAACCTAATGATGGTTTGGCTACACACCAAGTGTACAAGAGGACCCAAGCACATATACACACAGGTCAGTAATGAGGATATTGGCACATATAGTAGCATTTTACAAGTTCATATAGGCATGTACTAGGGCATTACCTGTGCAAATGCCTTCAAAGGTGAAATATGAAAATGTCCTGCAAAAATTTGTTCAAACTCATATGAGGAAACAAATTAAATGAAACCATCAGAAACTCATTAAGATGCATTCACAAACAAACTCATATGGTAAAATTGATAAGCAGTCCATCAACACAAAAAGGACAGCAACAACACAATGACCATGGACAGCAACAACACGATGACCATAGAACTATCTGATCAGTAAGTCAAAGAAAGAACTATTGACCAAATCACCAGAACACAATTTCAGTACATAGATTGAACAATGATGTGCACTTTTATATTCTCAGTACATTAACCAAGAAACTTAGTCTTTAGTTATTTTTCCAGAGTTTGCCGTTTTATATTGAGCAAAATGTGAAGCTAAGAATCAATTACAAATGCGGAGAACTGATATGGAGTTTGAGATCAACATATAAGAATAAACTTATATTGGAACATTGTCATCAAAAAGCAAAAACCTGTTCAAAATTCAATGTGTCTATATTTTGCAGAAATCTATAATTCATTCAACTATATCAAACTAAATCATATTGATGATAGTATGAATTGTGAATGCAAGTTATAAATATAAAAAAGAAGTAAAAAACTTGGAATCAATAAAGATCATTTATCTGAAAAGTAGATGATCAAGAACTATAATTTATGTCTTGTATACGTGTAAAAAGCTGGGCAATGAATTAAAAGAATGAATACTGATGTAGGTAGAAAGTCTGAAAAGCCATGCAATATAAATGAAGCAAAATAATAAATAAATAAATAATAAAAAGCAAAGGAATATAGTAAATTACCATATTCAGTGAATATGTGCTGAAACTTGACTGCAATATTACACATATTGGAAAAACAAACAAACAAAACAAAAAAGGTTAGTAATAGTAAAACAGAGAAAGCTTACAATCTAATTGATTTATGATAAGGATAGAGATAATAGGTTTTATGTGAAAGTTTGTTTAGCTTTGACTTAGAAAATACCAAGTTGTTGGTTGCGTGTCTGTTGTTGCCAAGTGACTTTGGTGTTTGAGAGAGAGATCAACCTGCAGCAAGAGTGTATAATCAGAAACTCTAGTCTTTAGTTACCAATTCTTGCTTTTGAAATTTTTGCATATATTATATTAATTGAAACAAACAGTTGAAGTATCCAGATCTGGAACCAATAATATCAGTTTAGAACTGATGCAGTATTAGTTCATTGAATACTTTTTGATTATTTAGATTCATATAGTTAAGAGAAAAACATGAATGATAAAAATCTAAAACCAAAGTATGAAATGCCTTACGTGTTTAAAGTTGCGGCAATGTTTTAAAAGGCTGAGGCGTAGCCGGGAGAGCCTTAGCAAGGCGCCTGCCTTGAGGCGTAAGGCGTAAGCCTTACGTATAAATTTGCTATATTTATGTATAGAACTAGTTTTATACATAGAACATGTATTGTAACAAAAAAAAATTATATATTGTCATTCATTCATAATAATAAAGTACTAAAATCATATGATTCAACAAAATCAGCAAATTAACATAAAATAAATTCAAAGATTTATAGTTGATAGACCAAAACTTATATCGAATTATGAATTTAAAGTGTCCTGCTCCTAATGCCAATCATGAACAAAACAAAAGGAATCATTGACAGTAAGCTCTCAATCAAAAAAATAGGAGGAAAGCTATATATATAATCAGCTATATGTGCCAAACCGAGCACAATCAACATACATACAAAACCTTCTATTCTCTTCCAAACCAGCCAACTCCCGAGTCGAGTTTTCTAAGCAATTACAAACCAGCCAAGCCAATCAACATACATACAAAAGCTTACCCTGAACCCCAAATCAGAGCAAACAAAAACCGATATAAATTCTTGAGAACTGTTCAAACAAGTTTCAACAAAACAGAGGATTCTAGTAAGACCCAATCCAACCCAAACAGAAGCATTAAAGCTCTATAAAGACTGGATCTTTCGATGGCAGAGCATGTCGGACTGGATCTCATTGAGATATTCACATCGTGCTCACAAAGAAGAGTGCTTTTACGGTTACAATCTACAGAAAATAAGGAATGATCATACCTTATGGGTTCTTCATGATGTTGTCGGGGAGGAGGCTGCTGAGAGCCTGAGAGTGCAGAGTCGGGGAGGAGGCTGCTGAGAGTGATTTGGGGGTCGCCTGGTGTTCAAAACGACCTAAATGAATCTAAACACTCAACAAACCAAAAACGACGGAGTTTTGGCATGTGAAAAAAAAAAAAAATTAATCTGCAGGCGTGCGCCCAGAAAGCCTTGACGCGCGCTTCCTCCGCCTTCGGCGCCTCTGCGCCTCATCTGTAAAACAGAAGCAATTCAAGCAGCGCCTCACGCTTTCTGGGCATTAAGGCGCGCCCGAAGCGCGCTTTTTAAAACATACTTTAAACTATCTGATGTTGCTAACTCTTCTTCTTAACTACTCAATCATTAAAGCATATATTAAGTATTGGAAAAACTACAGTGACACATGTTTTTCATCAGCAAGAACGATTCACTGGCAGAACAAATAGGATCATCACACAAAATTTTAATCCTTAAATTAAATACAAATTCTTGTTTTCAATTGAGAACATGTGTTTCTTGCTTTCCAAAAACTATTCAAGGTTTAGTTTAATTGAAAGAAGAGATTTATAGTGTATCAGATGGATAACTCGAAGAAGAAAAAGCTAAAGATAATGATTGATGATGCTAACCCAATGTTTGTTCGGATTGATGTCGATTGCAAATCTCAAATAGTGGAGAAACTCTCTGCTGTTTGCCGACACTTGCCGAAGAAGCTAGTAAGTCAATGACCCACTTTATACCATGAAAATACACGGCAGAGGTGTAAATTACGGTGACAACAACCGGGCTCCCTCTCTTTTTCTCTCTCTCTACACCAAAACAAATAGAATGTCTCAGAAGCAACCGAAAACAATCAGAAAACACTAGAGTTCACCTGGAACTAGCAGTGGATGTCGGGTATTCTTCTACAAAACCCTAGATTCACCACTGTTCTTGAGCAATCTTCTGCAAACCATCTTCCACCGCCCGTTCTCGCCTTTTCGGGAGCCTTAATAATCAGCTCGTTTTCTGGCAACTCGCACAAATCTTGCCATCGGAGGATGACCAGCGGCGCTGCTTGTTCTTCATCAAGTTCCTGGCCCATGGCTGTGCGGTGTAAATCTGGCTAATTGTGGAGACGAGAGTTAGGTCAATGAAATTTGGGTTTCAGATTGAGGGTTCGACCAATAGAGATTTGGTTGATTTCGGGGAATCTGAGATTGGGGTTTCCCTATTTGGGATTTCAGAATGAAAGAGAGAGGAAGATTATGATTTCTGGGTAAAGAAGAGAGTTGGATGAAGAAGAGAGCGAGAGAAGACTGAGAGTGAGATAGGGAGAGGAGCGATCTGAAAAGAGAGAGAGAGAGAGAGAGAGTAGAACGTGAGAGTTCAGCGATGAAGGGGACAGAGATTTCGTGAGAGAGATGGGGAGCGGTGAGTGTTGGGCGTCTTGAGAGAAGAGATCGAGAGGTTATGAAAAACCCCAAGGCACGAACTTTGTTTAAATGTGTCTTAAGGCATTAAGCAATAGCTTTGTTTTCTTTGTTTTTAGTCACTCAGACAACATATAGATATATTTACGTTGTCTGAATTGCTACATAGCTGAGGAAACAAAAGATGAAAATGTCCCGCTTGTGCAATCAAAATGCCAGTTTTGGCGTGCTTAGGCTAGGTATTTTTCATTCACACAACATAAATAGTTCATTACGTTGTAGGAAGTTGCAAGCATGACAAACCATTGAAGCAAAATTTGCTTGTTTTGGGGGGGGGGAATGAATGTCATTTTGGAGAGTTCTCCAAATTCTGACACTCACTTGCACAACAGCACAATAAAAACCATTGTATGATGATTTGCAAGTATACTCCTACAACACAAGTAACTAAACTGTTGTACAATTTAGGGTACAATTTGGATCAAAATTTGAGTCCATCTAGGAGGGTAATCTGCCGCAAATTTTTTTTGATTCACACAACAGATTATTCTTGTAACCGTTGTGCAATGACCTTCTAAACAAAAACTTCAGAATTTTAACCACCTTATACAACGTAAGTATACTAAACATGTTGTGTGATTCACTTTTCTTCATCACACAACACTTTTTTTTTTTCCGTTGTGCAAAAAGTGTTGTGTGTTAACGTTTTTGGTGTAGTGATTAGTTAGATCATGACTATATGTGTGATGATCAGTAGGATGATGGCTATCTATGTGATGATCGATGAAATTTGTGTGATGATCAGTGTGATGACAGCTCGGTAGCGGAGTTGAATTGTTATTAAGTTAATAAAGATCGAGAGGACTGCTGTGATGGTTGGGGCTATCTACAGACGTCAGAGTGTAGGATTACTATGATTTGAATTGCTTGACTTAGTGTGACCTCTTGAACTAAATTATATGCAAGGGTTACCATGACTTGTTTTGCTTGTTTTGAATTGTGATTGCCTTGTTTTCTTCTTGATTTGTTTGATTGATGGTTTGATTTATCTTGAAGACCATAGTGGTGACGATTGTGCTCTGTGTGAGGATAGGAAGGTGATTCATTGTTTTCACCTTAATGTCATGATGATGACAAGGTTTCAGGTGGGAAGGAAATGAGTGTGATCCTTGTGACTCACCGTTGTGCGTCAAGGGATTTTCAAACATTATCTAAGGAGGTTTTGTTTGATGGGGAATTTGTGTAATGAGATGCTAGGTTGAGAATCTGAGCATGTATTTTAGTCACGAGTTGACCTACGTAAGCATGAGATGGAAGAGTGAAGCAGATGGTTGTAGGTGTGAGATGTATGCTTATTGTTGTTTAGGTTGGGGTGACTTAAGAAATATGTTTTGCTTTGTGGTTTTGAGTTACTCATACGGGCTTGCAAAAGCTTACTGGGTTTGTTGTGTGGCAACCCGGTACACCATTCCAAAGGTGTAGGGGTTATTTCTGTAGGTCAGGTTGATCGTGGCTGATGCTGAGGTAGCGTGCTTGCAGCTTAACGGTAAGAAGTCAATTTTGTGACTTTACCGTTATAAGGACTTCCGCTTGTAGTGAGCTCTGAGGAGCATTTACGTTTTATCTTGTTGTTGACAATTTAATTCGTAAACTCGTGCGTTATGTGACTCTGTGGGGCGAGTCAATATTGAAATTGTGGGTTCAAGGCATCAATATGTACTTGAGTTCAAAGGGAATAAGTTTCTAAGTATTTTGTATTGATGGTTGAACGTTTCACGCATATATAATTATGGGGTTATATATCAATTTTTATTGTGTATAAAATCAGGGGCGTGACAATAGGTGCATTATTGTACTTAGCTCAATGCACAGGACCCGACATCTCGTTTGCAGTGAACTTGTTAGCTAAGGTATAGCTCTGCGCCAACGCGACGCCATTTTGATTGATGTAAAAGATATCTTTCAATACTTGAGATGTACGATTGATATGGGCTTGTTCTATCCCGACAGAGAAAAGATGGATTAGGACCCATCACACACCAGAAACGCCACCAACGCTGGCCTGCGTTCTCTATCCCCATCCCAAAACATTATTAGTGTTTTGGAAGGTTTTGCTGATGTTGGATACGTCTCTGACCCAAGTGTTCACCATGGGAAAAGACCGTGATATCTTGGAGGTCTACGGAACATACCGTAGTCGCTATATCTTCGAACCATGCAGAGATTATTGCTCTTCACGAACTGGTTCGTGAATGTTTATGGATTGGATCTATAATCACGCATGTTCGAACAATTGTGGTTTGAAGTCTACCACAGATGAGCCTACTAGCATTTAGGATAATGCTGCTTGTTTTGAACAAATGAAGCAAGGCTACATCAAAAGCGACAACACCAAGCATAATCAGCAACAACAGAAGCTCCTCAAAATCAAAATGAGCCAGGTTCGATCTGAGGACAATGTGGCAGACTTGTTTACTAAGTCATTGCCTAAATCCACGTTCGAGAAACATGTGGCAAGAATTGGCTTGCAGAAATTATCTGAACTCCCATGATCGTAGTCATCAGGGGGAGACGCAGACATCAGGGGGAGTTGTCTACATGTTTACCTCGAAACGTGAAGGGTCTGTTGTGCTCTTTTTCCCCTTCGACCGAGGTTATTTTTGTCCTACTGGGTTTTTGTTACTCGGCAAGGTTTTTAATGAGGCAACTAGAGAAGCACCACGTTTGGGCAACACAAGGGGGAGTGTTCAAGTAAACCCTAATTTGTGTTTGGCCCAAACTCTAGGTTACTTGACCTAGTGGTAATATGGTTAAATTAGAAGGATCTAGATTCCTATTCAATGTACGATTACTTTCCTTGTATGATTGAGATTCTATACATTGTAATCCTCTATATAAAGAGGCCCCTATTATGAATGAGAATACACAACAAATTCCTCTCAATTTCAGTTTCTCTACAACAAGACTTGATATATGAGAAAATTGCAGATTGAGAAATGGATAAAGATGAAGAGGAGGCCTAGGTACAAGATTAACATGATGGGATTGTCTCTGAATGTGGACATTTTGATATATATATATATATATATATATATTTTAGATCAACCATAAATCAAGGACTAAAATTTCGAAAATATTGGCGAAATATCGCTGATATTTTCGTTTTTGGGAGGGTCCGAAATTATCATGATATTCCAACTACATTTCGGTTGATATTAGCGGAATTTCCCAAAATTTCGCGAAATATCGAGATTTTCCCAATATTTTGATGAAATCAAAGATGATTCCGGAAAAGAATCTCTCGCATGCAAAGTCAAGATAATGGCCCCCACCACGTGCTGACTATTAGTTGGCCTAAAATTCGAACCTTGGTCACCAAGTTGCCATTTGAGAGCCTTAATTAGCCAACTATGCTGCATACTTAGATGCTTAATGGTTCCGACATTGTAATATATATTTCATTTTTCCTTCATAACGGAGTTAACAGCTCTAGGTACCAATCTTCGGTCAGGGTCAGAACCTCAAGTACCATTATGATATTTTTAAAACATTAAGGAGCAAAATGTTAGGTATCATAAGGACAATTTTCCTCTTTTTTTTTTATGTGTATAAATTTTGGAGGGAATATATATATATATATATATATATATATATATATATAAGGGATTGGGGCTGTAGTTAGAAGAGAGCCATTGTCAATTTGGGAATTTTTCTTTCTATGTGGGCCCTATCGGATCTGAGTTGGCATGCCATGTTAGCAGTTTAACATCTCCAATTCACAAATGATTGACAGAATGACTAATCGGACGGGAAATGATAGTGCAAGAGTGTTTTTTATTAAATTAGAAGTTCATGGACTGAATTAATTTTGGACTCAAATTAAAGGGTACTAACTAGTAGGTAGCGCTAATGGTATTATAAAGAGGTAAATGACTACACGCACGAACTGGTCAAGCATATAGAACAACTTTTGTAATATAATTAGCAGGCTTGGCCCTTAGCTCAAGACAGGCTAGGCAACCACACATGGCACCACTCTTTAGAGGATACTATTTTTTTATAGGGTAAATACCTTCTATGGTATCTGATAGAAGAGGACTATTAAGTACTTGAAGAAATACTCGGTCGGACAATTTGATACTTCCATCTATAATTCTGTCAACTTTTAGGTCTCTTTAATTCACGGAAAGGAAAGTGACTCATTTGTTTTTCCCATGGACAGGGAACTGAAATTTCTCAAGAACTTTCAATTCCAATGTTTGGTAAGAGCAACTCCAACAACTTTTCTATAATTTTTGTTGACAGACCCTCCTCGAATTTTACCCTGAAATTCAAGGTGGCCCTGCGGGCCCACCTTAGGAATAATTCTACAGAAAATTCGGCAGAGTCATCCCTAAAGATGGACTATCCAAAACCTACAAACCACACAATTACACTTCTAGCAAACCAATCTTATACTCCTAGAGCCCACCTGCTCCCAAAATCATATCATCTCTTATTTCACAAATACACGTCTCAACTCAACCCCATTAATCCCATAGGTTATCAAAGCAATTTTAATCCAAGGAAAACATAAATAAAATGAATATGCGGAAGTTGTACTGTCTATTATGCATCAACTTCATGTACGCCCGACCTCAACTAATATAGCCTATAAACTGCGCATTTAAAATCGAAGGCCCAGGAAAAGTAGTTGAAAAACACGTTAGCGTGAGTAGACAAAAATAAATAAATAAATAAATAATTTAAATGAAGCAAAGCTTTAATACTTTCTCATGTGTTATTCATTTAAAAACCTCAATGCATGCAACATTTAGAAAACATATTTCTTTATTCTCGAAATCTCGTGAAAGCATATCAGCACCGCTGGTTAAGAGTAAATAACA
This sequence comes from Rosa lucieae, assembly GCA_024704745.1. Classification (NCBI taxonomy): domain Eukaryota; kingdom Viridiplantae; phylum Streptophyta; class Magnoliopsida; order Rosales; family Rosaceae; genus Rosa; species Rosa lucieae. The sequence goes on along the minus strand of CM045497.1, from coordinate 25,391,442 downwards.
TAAAGTATGGGGAAGATGAATATCACCATATAACATGGAGTCTCCCAAGCTCTATCCTCGATAACCGAAATTCCAAACTTCGAAAATTCACAATCGATATCAAACTTCTCCGATTTCCACCAAAATCATATCCACAAGTTCTACAACTCACAATTAATTTATCTAGCCAAAAACCGAAAACCAGAACCGGCCCTAAGCCTAAGCGCCTCTACCCACCACCGGCCAACTCCGAATTTGGTCACCAAATTTCATCAACATGATCATCTCAACAATCCCAACAACTTTCTCTACTATAACAAAGCCCAATTTTAAGTATATTTATCAGAATTTACCTTAAAAGCCCCTATTTCTTCTCGCCGTCGATTTGCCGTACTCCGGCAAAATTGAAGTTACCCACTGGTACGGCTCGAACCACGAAGAAGAGAGCTTCAAGATGCAGTGGTGGCGAGACCGAAAATGGCAGGAAAATGGGGAATCGCCGGAGACCTGAAACAGTGCACCGTGTTCTCCACCTTGATGTGGGTCCTACAGCCCAAATTGAGCCACCAAACTTCATCAGACTTACAGAGGAAGAAGAGAGGGTTCAATTGACACCAGTGGAGTCCAAATCAGTCACCGGACGGAGGAGAAACCGCTGGCAACAATCAATGGGGTAGGGAAGATAGAAAGAGGAAGAGGAGAGAGAAAATGGCCGGGTTTAGGTTTTTGAAATTGAAAACCTACCACAATAACTTTTCCCTTATATAGAAAGTTACCATAAATAGTAACTTTACTTTTTCGTCCATAACTTTGGCATACAAACTCCTATTTAAGCGTACCATGTGTCCACGAAATCAATTTAACGTCCTCTATAACTTCCATGAAGAAAATTTTCTCAAAAACTTATCTGAACAAAAAGTCAACTTTTAGGGCCCCCTAAAATATCGAAACAGAGTCAAAAGTAAAAGTAAATATCGTTTATTGTCTGAAAGATTAGTAAACTGGTAACTTGCAATCCGGGACTTAACATTTGTATTATAGGGAAGCAAAAGTCAGAGTTTTCCATAATTTTCTTCTCCAACTCCAACAGATTCCCTATTTTACAGCAATCTCTCAAATCTCCATAATTCTTCTTTAAAATTTTAAAGTTTGCTGTAAATTTAGAAATTTTTTTTCTCTTTCCTTACTATCCCAAAAATGGAGATAGTTATAGGAATATGTTGGAACAAAAAAGGATTATTTTTCCTTAAAATAGAGAAAAATCAAAATATGGAGAAATTGTTATAATTGCTCTAACATAAGGAAAATTATCAGGAAAGTTGTTAAAATGTTTGTAAGTTATGCAATAAAATAATGTGTTGTGAGTAATAAATGCAAGGAAATAAGGGGAAAAAGTGATTCATTTGATGTTTGGAAGGAACTAATTCCTTTCCTTCAGGAAAGTATTTCATTTTCTTTTGTATTTCAAACTCATGAAAGGAACAAGTTTCATTTCCTGATGCTTAATTACTTTGTGCAAACCAAACGTGGCCTAAGGGTAATGTTTTTTCATGAATATTATTATACAAAAATAATTCTTCTTCTCTGGGCAAAATGAGAGAAAGTTTCTTCCTCCCTCTTCTCAAATATATAAACTCCATTTATTTGAATATTTGTTTTTTTTAAATGATGATGATGAGTAGTTGTGGTGGTTTCCCCAACGAAATTGTGCTTGCATCAATGATACTTTGTTTTTAGCAAAAATTAAAGCACAAGCTACTAGCCCAATGCTATATCTTGTTCTTAGCCCAATATTTTCATACACACTAGATAATATGGTCTTTTTCATGGCCAGATCTAATTGCTTGAAAATTGTACAAAGTGGTGTGAATTGGATGATCTTGATAAGCATGGGGTGGTTTTGTAGAGAAATAGACTTAAGTGACAAAAATCCCCCTTTGAGTCAACAGAAAAGTGGATGGAAGTACTAAAGGATCATATAGAATGTTACTTGAGGTATCAAATGATCTTTGTTTATAACTAATGAGAAAAAACATAACTAGTATCTTTAAAATAGTTTTCTCTCTCTTGAGAAAACCCTATAAGTCGCCGCTGTGTATACTAGTGCCTGTTTGGCTGTGCCTCGGCGCTGGCGACAGCCTCTGGCCTAGCCGGCCACTGTTAGGTGAGGTCGGACTGTTGTTTTTCTCCTGGGTTGTGTCTTGGTTTCGAAGGATTGGATCAGAAGTTGTCTGGTTTCGTCCCTATTGGCCGAAGGAACTGGCTGCGTTGTGGAAGTGGGAAGGGATCGGAGAAGGAAATGGTGTTTGCTGGGGTCGGAGCGACGTCTGTTGGTGGACATTTTTCGGCCGGGCGATGTTGATGGTCAGATCGACGGTCGATTCAGGGCTGATTTGGACGATCGATCCGGATCCTGTTGCAAACTTTCCAGATGCCGGTGTATGTTGGGCGGACTGGGACTCTCGACGGCGTTCACTGATGGTTGGACTACTACGGAGGCACGACGGTGGCCCAACTTCGGTGGTGGGGTGGCAGTCTGTGTGTTGGGGCGACACAGCTGGTGACTTGGGCCGGGCGGGTTGGATGCATGGCCGGTTTGGTCCTTTGGGCTTGGATGCAGCTGGTAGGCCCGATCTGGGCTGGGGATGGGACTTGAGCTCACTTTGTGGACCCAACCCAAGTTGTTATATTGTTTAGTTGTCTTGCACTTTTTACAATAAGGTTCCGCTTTCAGGGATTGTCTAGGCACTTTTGTGCATTTAGTTTTTACATTTACTAGCATTGGAACGGCTCCCAGCCCTAGCGACAAGGGCAATGGAAAGATTTAGTCTTTCCAGGTTTCTTGCCTATTACTAAAAGTTGAATCTTATACTACTTGGATCTTGGTTTCTCTTGTTGTACACCAATTGAGGTCTCTAGGCGACTAAGTTACTACTTCATGGAAGTTGGTAGGGAAGATTTTCTTTCTTGTTTTTAGGTTCATTAAATGAGCGAATGTGTTAATAGTGAAGGTCACCGGTCCTTTGTCTGATAGCTTAAACCTTTTATGATTTTGGTGTAAGCCAGTATTTGATGTACGAGCCTTTTGGCCTTGGATAATTGAATGAAGTTATCTCTTTTTCTCAAAAAAAAAAAATGATCTTTGTTTATCGATTAGGTACAAAATAATCCAAACGGTGATACTAAATGTACTATAGAAGATATTTTCCCTTTTTTCCTATAATTTTCTCATTTCCTACTTAGAAATGTCATAAATTAAAAAGATGTCGAGAGCTATGTCTTGAAATCATAACACTGCACCCCTTTGTGGTCGATGCTGCAATTGGAGACTTTTCCATTCAAGGTGGTCGGTCAGCCTTGACATTCCCTCTCTTATGGTTCTCTTATACACTTGGAGGGGTTTCTTCAGCATCGGTGGCTGCTATTTTAGTGCGGCTTGGGCTGCTTCTCTGGTTGTGGTTGAGTTGCTTTGGCAGCCGATTGAGTTTATCTCACCATCGAGGGATGCTTGTTGTGAAGGCAGCATCTGGGATCCAGGTTTGTTTCTGTTGGCTCAGATCAGCGAGAAAGAGTTCTGGCGGGGCTATTGGCGAGGCTGGTTGGTGCCGAGTGACGCGGCTAGAGATGTTTGGGTTCAGTTCTGGACTTCTGGGTGCCTTGAGCAATTATTCAAGGGCTTGGGACTGGGCCTGGGATGATGTTTTCCAACCTGCTTTATCTAAACCTCTTATTCATAATCAGGATGACCTTGATCAGGCTACTGCTGTTGTGTCTCCTTTTCGCAGTCCTAAGAAAAAGGGATAAGATGATGATGTTGGTATGAACTTAATTAATGAAGTAGATGAAGCTAAAGTTGTTATCCCATGAATTGGGCTTAATGGAACTGTAGAGGCTGCTCTAAGGATGGTTTCCTTAGTTCAGCCCTGTTTTTGGCAAGCTGTTGTATTTAGATCTTTTTTGCTTTCTAGATACTAGGTTGAATCATGACTCATCAGCTTCTAAGTTTTTCTTCTAAGGTTTTGTTTGTTTGTTTGTTTTTTTTTTTTTTTCCTTCAGTTTGAATGTTTCCCTCAGTGCACTTCTCTGGTGGTATTTTGCTTCTTTGGAATGAGAACAAGCTTAATGTTAATATTATTTCTAAGACAAAAATTCAGCTACCATCCCCAAACTATTTGCCAAGGCCAATTTGATACCCGAACTCTCAAAAGTATCAATGTGATACCCAAAGACCTAAATTGGTATCAACGTGATACTTCCGTCCAAAATTTCTGATGGCGTCGTCTGTTTGCTGACTTGGCAAGCACATGGGTCCCAAAAAAAAGTGAAATGACCAATTTACACTCTCTTTTTTTTATAGAAAAATTCATCTACCGTCCCCAAACTATTTTGCCAAAGCCAATTTGATACCCGAACTCACAAAAGTATCAATGTGATACCCAAATACCTAAATTGGTATCAACGTGATACTTCCGTCCAAAATTCTGACGGCGCTGTCTGTTTGCTGACGTGGCAAGCACGTGGGTCCCCAAAAAAGTGAAATGACCAATTTACCTTTTTTATGTTAATTCATTTTTTTCCTTTTCTTTTCATTTCTTTTTCTTCCTTCTTGTTCTTCGTTCTTCTTCTTCTTAGGGTTTCGCAGCGCCAAGCAGCTTGGGGCTGAGGCTTCTAATCGAACCGGATACCGGTCGAAGAACCTGCTGGTGCTGAGATGATCAACGACCCGTCGGCGTAAATTGGGGCCGCCGAGTTGTTGAGCGAGACGAGGCGTTCAGCCGGAAGGTACCGTGAGAGAGTGGTCGTCAAGCATGGTAGCGATCTTGGCGCCGAACGGGAGGGACTTGAGTGATCAGACAGGGAAAGAGATGGGAGGAGGTGGTTGATCCACAGGAGTGTGAGGGAGATGGATTTGTAGCAGGAATTAGAGAGGATCTCGGCGGCGTTAGTGATGGTTTGGACGGAGGAGAAGGAGAGGAGAGAGAGAGAGGAGGAGAGAGAAGAAGGAGAAGAAGAAGAAGAATAGCTAAAATGGCTTCCCTAGAACTGGACAGCCTTCCCTTCGGAGACCGTACGTACTCCGCCTCGACGACCACTCTCTCACAGTACCTTCCGGCTAAACGCCTCGTCTCGCTTAACAACTTGGCGCCCCCAATTTACGTAGATGGGTTGTTGATCATCCCAGCACCAGCAGGTTCTTCGACCGGTATCAGGTTCGATAGCTTCAGCACCAAGATGCTTGGTGCCGCGAAACCCTAAGAAGAAGAAGAAGAAGAAGGAAGAAAAAGAAATGAAAAGAAAAGGAAAAAAATGAATTAACAAAAAAAAAGAGGGTAAATTGGTCATTTCACTTTTTTTTGAGACCCACGTGCTTGCCACATCAGCAAACAGACGGCGCCATCAGAATTTTGAACGGAATTATCACGTTGATACCAATTTAGGTATTTGGGTATCACATTGATACTTTTAAGAGTTCGGGTATCAAATTGGCTTTGGCAAAATAGTTTGGGGATGGTAGATGAATTTTTCTATAAAAAAAAAATGGTAAATTGGTCATTTCACTTTTTTTTTAGACCCATGTGCTTGTCGTGTCAGCAAACAGACAGCGCCGTCAAAAATTTTGGACGGAAGTATCACGTTGATACCAATTTAGGTCTTTGGGAATCACATTAATACTTTTCAGAGTTCGGATATCATATTGGCCTTGGCAAAATAGTTTGAGGACGGTAGCTGAATTTTTCTCTATTTCTAAACACGACCGTTTTATCTATTGCTCTATTACTGATTTTTTCTAATAAATCTTGTTGGGCTACTTTTCCTTTACATGATTGCTCAAAAGATCGCAACCGAATCTTTGGCATGAACTTAAAAAAATAAAAATAAAAATAAAACTCTTTGCCCACCCTACTCTTATATATGCCAGCAAGAATCGACCACATGACTTTTACAATGTAGGAATTATAATTTACTAACAGATAACAGCTCACCGGCATCTTTAGCATGAACTTACTTTACTGACCCCTTCAAGGTGACTTTAATTGTATTATTGATTTATCTGAAAAGTTTGGTTGTTCCAAACGAGTTACTTCTTATATACTCAACTTCATGGATTTTTTAAATAATTATGCATTGTTTTCTTTACCTGCTGCTTGTGGCAAATACACTTGGATTATCAAGATCATTGTTGAGTCACAAATTACTTATGCAATTGTGCCCCATAATTATGAAAATTGATTTGTCTTCCATGCTATTTTACCCTTTTTAATCCATTTCCTTTTATTTGTAGGAAACCTTGCATTGAGAATAAAATGACTATTTGAGGCTTGAAATGGGGAGATTTGAAGCTAGGGGAAGAAGACACGAAGATTGGAAGAAAAATTGCAAATCGACTTTTCCGGCGACTTTTCCGGCAAACTTTTCCGGCGAGCCGCCACTCATGGAGGGTCTTTTCTCCAGCAAAGGAGGACCATGGTGGTGAGAATCTCCCATCACTTGAAATTCAAATATCTCCATACACCTTGTCCTTTTATCACCTTGCCAATTTGGGACCATTTGGGGGACAATGGTGTAAGAGCATCTCTTGCACACTTGGGGACCAAAGATGACACACCTAGCTGATCAAAAAGAGGCCAAAGACCAATTATTCAGAAGTCTTGACTCCATTCAATCATCTTCATCCTATCCAAGATCCATTTTTCTCTCTAGAGAAGACACCACCATTTCCACCACTAAAACCACCATCTCCACTTCTAAAACCTCCATTTCCACCACTACAACCTTCATTTCCTCCACCATTCAACACCACAACTCATCTTAGAGATCTCAAATTTCACTATTCTTACCAATATCAAGAGCTTGGAGCAAAGAGAAGGAGGTGACTACCACCACATCATGTTCTTGGAGACCCATCTCCACCACCTCTTCCGGCATCATCAATAGTCACCATTTACTCTCTATCTCTTTATGTATTTGATGTTTAATAGAATGTTGAAGCTTGTGTATCTAGCTATGTGTGAGTAGTGAACTAGTTGGGGCTAGGGTTGAAAGCCCTAGCCAAACTTGCTTGGATTGATGCTTTTGTTTATAAATTGATGCAAATTCATGTTGTCATTCTCACATGCTAAGTCAATAGTTGAATGCATTACTTAGACCTAATCAATTTGAGTTATGTGTTTGCCATGACATGAAGTTTTTCCTAGAGATTGATTACCTCTAGGCAAAAAGGGAGCATGAAAGCACACCATGTGTGCATGTGAGGGTAGTGAGCTAAAATCACCTAGAGATAGGATTGGTTTGCTTGCTTGGTTACCTAAACTCTAAGCTTTATGCATTTAGGGGCAAATGATTGAGACCTATCCAGTAATTGAATTTGTCTCTAGGTAGTTAGCTCTAGACTTATCCGGTTAGAGTTAATAAAATTAAAGGGGTTTAAGCCTTAGTAGTCCTATCCGGATGCTAAGAGGGTAGTTGGACAATTAGCTTTGCATCATTCATATTCAATTGCTTTAATGCTTGCAAGGGAGGCAAAAGGTGAAACCCGATGCCCTAACTCCCATCCATTTGATAACAACTTGTTTTGTTTAGGTTAGTTTATATTACTTGCTTTCATTGTTTCAATTTGAATAGAAACCAATCTCAAAAAATCAAAATCAAATCTCTACACACCATCTTGCACATACTCACCATGAACTTTGGTTCACTTGTGAGCCTTTGTTTGTGATTGTACATTTGCATATTCTTCTAGTTTTTCCTTAGGTTTTCCCTAGCTAGGAAAGGATTTACCAATCCTCGTGGGTTCGACATCCTTACTTAATCCCCTATTCTATAACTTGTACCTCTTGCACTTGAGGGTGGCTTTAATGCTAACAATCATCCTACTTGAATTTATGAAAAGTTGGATGGAGTAGTTACTTCATTAATTGTCACTAATATGCCTATTTTCCATTCAAATCATGCTCCCATAGTTCTTTCTTTTCATGTTTCTATTAATTCTGGTTCCGGACATTTTAAATTGGAAGCAATGTGATTACAACACCTTGACTTTTCTAATGTTGTTTTATCTAATCACCATACCGGTACTGCCTTTCAACAGTTTGTTTCTTTACCAATTGCTTTCAATTTCTGTTGAAGCAATGGAATAGAACTAATTTTGGCAATATCTTCCATCAAAAAGAATTCTAGGTAATTTACAAGCTGAGCAACTGCCTTACTCTTCTGATTATAATATAGAACATTTGTTTCAAGAATCCAATATTATGAAACAACTAAATGATTTAGCTTCCGCTGAAGAGCTGTTATGGCTTCAAAGTGTAAGAACTGACTGGATTAACTTTGGTGACAAAAATAACTCTTACTTCCAGTACTAGAAAAAGAAGAAAAGAGTAACTTTTTCTTAAAGATGACAATGGTCTGATCATTGCTGATTCTACTAAGATCAATTTCCTTTTTAGACCTAGTTTCATAAAGCGTTTTACTCCTACTACTCATCCTACTTCTTTAGTAGTTACTTGTTTTCTTAATAATTTTAAAGCCTACTCATCAAGATAATGTACGTAATTAATGCTTCATGGCTCTGATTACAGAAGAAGTTTCTCTGCTATTTTCCAAATTGGTGCCTTAAAAGCTCCTGGACTTGATGGAATTCATGCTCTCTTTTACCATAAGTACCGGCATGATTGACAAGTGATTTTCATGCTAAAAGGAGCTGCTCCAGAAGCCAACTGAAAATAGGAAAGAAATTAATCCCCCAATGATCCAAAGAGAATGGGAAAGAAATAAGCTTCTGAATATTCTTTTCTTAGCTTTAGCGCTCTTCTATGCATGATTGACAAGTGCAAATTGTAACATAAGTTTCTCAAAACTAAAATCAGCATTGTTAAAACTAACTTATGCATTCTAACAGAAAATTTGTTTGTTAAGATACAATAAATTCTTCAATCACTAAACACGCAAATGCATGTAATTCGTTGTTCAAACAACCGTACAGAGTTCTTAATTAGTAAGGCTTGTTGAAAAATCCGTTGTTGAACTTGATTAATTGCTCTTCAAATATAAATTTTAACACTTGTATAAGTCATTACATATAAGATATATAGCTAGAGAAACATGTAAAAATAAAGTGATCAAAAGATCAAAGCACAACAAATCAAATTGTTATTTCCTAGTACCATATCCTCTAACTACTCCTTTGATCTTCTTGGTTGAAATTTGTGTTCAAATTTTGTCCGCCAAAAGAGTCATTGTATCTCGGAGAAGGTTGGCTCTTTTTTGGAGCTGGTGGACACGAACGGCCTTCAGAGGAACGATCTTCATACGAATTGTCTTTCTTCTTATCTCCAGCCATCGTCCACTTGTTGCCTTCTTGCGACATATTTGAAAATCTCGTACGTCTTGATTAATCTCAATTAGCCAAGTAACAACAAAAGTTTCACACACAAAGTGCTTTGAGAATAAATTGTGAAGAACACATAGGCCAAGACCTCTTTATATAGATTACTTTTTTCCCAGATCCAAACGGATTCCTAGCTAGTCAAGCTGAGACAAGTGTGTTTACTAAACAAACTAGGAAAGAATAATATTACAACCCAGCACAAATAGGAAAAGCATTATGTTTGTGGAAAAAAGTGGGATGACATAAAAATCTCTGCCGTACACGTGAGCAGGCACATGAACAATTGGTTAAACAAAAGGATGAATGGGTAAACTATGTACTGTGTTTGCCCAAGTTTGTTCATCCGGAGGATCAGCTTTACTGAGATATTTGCAAATAGTAATTATTACTAGTCTTTTTTTGGTCAATAACGTGAATTAATTTACAATAAATATCATTGGATTAACGTAATAAGAGGCAAGGGAATGAAGAAGAGGATTACCAAAAGTAAAAGAAGCAAAGGCAGATGCCTATTGAAAGCTAGAATGAGGCTCCAAGGCTCCAACTGATGATGACTCAATTGCAATACAACATCTGATGCCTGGATGTTGTCAATCTCTGCTCACTCGAACATGATCAAGTTTTGATATATGCTCAACACTGATGGAGCTCATCCTTTTCCTCTGGATGGCTGGATGGGGCCATTCAAAGATTAGAGTTTGGAGCTTCCATCCATGAGCACTGAAAGCGCGAAGTTTCTTCATTGTCACAAAAGGCATAGACCAATGCACATCCATATATCAAAAACACAAAACCAAGGGAAAGTGTGACAGACAGACCCCAATATTGAAACTGTACACGAGTCAATTAAACTTCACATGGCAGAAAATGCATTTGAAATGGAGCATGATCCATAAACTCGCATTTTCTAATGTAACCAAACAAGGAAATTAAGAACACATGGGGTAGTCCGTCGACTTACTGAGACTGAGATTGAGACTGAGACCGTAAGAAGCCACATTTGCTGCCTTAATTAAGTTTTTTACAATAAAAAGAAGAAAATTAGAAAAAGAATGATGAATAAGTTGAAGTACCAACACACAATACATACACTGAAGAGGGTTGGAGGCCTAGATTCCAGGGCAAGTTAGTGCATAGAATGACCTTGCTTTTTGCAGCAGAAGCAAAACGTCAGGGCTTCTCTGATGTTGGATCCCTTCAAATTGATAGGACCGTCTTCTCCCTTCAAATTGAGTAAAAAAAAAAAACGTATCCCACTTATCGTATCGTCTCGTATCGCATCGCATCGCATCGTATCGTATCGCATCGCATCGCATCGTATCGTACCCAGTACGCGCATCGTATCGTATCGCATCGCATCGCATCGTATCTTACCCAGTACGCGTGTCTGTGAATCGATCTGACACGTATCTCGTATCTTGTAAATAAATTGGATACAAAGGGGTATATTAGACTTTCTAACAAACAGAATTTTTTTTTTTTTTTTTTTTTTTGAGAAGATATAACCTAATTTCATCGAACCTAAAGTCCCGCTGTTTTTCTCCTTCTCTTCCTACTCGCCCAAACAGAGGGATCACACACTTGGGATAGAAATCAGTTCGCGCAAGAGAAGAGACTGTTGTTCAAGTTGAGGTAGGTTTCCATCGTTCAATCTTTGACTTATCAGTTTCTTATTTCAAATTCCAATTGGGTATATGTGATTTCTGGGGGTTGGGTATTGGGGGTATAATCGCAAATTGAATTAGTTAAGTGAACAACTGTGTTTTCCAGCAACATGAGTGATGTTGGTTCCCTTCTAGTAACCCTTGTAGTGCAGTTGCCATCCCTCAGTTGGCTACTGTCTTAGTTATGGTTTGTTACTTATACTGAAAGGACTATTATTTCTGGAGTAGGAGGACACAAAATGAGAGTGAAGAAGCAGAAGCGTCACAGGAAGATAGTGCGGTTCTACACAGCTTGTTATGGGTTCAGACAGCCGTATAAGGTGCTCTGTGATGTCACTTTTGTGCATCACCTTGTCACCCATCGCATCACCCCTGCTGACAAGGCCCTTTCTCATATCGTTGGTGCCCCTGTCACGCTATTCACTACCAAATGTGCTGTTGCTGAGTTGAAGATGCACGGTTCGAGCCTCGGTCCCTCCCATTCCGAGTCTCTTGAAGCTGCTAACAGCCTCATTACTGCAAGGTATGTATATAACTATCTGTATCTTTTATTGTAATGGAGATTATTTCATTATTTGTTAATTGGGATTTGTACTCTTTTTTAGGTGTGATCATGAGGAAGCCATGAGTGCTGATGATTGCATCATGGATGTTATTGGCAAAGATAATTCCGAGCACTTCTTTGTTGCTACTCAGCAGGCTGATCTTCGAAAGAGAATACTCAAGGTATAGTCTCTTTCTCTTGTTAATGTATATTGCTATTGTTGCTGTCGTCTACTTTTCCCACTGCATACAAGCATTGATCTCTTGTTTACCCTCGTAAGTTACCTTTTCTTCATGCAACCGTGTCTTGATGGACTTTTGATTCCGTGCAGATTCCAGGTGTCCCTGTTGTGTACGCTCTGAGAACTGCTCTTTTGCTTGAGGAGCCATCTGCTGCCCAGCGCCAGTTCGTCAAAACTTCTGAAGAACAACGCTTGCATATGACTGACTTGGAATATAAGATGTTGGAAAAGAGGGCAAAGAATCTGTTGGAAAAGGATTCCTCTGATGAAGATGTTGGTTGTGGAGATCAGAACTTGGAAGTGCAGGATCTTGAAAAGAAGCGCACTACTAGGAAAGAATTGGGTGTGAAAGATAAAGTTCAGTTTAAGAGAAAGAGGGCAAAGGTAGGTATCCCAGGCCCATTTCTTTTTGCTTACTTATAATATCTTGTGTGTTCATCAACATGTCTGCTCATATCTAGTCCCATGTACGATTTTACAGTTCCTACTCAGATCAACTTGATTAACTGCACTTAATATGAGGCAAGATGTTTGAAGAAAAGGCATCGTATGTGCTTATATGGATTATGAAAACTCTTCTAGTATTTTTGTACTTGAAGTAAGATAACTGGTCTTTAGAAAGTCTGTTAGCAGATTCTCACGAGTCTGATTACATAGAAGTAATTTGTCAATTTCTATGTCTCTCACTTTTAAGGCATATATGCATGTACCCTTTCCAAATTTTGATCGACGGTAATTGGACATTTTTTCGTGCTAAGAAAAGAAGAAAGAAGAAGACTCATGTGGCATGCTACTGCTGTTTGAAAATGGTTGCTTAAGATCAATATTCCGATGCTTATGTATTCTTTTTCTTGCAAATTTGCAGGGTCCAAACCCCCTTTCATGTAAGCCGAAAAAGACTTTGAAAAGACCAGATTCAAGGAAGGTAAGCTTGCAAATAACATGAGGGCAATTATTTGATGTTTATGTTTATCTTTGGAATGATATATGTATTAAGTTCAAAGGAGGTTTGATGCATTCAATTGTCTTGAGAAACTGATATATGTCTCGACAGTTTTTAGATCTTGTGGAGAAAAAATAAGTATAATATGTTTCTATTGCTTGACATATTTTTGAGATTCTCAAATTTCATGCAGGAAAAGAATGATGAAGATGCCAGTATGAGGAGTAGAAAGAAGCGGAAGAGATCACGGAAAGGCAAAAACCCTGTGAAGGCAGATGGTTAATGACCCTCAGCAGTATAGGTTTGAAAAATGGCGCTTCCTGGGTTGATAACTTAAATGAGCTCCATTTCAGGGAATGGTATTTGCTTTCACCATCTGGATAGTTGAAATTGAAGTACACTGTTTCTTATGTCTATTTCTCAGACTTACTCATCGTGTACTTTGGCAATCACACCAATTTTGTTTGCATCCTTTGCATAAGTATTACAAACTCCAAATGCAAATCTTGCACTTTGATAACAGGCAGGCGGAAACAAATTTGGAATCCCTAGCAAGTCTGCTTTAATTGTTAGTTGAAACAAAATTCAAGTGCACATGCTTGGCAGAAGGCACTTGGCAGAAGGTGATAACTAGTCCGGTAGTATTCTTGCAAGTATGTTCTGAGGTCATATTAAAGATGGTTGCCATTTACTCTTCCACATATTTGAATATTTCTAAAGCTGGGAACCCACAATCTAAAGAGCAAAGAATCATATAGCTCTTCTGTGACACAACATCAGTTGTTTTCTCACCAAAAAAATGCTATAACAATTGTTACAGACTCGGAATTCATCTTCAACATGTTATTTTGAAAGTACGGATGCTTTTATCCTAAAATTAAAAAAAAATGAACAACCAATTTGTTTCCTCTGCCACACTTTTACTGTTTATGACTTCATGTCATAATCGCTTTTAATGCATCTTTGATATCAGAATATTTGAAAGAAAAACCCAACTCTTTCGCTCTAAGTGGCAGTACCCTTTGCCCATCCACCACCTGAAACGACCTTAAGTTTCTTAGCAATATGTAATCAGAAAAAAGTTGAAAAAAAAAAATTCAACAAATGCTCACCACTGAAGCGCCTTCTCCAAGGACTGCTTTCAAGGCGAAATCAGGCACAGGCAGCCATGAAGGCCTACCCAAGACATTTCCCAAATGTTGACACATTTCTGTGAATCGAACAGGGTTGGGTGCAGTTCCATTGATAACTCCTGGTGTTGACATTTAAGAAACCTAGTTCAGTATGTTGTAAAGTTTATGAAGCCAATCTCATCACATTGTTGAGAGGTGATCATCATTGCAGTGTGATATCGTAGTGAAGAAAACAATGTAACGTCTACCTCAAAAAACATGTTCAGATAATGACAGTAGCTTTGAGAATTGAATATAGTATTGTGAAAGAAACATTAAAATCACTAGATCAAGAGTTATTACTAGTGTATTCATCTCCATGTGCTAGCAAATGTTATATCAAATCAGAAGGGAGAGTTAGCCAGAAAAACCATCTTCAACACCAATAGCCAATAGGTGATATACTAATAAATCAATAATACATAATGAAGTCATTACCTTTATAAGATGGATTAGAGAGAGCTTCATATATCAGGTTCACTATATCATCCAGATGAATCCAGGAAAACCTACCAAACAAACAAGATCAGTTTTCATGGCAATGCCCTTTTTTTTTATCTAAATACCTGTGCTGAAGATTAATTTCTTTTCTTAAGCATACAGAGCACCTTCAGCCAAATACAGATACCCTAAATAGATAATAAATATCTGGAGTATACTTTATCTACTTTATTGTCTGATAGGATATTTAAATGCTTATATTTTTCTTTTTAAAGCTAAAATAGAGAAAATCTTTCACTTTCAAAATGCCAATCCGAAGGTATTAGTGGCAAAAAATAAATTTTCCATGTCATATTGTCAGATTAGCATTATTTGTTTTTTGTATTCTTTTAAAAGCTGACCAAGGGAATTATTCACTTTCAAATCGCCAATTCAAAGGTGTTAGTAGCAAAAAACTGTGACACATTACCCTAGAGTACCATACCATTGTTTTCCAGAGCCCAAGGGTCCCCCAGCAAAAACCATGAAGAGAGGGATCATTTTAGCTGCAGAAACTCAAAGGTGTAAGTATGCGGGACGCAGCTGAAGTATTATTACATTAAATTCTAGATATGTACAGTTACTCTCAAAAGATTTACAGTGATACCAAGGTGCTGGAAAAAAAAAATGAATGTTAGAGATCGTTATGCATTAATTTTATAAGGTTATTTACATGTCATGCCAGCCTAAACCAAATTGGATATATAGTTAAAGTGAACCAGTTTAGTTCATGAGAATACAACCATACTAGCCACATACCTAAAGCTCCTCCATCTTTACCAAGAACAACACCAATACGAATGAGCGCTAACCGAACATCCTTATTTACTTTGAGAGCAGTTCCTTCCCATTCTCTGCAAACCTGAAAATCCTGCTTGTTAGTATATGATATAGCAGCATGTTATTATACTGTATATATATTCACTGTTTGAAAGTTGATTCTACTACTCTAACAAGAGTTAGGTGAAGGGAAACACATTAATAGTAGACTCAAAGACTGAGAGTTCAGGAAGGGAAACATAATCGAAACTTCTCTAAGTTGCAATAGCCTTTAAAATTCAAAAATCATCATCTATGATACAAATTAATCAGGAATCTTCAACTTAATTAGGTAGTATATACCACACTTGATGAGAGCTGGCCTAGAACATTTAGAACAACACAGTCAGAATGCAGGGTGAAATTGCTTTGGACTTACTGATCCTAAAGATTTTCCAGCTTGAATATAACTTGCACACATGTTCAATGAGAATTACTGCTCCTACAGTAAAACAACTTGACTCCGCTGTGTTCTCTCCTTCTCAACTAAGAGTAAAATCCCCTTCTCATCGAAGGTGGCTTCTCCATAATTCCATCAGATCTATGAAGCACTGTTTTTACATGAAAAGCACAGGCCATGAAGCTAGTGAATCCTGATTTGGAAATCTAACTCTAGTGAGGGCATTAGTCATGACCTAAGGCGAAAACCTAGAGATAATAATTATCTGTATTCTATGCTAGAATCGATCACTTGTAGCAGGACAATCCCAAAGTGGACCAGGAGCCATCATAACAACTAACTTTAACTTGTCTACATTGGCTCTGCTGTTGACCAAGCGGATTTATACATACAGCATTATCAGAAAACTAGTAGTTAAGCATTATACTTACTAATAGTCTTAAGCATGTCTTAGAAGTCACAATGTCATATTTACTTCCAAAATGCTTTTCAGATCCCTGATTATGTATAAAATATACATTCTCCAAGCTACTCAGTTGCTTACCTCAGCCAAGTAATCATTTCCTGATGGACTCTGTTCATCAAATACGCGTGTCTCACTAGTACCTGAGCATAAAAAATAAAACTTATCCAAAAAAATAAAAAGAGCATAAAAAATAAAAAAATGACGAAGAAAGATATTGGGGTTTAGAATGCCAACTATAAAGAGGTTCTTGAAATTTGGATTGACCATTTTATGCACTGGAAAATCATATGCCAGTGAGAGGGAGAGACTGGGTATCACCTCAACTCACTAGCTATTAATACTTGCCAATCAAGCTTTAACTGGGTGTGAGATCAGCAGGTATCACTAAAAAATATATTTTTTAGTAAAAACAGCTTAAAAAGAACTTAGTTATAATTTCTCATAAAAATTTGTGACAAGTGCAGTACTCATACTAAAACCTTATCAAAGATGTAGTGAGAGGTGATGATCCTAAACAATTAAGGACGCTCCAACTCCATTAGAGTCTAATAATCCAAAGCAGAAAATAAATTTTATATAAATCTGAATTTTTTTACAAGTGAATACTATCACTGCAACAATATCATTAATACTACATGGAAAACGATTCTTTAATAGCTTAAAAAATAAGAAAACGGACCATAGTAACCGACGGCTGTTGCACTAACCAAGACTGAAGGTCGGACCGCATCTGGTAAATCATTTATTAAATCTATGACCTTCACAATTAATTGAAAGGCCACATCAATTTTTCGCAGCAGTAACAATATTTTAAAAAGGAATATATGTATATAAGAAATACTGGTTTAATAGAACTATGAAGAGATCATTAGATAACTGCTTACCTTAGAGGTGACTCTAACCCTGCTCTGCTTGATCTCTTTCTTTATCTACAGTCCAATAAGAAGTTAGTTACTTTAACTGGCTTCTAGGAAAGCATATTTATCATGTTTAGTTCTGCTATTAAAAGTTCGAGTGTGAAGTCCAGTGGCCATCTCTATGTATGAAATGTTGCCAAAACTCATTGTATCCAGTTCATTAGTAATGAAGTTTCTTCTTGATAAAAAAAAAAAATTTGTTTGAATCACACCCCTGCAACCTTAAGCCATTAGCTAGTAAGATTCCATCAATTCATCAAACTAAATATACAGCTGTCATATGTATAGATATACACATCTTAGTTATTAAAGATGAAAGGTTTATTTATTAGTTTCATTGGCTTTAATCATATTTCAGATGATTTAGGAGTGCTTTAGATTCAAAATTTCTATGCAGAACATAACCGTAACAGCCACACAAAGGGTATGTAATGTAACAAAGCAAGAGTTATCTAGAACTTCTTTTCATATTATCACTGCTTACTGTAAAAAGACAGGTAGGATAACCAAAAGAAAGGTAAAGGTAGTAGACCTCAGAAGTCCATCTTGTACTAATGGGCATTCCAGCCAAATTTACAACACCAGTTGAACCTCGAATGCTATCTTTCCACTCTGGCTCCTCTGCAATTACGATTCCTGGAAAGTCCTTGACTACAAATAGCAAGGAGACATTCATGTATGAAACCAAATAATCTAAAATGAAGCTACAGACAAGACTAGATTCATATTACCAGAAAAATAAAAGCAGTGACATTTAACAAAGAAACCAAGAGTTTTCTGGAAGTTAACTTTGGGGTTAATTTTAATTCATGTACTTATATAATAGTGTGGTAGATTTAGCAACATTCCAATTGCAATTGAAAATTTTTTGTGTTACTTGTCTATGATCCTTCCAAGCCTAAAGCCTCAAGGTATTAGTAAGCAACTCCTCATATCAAGCGCATTTCGACTGTAAGCACTGACCCTAACATGTACACCCACAAAACTGAACCTAACGAGGACATACATGAGAGCAACAGAAATTACCAGAACCAGTAACTTAAGGAACAACCAAGCTCTATACTCACACTAATGGGAAAAAGGACCAAAGATGTCCTGTCAAGCATGAAGCAACAACACATAACTGTTTGGAAGGGAAACATATTAATAATAGGCTCAATGAGTACTGGAAGGAAAACATAATCGTAACTTCTATAAGTTGCCATAGCCTTCGGTCAGTGATCCACAAATTCAAAAACCATCATATATGATGCAAGTTAATCAGGAATCTTCAACTTAATTAAGTAGTATTTACGACACTATATGAGGGTTGGACTAGAACATTTAGAACATCTGTAACTGTTTATAACAATTTTAGAGGGGAAAAAAAGGTATTCTTCCATGGCTTTTTATGGTTTCTTGGGAGGGGCAAGACCAATTTAGCATACTTCCAAACTATTAATCTATCTCTAATGAGTAGTCATTCCAAGAGTTTGCAAAATTGGATTCAAATAAATATAAGTAGGCATACCTTCTTACCCGGAAAAATTAACTCAGCCTTTGATCTAGACCGTGTCAAGACGTGCACACTATGATTATCTGCATTCCAGTTTTGGAACAGAAGAAATTTCAAGTTAGTGCAACAACCAAATACATGTAATATAAGTTTTAGTTTCATAGACAATAGGTGTTAGGTATGACCTGCTTGCAGCCTTTGCACCAATCTTCTACCGATAAAACCCGTAGCTCCTGTTACTGATACAGTCATCTGATTTGCCTATGACAACCTGCAAAGAGTCAATGAAATCTCCAACAAACAAAAGCCATCCTAGAAACCTCATTATTATTATTATTATTATTATTAACTTGTTTGACACATACACAATTGCCTATAAATTGCACCACTAAATTTATCCAAATGGAAAGGGCAAAATGACATTGCAAAATGTAAGCTGATGCAAACCAATTACAGGTAGTCTAGTACAACTGAATTCCCAAAATGAATCAACCATGCATTGCAAATAGTGTGACAGAATCATCAGAAAATGTACACTTGTGAAAAAAGATGAAGAGCACACCTTCTGGGTTTGGTCAGAGGCACACCAAACAGTGAGTCTCTTGGTCTCCCACTTCTAAACACCCAAAAAAGAATCAAACAAAAAGTCAAAATCAAGGGGAACAACAAAGGGAGCAATGTGTGAGCAAACAAGTGAGAAAGTAGGAAAAAGGAGAAGTGGGTTACTTACAGAGGGGGGCAGAGAAACGTGAAGGGAGGTGGAGATGGTATGGGTCCATGAGAAAGCAGTGGCTCTGCAGACCTCCATTGTTGCAAGCTCAAGGAATAAGGTGCTTTCTTCTGTTTTTCTGGTAGTGAAAGGGTGAAAGCTAAGGATGGATGATTGGATAGTTTGAATGGAATGTCATGACTAGGAGCAATGTGTTTGATTTGGAACCACACCCGACCCCCCCACTCGTTCCCAATTTTCCATCACCCATTTTCCAAAACTAATGCTACCAGAGGGGCTATACGGGTTTTCGGGTCTTTAAGGGCATCTCCAACAGACTCCTTATTTCAAAATAATTTAAAATTTTAGCTAATTTTAGGATAATATTTCACTCCAGCAGAATAGCTAAACAAAAGTTAAATATAGCTTTTGCTAAATTCTCTAGCTATATTTAGCTAGGGAGGAGAGAGAATTTGGCTAAAAGTTATATTTTCTAACGTTCAATTTAATTTAGCTAATGATTTAGCTTATCTTGCTGGAGCAGATTTCAAAAACTAAACTACCTATACATCTCTTTTAGCCAAATATAGCTAACAAAATAACTTTATTGTTGGAGATGCTCTAACCCGGCAACGTCCTCCATGGAGGTGACTTTCACGCAAGTTATTAACACTAGCCGCATCTCCAACAGAGTAGTTAAATTTAATTTTTAGCTATATTTAACTATTTTTGAAGCAAAATTCAGCTCCAACAGACTAGCTATAGCTTAGCTATATTTAATTTTAGCTAAATTGGCTAGCTATATTTAGCTAGAAAATCCTACATAGCTAAAGCAAAAGTTATATTTCTCTCTCATCTTTTGTCCACATGTCAGTTTACGATTCGATGAAACATAATATATCACTTACAAATAGCTATCATTGATGGAGCAACATTGTTAAATCAATAGCTATAATTCACAAGTTTAGCTAAATTTAACTAAAAAATAAATTCTACTGTTGGAGATGCTTAGCCTCGTACTCGTGTAATTAATAAACAATTGGTAAACATCCTTAAATTTCTATTCAGTTTTTTAAATTTATTTTATTTAAGTTTTTGTGATTAAAATTAAGGGGATGTGACCACTTACCCAATTATAACGAAAAAAATTGCCAACTTGCTCTACTAAGGGGGGTGTATTGTATATAGAATTAGTTGAACTTTTAAAGAAATCTATGGAATTTAAAAGTCTTGAGGTATTCAATTAGGATTTTTAAACACTTCATGAATTCCACCAAAATTTAGGGGTATTCAATTAGGACTTTTAAAAATGAATAAAAGTATAGAGGTATTGAAAATATCATTCATACTTATGGAATTAGAAAATCATGGATAATCATGGACTTTGTAATGTTAACTATACATACCAAACTCCAATAATTTTCCAGCCTCCAGACCAAAGATTTCAAAAAGTTTATCAAAGTTTCCTCTTCAAAAAAAAAAAAAGATGAAGGACGTTCTTCTCTCTACGCACGAAGAAGTTTGTCCTTCATCATCTCTCCTTCTTAATTTTTTGTCTTTTCTCTAATCTTTTATGATATCAACCTTTTTTTATACCCAACATGTTCATTGTAGTTGTTGAATATGATTTTTGTTATTTTTTTTTTTTTTCAATTGTGATACTTCGAACCCTAATAGAAATAAAAATGATTTATGAAACCCTAAAACTCAAATATTGTGGTCTAACCCTAAGACCTTGAACCATACTAAATTTTATCTTATTAATTAATTATTCTCATTAATTTGAATTTATATTATGGTTCAAAAAAATGTTGAACAGTTGAATTTCAATTGATTGATTGTAGATCAAGACATTGACCAATATTGCTACAATATATGTTAATCGACAAAAACAAAATTGATGAGAATAATTAACCATAAACATCAAGTGATCTATATTGTATATTTATGTTGTTGGGAGATTAGGAATGAGAACAAACTCCTAGACAGACTAACAATTATTTATTTGAGTCCATTTCTATTAGAAGATACTAGAGCATTGAAGAGACAACAAGTTATTATTTTTGTTTTGTGTTTGGGATGTATTTGTTTTATTTTATTTTTTGTTTGTTTTTTTTTTTGTTTTTGTTTTTTTTATATTTTGTACATCTTAGGAAATCTGTAGAAGTCATTCATAATAAAGTATATAGATTTTCATGAATCAATAAAAGTCTGTTGCTAAAATCAATGGTTTTAAGAAATCCATAACAGTCTATCAACTTTTTAAAGAGTCTGTGGACTTTTCAAAAAGTCTGTCATTTAAAAAAAATCTGTACAAATCCAAATATAATACACCCTCCTAAGAGGTTTTTACTCTCATCTACCCAATTTAAATGCAAGTGACATTTTTACCCCAAAACTAATTAATAAATTACAAAATTCTCTCTCTCTCTCTCTCTCTCTCTCTCTCTCTCTCTCTCTCTCTCTCTCTCTCTCTCTCTCTCTCTCTCTCCACCGTTCCTTCACTCACAGTCAAGCAAGACCAAAACTGACCCGCCGGAGAAGTCAATTAACCCTTACAGCAACCGCAACGTCGTCACCGCCGAGTTCTCGGGTTTCGATTATGAGCGGGATGTAGTCCGGGCTCTGGGGTTTGGGATCTACAGTCGCTGTCGTCGCCGCAGGGTTGGGATCTGTGTCCGGCTTGATTTCGTTTTGATTCCAACGGTGTCGTCCTGGTTCTCAGGTTTCGATTATGTGCGGGATGTCTTCCAGGTTCTAGGGTTTGAGATACGCAGTTGGTGTCGTCGTCGCAAGGTCCGGGTTCTGCGTCCGGTTTGATTTCGTTTTTTTTTTTTTTTTTGGTAAATTTGGCAGAAGAATGAAAAAAAAAAGTTTTATTGAGTTGTTATACATGTCTATTGCGGGGCAATAATAAGATTATTGGGAGGCAATAATATGCATATAAATTGATCAATTGTGCATGTAGTGTATTCATTTTTGTTTTTGGAGTTTATGCAAATCACTGGAGTGTAATATATGATTATTTGAGGCAATAATATGATTATTGGGAGACAATAATATGAGTATTGGGGGGCAGTAATATGGTTACTGGGGGGCAATAATATGATTACTGGGGGGTAATAATATGGTTACTGGGTATTATTAGGGGGTAATAAATTCAGACACCAGAATCCGGTTAACAGTCCAATGGCCGGATTCCGGATTCTGGTCATGGTTTGCAGGATTCCGGTCACCGGTCGCCTGATTCCGGTCACCGGTCACCGGTCACAGGATTCAGATCACCGGTGGTCGGAGTCCGTGGCCGGCCACTGGTCATCGGAGCACAGCAAGGTGGAGGATGACTTTTCTTTCTAAGTGAGAAAGAATGAGAGGGCAAAAAAGTCCCAAAAATAAATAAAAATAATAAAAAAAGAATTAATTGGGTAAAGGGAAAATAATCTCTTAGAGTGTTTTGGGTAAATGGGGTTAAAAAACTGTTAGTGGAGTAAGTGGGCAAATTTTAAGCTAAAATTAGGTAAATGAGCATTTCCCCTAAAATTTATATTAAAATAACCACCTAGTGTGGTAAGGTTGGTTGAGCTGCCTAGTATGGAACCCCCATATTTAGAGTTCGAATTTCAACTCCCACCAGTTTGTGGCTAGCAGGTTTGAGGGGCCTTCGGGTTCGTGAGCCTGCGGCGGGAGATTAGTCTGGTTTTGCTGAGATACTCTCGTGGACCTCGATCCAATGCTGACTGGGTGGGTGTGTTATTAACTCTTTAACGTAACTGAGGTGGTTTGCTACCTCACTCCCGATCAAAAAAAAAAAAATATTAAAATAACTATGTAGAGGATTTCACGAGTATTTATTTTATAGACTAAAGGACAAATATAATTTTGTTGAAATTAAACACGTGATGCTCTTGTGATCATTTTCTCATCAAAGGCAAAACAAACCTCAAAATTGTACCGATTCTAATATCAACAGGTCATATTGTTACCCAAAGATTTTTTATTTTTTAATTATTTTTTTTAGTAACGGCTAATATGGCTTCCCTTAAGTTATAATCAGTAATCAAACCGCAAAATATAGGGGGAGAGACATTGTACCTAAACCTTGTATTACAATAAGCCTCAAGAAAATGTCTCCAAATAATAATATAAGGAGTCTCTACATAACCTATGTACAAGCACTAGTTAGCAAAGAGTGCACAATTGTCTACTTCATAATTAAAGCTATTGAATTAGCTTAAGTTCGAAAATGGAAGCATATATAGTTAGAGGTTGATTCTTCCTCTTGTCTTTGATTTCTTTGCTCGCCTCATTTAGTTCCCTGGAAATTAAGGATTGTGTGGGGGAATTGTTTGCACCATTTTTGGATGATGCAATTTCGCTCGTCTCACATTTTTTGGGAATCTTCTACAGCCTTGGTCTGGTGGGGATTTGACTCCTCCCTTCATACTATCATCATGTAATAGTGACCATTTATGTCTTCCACAGTATCATTTTTGCTAGTCTCTTTCTTATTTGTTTGTTTGTTAATACTAACTAGAGATGTATTGGTTTAGTCCCTTTCTCTTTGTGTATCTTTTATTTTTTTTTTAAATAAATTTTGGGCCATAAGGAGGTTCACTGCCTCTCTTATCCCTTTGTTGAGGCCAAAAAAAAAAAAAAACTATGTTTCTTCTAAAGAAAAATTATTGACTAGCCTTCCATTAGCCAATCACGCAATTGTGGTACTAACAGAAATTCACTTTCTAGCCAACAAAGAGGTGCACTTTCTTATTATCTATAATCTAAAGGGCGTGGACTGTTCATTCGAGCCCGAAGTAAATGACTATTTTGCCCTTGGTGCTTACGTGAATTACAGTCGCCCATCAATGCGTTGGTCTTTTATATTTTTAGAATCATGTTTTTGAGTAGAAGAGAGTCAAGAGACTGGAATTCTGGAAACGCCAAGAATATCTATCAGATTCTAGATCTATCTAATCACTGTTCTGGCAATTTACCTTTGTACTATTCATAGTCTGAGTATAAGACATAAGATTGACTCACGAGTGGCTTCGGGAACTCTCCATTTACGTCGACTCCAGCTCCTCGACTGTTGCGATCTCCGATCAACGTCAACCTCCATAGAAACTGAGTTAGTATCATCAATCAATCACTTTCTTTCGGCTTTTTCTCTTTAAATTATGCATCTGATAAACTGTGGGTCTCTTATTTCAATTGAATTTAAGCTTGAATAGGATTTGTAAACCCAGAAACACATATTTTCAACTAGAAAGAAAAATTCGAATCTGGTTTACAAATTGAAATTTGGTATGATAGTAGTCTACTTCTTACTCAAATATATCAATGTCTTTTAGATTACTGTATAGAAGTGTATAAGTTGATTGATAAATCAATGTCTTTTAGTAATTTCACAGTTGTTAAGAGTCCGTAACATTTGTTCTCCAGTTTTGATTTCGGTTATTAAGTTGGTTTGCAACAATAGCAGTTACGTTTGAATCTTTCCTTTGTTTTTCTGAAATACACTTAAACTACAGATATTTAGCTATTGTAGATTTGTAGTTTGATTGATAAATTCTTTTCAGGTGTTCAGAATTGTCGTGCATCAATTTATCAACCACAGTTTGAAATTGGATTGAAGCTTGCAGAACCTTACACTTTCATCAATTATTGTTGACCTTCAACCAGCTACTAAAACGTTCAATTTTATTTCATTTGGTTCGCACTTAAATTTACATTTACATACTATTGAATAATAACTGAGTGAGTTTCATGATGTTTGTTTTAATCACTTATAATGATCTTTGTTTAGAAGTTTTCACTGCATAGCATATTGGTTTCTTTTTTATTTGAAAATGTTTGCAGTATCTACATTAGGCACTTTTTCGCTGCATATACTCTTTACTTTAGTGTTAATGTGTTTGAATATAGCTTTTTAGAGCAGTTTTGCACTGCATATTGATAACTAGATGAATGGTCCCACATCCATTTAGTTTCGCTTTCAATTGGTAAACTTCCGGTTCTTAATTGAAGAATGGTAGTGATATGAAACGTGATTTGATTTGTATCAGTGGTAGTACTTAATTTGAATCCTTTCTTTAGAAGAGTTTACACCATATCCATCTATGTCAGCTAATAGCTTTAAGCTAGAATGTTATGCCTTATTGTAATAAAATGCAATCAATGTTTTTTGGTGTACTGGAAAGAAGCATATGAGGGATTTCTGGTTGTTGCAACTGGCCTAATAGTTGGGTTCATAATGGCTGATAGTATAGCAGAAAAATAAACATAAATTTGGAATATACTAGATAGTAAAGTTTGTTTATTTATTCAGTTTGGCTACCTATGATCTATCTGAGCTGCAAATTGAGGGTGATGGAAATTGCCAGGTTAAATACCAGACATATATGTTACCTCAATTTATTTGTTTGCTTGGATCAAGTCAAACATCTTAGTTAACATGCTGCAGTTTCGAGCAATAGCTGATCAGTTGTTTCGCAATCCAGATTACCATGAGCATGTTAGAAAGCAGGTATGGCTGATCAAAGACATCTGCTTCATTCCTTATGTTAGCTCTTTTCCCTGATAGGCACTTCTTTACCTTGGTTTAGTTACTATTAGGCAAAACTAATACCAGAATTTCAAAACAAAATAAATGCCCCAAGTATTGGAGAGAAAAAAAAAATTCAACCATTCTATACATTATTTCGCAGTGGCTAATACAAAACATCACATGCAAATTCCCCTTAACTGAATCTAGAACATAAAAAGGGAATGCCACAGTATGGCAGCCTAACTTCAACCCAAATCTGCTTCAAACTCAACAACCCTGAACACAATCTATTCACCAAACGTCCAAACCCAACCCACAGATCATCTAATGTTCTCAATATTCAACATAAGAAAATCTAAAGTCAAGCTTTCACCCTCAAGCACTAATTAACAGTCTACCCAAAAAAGGAAAGTAGAAAGTTTTGGAAAGTAGCCTTTTATTTGTCTCTGTCTTTCCTTTGATTTTCAATTTTAAATGAAAGATTACTTCTGTTGTCTCTGTCTCCGTGTTTCCTTTGATTTTCAATCTTTCTTTGTGGCATTTGTCTCATCTCTTTCATTTTCTGATTAAATCAATTTCTCTTTGTAAATCCAGGTAAAAAATGAATGACTTTATAATGCTAGGGGTTACACAAAATCTCATTAGTTGTATTCTTTCTGTCACTTAATTACACAAAATCTCATTAGTTGTATTCTTTCTGTCACTTAATGTTTCAACTTCGTTGATTACAGGAGCTATGGCTGGTTGCTTCTTATGAATTAGCAGGCCTAAGGCGTTCTTAGTGAAATAAGTGAATGGTGCACTTCAACAAATCAGGTAATTGTCTATCTGTTTCTATATCTATCTCAATTTCTTTTTATTTATTTATTCCCTTCTCTAATTTCCA
Organism: Rosa lucieae; assembly: GCA_024704745.1. Classification (NCBI taxonomy): domain Eukaryota; kingdom Viridiplantae; phylum Streptophyta; class Magnoliopsida; order Rosales; family Rosaceae; genus Rosa; species Rosa lucieae. The sequence continues at coordinate 25,364,795 of CM045497.1, read as the reverse complement.
ACTTTGGCATCTAAGTTTGTTAACTTTTGGTAACAAGTTAAATCAGACTATATATTACCAGCTTGGACATCTTTCGACCTTCTACAGAGATTGGAAGGAGTTCTACATGTTTCAAGAAGACATCAACAGTTCAACACCATGAATGATCTGTAATAGTTCTGTATCAATGTTCACGCCTTAGGAGATTATAGTTACAGTTGCCACTGATTTTGGAGTGAAACCTACTCTTGCTCTTTGGGTTCATAGAATCCAGAAAGAGAGCGTGGGCTATGTAGCGTCATTTAGCGTTTAACTACCAAAAGATAACAATTGTTTATATATTCTAATCAACTGTAAACACATATCGATTATAAAAATACCCGCAGCAAAGCGCGGGCTATCTATCTAATCCATAACTAAGCCACATGAAATACACTAATCACATTCAAGATAGCTTCCAACTGGCTTAAGAGTCATGATCCAAATAAATTGGCACTCGAAGACCATAGATAGAGGGAAAATGCTCAAGAAAGTTCAAATTCACTAAGTAACAAGTGAGGGTGGCAGATCGAAGATCCCGTGAAGGACGAGGAACGCCTATACTGATGCTTACTACCTCCAACTCCTGCCATCGACACCACCCGCGATCCTTCGAGATCTAACCAATTGAAAACCAATTTGAATTCGACCTTCTCAATCCTAATCAACCGTCTATGGAGCGACGCGCCTCTCAATACTTCTCCCCACTCCTGAAACTGGACACGATGCCACGACCTTGACTTGATCGCACAGAAATCCAAGGCACAGTCGAGGACAATGCCTCCTCTTATCCCTAGGCTAAGGTTGTTTTTACAGTTTCGGATTGGAGCTTTTCCTTATCTGTAGTGAAACTTGGACTTGTTTTAGAGAATTAGGTGAATTAGTCATACATTAAATTATTTTCTTTTGAGAAATAGTCATACATCAAATTAAGTTTTAGAAGATCGGAATGTCCATAAGTTACATTACGTCATCATATGTTGTTTCCAAATCACCATCGTACGTTATATATATATATATATATATATATATATTATGCACGTGCCTTAATTAGTCACATATTTAAAATACCCTCTTTATATTTATTCACGCGCCCTATATTTATTCACGCGTCCCATAATTTTTCATGCGCTCCATATATTCATTCATGCACGTCATATGTATGTATAGTGAATATATTATAACTAGGAACATTGAGCGCGCAAAGCAGCTGATCATTAGATGTCAGTAACTATTTACTTCATTTTCTTCAGTTGAATTCAAATTATGAAAGAATATATATGCTTGTTATTGCAAAATAGACAACAAATTTGTGGAAAACTCTGACTATATTAATGAACTTCAGTTGTACAAAACAATAATGCTTCTAAATAAGGTCTTCTAATCAGACTTAGAAACAAGGATCTCTACAGACTTAGTCTTTGAAATACAAAGAAAATATTGTTTTTACATCGGAAAATAAGCAAATTCAATATGAAAATGAAAAAGAAAATATTGTTCTAGATTACATTGGAAAATAAGCAATTACATCTAAAAGTAAAAAAGAAATTATAGATTACATCGGAGAATTCTGACAAAAATACCAACAATATGTGAAATACATAACCAAACAATATTAAAGTATTAAACTACGTATCAAGATAAACACCAACAATTATGAAATACAGAACCAAAAACAATAATTGTCCCAAAAAAAAAAAAAACCAATAATAATTAAGTAAACCAGTTCCATTTCACAAACATAAGCAATATATCCAGAAGAAACAACCATAAAATAAATTAAACAGTCATGCAATAAAACCAAATCAAAAGAAAATTGTCCAAAATTAAAAAAAAAAAGCACACACACACAACAAAAGAGACTCAAGCCATGAATTCTTCAAGGGAAACGAAGGGACGAATCATTTGGTCATGTGTCATTGCCGTTGTTGTAGTCTCCGAACGCTCTTGGCGGAAGCGGTGGTAGCGGGTGCAAGAAATCCATCTTCTGTGGCAACGGTGGGTTCATGATGTCCATGAACCAGGGTTGCTGTTGAAGCATCTGCTGCTGCCTTTGCTCCTCAATCTGCATCATCTGGTAATGCATATGCTCCATACTCTCATTACTCTGCACCTCTATAGGGATATGGTGTTGCTGCTGCTCCACGCCTCTGCTGGATCCCTCACCAAATGCACACATTGTTGTCAGGTTGAGCTCTACCGTAGCTGGTGTAGCTTGGACCTGGTTGAGCTGGTTCTCCTCCTGCTGCTTGATATCTAACTCCTTAAGGTTCTGTTCGATTATAAAAGTGAGGTCACTCAGATCCTTCAATTCAAGATCAGATAGGGTTTTCCCCTTCAAGCAGTCGAACATGACTTGAGTGATTTGCTTCTCCTGGTTGTCTCTTTTCAGCTTTATGATTTTCTCTTGGATTTTGTCTATTTGTTGCCGTAAGAAGGTCTCCTGATTGACCATATTTCTTGTCTTGTCCATCTCCGGCATATCTCGGAACCTTGTTAGCATTTGGTGGACTTCTGGATGACTTGGGAAGACCTTCGGCTCGACTTCAAAGGGACTATAGATGACCGCAGCAGCCTTGATGTCACATAGAGCGGTAATCTCATATACCTTCTTCAGAATGCCCTTATTTCTTTTCTTAAATGTGTTTCTTCTGGAACTCGCATTGGCGATGTACTGCAGTCTCAACTTTCTTCTAGCCATGGCTGATTAACTGGTAAAGAAAATGGTGAGAAGATAGGGATCAAACAAGGGAAGGAAGAAAGAGCTTTGCTTTCTTAGAGCGGAGAGAAATGAACTACTGGGTTTGCTATATATAGCGTGGCAAATGGGTACCTAAATCAAATTTGGCTAGAGTTGTGTCCTGATTTGAAAAATTTATCCACTCTTAAAATGAGACAGATAAATTTTGTTGGTGTACCTTAGGATGTGAAATTTAATGAGGGCTTACGCATGTATTGATGGGACCAAATCATTATTAGGTTGGTTTAATTTTTGTAAATTGAAATGGAAATTAACTTTATATAAGAATTGGGCATTATTCATTGAATTTCAAAAATGAAAATGGGCCTTAAAATATGGTGATTATATAAAAATTGGGCAACAGAAATGTTTGACGAGTTGTCTACATGCATTTTATTAAAATTTTTAATTTATTTGTTTTCTATTTTGGTCACCCATTGGTTTTTATGGAAAATTTTGTTACCTTTTAAATGCATACATACAAAAAAGACATAAAACTAGGATTGCATTTTTTATTTCAAACTCCGTCGTTGCTTCCATCTTTAAAAAAAATCACTGGAATCCAGCCCTTTATGGTTTGAGAATTCCAAGCTTCCCTTATATGCTTTTGATTGTTGTTGCTCTGTTATCTTTGACACCACTATTAATTTAAAAAAGAAAAAAAAAGTTGGATAAGAACGAAAGAAAAAACTCTTAAAAAAAATTGGCCAACACTGCCTAGCTCGTCTTCATACCATCGATCCCTCGATCATTTTCTCTCACTTAAAACTAAGATAAAATCTTAATTTTCATCTTATAAGTTTGAGTTATTAACCGAAATTATGAGTGAAATTAACATTTCTTTAGATTTGGAGTTAAAAACAAAACATGAAATCAGAGATATGATCTTTTAGACATATTCAAAATGTTACTGTGAAAATTTAAAAGGGATGGCCATGAGATATGTACAAATGAAAATTGAAAAAGAATAGAAGTACAAAACGTAGGGGAACATAAGAGTAATTAAGTCAGAAAGCATGAACAATTTGAAACAAAATTTTTACTAAATCATAGTTTGGAAAACTCATACTATTTTTATGATGATAACAAAGGGGAAATGTGGTATTGAATTCCACCTAACTGAACCAACTAAGGATGAACCATATTTTGTTGGAGAAAAATATTTGATGACATATGATTCTCTTTCAAAATATGTTATAACAAAATTAAAAATAAAAATACTGATGATATACAAATCTTTTATGTTTACAGAAAATAAAGATGAACGAGAAGAAGATAAATAAGACATGAGAATTGGTTAGTGAACTAACAGCCTAGCTAATTCTATTTTCAAAAGATAAAACAAAATAAAATTTACTAAAGAAAATATGATGATATACCGATCTTTTATGTTGCTTTGAAAATAAGGATGAAACTAAAGAAGACGACTAAAAGAGGGAGATGAGTTTTTTTTCCTGTAATAGTATTTGAGTGACCCACTTATCAAGCTTTGAGTTGAAATTAGTCCAGAGAGAGGAGGCTAGCTCACTGAAAGAAATAGGAATTAGGTCATTCATTGTCTTGACTCGCATATAAATACTGAAAATGTTTGCCACGTAAACATATGCACCATAAGGGGGGGGTGAAATTTGCACACCCCCTTTTACATTCTACACACCCTTTCTATTTTTTTAATATTTTTTATCAATCCACTATATTTCTCTGCCAAAACTACCCTTCTCTCTCTCCCTCCGATCCAAATCTCAGACTCTCTCTCTCCACCCTCCCTCCTGGTTTCCACTCGGGCAATCCACTCTTGGTTCCGGATGCCTCGCTTTCTCTCCCTACTCTCTCCCCCACCATTCCCAGATCAAACTGCGTCGTTCAGTCCGTGCTGCCTCTCACTCCGTCCAAGCCAATCAATCTCCGCTTCTGTGGGTCTCTGGCGAGAAGCCTTCGGGTTCTCCTCGCTCAGCCAGTCCGACTCGCACCGCATCCGGCTCGTGGCGGCGTCGTCGTCCAAGAAGGTTTGGGCGCCTTGTCTGGTAATGGAAGCGCTCCGAAGTTGTTCAACTACAATTTGCTCATCATCGGCGCCGGCATTGGCGGCCACGGTGCTGCTCAAATTTCGCGGCTTTTTTTGTTGGGTTTGAGTTTCGTGCAATTGGGTTTCATCGAAAATGGTTCTGACTTTATAGGGTTTTTGATCGAATTTTTTTTTGGTTTTCAATATGTTTGGTTTCAATTCAGCTTGCGTTTTGTGAGTTTTGGGGTTTTGATTTTAGGGTTTATTTCGCATGTGGGTTTTTGGTTTAGGGAGGAATGGTGACTGATGGAGTTGTTTGGTTCTGGAGAATAATAAAGATTCAAAATTTCCTTATGCTTTTTGTGGCTTTGAGTCAATCGATTATTAGCTTAAACCTGATTGTAGCTAGTAGCTTGGATCTCTGTGATTTTGCTTGAGTAGACTGTGTTAGCAAGAAATGGTTAATTTCTGTCTGCTTCTGGTTCTGTGAGCTTTGTGTTCGATCAAATACATTTGTAGTTCATCGTCGCCGATCAGTCCAAGTTATTTGGCCTTCACCATTCGTTTTGATGATGAAAATTCAAGTAGTAAGCTTGAAGTGTGGGTTGCCCAAGTGGAAACCGGGAGGGAGGGAGGGAGAGAGAGAAGGGTTGGATCGGAGAGAGAATGGTAGTTTTGGAAGAGGAATATAATGGATTGATAAGTAATATTAAAAAAAGGCAAAGGGTGTGTAGAATGTAAAAGGGGGTGTGCAAATTTCACCCCCCTAAATAAACCATCTCAACAATAAAAATCAACTAGTCATACATATAACATTGTTTGCGGTGTGGTACGAGGCCGGCCCTGAGGATTTGGAGGCTCAAGGCGAACTAAATTATGGGGCTCATGGAATTTGTTTGAAAAAAAATGTTTTTCTCTCTGACTCTCTCACGAGAGGTTTTTTGCTCGCGGCTATTTCAACCTAGTGGCGGCGTGATACCTACGATCAGCAAGGTGGGGCATTCCCTATTTTCTGGTCGTCATTTGGGTGACGATGTTACTCTTCGGCATCGTGGCTCCTTCTTTGCTGTTCTCGACCTTCTTGTGTTGGTCGGAGTTGGCTTTGTACTATGGCCGGCGGATGTTTTTGGCGGTGGACCTTACCTGGTAGCGGCGGCTATTAGATATGGCGGTGGGATTCCAGACTGTGTTTGGTCTCTTTCCAGTATGACTGCGAGGCATTCACCGAGTTGTGCTGGGTGTTTGGTTGGCGACGGTGATGGTGATACTACAATCAAGGTTGGTGGTGAGTGGTGCGGTGGCGGTAGGGTGATTTGGTCGGAGTTTGGATCTCTTCTTCCTATTGCTGCTGTGACGGGTGGCGGCGGTGATTGGTCTCAGTCCTATCCCCCTGCTGGAGGTGGCGGCGTATGGGTCTCCAGACCCGCAACTCTTATCCTTCTCTTGGACAATGTGGTTGATGGCGATGGTGTGGGGGCCGGTGATGCTGAACATGGCGGTCGAGGCTGTTGTGGTATGCAAATTGGATTCATTTGGGCTTGGGTTTCGGTGTTCGTTCGACTTAGTGGTTTGGAGGTTGAAGATGCTGGAGCGGTGGCCCTGACGGCAAGCGTCGGCGACGGCGCAACTGGTGGTTGTTGGCTGGAAGGACATTTGTGGGCTCAATGGGCTAGGGCTTTGGTTTACCCTACTCTTTGGGCCTGCTTTTGGAGTGGCTGGGCCTCTTGGGCCTTGAACTGGCTTGTGGGCCTAGGCTTTGGACACACTGGTTTAGGGATTCATGTGGGCTGGATTACCTTTTTGCTAGGGGTTTGGATGGATTGGGTCTCTAGGGCCCATAAAACTGTTTAATTTATGTTTGGGTCGCAAAAACCAGAGCCTTAGTTGAACCATTTTATGTCTGCTTCGAGGTTTCTAGGTTTTTGTTAGAATAATGGTGCATGGACTTCCTAAAAGGTGGGTGTACTCGGGATTTTTTGGGATGTTATTCTTCTAGAATAGAGTTTCATGAGATTCTAAGGAACGATTCTTTCTGTCGACCCCATAGGGGTGTTTCGTTTTTGTACTGCTTGCTGAATCTTAATGAAAGGGCTGACCTATTTCGATCAAAAAAAAATTATGGGGCTCATGGCTCAATAATTTAATATAAAAAATAAATAAATTCAACAAATACAGAGTCACATATTACAGGTCTACAATACATCAAAACTAAAATCTATGTGAATCTTACTTCTAGATAGAGTTGTACCTACTAATTATGTGACCATAACTCCAAGCCTCTTGTTCAAGAGTCACTCCAAGTAACTAATTAAGTTGAATAAATGTTTTTTTTTTCCAGCAATTAAGAGAGATTTAATAAGTAAAAGTGTAAAACTATGAACACTTGATGAAACCTAATATCAATTTATTATATACATACTTCATAAAAATATCTTTCAAAATCAAAGTAGAGAAGTGAGGATTGAAGAATCCGCGGGACTTTGATAGTTTGGGTCTTTAGCAAATGATCAAGTCTTTTTATTTTATTTCTCTGCCATCTTGTTTTTGTTTTTTTTTTGTTGTGAGAGCTTGCACAACATACTTTTTAGGTTTTGGATTCTTGACTCAAAGCACCAAAATGGGTTAAAATTATCCCACTTACACCAGCAATAGATTTTTATTCTCATTTACCCAATTTAAAGTAAAATGACAACTTTGCCCTCGACCTAATTAATGAATTACATCAATGTCATCTCTCTCCCTCTCCCTCCTCTCCCTCTCCCTCTCTCTCTCTCTCTCTCTGTTCGAATTGCCGCCGCCCTAAATTCCAGCTCCACTCAAGACTTAGGGATCAAAACCCTTGATTTGACGAAAGAGCAAGCTCTTTCATTGGAGAAGCTCAAGGATTCGTCGACTTTTTATGGTGTCTGTGCGCTTCTAGACCACCAAGTGCACATTGAGGGAAAGTGCCCTTTCAAAAAAGAGTTTTGATAAAACGATCTCATCAGGTTTCGGGTCCGAAGATGATGAGCAAACAAGATGACTAACAAAAGGGACATGTGGATTGAGTTCTTATGTGTTGTGATGGGTTGTTAGATCATATATTCAAAACATCTAGGGCCACCCCCCGGTTGGTAAAATACACGGTATGGGACGTGTAGGCTCTCTTATTTTTGATATATGGATTAACGGGTATTTAAGTGAAGTTCATTTGGCATACATGCATCAATCATTATCATTTATAAAGTATTGATTGTTAACTTGATTGTGTAATATAGTAACGATTAATTTAAAGAGTTTTAGCCCTACTAAGTGAAAGCCCACCCCTATAGATTATTGTTCAAATGTGTTACGAGGTACGATACATTTGTCGAGAGGACTAAACGAGACGTTACTTTGTTTATGAGACTCAAAAAGGATTATAGAAGACAAGAAGGAGTTAGATTCGAGAGCGAGATGTAATTTCTCTTTATTTGAGTTTTGTTATTTTAAATGTTTTATTTTCGTCGATTTCTGAAAATGTATTTTGTATTATTTTTAATTTCATTTTACTTTTCTATCGTTGACACCTCGGATTGGGCGTTGGGTACCAAATCTCACCTTCACCTAGTTCGGGGCGTCACAGAGTGGTACCAAAGCTAACTGGGGACCAAAGCTAACTGGGGATTAGAAAACCTAGATCTGTGGAAGTATAAAACTTTTAGAAACAAAGTTTGGATCGTTAGAAGGTATTAAGTGATCGTGCAACTATAGATTTTCTAAGGGGATTATGCGACGACGATTTTGTTACAAATTAATTCTTATGTTTTTGAAGAATGTTTTTAATTGAGAGATTTACTTTGAGTACAAAAATGATAAAAGATCATTGTAGTTCTTAGTTGCACCTACGAGCTCGGATCTTGTGTCTTAAGATAAGATCTTCACCTGTGCAGTTGGGTAGGAATCTGTTCTGAAGATGTCGCTTTTGTCTATTTCAAATCTATTTTCTTACTCTTGAAACTTTGCTGTCAACTCAGTCTTTGTTTACAATTATTTTGCCGATTTGAGAGGTTTGCTTATCTTGAGGATCTTTAGGATCATTTGCCTCAGTTACATTGGTTTAGAGGTCTTCACTGGTCAAAACAAGGACACGATACACTTTGTTTTCTTTTCATTGGACAATGAAAGAATGTTACTTCAAGCGAGGAAATAGTACAATTGTGAAATGATTGGAAGATAAGAGTTCGTTCTTTAATTGACATAAGTACGTAATCATGTTTGGATCTGTCAATGAAAGTATAATATTTCAGCAGAATTGGTATTGACATTCGAGAGACGACAACGTATGCACAATCTACTGGTAATTGAGATGAGATTATAGTTGGATCGATAAGGCACTTAATGTGGAGAATGATGAGTAGTTCGATTTGATGGAAGATTGTATTCTGCCAAATATAGTTTTGATTCTACTTAAGATGATTGTTGTGCGGAAATGAAGATAAAGAATACTGCATTAGTTCTAGATATTAGAATAGAGAGCATAATTCAGAAATGTTTAAGGAAGCTTCATGTGAAGGCAGGTGGTACTCAAAGTAAGGAGAATGTGTCACCTGGAGATGCTTCAATTGGATACGTCAGATTGGATATGATCGATGAGATTTATTGTTAGTAGGTGAAGGCCTGATTGGATGATTAGTGGTTGTTTGGGTGAACAACAAGTTTGTGTGGACTTAGTGAAACACATTAGACTTCAAGATTAGAAACAGTTTGGTGATTGCTATTTTTTTTCAAGTGATGGGAAAAGAGGAGCTGAGTGTATATTTTTCCTTGAGTAATCATAAATTTTGGAATTAGTGATTGTGTGTAGTAAAGGAAAATGAGACTTGTGAACCAAGAAGGATGCGCTCAATGATTTATTAACAATGGTTCCTGTCAATAACTTTGGAAGGGTATATAACGCAACAGTAAATCAGTTATGAAAGGTTGTACCAAGATAGATGTGAGATGAAGAAGGATATCGAGTTCAAAGTTGTACATAGGATTGAAAGAATGTTTTTAATCCCAGATCATCGGAATAATTTTGAGTTAAAGGTATAGAGGACTAAAAGGTTGTCTGCAATCTTGGATCATCAGAAATCATCTTACAGATCAGTAACTTCAACAATCAGACTGTATTTTCTCTACAAGAATCAACTGGTGAGACATATACCATTCGAAAGACCTGAATGTCAGTATTTTGAGAGTTTCTTCTTTAGTCAACGGATATGAAATACATGTTGCAGTTCAAAGGAAAGTTTGTTGATTAGAATAAAGATTGAAGTCCAAAAGAAGATGTTTGGCTTCAAATGAAATTGGAACTGTTTGGTTCATAGCTGCAGTTCGTAATTAACTTTGCGGAATGGAAACATGAGTTAGTTGATGAAAGTATGTGTACTATATGGAAATGGAATTCCAATAAGTGTTGAATGAAGGTGAAAGAGTCTCAGTATTTTGGAAATCATAAATTGGCAGTTGAGGAAATTTGAGTAAGGATCGTTGCACATTTAGAAAATGTTGGCGTGAGTCATGCCATGTAATTAGGATTGTGAATTTTGTGTTTTATTAGGATTATTCTGTTGTAATTAGTTTCCTAATAGGTCTTGTAATTAGTTTCCTAATAGGTCTTGATGTATCTTGTATATATACTCCATTCTTGGAGAAGGTAAATATATCAGAAAATTTTCAATCTCTTATTCCTTTGTTCTATTTGACTTGGTATCAGAGCTGAGATCCATTCGGACTTGGTTTGTTCTTTCCGCTACGAATATAGGGTTCTTTTGATTCAGTCTCTTTTGATTTGGTTGAATTGGTTCTTTTGGTCGGTTGATTCTCTTGCCTTGGTTCTTCTTGTCCAATTGGTTCTTTTGCTTCTGCAAGTCGTGAATTGGTTCTTTTGCTTCTAGAAGTTGATTTCATCCTTTGTCCATCAGTTCATCCTTTTTTGTTCTTGTGTCCGTCCATATCCTCTTGGTTCTTTGCTATTCTTTTTGTCACAATTTGTAGGGTCTGAAAAAAAAATGAAAAAAAAAAGGATGGTGGATTTGACTCTTACCGACGGGAATACTGGAGGATCTCAGAATGGAGGGGTGAACTCTGTGGCCTATGAGGTTGTGATTGTTCCGAATGTGACAGATAATTCAAGTTTTGGTGTAAAGCTCGATGGCACCAATTATTAGTTATGGCATAGGCTTATGAAGATCCATATTCAAGGGATTGGAAAGTGGAGTTATGTTACCGGTAGTGCAGCAAGACCTGCTGCAGGACCAAAAGCCGATGAATGGGATACGGCAAATACTAATGTGATGGGAATTCTTCTCAAGGCTATGACTCCGGAGGTAATGAGATTATTTGCTAACTATGATTCTCCCAAAGCAATTTGGGATTCTGTTGCTGCTACATATTATGATGGGAGTGACTTTGCTCGTGTTCATGAAAAGAATGAACAACTGCGAAGGTTTAATTACAACAACTCTGGTTGGAGAGGAGGCAATAATATTGGAGGACGTGAAGGACGTGGTGGTGGTCAAAGAGGCAAAGCGGCAGTCCAATTGGTGCCAGAACCTTACTTCTACGGCATTGGAGGGCAAGATCCCTCACAAGGTAATGTTTCCTTGACTAAGGGAACTCGAGGTAAAATTGGTGTTGCTTTACATGTTTCTGACTTTACTGGTAGTGATACATGGATAATTGATTCTGGTGCGTCTGACCATATGACCTATGATAAGTCCTTCTTTATGTCTATGTCATCCCCTTCTATATCCCATGTTTCTAATGCGAATGGTGCGTCTTTTCCAGTCTTAGGTATTGGGTCTGTTCAGGTTACACCATCCATTGTATTGCATGATATGCTTTATGTACCCTCATTGTCTCATCATCTTTTGTCTGTATCCTAGTTGGGGTCACAAAATAAATGCTCTGTAACTTTTTATCCAATATATGTTATTTTTCAGAATCTGTGCACCAGGGTGATCATGGGCAAGGGAGACCTGAGGGGGAGACTGTTTCACTTGGATTGCATGTACACAGAGCCAACACAAGCACCGGAACATCCTTTAGCCCTGACATTGAATTCTGACAGATTAGGTGAGCTATGGTTGTGGCATAGGCGTTTGGGTCATCCATCTTTTGGAGTTATGAAGAAGTCCATGCCTTCATTGCTTCTGGGAGTTAATGAGTCTAGCCTGCATTGTGAAACTTGTGCTTTGGCTAAAAGTCATAGGTCTAGTTATCCTTCGAGTTTTCATTCTAGTACTATGCCTTTTGAGTTAATTCATTCAGATGTATGGGGTCCTTCTAAACATTCTACCCTTTCTGGAATGCGATATTTTGTGTTATTCATTGATGACTTTACTCGATTATCCTGGGTGGTTTTACTTAAGTCCAAAGATTATGTTTTCTCTGCTTTTACAGCATTCCATAAGCTTGTTTGTACTCAATATGATTCTCATGTTAAGGTCTTTCGTTCCGATAATGGGGGTGAGTTTGTCAATCATTCTTTTCATGAATATTTCCAACACCATGGCATCATACATCAAACGTCATGCCCACAGACACCTGAGCAAAATGGGTGTCTGAACGAAAAATCATCATCTTCTGGACATGGCTCGGTCTCTTCTACTTAGTGCTAACATGCCTAAGTATCTTTGGGGAGAGGCCGTATTGTGTGCTTCTTATCTAATCAATCGTCTTCCGTCTGTCCCTCTTCAAGGTCGTGTCCCACTTGAGGTCCTGTCTAACTATGTTTCTATTCCATCTTCTAATACTCTTCCTGCTCGTGTCTTTGGTTGTATTGCTTATGTTCATCTATATAAGAATCAGAGGTCAAAGTTGGATGCTAGAGCCCTTAAGTGTGTGTTTGTGGGGTATGGTTCTCATCAGAAAGGTTACAAATGTTATCATCCTCAATCCCACAAGTTTTATGTCACCATGGATGTTACGTTCAGTGAAGATGCATGTTATTTTTTGCCTCCTGTGACTCTCATCAGGGGGAGAAGTCTTGTTATTATGAAGATTTGTTTAGTGGGCAAGATGGGAGACTAGCATCCGAGTTCTCAAGGCTGGAGTGTTTTGGAACAGAACTTGAAAAAGAGGACAGCAGCTCACCGAATGGAGAAGAGAATTTGGGTAGTCAGTTACTAACCAGTCTACCGGATCAGTCTGACTGGTCGGTTGAAGAGGAAGTTTCTGATTCTGTTTCCGATGAAATTCCTGATGTCACCAATGCCGTTTTGAACAGTTCTTCTGTCTCTCCCTCTCCTTCAGTGGTCTCGCCTGCTCAATCATCACCCGAGGTATGTTCTAATCATTCTTTATCTAATACTCCTTATGTGTCAACTAGTGTTCCTTCTTCTATGTCAGATATTGTTCCCACCAAAACTCTGCCTAGTCGTTCCACCCGTGGTCAACCCCCGAAGCACTATGAACTTACTCTAAATGCCAAAGCTAAATACCCCGTTGCTAATTATGTGTCGACCCATAGGCTGTCTAAACCGTATGTAGCCTTTGTGAATCAATTATCTTCTGTGTCTTTCCCTAGTAAAGTGCAGGATGCAATGAGGGATGAGAAGTGGATGCAAGCAATGACAGTCGAAATGGATGCTCTTGAGAAGAATTGTACGCGGGAGCTAGTATCATTACCACCCGGGGAGAAGACAGTTGGTTGTCGGTGGGTGTATACTGTGAAACACAATTCAGATGGATCGGTGGACAGGTACAAGGCAAGACTAGTGGCTAAAGGCTATACTCAGAAGTATGAAGTGGATTATGATGAGACATTTGCACCAGTGGCCAAAATTAACACAATTCGGGTACTTCTTTCGTTAGCTGCTAATCTTGACTGACCTTTACAACAGTTTGATGTTAAGAATGCATTCTTGCATGGTGATTTACATGAAGAGGTTTATATGGATTTGCCTCCTGGATATGGTACTTCTACTGGAGAGCAGGTGGTGTGCAAATTGAAAAAATCTCTTTATGGTTTGAAGCAGTCTCCCAGAGCTTGGTTTGGCAGGTTCACCAAGTTCATGAAGAAAATTGGCTACCGGCAAAGCAATTCAGATCACACCTTGTTCCTTAAACATCGGTGTGGTAAAGTGACTGCCTTGATTATTTATGTTGATGACATGATTGTGACAGGTGATGACTTTGAGGAGATTCAAAGGTTACAAGGTCAGTTATCTTTAGAATTTGAGATGAAAGATTTGGGTAATTTGAAATATTTCTTGGGAATTGAAGTTGCTTGTGGGAATGATTGTATTGTGTTGAGTCAGAGGAAGTATGTTCTCGACTTGCTGGCAGAAACAGGTATGCTTGACTGTCAACCTGTTGATACTCCTATTGAGCAAAACCATCGGTTAGCAGAGTACTTGGATCAAGTACCTACAAATAAAGCAAGATACCAGAGGTTAGTTGGCCGGTTGATTTATTTGTCCCACACTAGACCAGATTTAGCCTATGTTGTTAATATGGTGAGTCAGTTTATGCATAATCCCAGTAAGACTCATATGGATGCTGTATTTCGTATTTTGCGGTATTTAAAGTCTGCTCCAGGGAAAGGATTACTCTTTTCAAAACACAGTCACTTGGATGTTTTCGGGTACACAGATGAGGACTGGGCATGTAATATTACAGATCACAGGTCTACGTCGGGCTACTTCACATTTGTGGGTGGTAACTTGGTTACTTGGAAGAGAAAGAAACAAAAGGTGGTGGCTCGTTCTAGTGCAGAAGCAGAGTATAGAGGAATGGCCCGAGGACTTTGTGAGTTGTTGTGGTTGAGAAATTTGTTGAGGGATTTGGGGTTCAGGCAGGAAAAGGCTATCCCGGCCCGCTTTATTGTGATAATAAGGCTGCAATTGAAATTGCTCACAATCCTGTTCAGCATGATCGCACGAAGCATGTGGAGGTAGATCGACACTTCATTAAAGAGAAGCTAGATGGACGGATCATTATGTTTCCCTTCGTTCCTACTGAAGAACAGTTGGCGGATATTCTTACAAAGGCTCTCTCGAGTAAAGCCTTCTATGACTCACTTGACAAGTTGGGCATCCGTGATCTGTATGCACCAACTTGAGGGGGAGTGTTGGCGTGAGTCATGCCATGTAATTAGGATTGTGAATTTTGTGTTTTATTAGGATTATTCTGTTGTAATTAGTTTCCTAATAGGTCTTGTAATTAGTTTCCTAATAGGTCTTGATGTATCTTGTATATATACTCCGTTCTTATTGGAGAAGGTAAATATATCAGAAAATTTTCAATCTCTTATTCCTTTGTTCTGTTTGACTGAAAATTGGTTGTAGTTCAATGAGAAGTTGTGGAGACAAGATCATATTCAGTAATGCTAGCTCAGAAATTGAGATTCGTGGTCAATTAAGAGTAGGAATAAGAGAAGCAACTTGCATTGGCATAATATTGGATTTGAAATATGAAAGTGAATCGAGCATCATATCTTGGAGGACTGAGTATTGAGAATCAAGACGGGAAAAGGAAAGATTCAAATGTACAAGGAAGAAGATAAGAAAACAAGGAAAGAGAGAAATGGAAATGAAAGAGAAGAAGAAATGGAAAGGAAGAGGAGAAAACTTACACATTTTGCATTTTGAATATGAAGCCAAGTCTTTTGTCTCTATCTTGGAAAAGTGAATGACAATGGCAAAATAAGTGAAGGAGTGAAAGGCAAGGGAAAAAGGACATAAGAAGAGAATGAACAGGACAACCAGGGGAAAACAATGAAAAAAAAGTGAGAGACTTGGAGAGAATCATTTTGACACAGACTGGATATTTAATATGTCGATTAAGAGAAATGCTCCAGCAAATGTAACTATGTTAGAAATGAAAACGTGTATCCTCAGATGTGGAAGTGTGCTTATGGAAATGTGTTCGAAGTAGAGCTACGATTTAAATTGGTAACGATATGGAATGAAGTGAGACAACACATGGTTTCAATTAGTTATATCTGCATATAAGTTTCTGCTTTGTATGTAATCTCTGGTCAATCTCCGATCACCTGACAAAGCTATGAGCATGGTCGATACTCTGGTATGCTTAAGTAGTCTAAATGCAGAATTGCACCAAATTAGTTTGTTCAGCCATTAAGTAATATTGTCGTGAAGTCATTATTCATTGTGCAGTTACAAATTGTGTCTTCATGGACAAATTCATCATTTGGTTCAATGGTCACACCTGGGAAGTTATGAAGCTTGGAAAACTTGGATTAAGAGTCAGTGTGTAATTGGACCCGATCAGGAGGAAAAATCTGACGAAGTTGATAAAGGCGAAATCTAATTTTAGAACCCGGAAATGGTGAAGGATATTGCTTGTTGGAATTTGAATGTTACAAGAATTTCTCATATAAGGTTCAAGGAATTGGTATTGGCACAATGGACATCGAGACATTGAAATTGATTTGGATGCTATCGAACTAGCAATTTGGTGTGTGGTTTATTATAGTGAGATCAGAATGCATTAAAATTACTGCAGGAAGTTGCAAATGGACGAAGTAACATGAACAAGGTAAAGGAAGTATTTGTGACTCCTTATACAGAAAGTAATGTGGAAAGAGTAATGGATTTCGCTATCTGTGCTTATATAGTTACGACACTCAACTCAGATTAGGGCCCAATTGATCATCAGATTCCCCTAGATATTCTGAAGTTGAATGCTTGTTGATTAATAAATGCAAATTGCTAGTACTACTTTCTACTGTATGAGTGGCTGAAGAATTAGCATTGAACGATCACGTGAGGCAGTTATTGAGGATTCCACTATCAAGTACTCTTATTAGAATTTCGGGACAAAATTCTTTTAAAGAGATGAATTGTAAGATCTCGGAGATTGAGTTTCCCATTTTTGAAAGGGAAAAATAATTTCGAGCTATTTTTGTTTGAATTTCTATTAGTTTTAAACTAGTTATAGCTTTCAAAAATTATTTAAACTTTTAGTTTGTCAAAATTTATCTTTTGAGCCTATAAGGTTATACTAGAGGTCGTTACGAGTTCGTAGGAATTTTCATAAGATCTTTCGGACACCCGAGCTATTTTTAATGATTTTTAGAAGTTGGTGATATCCAAAAATTTATTAAAAATATATTTTTGAAGTCAGCTATATCTGGACCGTTGATTTCAAATGGTAGAAGATCTAGACCATTGAAGGAAACTATATATACCTTGGCACCACATCAATGGTCGCTACTGAGAGTTCAATGTCGGCTCTTCCGGAAAGTGAGGTGGTTCGTGAAGGCTCGTCATCGTTATTATAGGGATTTAGTTTTTGATTTTCTAGGTTTTGTTTAGGATTAATTAGTCCTTCCTCCTTTGAGTAAGGGTGTTGGTGGTTTTTTTAGGGATTTTGTTTTAGTTTTCTAGGTTTTGTTTATTTTTAATTTGTCTCTCCTCCTTTGAGTGGGGGTATTAGTAATATGGACTAGTGGTTTTGCCATTGTTATGGTGTCATCCCCAGGGACTAGTTGTTTTAATTTCGATATTTCTTGTAGTCAATGTAATGGAGAGTTGCCCCTACATATATACTGACGATTTTGGTATATGGTGTCGGAAGGGTTTAGTCTCTTCTTGAAGTTGACTCTAAGAATGTATTGGAACTATCAGTTGATGTTTGTGGTTAGAGTTGAGCCCCTATCGGTTCATGGTATTTGTAACCACCGGTTCTATATTAGGGGTATGAGTAAGTCATCTTCTCTATTTGGAGTAGTTGAGATTTTACAGTGTCATCTTATCATTGTAATTTTTTGGATTGATGAAATTTCTTCTATTCTCACAAAAAAAAAAAAAACCCTTTCAACCCTTGTCAGCCCTATTCAGAAAGGCAGCCCAATTCGGCCCTTAAAGGCGAGTAAGAGCTTACATATGAATTATTGGCCCGACTCTAAGTTTCGTTGACTTTTACTAGATCCGACCTGTTTCTACTCTAAACCCTACAATTTAAGGTAGGGCTCGGTCCATGATGACCCCTATTTTGATGTATATTTTCAGTTTACATGAAATTTGTGAATAATAATAATTTTTATATGTACTAATGCATGTAATTGAACAAAATACAAATTTTCGTTGGATATAAAGATAAAGTCAAACCGAACTGATAGAACGATTAGAACCGAGTCCGCCCCGACCTGTTTCTCTATATAAATTCTAGAGAAATGTTAAAACTTAAAAGTGGGGAAGGAAAGAGGGTATCCGTAGAAAATTTATGGGTGTCCATTTCTAACAATGGGAAACCCGATGACCCGACCCATGAGGTAGCTCTATATATACGATGCCTTCACCCTTCTCAGCTTTGCTTGTCTAATTTTGATACAGTGCAAAGCAGGAAGAGGAGAAATGGCGATGGTGCAGTGGTGCGGCGCAGCGGCAAGGCGAGTGTTGGTGAGGGAGCACCGCGCCCTCTTCACGACCTCGTCATCGTCGACGTCATCAGCTCAAAGCAGTGGAATCGGGGCTCCGATGCTGTGCGGGCGAGGGGACAAGAAGACGAAGAAGGGGAAGCGATTCAAAGGGTCGTACGGGAACGCTAGGCCGAAGAAGGAGAAGACGATCGAGCGCATCAAGGACAAGGTTGAGGTTCCCAGGTCCACTCCTTGGCCTCTCCCTTTCAAGCTCATTTGAATTCCTCTCTTTCTCTTTCTTAGGGTTTTAGCTTCTTTTTATATATGCAATAGTTGAACTTTTTGTGCCTTGTTATCGAAATGAGAATGTGTACATTTCTTTGTATGAATGCTGCTTTGTGCTTTTTCTTTTAATATAATTTTGATTAGTTTTCTGGTCTGGTTATTTGATTGGTCTCCTACTGTCGTATCATTTAGAAGCACAAAATGCATGGCAAAAGATTCGAGCTTTTTAATGAGAGTTACTTAGAATGGACTATGTCTGAACTCTAGTACTTGTACATTACTGCTGAGGTGAAGAAACAAAAGAGTGATTGGTGTTTAGTAGGGGATTCATGGTTTCTGGGGTAGAGTAAATCTGATTCTCTTCATACGTGTTCTCACATAAAAACTAGTATTGGTAATCTGATCATTTATTCTTTTTCAGCAAAATTGAAATGAATTAGTTATTCTTCTAATTTGTTATCAGTTTCCAATATTATTTGTATGGCCTATGTTACTGTGATACGACACTCATAATGTTTGTGTATATGAGCAATTTAGTTAGGCGTATGAGCAGAATATATAAAGACTCAGGGGAGGGAAGACTGGAGAGTAATATTTAGCCATCTTTCTTATTTAGATGCATGCCTCACCCCAATGAATTGACCAAGCTACCATGAGCATAAATGGGCGTCTTATAATATATATTGTCTTCAACTTTTGTGTTGGATCATTACGAATCAACAAATAAGTGGAGGATGGTGATTGGAGGGTTCAATCCCAAGATATCCTGTATAATACCATCTTAAGCAATTGTTCAGCCACCAAAGCTCAAGTTGTTAAGCAATGCTTGGCCAAAAAAGGAAGAATGTAGTCTCACAAAGAAAAGAAGGAAGAAGATAGACTAAATGAAGGCCAATTTCAGATGCCCAGGTCTACTCCTTTGCCTTTCCCTTTCAAGCTCACATGAATTTGAACTCCGCCTCTCTTTCCTTTTGTACTGACATGTTTGTTCCTTAGCTTTCGAACGGTTCTTTTCATGAATGCCTTGGGCTTATATTTGGTTTGAAATATTCGTCATTTATACGTGTTTGGCTACTAAGTCTTACTCTTTCATTCGTCTTTCTCTTACTTTTATTGTCTAAAACTACAAAATGCATAGCACAGGTTTCAAAATTTCATTTAGAGCTAGGTTTAAGCTTTATCTGTAGTGAGCTCAATATAGGGAACAGTAACTGTGACTGCAAAGTTCAGAAATGAGAATAGAATAGTACTTCCTTTACTCAGGAAACACTTGGGTGATGGTTCTTGTAGCAGTCTTTAGGTTTTGGGCTTTTAGCAAAATGGGAGAATAAAAAGGCTAAGTTTGCGTTAGTTCTGTGACTTGTTATTGTATAAAGCTCTCATCATTTACTAAGGGCACTTGTTTAGCCAAACACAGATGTGATAGAAAGGCGGAGATGTGGATGGAAAGCCAAACATAGATTGCGTTTTTGCGCGTTTTGTATACTGGGATATGTTATTGGATACCAACTATTAGCTTCAATTTTCTTTCTGGAAAGAGGAGACCTATGAACAATACTACATGATTGTGCATCTGCTTTTATAGTTGTAGTAGCTAGTAGGTGTAGGCCTTAGTTAGTTGGCTCTACTTCATGCCTACAGTGTGTTATTAACTTGTGATACTATGACCCTTAATATTACCTAAAAAGAAATGCATTGAATTGTAAAAATAAAAAGTCGAGGTTGGTTGCGTTGGCTACCAGCCAAAACTGACAGTGATGCTGCCCCAGTTGCAGTTCCCCAATATTTCTGCGGTGCTGCAATTACTGGGAAGCTGCCACTCCTGGGTGCTGCCTTTGGTCCAGCTATCTTTAGTTAATCACCATAACAGTGTTTGGGTCAGGGTTAAAGTCAAGGCCAATTTTGGGATATTGATGTGTTGGGTCAAGGAGTTTCTTTCTCAATTTTGTTGGGTAGGAAATTTTGGTGGGTTGGGTGACTAGATTGGAGCTGGTAATAGTGCTCATCAGTCTCTTATTGTTGAGTCAATTAGTGTGATAATTAATTAATGACTGCCAATAGAGGCTTGTGATATTGAGTTTTGGTGAAAGCTACTGACTTTTTGCTCATCTACAAGACAAAACTCTATACTTATTGGTTTGTAGATTAGGTCAAATAGCTCATAAATGCATGCTCAAGTCTCAAAGTTGTAACTCAAACTGTTCTTGGCTTTTTAGACTACATAAAGTTCTAAGTACTAATGTTAAACCAGCAGTAGATCCCCAAAAGAAACTGTTTTAATTACATGTCCCAGCCTTTCAAGCTCATCTGAATTGAGTTCTGATTCTTATTCTTAATCTTCTTTAGCTTTAGGGTTTTGATATATGCAATTTCAAGGGTTTAATTCATGCCTTGTTATCGGATTCAGAATGTGTGTACATATTTATATGATTGATATATGCTCTTGGGTATAAATATTTGTTGTTCAGTTTCTTGGTTATTGATAGATATTCACTTTTATGTGTAAAACCACAAACTGCAATACAGAAGATTTAAACTTTTAATTGTGTACTTCTTAGAAAGAAAACAGTTATGTTCTTGTAGTCTGCCTGCATGTTCAGTGAGGAAGCACTTGGAAGGGGGATGGTTGTAGAAGTCTTGAAAGTTTCAGGGTTGTAGTTGTAGGTGAACATTAAAATCAGATACTCTTTGTTTATATTCACATGAAAAGTATTACGAATTTACCAGTCAATTTTTCCAGCAAAGTGGGACAAAATCTTCGATAAAATTCTGACATGTTCGAATTTCATATCATTTGCTGAAATCACTTATGTTGCCAAATTTAGATATGATGAGACATAATGTTCATGTTTAATCTACCAAGCAGTTGAGAGAAGCTCATCTGAATTAAATTCTGACACTCTTTTCATTTGTACTCATCCTCTTTAGCTGTTAGCTCAATATATGCGTATTGCACTCCCATTTTGGAGCATTGCATTTGTCATTGCTTTACGCTGCTCTTGGAGTTTGTATATTTGTTTGTGAATCGTTTATTTTGTTATTTTATGTTCTTAATCTTCATTTGTCGTTGAAAACACAAAATGCATAAAGTAAATCTCAAAATTATAATGAAGAGTTATTCTTAATGAAGAAAAGATTAATGAAGAGCTGTATGGAATGGAAGACACACACACACACACACACACACACACACACATGTACTCCAGTATTTAACTACCTTATTCATTCTTAGAGTTCAAGAAAGAAACCCATGATTGCTGCACAATTAGAGGGTTTAAGTTTAATTGGGAGAAAAGTGAAGTACTTCCTTCAGATTGATTTTTAGGGACTTTTATAGGGTGTTTTGATTTTTAGAAGGAACATCTGTATGTACTTATACAAACTGATAAAGTTTCCTGCATCATTCAGAATTATCATTTTTCAAGATCAATTGTCTGGTCAAATATAGATGTGGGATAAAGGCTTTATAGCATGTGTTTGTATGTTTTTGTCTGTCACACATGCTCTTGTATGTTTCTGTGTATGTGTGTCTTTGTCACACGCTCTTGTATGCGTCTGTGTTGGTGTGTGTTTTCCAGCAATTTAGTGATTGGGAACTAAACTAATGAAGAGAAAGATGAATGATGATAGAAACTTTGAACTAGATACTGAAAAGGGAGTGTAGCATACTAAACTCTTGTGCAGATGTGGACTAGGTAAACAGTTTAGGTTTATCAGGGCGATATTGGTGTGTTGAATGAAGAATTTATTTTTATTTTTTATTTTTTTTTGTAAAATTTTGTGGGTGTAGATGGTAATGGTGCTTTAAATGTGGCACCATTACCATCCTAGAGAAATGTAGCTATTCGACAGTGAGTTTATTTAAAAGCTAGCCAGTTTTGCTTGTCTGCATGATCAGAGTTCACTTTATTAATTAGGTATTTGGGTATCAAATAAAAACATCATTATCTCAGTTATAGATCATTGTCTCAGAATTCAATTGCTTGTCTTGTTATTTTCCTCTCCACTCGTTGGTTTGATACTAAAGATGGATCGTAAGTTTGGTTGCATTAGCTGTGATAGAAAACGGTTTTCAGGGACTCTAATCTGGGTTGGGAGAATGAATTTTGATGATCCAATGGATTGTTCAGTCTAATGACTAATCTGATCCATTTACTTTGTTGGAATTCAAAGAAGCCATAGCCACTTTCACTTTGGCAATTAGCATGGAATTAGTTCCGGCAAAAGGCATCAGTCGGAACTTTTAACCTAGAGGTTGTAATCTGCATGGAACTACATTGGCCACCTATCCTTTCTCAGGTTCATCAACCTTGAGAACAATAGCTTCTCTGGCAAGATTCCACAGGAATGTTGACCATTTGCTGCGACTGCACCATCTCAATCTTAGTCAAAACATGTTGGAGAGGGGAATTCCAGTCAACCTGACCTTCTGCCTGGAGCTGAGCATCATAAGTTTTGGATCAAGCCGATAAAGTTCATCAAAGATTGGCTCATTGATGAAGCTAGTGATATTTGATCTTTAGCTGCCAGGAGGCATCCCTCTGGAAAAAAAAAATAAATAAATAAATAAAATAAAATCTTTCATTAATAATTTTTTTTTCTTTTTCTTTTTCCAATTGGCAGTATTCCACCAGGTATAGCGCTAAACATGCATAATTCCAACGATTGTTCCTTGTAGTATTTGAATTCCTCGGGAAAATTCGAGGTTTACTTTTCCAATGCTTCTCAGTTCGAAGAGTTGATATTTCATCAGTTACCGAGCGGTAGTGTTTATTTTCAGCACTTGGTGGGAAGCCTTCAAAATTCATCTCATAACCCCAGTTCAAATATCAATACTATGTTAAACAATGACTAAACCTAGAAACCAATCATGTATATCAGGCTAACAAACCTAAAAAGTAGCTAAAATCAGATATTCGATCATTTGCTACTTTGTTCTTACAATGTCTGGTTGAAAAGGTCTTTAGGGAGTTTAATCTAAGTGGGGACAGTCCAATGGATTTTGCCCCTTAAGATACACCTTTTTTGCATTAGCTATGGGCAATGGCAATCTTGTGAGTCATTTGGATGGAAAGAAATAAGAGAACTTTTGAAAATATGGAGGAGCTAGAGCTGTAGCTATTATGGATAGGTACGATGATGGGCATCTCCATAGGCATTGGTTACCTCAGAATTCAAAAGTCGAAAGTAGTTCACTCCATGCAATTCTTTATGATTGGAAGGTTTTGTAGATATATGCTAGTTTTGGATGTAGACTACAACATACAGCTAGCACATTCCATGGGCATCTTCTCCCCAATGACATACTTTGTTATAGTCTCTTAATAGCATGACTCTCTGATATTACCAAGGATGATGTTCATCTTATGTTGGCAGACTTCTGTTGATCATCTCTGTCTTGGCGAGTCTCCAATGTTTTTTGGGCATCTCATCTTTTTATTCCCAAACAGGGCTTACCAGACGTTGACTAAAGTTTGGGAACCTTTCTCTGGTCTGTAATTTTTCATGTGCTTATATAGCATTATTCATAATGCTAAGGTAGCTTCGAGTAATATCTGCTTGCTGAATGATGAAAGAGTTCTTGGTATCAAAGCTTTGCATTAATGTTTTTGATGGTGCTATCTAATCGTCTCTAGTTTATGGACCTATCATGCCATGATGGGATTGGTCTTTACACTTGCAATGGTATCAAGATAAGGTGATTCGTATGACACCATGATCCCCTTTAAGAGTTTAATTCAAGGAAATGTCTGTGGCTAATGTTTTCACACGGATTTTCATATGTAATACAGTATTACTCCCATGGATTATAGTCCGTATGAATTTAACTGTAAACCTCATCTGTGTGTGATGAACGCATTTTCTTGGAATATTTCTTGAACATGGCTCTCATGGTAATGCATATTTGGAACCTTGTGACGGACTGACGGATGCAGATTAGTGCTGCCAACACTTCTTGCTGTTGTTAACCATTATTTTCTCATACTTGGCCTCTGAATTGGATAAAGATTCTTAAACTTCGTTATTCCTTGAGGCTATGCTTTCTTCACCTACTTGGAAATGGGGGAAAGCATTTGAGTGGCATGAGTAAATCAGGCAGAAATATTCAGTAAGTCAGGTTTTAAGGAAAAATTATTCCTTGCTTTCCCTTGTCTTTGAGTTGCAGTGCAGAAACAGTCAGTCAGTCAGGTTTTAAGGAAAGATCCTTTGGTGTTTTTCATTGTGATTGATCCGAATGGATGTTGGCCTCAGTAAAATTTTGATGAGTTGTTTGAGATGTCTACTGCACTTATCAACCAAAAGTTCTAGGAGCTTTCTACGTTGGTTTAGCCAAAACATCAGCGGCATGATCTTCATATTGGGGATGATAATCAAAGGGAAGCTGTCGACTTTAGACAAGTATCTGTTTATTTCCCGCATACTATTAATTCTTGTCCCTCTAGGCTCTATTGGTTTTAAAGTCTCTGCTGCAAATTTCTTTCTTGTGACTAATTGGAATCGTCTCTCTTGGCAATTACCTTGCTGCCCCAACTTGGGTTATAAGCTTGCTTTGCCAATCTCAGCAACTTGATGAATTCATAATTAACTACTGGAGCAGTGATTGCTGCTGTACATAGGTGCTTCAGTTCGATAGGGAAAAAAAGTTTTGAGTAATTCCTACTCAGAAACACATAGAATGGTGAAATATTGTCATTATTAAGATCAACTACATGGTGAAATACATAGGTGACAGAAAAGCGCTTATACGTCTTCCAGAAATTTAGTAAAGCATGGGTGATGGGAGCATAAGATCATTAGAGAATGATGAGTGAATGGTATGGGAAAATATTAATTGAACTAGAAATACAGTTGAGACTGATTCGTGGAAAGGAAGTGTGGCATACCAGCATGACTTGTTTATGATATGTTGGACATCAAATACTACATTCATTGTTCTTTATGGTCTGGGATATGCCTTGGATATGTTTTCCAGTTGTGAACCAGGTCAAAACACTATACTTCCTCATGTGGCACTAGCTGCTAGGTTATGGTATGATAAACATCACACGATTAGTTGATTCCGTTGCGACTGCTGCTACTCGTAGAGGCAAACCTAATAGCAGTTTTGACCAAGATTGCTAAAGGAACTGAAGTGGTATCCAAGTATGAATATGATATGCATATTCCCCATATCCAATAAATTAAACAAAAAGCCAATGGTAATGATGTATTACTGAAAATATCAAACAAAACAATTGATATCCATATTGTGAACTTGATGAATAACTATTTCGTTCTTCACTTTCCCTTGCAATCGCTTCGTCAATTCTACTGCTAGTTCTACAATTGTGCAGAGTCCAATGATAAAGTAAATGACACCAAACATAATACTAACAACGCCAACTGGGGATGCTAGAGGATAATATGTGCCTTTTTTTGGTTCAGTTACAAGCCTAAACCCAGTGTAAATTGCCCATACTAGCATCAACATTGCAATCAAACTCACAATTATGCGGCTGACGATACATATCGTCTTTATCTTCCCTCCTGCATCAATATGAATCAAGTAAATAGTAAATGTCAATAGGTTTATGATTGTTCAGAAGCAGATTCACATCATAGATGAACATTTATAAAGTAGTATACCAACTATTCCTTGCATCTAAAGCAAGGAATAGTCATTGATTGGATAGAGAAATGCTTTAAGTTTTTAGGAAATCGACCAACAATGTAGATAAGTGGTTGCTGTGTCAGACTCATTATAGACGACGTTGCATCTTGCAAATCAAAGGTAAGTGGGAAATGAGGGTTTGAAGGTTTGAATTCAACACTCTTGCGAATGATCAGAAGTCATTGTTGGGACATCAACTGAGGCAAACCAATTACTAATAGCCATGACCTCGAGAATATGAGTTTCTAATACTGTTTTCAATCAGCAGACTATAGTAAGTTCGAGAAGAATACCACCATAAACTATGAAATATTTGGTTGACACTCCAAATGGTAGCCATTTGTATTTTTCCAAATTGAGCACTAGGTGGAAAGCTTCAGAAACTATTCTTATAAACCGAGTTCTAACGCCAATTCTATGTTAAACGATCACTAAACTTAGAGAACGAAGCAACAAACGTCTATCGAGCTAAAAATGGCTTTAAGTGAGATAATCATATGACAGAATGAAATGATGTAAGTTTTGGTACGTGTTACTACCTTGATGTATGCCACTCTGCTCCGGGTTTCGAAGTTGTTCAGAAAACTTCACAAACAAGTCTGCTAGTATAGGAAACCCAACAGCCAAGAAAAAGAAACCAAGAACTATGGTAAGCACTCCACCAAAGACTGCGCAACTATTGTTGTAGTACTCATGGTTCATTCTTGGTTCCTCTGCAACTTCAAATCCAGACCAAATGGTCCACATAAACAGTATTACAATGATGAAAGATGCAAATACACCGAAGGGGTTGCATATATGCTTTTGGCATCTCTTCTAATCTTCCATCTTATGACTACACACTCCTCCATCTATGATGTTTTGGCCAAACAGGAAATGCTTTAGGGCTGAGAGAGAAAGAGAGAGAAAGAGAGAAATAAGGGAGGAGGACAAATCATCTGATTTTATAGTTAGTTGGGTCATCCCTGATTCAAAGTTAATGTGGCAGTAACCGTTCACTTTTACCGAATGTAATTAGTAACAGTCTATCTAAATTCAAAGTTAGTACAGCCATATATATCATTTCAGCATCTGTAACGATTAAGAAGTGGACTTGGATTAGGAGACTAAGTGTAATGTTTAATGGGAGAATTGAGAATTGAAAGCCACTTTGAAATGGTTACATCTCAGCGCACAAAATGAGTCCCTCGTTTCTAATTGGTATACCTTTCAATTTACATCGGTCCTCAACAACCTCATTCCATATGGTTTTTATGCTTATAAATATAATTGAGACTCATAATGTTCTGCTTGAATCTTAATGTACGTGTCTTTGCTTCTGTGGTGAATGAATATTTAATGTAATTCCTAGTGGGAAATGGGATTTGAGTCTTAACAGTTCAGTCATATTATGGAGCACTCAACCAAGTCCTACCCCAACCCTCTAGAGTGCAAGTGACTTGAATGTTCTTGGATAAAATGATGATCCAACTAACCAATATCACAGTATTTGTGCCTTTGCGCCATTTTAGGCAACATTTACTTCATTCGTATATGGTCTGGGATCCTTTTGTGTTGATTTTAGACTTATATTGTGTGGACCTCCATCCTTTTTTTTTTTTTTTATTTAATACCGTTATTTTTCAATTGTTATTAGATTTTGTCAACTCATATGAAAAGAAAAATAATGATAGAGAAAGAGAGAAAAAAACATGTAAGAAGATTTTGTCAACTCATTCTTATAATAGTTAAAAAATTCTCTACCAGTGAGTTGTGACCTGTTAGTAAGTTATTAATCCAACATTGTAAAGGTCATGAGTTCGATTCTCAATAGCATATGTAAGGGTGGGCGACCGGGCTAAGGGTTTATTTAAAAAAAAAATTGGAAATTTCCCTATATCAATTATACAAAATCATTACTTTCTTATAATAGTTCCCCAGTCTAACATAAAATCAAATTTGGGAATGAGACTAGAATCTTCATCTCAATTGTCATTTAGAATTTTGTATGGTGATTAAGAGCAAAATCCGCCGGCTTCCTTCAATTTTTGAATTGGTTTCCTTTATTTTATTCTATAAATTAGGTATGTTTCCTCTTATTGAGTCCCTTCCTTTATGATCTTTACCAAATTGTACACAAACAGAATAGATTACCCATGTTCTCTTAACTATGGTACCACCTTTGCAATTGACAAAGAAGTTGAAGAGCAATAGCTCTAATCAGAATTCTTCATGGTGGAAGGAAAAAAAATAGTAAAAAAAAAAGGAAAGAAAGAAGAGAAAAAAAAAGAACAACAAATTTATGAAGAAACAGATATTAATTGTTCAAGGATGTTTTGGTAAAATTAAGAACATGTACTGAGCTCTTTAAGTATTAACAAAAAATAAATTGGAGGTTTAATAAGTAAGAGATGTTCAAATATCAAATTTGGAGGTCTAACTAGAATTACCCTAAAAAAAATTATATCAAATTTATTTCCATTTTAAGAAACAGGGAGAAATTTGAAATAAACAAATAAATAAATAAATAGAGGAGAAATAACAAATCTATGAATAATGGAGTTGGTGCATATCGATAAATTTGCAAGCGTAGTTCGTGATTCGTATAAAGCAGTTTTTGGGAATATGTCATGAGTGTAGATCACAATCCCGTAGTGCATATAGGTGTGGTGATTGGTGGTAGTCTCTTCAATTTGTTATCGGCCGAGGGTTTCGGCAAACATAATAAGGTTATGGTTTCTTTTTAGTTTATAGTAATCTTTTGTTTGAGGTCTTTTGTTGTCTTTAGTTTTTTGATATGTGTTCAGATATCAAATAAGTTCATACTCTTTCGAATTGGGTTGTCGTCATGGATTTCGATTGGACCCAGTTTTCTGTTGGAGGAAGGCTGTGCATTTCACTACCAGTCTGCGTTGATATGATTGGGAGATCTTTGGGTGGCCCACCCAATAGTTTTTTATTGTAGTAACTTATTTCGATTATTTCTCACTATTATAGTTAATTTGACTTTCTCGGTTGTTCAATCTTGTTCTCATCGTATAATTCATTGACATGTCAGTCTCTCCTCTTTCAATTGAGACTGATTAATATTAGTTTATTGATGTATGTTTACAGGATGTAATCCCTTAATTGGTGCTATGATTGCGGTTAATTAGTAATTGAAATTTATTTCAATCAAAAAAGCAAAAGTATAGTCAAAATACGAAAACGAAAAAACCCAACACTTCACAATCGGATCCTGTTGTCAAATCTCGCAAACAGAGCCCTGGTTTGTA
Source organism: Rosa lucieae (assembly GCA_024704745.1). Classification (NCBI taxonomy): domain Eukaryota; kingdom Viridiplantae; phylum Streptophyta; class Magnoliopsida; order Rosales; family Rosaceae; genus Rosa; species Rosa lucieae. The sequence goes on along the minus strand of CM045497.1, from coordinate 25,335,509 downwards.
CGCAAACGCCGCCGAGCAGGATGAAAAAGTCACCGAGGTGATGTCTTGACTCTTGTTGTCCCAATTTGACCAAAACGTGAAGAAACCAACAAATAACCAGACTTTAATTTTAAAAAATTTCGAGCTAAAAAGTTTCATGGTCCAACCAGGAAAGCTTCCACACTTCATCATTTACGAGAGTGAGTCAGAGAGTCCAAGGAGGGCGTGGGTCTGGGGATGAGGCAAATCCCCAGTTTGACCATCCGGTCAAGCTGAGAATATAAAAGCTTCTTACATATTCCATTAAGTTCAGCTCCAATCCCGTAAGCCAAATTCCAAATCTATTGCTGCCAATGCAGGTTTAGAACCATACACAAACATACATGTGAATGTGGCATGCATAATAGAATGCACAGGGATATACCAGCACCCCATCCTCCAATTGCTGATTATTGCAACACAGTAGCCAAATGCGGCCAAAGAAATGCAATTAAAGGGACGGAAGAAAGTAGTTCACATAAAGCACTACGCTTAACCCAACCTGAAAGCATACAACACATTCATTGTTGTTCATCTGTATCAAAGATCCATTGAAGAAAAACACCAAATACACCATGATAAGGAGCAACTGCATTTGAAATAATTTGTAGCTTAAAATCATCGTTTGCTTGAGCAATACATCAAAGATGCTGGCCTCATTAATTAAAGTGTCTTCATCATCATACTCACTTCATCTTGATCTGCATCAGAAAAAGTAACAGATTGAAGATCAACAGAACTCATATGTTGACAAGAAACTAACAAAGTTCTATGTTGATGATGAGAAAAAACATAAGATACTCGCAAACAGAAGCAACATGAATGGTTGGGAAGAGTAATTGGATTCCTCACAACCTCTTCTGAATAAGCACATGTAATAAGATAAACCAATTCATGTTGACTAGACGCTCAGCTATCATAATTACACCCATCAATCCTAGATAAAGTGATCATTTCTTTCTCTTTTTCATCCAGAACACTGTTTCTTCAACCTTTGTCTCACAGATTCCTCTCCCTCTTCCATCCCCAAAACAGTTAAACCTTGAGAGTCCAAAACCCATAACCCCACCAACTGACACATAAATTTGAAGAGTCCCCGGCTCTATAAGTTTACTCGTCAGTCTCATCCACTTGTAAGATAGCCTGACTGGTTTTTGACTATAAGAAAGTCAAATTAGATATTCATGGTCATGGACAAAGAAGCTCTTATAATGGTGATTACGGCAATTAATTGATGCTTGAAAGTACATTCAGTACTACATCAGAAGAGAGACCAGAAAGGAATATGAAAATAAACCTCTACTGCTATATATTACCAATTCCACCAAAAGGGTATCAATATATGTACCCTCCCACTTCTTGTTTACATTTGTCTTGTAGTCATATTTAGAATGGGAACTCAAAAATAAATCTCAGCAAAACCAAGAGAATAAACAGAGAGATAACGAACACCCAAAGATATCATGGTTCGGCAATGTACCTACTTCCACAACGCAGCAACAACCTCTTCCACTAAATCAATAATGGATACAACAATCTTACCATGCCTCTAACACAAGAATGAACAACAAGAAACAATAAGAAAACAAGGAACCTCTCTCCCTTTCTGGAATGGAATACAAAAGTTTTCTCTCTGTCTCTCCTTACTCTCTCTCTAGAGTGATCTACAATTCACCTCTCTCCTCAGAGTGGTATGATCACTCTCTCACCTTCGAACGGCATCCTCTCACTCTCATTGGAATGGAACTCTCTTGCTTTATTGTTGCCTGCCAGTGACACAAAGAACCACCGCCTCTTTATGTAAGCTAACAATAGCCTTTCATCAATTAAGAAACTAAACCCTGTTGGTTGTAGGCAAGCATGTTCTTCCCTTCTCTGTAGCCATCTAGGTGTACATGTAGTCTTTCATCAATTAGGATTAGTGCAACCCCACTTTGATGCCATGAAGATAGGAATAACTATTCGTCCATTGAATATCCTACTGGTAGTGAGACTTATTGTCTTCTAATTTTATAAATCCTATTAAACATAGGTAATCTAATCATGGGCTGGACCACAACAGTGCATCTCCCTCAGTCTCTTTCATTATCAAATTTCTAATCTTCTCTACAAGTGCCATCCAAACATCTCAAAGCAAGCTTCTACAACATACTTTCTGTTGCTATGGAATTCTATTGGTCATTTAGTGTCTCTAATTTTTATCTTTGACGGGAGACAAACTAAAAATTAAAGAAAACAGGAGAAAAGCTCTTACACCAAGGATATCATTACTGTTCTATTAAGAAACAGGTGTGCATGTGTCAAAATTAGGAAAAAGGGAGGTATGGTTCTTGAACAAGTGATGCAATTTCAAACCTAATTGACCAATGATTTACACCTTTAGTTTAAGGTCAAAACATATAGCAGTACTTCAAGCAGATAATAAAATTGCTACCTTTATTTATCGGAAGGAAAAATATGCATCGTTTTAGTTATCTTCTCGGCCATAGTCATATACTATCTCAATCTGCATCAACAAAACCACAATGAAGTCATAAACAGTGAAGTTATAGAAATGCCTGATTTGTCATATGCTTGGTGAATATGTAACTGCTCCAAGAGACTTGCAAAACACAAAACATAGGAAGCAAAGAAGTTCTACTTGCATTAATAAGATTCTTTTATAGGAAATGCAATAATAAAATTATAAAAGTAATGATAGAATCTAATCAAACTAAGGGTAAAAAGACTGTAATTAACTCTAAAAATTCTCATAAATCATACTTTCAACTGACCAAAAATAGTATGTTTCATCACTGAAAGAAAGGGTAAGGGTATAAAGTATAAACAAGAAAAAACAATTACTCTTAATCATTGAAGTAATCATATAGAAGATGAATATATAGATGTCCTTAAAATAGAAGTGCACATGAGAACGACCGAAGTGTACAATGAGATACCAAATAATAAGTTGACATAATATAATATCATACCCCAGCAGGTGGAGTCGGATTCCGATGAAACTTTGAACCACCAGGAGCCCAGGGAACTGCACAGACAAAAAAGATAAAAGAAGACGTTAAAAACATCAAGACAACTAGACAAAACGTATTTCGAAGAATGATATCAATTAAGTCCATAAACAAAAAGAAAATACTTAAGGGTCCATCAGGAAGGAAATTCAAAGTCAGTAGTGTAAATTGCTATATTGGACTTTTGTTCTGGTCTCGAAAGTGCATTTTACTGGCAGTCGAATAGTCAAGATCCTTAATTGTGTGTGTCTTTTTTTTTTTTTTTTTCATGTCTCAACGAAAAAGTGGTAAACCAAATCCTTGCTTTGGCTGAATGATCAAGTCATACATTTAGTTCATTACCATCAGATAACTATGGTGCTCCAATTAAGCAATTTCCAATTATAACTGGGATCCATACCCATATATCTGTTAACCCTTGCATTCAAATAGATCCTAACACAATTTACAGAAACAAATATTTCATTTCAACACATTTGGATATCTAGGTACTAATGAAAAAAGCTAATGAGGTACCCTAAATAGTGACTCTGACGACAACTTCCCATATATATATATACAGCTAGAAAGAGCTTAACAGCTTGTTCTGGTCTCGAAAGTGCATTTTACTGGCAGTAATACTCTCTCTCTTCATTTTTTTCATGTCTCAACGAAAAAGTGGTAAACCAAATCCTTGCTTTGGCTGAATGATCAAGTCATACATTTAGTTTATTAGCATCAGATAACTATGGTGCTCCAATTAAGCAATTTCCAATGATAACTGGGATCCAAACCCATATATCTGTCAACCCTTGCATTCAAATAGATCCTAACACAATTTACAGCAAAAATTATTTCATTTCAACACATTTTGATATCTAGGTACTAATGAGAAAAGTTAATGAGGTACCCTAAATAGTGACTCTGACGACAACTTCCCATCTACATATAGCTAAAAAGAGCTTAACAGCTGCCCCAATAATATCAACACCGAAACCTCAGGGGAAAAAAAAATCCAAACAACAAATTTAATCAAGACAGAGACGCATGTAAAGTAATTTCCGTAAAGCGACGAAAATTGACATTGACAAGATTGAGGTCTCCAGGATAAGGCAGCTCGAAACACTGACGATTGAGGTCTGACCTGAAAATTACATCATTTCTAAAATGATGTCATTTCATATCATCCCAAAAGTGTCTCCCCTGTACTAATATCCATATAGAGACTAAAAGGCCTTTAGAACTTAAAGAATATGAACAAGTAACAAAGAAGCTGAGATTTAATAAAGTGATAGAAGTGATTTTTTACAGCAACTACCCATAAATTGACTAACTGGGGCAAAATGCAGTATACTTAAACATGTCAATTTGGTGTCGAAACAAAAGCCTTACCAACATAAGGGTCAGGGTGGCGCCACTTATTGTAGGTAGCCTCAGCATTAGCTATGAGTCTATCGATTGTGTCAAGATCTTCCTGTAAACCCAAAAACCAAACATGCAATCAATCAAAAACGGAGTCTTTTTCATCCAATTTCAAACAATGTATCAAAAACTAGAACTGAAACCCAAAAATGGAAATCGAATCCAAACAAATTGGAACCGGAAAGGGGGAAATCAAATAAAAGGAAGGGGGACGAACCACGTGCTTGTTGGTCTCGAACCTCTGGCGCAGAGCATCAGCCTGAAAATGAAATCAATCGCAAAATGAATGAATCGAATTTGAGAAATTGGGAAAGTGAAGAAGATGGGGGATTTAGGTAGGGGGGGGTGCGCAGTACGCACATCTTGGTAGAAGAGGTGGCGGTGGACGGCCCAGTTGAGAGTGTCTTTGAGGGCCTTGCGGTAGAGGATCCGAACCCGCTCCTTCTGAGCTGCCCGACGAGCTACGTACGCCGCTGTAGAAAATCCGCTCATCTCTCTCTCTCTCGCTCTTTCTTCACTCTCCCTTGTTTCACTGTGTCGAGGGGGAACGACTCACAAGAAAAGTAAGTAAATACAGACTAAACGGCGTCGTTTGCTTATTAGATCCGGGATTTTTTTTTTTTTTTTTTTGGATCAAATCAACAACTCATATATAGAACTAAAGAAGAGGCTAATTAAGTTATTAAACGGTAACTACTCCAAGTGGCCTAGTAGTTCTTGTTTAGTTGGGTGTGCTCTCCAACCTAGGTTCGAACCCCGAATCTGTTAAAGTGGTCAGGTACTATGCTGCAATGCACAGTTGGAGTATTTCACATGCACCGAAGGGGTTTATCTTGGTCCTAGGAAGCCTTTGGGTTCCCCTTGACAAAGTAAAAAAAAAAAAGTTATTAAATGGTATTTTGATTAGACAAGGTTAAGTTGCGAAACCGATTAACCCACAGTTGAGAACATCCGACATTCTCCGGATCGAATCCCTAAGGCGTTATTCGTGTATGTGACTAGATTTTCTTTTAAACAATATATCTCGGCATGTCGACTGTTCAGTTTTTAGGCTTTCATAAATAGGTCATTTCTACAACTTTCCATCCAAATTTGAAATCGTTAAGGCATTCACAATCATTTACCATTATGAACACAATCAATTCAGTTTGGACATATATAGTTCATCTATTGATTTTAATCTAGTTCAATAATTTAACTATTTTCAATTTGAATGAAAATTTGCATAAATAATATATATACACTATATAGAGGCAAGTTTGGCAATTTTCAAGTTTAAGCATTCATTCTAAACATTAGTACTATTATCCGACATATCATCCACGATGCTCAAATAGTGAGCATCTACTAGACTTGATGATTTGTCAGGTATAAGATATGACCTAATAAAATATAGAACAAAAGCTCAAACATATAATTCTCATTAAGGATCAATCGGAGATACTTGTTACTTAGGTCAACAATCAGAAGATTCAAATAGGGATTTCCATACCTAATTAGAATATGGAAAATTTCTTCAGCAATTTCAGACAGAGGCACGTTCCTATCGATAAAACTATATACCATCCTTTTGGCAACACCGAAGTGAAAGATATAAGCATCCACGGTTAAATGATTAGCTATCTTTTGACACTTGGCCATAGGAACGGTGGCGTTGGCTTTTTATTACCATTAGTTATCTCGAAACAACGATCAAATCTGAAAGATAAGATATGAAATCTTGTCTGATATGGACAATTTCTCTACCCCGTCTGACAATAGAGAAAAGGGTTGAAGGATTTTTTGAATTTGAAATTTGAGGATTTTCTAGGTTAAGGTTAGTTATTTATACTAAGTCTCAACCAGCAACGTTCTCAATTTTCAAAAGAGATGAGAAGGAAAAATGTAGGTTATGTGTCGTTTGGTTTCGATGGTCATTGGGCTGGCCCATGGGCTCTCAACATGACTTTCTTTTATCGGTTATTACATAATTATAAGGGTGGTTCTATTCACACACCATTTTTCTCTATTATGTTATTTTTAACTAATAATCTATTGTATTGTAGAGTCTTGCCAGATATTGCTGATGATATTATTCAACTTCAAAGGATGCAGGATGACATAGATGCACTTAGAAGAAGAGCACACTCTTCACCTTTGTTTTAGTATATAGGATTTAGATATTACAATTCTGATTTTGTAAATTTTTTTTTCTAATCATTGATGTTATATAGAAATTACTTATTTACAGTCATTTTGATTATTTAAGTCGGTGCTAAAAAATGAATCTAATTTTGTTTATCAACTTTAATGAAGATTATTTAGATTGTTTGTATACAAGGGTTGCGTATTCATGCATGCGCACATTTGTGGAGGCATTATCAAGGCCGCTGTGGTCCCTATGGGAGGCAAAGTAGAATTATTGTGGCTCTCACATGCATTAGCAGCCCTCTAGGAATTCATGATGATCTTAACAATTATTGGGACAAGAGTTTGTTATGTGTGAGCAGGGGCATCAGATATTCTCACAAGCGCGAGATAGATTTAAAGCATCAGATTGTAGGGCAAGTGGAAACAGTAGTGACATTTCATGTGTTAGGTGTTAAAGCTGACAGTATAGTTAGGGTAATAAATTTCCTACTATTGATGCCAAGGGGGCAGCATTACATGTTTTGACAGGTTTGCTTCTTCAAGAGAAAGACAAGTTTAATTTCTACATACCCACAGCTGAAGTCATTGAAATGGTTAGCAAGGAGTTTGAAACTATAAGTCCAGAATCTGATGACTTTTTGTAGCCACGCAATATTGCTTTCACCCGAAGATACTTGCGCAGATCATTCTTTTTCAACTTCTTCACCGTTAATAGAGACTTTCTCTGTACTTCAGTTTCTGTCCTGTGGTCTTGAATATTGGATGAGCAGATGAAAATGTTGCGTTGTTGATCCTCCATTCTTCAGATAGTGCATTATCTGTCAGGGTTTGAAGTAATGCTTCCAGCTGATTTGGAAAGGGATTCAGGGGGAATCCCCTTACCATTTTTGCAAACTGATCCAAGTCGGAGCTGGCACCACCGTTGAAGTTCATTGGTCCTAGTTTAATACCAACAAGGAAAACATTTTGTGCGTGTATATTGCTATGTGAGTATCCAATAGTATTCCACATGTAGACTAGAGCTTGCAGAACAGCACTCAGTTTGAAGGCAAACTCACGGGAGAGGTGAGTAAATCCATGTTGGGTGGTTTGCAGGAGGTTATGATGGCCCGAGTAAACCCAATCGTGCAGAGTCGTGTAGCTGTCATACCCAAATTTCTCTTGATAAACTTCGAAATGGAAACTTTTGCTGGAGATATGTGCATAGAAGTTCTTGTCAAAGCAATGAACAATAATCTATTTGATAAATTTGTCTCAATTAAGCCGATGTCCAAACTTCATATCAAAGCTCCTCCTGTCATTTCGATGATCAGCTTGCCTCTTGATTATGTCAGATGCAGCGAGAGCTTGGGGAGTCATACCTAAATATATTCTGGAAAAAAATTTCAACATTTTCGAACAGTGACACGTTCATGTTGATAAAACTATATACCGTCCTCTTGACAACACCGAAATGATACATGATATATTCATCCACGGTGGAATGATCAGCTATCTTTTGACGCTTGGCCATGGGAACGGTGGCGTTGTTTTTTTTTTTTTACCATTAGTTATCTCGAAACGATAATCAAATCATGAAGATAAGATGTGAAATCTTGTCTGAGATGGACAATTTCTTTGCCCCATTTGATAATGGAAAATAGGGTTGAAGGATTTTCTGGACTTGAAATTTGGGGATATTCTAGGTTAAGGTTAGGGATTTGTACTAATTATCAACCAACAACGTTCTCAATTTTCAAACATACGTTAAATGAATAAAACAAAACGCTTTGCCTTCGGAGAAACCCTAGAGCCGAAGTTCCTTTGACTGTGAGATAGTTTCTCATCTAGCAGCGCCCTGACGTCCGGCGGACCTTGATTGCTTACGATGTTGAACAAGGTAATTTGCTTTTACAAATTTGAGAAAGATACTGGTTAGTGCTTAATTTGTTCTTCCTAGAATTTCGTTTCAAATGTGTGAATTTGACGCTATGATTTGTCACTACAATGCATTTTGATTCACCTTGGATGATACGCTTACTAGCTTTACTGCAAATAATACTTGAATATGAATATGAGGAATCTGCTTCTTTTTTCTTTTTTTCTTTTTTGAGCTCAAAAGGTTACGGTTATATATGATTAGATCAATCTAAGAAGTCTCAATACAAGAAGAAGTACAAAGAAAAAGTGCACAAAGGAAGCATCGTAGAGAAGAGCACCAAGCAGTAAACTGCCTAAATCCATGGTATGTCTTCAAGCTCAATGTTGAATCCCGGTCTCTCAATGTCTAGCAGCCCTGTGTCTCGGTTTTGAGCCTTCTTTCCAACCCGGTTGTCATCTCAAATTTTCCATATCCTTCGTTGCCCCATTCAGCTCCCCAACAATTCTTGAACTCCCAATAGGGAGGAATAATGCCTTCATCTATGTTGTAATCAGTCAAAATGACACAATGTCTCATAAAAGAGCCATAAAATCCACACAATGGGCAGAAGTAGGGGATGTCAATATGTTGCTGCCAATAACCCTGTCCTCGGACATGATATGGACAATCTCTATGGTGACAAAGGCTTGGCCAATACCCTTATGATCTCGCAAAAACTCCTCAAACAAATAGGAATCTGCTTTTTCTTAAATTAGTGCTTGCTTTATTTTTTAGTTCAATGATATACTGTTAGAATTAAGAACAATAATTTTTATTGTTTGGAGGAATCTGCACTAAACAACATTCTATTGCAATTAGGTAGTCAATCTCTCTTATCTTTTGTTTTTGAAATATAGTATTGTTCACTGTTAGTGTATAATCTTGTGCTAATAATGCTAGAGCACACTGTTCACCTTTGTTTAGCATATAGGATTAGATATTACAATTATGATTTTGTAATTTTTTTCCCTAATTATTAATGTTAAATTTAGAAGTTACTTATTTACAGTCATTTTGATTATCTAAGTCGGTGCTGAAAAACGAATCTAATTTGGCTTATCAAATTTTTTATTTTTTTTTGGTTCCATAGTAACGAACGTGGATCTAAAAACCCTCAAACATTGAAGTGTATATCACAGGGGCTAGATTGTTGCAACAATATCAGCTTATGACCGATTTCAAAGTAATCATATAACTAACATGTTTGTACTACCCCAGACAAAAAGTAGTACATTAGATCCAAATTTCTCTTGATAAACTTAGAAATGGAAACTTCTGCTGGAGATATGTGCATAGAAGTTCTTGTCAAAGTAATGAACAACAATCTCTCTCTCTCTCTCTTCACTCCCTTTGTGTCACTGTGTCGAGGGAGAACGACTAACAAGAAAAAGAAGCAAATGCCACCTAAATGGCGTCATTGCTTACTGGCACCAGTGTTTTTCTTCTCTTTTTTTTTTTTTGAAGGGAATTTTTCTATTTTTCATTTTAACTTCATGGTTGACAAGTGTATTTTGAGGGCGAAAAATAAATACACTGTTTTAAATCTATCTATCTATTTTTTTAAGCAGTAGATAGTATTAGGGGTTTTAATTTGTAATTTTCTTTTTTCATTGAAAAAAAATATCTATCTATCTATTTATTTCTTTGTATAATTAAGCCAATTCTCAGCAGAATGGCTAGCCGGGTAACTACAAGCAGAGAGGACGTGAGAGAGGAGAAACCCTAGTTTTCCAAACCTTAGCGCTTTTGGTATGTATGATGTTGACAAAATGGCAGTATGACTGGCGGCCTCGCTAGGATTGGAAGATGACCGCAAGCCGATGGATCTCAGGCCACTAAAGGGAGAAGGTTTGTGGCGATCGCAAGCATATCTAGTTGAAAAACTGTTGACGGCCCGTGCTTTTAACAAACGCTCGTTTATAGGTATGTTCCGCAAGGATTGAAGACTTAATGGCCTCTATACGGCACATGCACATGGAGATCGATTCCTGTTCACTCTGACTGATCCTTCTGATCGCAACTGCATTCTCCCGTGGGGTGCTAGCACCATACGACGACATTGGAGATTGCATGAATGTACCCTTGTCATCTCTAGCTTTCTGGATTAAAGTCTTAGGTCTCCTTCCCGCCTTCCACTCCGATCGCTGTCTTCGGTGGCTAGGTTGTGCTTTTTGGTAGATATTTGTAGAAGGAAACTGTTGAATTTGAAGCTGGTAGGATCTGGATCTAGGTGAGATCGATTTGTTGCACTAGACAAATCCAGAAATCATACAAGTTATAAAACAAACTTCATTGGATCAAAAATTAGTATGGAAATGACATATTATACTCAATAGGTGGAGTTCACAAACTACCGGAGCATATACATAAGCAACAAAATTTGAAACCTCTCCAACAATCATTATGAGTTGAGAAAATCCAAAACCAGGAATCAATATATCTTGTTTTTTCAAATCATCGTATCAGTTACACATATGTTTTAAGTGGCAATACCTATACTTATTTTGCTACAAAATCTGAAATTTAAAGATTTGTTTTCCATCGAACAAATTTCATTGCTGTTATGTATTGCTAACATTTGCTAAATCTAGACTTCTCAGTACTAATGTGTGCTGATTCTGAACCTCTTCTTAGTACAAGAAATCAAGAAATCAAGAAATTGAAATTGAAATTGAATGGAGCATTGCACCGCCTCTAACATACCCCTATTTTTTTTCCTTTCTGTTTCCACTTAAAAAAGTAAACAAACTGAATTGACATCATTGGTGGTTTAGGTGTTCATATTCTTGATAAACTTCAAGCTAGATATAACTTTTAATGAGTAATATGTGCCATGATAAAAACATTTTCCATTTCATAATACAAATTATGCCATAATTGGCTCCCACTCGATTAGCAAAGTCAATTTGGAACCTACAACTCATTTAGGATCTATAGGCTTTACCAACATATAGAAATGCAATTTATTTTGATATATTTAACAAGAAATTAAAGGGAGCATGTACCTCTCCGATTGACTAGATTGTCACAATATGTCATTCCTCCATTAATTTTTTTTTCATATATATTTTTTTTGATTTACTATCTTTATTTACTTAAGTAAAGTAACTAAAATTGATGTGATTTGTTTGTTCAAATTCTTGATAATTTCTGAGTTTCCTCTTTCTAGAATTGTTTTTTCCTCTCTCTCTACTCTGTCTCACCCATAGGCTCACCACAATATCAACCATCAAAGTCGGAGTAGAAAAGAGTAGAGGAAGAATTGGTGTGGTTTTTTGTTTTGGATTCCCTGATTTTGAGTTTTTCTTTTCCTCAAACATCTCAAAACTTTTTTGGTTGTTGATTGAGTGAAATAGAAAGAGAGCAAAGAGCGTGTAGAGTAGACTGGAGAATGAGCAAACCATCTTGCAGTTGTGGCTGTTGTTGATCGATTGAGACAGAAAGATGATCGAAGCTGGAGTACAGGAGACCGAAGATTGAGCCAAGGAGAAGATGAGGGATTTGGTGATCGATACTTAGTTTTTAGGGTAAGTTCAGGTAATTTCGATTTTGATTGATATTTAGAAAAATCAAAATTATGAATTTAGCAAATCAAACTCGTTCCCAAAATCCCTGATTTTCGATTTCCAATTCCCAATCTTTGAATCCGGACGACTCTTCCGGCATTGAGCTTCTCCAAAAATTGAAATTCGGTCACCAAATTGAGGAAGTCAGGGCTGAGAAGAATCGGTGGTGGAATAGGGAATTGGAATTCGGACTAGGGAATCCGCAGTGGTCGTAGGGGAAGTCAGGGCTGGCGGAGGAGGAGTACTTGGAGTGGGTTATGGTTAGGGTGAGGAGAGTGAGGAGGAGGAGGGCGGAGGTTTGCGGTTAGTATGACGAGCCATTGAGGCTGATTGTGCCAATTGTTTCAGGAGTTCGATTACCAAAAGGATGAGCAGACTCGCCGGAGTAATATCCATCATCGGGTTCAGGTTGATTCCGAGGATATGGTGGTGTAGCCGGAGGAGGAGTAGTCGTCTAGGTTTTGGTGGTGGCGGTGATGGAGAAGGTGGGCTGAGAGGTTGAGGATTCGCGTCGTTTTCTTCGTGTAGTCGAGGAGGAGGAGAGATCCAAATGCAGATTTTTTTTTTTTTGGTCAACGCAAGTTGAGAAGAATGTAAATTTTCCTTTTATTTTATTTCTAATAATAAGTTAGAGTCAAATGACAATTTTATCCTTCAAATTCTAGTCACATGGAAGTCACGTGCTCATATTTAACGGAGCCGTAACGGAATTTTGATGCAGGTACGACGTTGATTAGAAAACTTGAGTCCAGGTATCACCTTGATCACTTGAAAATTCAGGTATCATTTCAAAAGTTCTCAAAGAGTTCAGACACTGTTGAAGTAAAAAACCCTCTAAACAAATTATACGTAAATGAACAAAGTGCCTATTGTTGTTGGGAAACAAGACAAATACATTCACCGTAATCGAAGAACAGATTCTAAGTAGACTAGTATGTTTGTTAGCCCATAGCGAGGTTCAAAATGCAGAAAAAAAAGTGCATGCTCCTGATTGCTGCAGCCTTTCCTTTGGACAAGAAGTGAGCCGAGACAGCACTAGACAAATCCAGAAATCATAAAGTTATAAAACAAACTTCATTGGATCAAAAATTTAGTATGAAATGAATATTATACTCAATAGGTGGAGTTCAAACTACCGGAGCATATACATAGCAACAAAATTGGAAACCTCTCCAACAATCATTATGAGTTGAGAAAATCCAAAACCAGGAATCAATATATCATGTTTTTTCAAATCATCGTATCAGTTACACATATGTTTTAAGTGGCAATACCTATACTTATTTTGCTACAAAATCTGAAATTTAAAGATTTGTTTTCCATCGAACAAATTTCATTGCTGTTATTTATTGCTAACATTTGCTAAATCTAGACTTCTCAGTACTAATGTGTGCTGATTCTGAACCTCTTCTTAGTACAAGAAATCAAGAAATCAAGAAATTGAAATTGAAATTGAATGGAGCATTGCACCGCTCTAACATACCCCTATTTTTTTTCCTTTCTGTTTCCACTTAAAAAAGTAAACAAACTGAATTGACATCATTGGTGGTTTAGGTGTTCATATTCTTGATAAACTTCAAGCTAGATATAACTTTTAATGAGTAATATGTGCCATGATAAAAACATTTTCCATTTCATAATACAAATTATGCCATAATTGGCTCCCACTCGATTAGCAAAGTCAATTTGGAACCTACAACTCATTTAGGATCTATAGGCTTTACCAACA